>JAFBJW010000050.1:1275976-1965002 GCA_016785235.1 Pseudorhombus dupliciocellatus
AAAAAAAAAATTCATCTGAAAATCGTCGAAAAAGTCATAGTTAGTATGTCGTTTTTTTCAAAAAAAAATTTTTTTTTTGTTGCCCAAAAATCGATGAAAAAGGCACAGGTTAGCATGTCTTTTGCTTAAAACATCGTTTGTTCCAAAAATAAGCAAAAAAAAAAATTCATCTGAAAATCGTCGAAAAAGTCATACTTAGTATGTCGTTTTTTTCAAAAAAAAAAAATTTTTTTGTTGCCCAAAAATCGATGAAAAAGGCACAGGTTAGCATGTCTTTTGCTAAAAACATCGTTTGTTCCAAAAATAAGCAAAAAAAAAATTCATGTGAAAATCGTCGAAAAAGTCATAGGTTAGTATGTCGTTTTTTTCAAAAAAAAAAATTTTTTTTGTTGCCCAAAAATTGATGAAAAAGGCACAGGTTAGCATGTCTTTTGCTAAAAACGTTGTTTGTTCCAAAAAATAAGCAAAAAAAAATTCATCTGAAAATCGTCGAAAAAGTCATAGGTTAGTATGTCGTTTTTTCAAAAAAAAAATTTTTTTTGGTTGCCCAAAAATCGATGAAAAAGGCACAGGTTAGTATGTCTTTTGCTAAAAACATCGTTTGTTCCAAAAATAAGCAAAAAAAAAAATTCATCTGAAAATCGTCGAAAAAGTCATAGCTAGTATGTCGTTTTTTTCAAAATATTTTTTTTTTTTTGTTGCCCAAAAATCGATGAAAAAGGCACAGGTTAGCATGTCTTTTGCTAAAAACATTGTTCGTTCCAAAAAATAAGCAAAAAAAAAAATTCATCTGAAAATCGTCGAAAAAGTCATAGGTTAGTATGTCGTTTTTTTCAAAAAAATAAATTTTTTTTGTTGCCCAAAAATCGATGAAAAAGGCACAGGTTAGCATGTCTTTTGCTAAAAACGTTGTTTGTTCCAAAAAATAAGCAAAAAAAAATTCATCTGAAAATCGTCGAAAAAGTCATAGGTTAGTATGTCATTTTTTTCAAAAAAAAATTTTTTGCCCAAAAATCGATGAAAAAGGCACAGGTTAGCATGTCTTTTGCTAAAAGCGTTGTTTGTTCCAAAAAATAAGCAAAAAAAAAATTCATCTGAAAATCGTCCAAAAAGTCATGTCGTTTTTGTCTCCCAAAATGTTATTCCAGTATAATGTCTAATGTGTTTAATCTTGAAGGATTGATTTGGCCCTCATTCTATATTTCCTGTAAAATCTTTTAACTGTCAAATGGCACAAATCTACTTAAGAAAAGAACTTCAGAATGAGTGGTCCAGTGGCAGACTTCTCAACGAACATCTTATTTGTTCCCAAATATTTATTCCAATGTCTTAAAAAAATTTAATAATTTGTAATGCTAATGTCACACCTTTTAATAAAAAACTTATTTGTTTTTAACCACTGAGTTTTTCTTTTCAGTATATTAATAATCTTAAAAGCACAAGACACAGCATAGCAACATGTTTACACTTATTAAAAGCATCAACTAGTATTATCTACATCAAGAACAATTTAGACTTTACATTTGAATTACAGATAAGTGTATTATCACTTTTTTATGTGTACCAAACGTTTTCCTTTTAGCGTTAGTTTTTCTGTTCATTTTATTATTTTTAGTCATCTTATCCTCCTGTCTCTCTTCTGAATTTCTGAAAATTTTATTATTTATTAATTTTTTTCTGTATTCTTTTTTTTCCCCTTTAAATTACTAATAATTAGTATTTATCCATCTTTCCTTCCTGTCATTCATTTTTCATTATTTCCATTTTCTTTTTTTTAACAAAACATGCCCAGAAAAGACAGAAAGGAAATTGACAGACTAATATAAATAAATTGTCAGATTAAGGAAGAAATAATGAAACTAGAATTAAGAAAAAAATATGGAGAGAAAGACTGATGTTATGAAGCTCTGCAATGTGAAATTGTTAACTCCCACGCCCTGTGAACGCCTCCTCCTCCTCCTCCTGTGGCTTCAGACTTTGCACAGACGCACAAATGAGCTGCGAACACTTAAACTCTAACATGGACGTTCACGTGAGGAGCGAGTTGACCTCAGGACACAAGCGCTGCTGTGCTTTTATTTAATTGCTTTACAAGTGAGAGGGAGAAAGATGATGACGATGAGCGTGAAGAAGACTCTTCATCTCATCACAGGACTCTTCCTTGTCTTCCAGTTTCAGTTCAGCTTCAATAAGATCAAATCTGCCACTGGTAAGTTATCTGATATGTTTTTATGTGTATGCGTGTGTGTGGTTTGTCTGGAGACTATTATATTTCGATGACTATATCACATCAGTCACATTTTAAATTCATATTTCAATGAAATGTGTGGCTCTACTATAAAGTCATGTAGCGTTTAATTCTCATAGCAACATATTTTACTGTGTGATGTTTATGATCCGAATATCATAACACTCTTTTGCGTAAATCAAGTATAATAACTTAGAGTACTAGTAGAGAAATATTCTGGTCTGCAGTTATGTTGTCGGACGGGGACAGGGCTACCTCACTCTGGAGTTTCTTTACCTGCTAAAAGTTTAGAGTTTAGTTGTTGTTCTTCCACTAGTTGAGGGTCAAGAGCAGAAGATGTTGCACCTTATTAGGCCTTTTGATGAAGATTGTGAATATGGATGACACAGACACAACCGCAGGCACTGGCTGCTGCCCCCGTCTGGCCTCTCATGCCTGGTCCTGGAGCTGCTGGTGTGAAGAATGTAAAGCATGCTTTCACCCTCCGCTGTGAAGAGGGAGGTCAGGATGCTCTGTTGTCACTGGCGGGGGCAGGATGACGGGACGCCCGCACGTTTTCCACATGGCACAGGCCCTGGAGTTGTTTGTGTCCCTGTTCTCTCTGCACGGATGATAGTCCCTGATGTCTAATTCACCTGAGTAGATTTAATGTTCAAATATTGTTTATATCAGGTGAAGTTCATGGGTTATCTTTGGGGTGCTGCAGCTTCTCCTGTTGATCACAAAATGAGTTTAATCATTTGAATATTTGAAGAAAGTCACCTGTGACAGATGGTGAATCAATCTTTTTAATTCTAAAATGACTTTAAACCTGAGATGTTTCTTCAAAAGATGATGATGAGGTCACAGCGGTGCTACTGCACCTTCATTTCACTGTCATTGCCTGCAATGTCATGTGACAAATAAAGCTTCTTGAATCTTGAATCTTGAATCTTGATTTGTGTCCCTCTGTAAGGAGTCTACCCCACAGACACGCAGGGGCTGCCTGCTCCAGAGGGACGGCTGCACATGAACATCGGGAGTCACAGGGAGAGGAAGTGGGCGTCCCGGCCCACGTCAGGGGCCCCTGGCTGGGCTGCAGACAAGAGGGGACACTACAGAGACCAGCACCAAACAGAGGAGTCAGATCTGGACCTGATGATGGAGGAGAGACACGAGAACTCTACACAGATTACGGTACAATTACCAAGAAACGTAGAAATCAAGTGTTAAAACTTGAAGTTAGTCCAGGAACTTTCTCTGGATTTAACATTATGAATTTTAAAGGTCGTGTTCTTCAACAGGACACCGATCACGCCTACTACACGTCTAAAATCTACGGCCCTGGAGACGCTGCAGGCAAAGAGCTGTGGGTGAACATCGATGAGATGGAGGAGGATGAGTGGAAGGTCCATGGTTCCCTGTCCAACACCCACAGGCAGACTGCGGTAGAAACTAAAAAATCAGGACGAATCAAAATGATGTTAGCAAAATGAAAGAGGAGCTGAAATCACCTGGATATTTCACCTCCATTTGGTTTTTTTCCAGAGGGTGAATCTGTCCTTCGACTTCCCTTTCTACGGACATATACTGAGAGAAGTCACCATGACAACTGGAGGTGAGTCACATGGTTTCCTTCCTCACTGAAAACACAGCCAGTGTTTTCTTTCATTCACAACCTCTCCATCTCCAACATGAACAAAATACTCAAGGTGAAGATTTGTTTAAATAAATAAAAATAGAATCAGAAAATTTCAAATCAAAAATTGTTAAAATTAAAAGGATTAAAGATGAAGGTTTGACTCTGCATGTCCGCCTCCTCCAGGTTTCATTTATACAGGAGATATCATCCACCGGATGCTCACAGCCACTCAGTACATCGCTCCTCTGATGGCCAACTTTGACCCGAGTCTTTCCAAAAACTCCTCCGTCTTTTACTTTGATAACGGTGAGAGAGACAGAGCCGTCTTCCTGTTCTCATGTTTCTGCTGCAGGTGTTTGACTTTGTTGTGCACGTGTGTTCATGTCATCTCTTCAGGGACTGCGCTGGTGGTTCAGTGGAACCGGATTCAGCTCCATGACGTCCGCCTCGGAACGTTCACCTTCCAGGCGGTTCTGCACAGCGACGGGCGGATCGTCTTCGCGTACAAAGAGGTGACTTTTCTCCTTCATGGTCTTCCTTTAATGCAGATTTAGTTTTATAGTTTTTATTCCAGTCTTTGGTTTTATTTTCTAGATTCCTATTGACATCAGCGACATCAGCAGCAAGAATCATCCTGTAAAAGTGGGATTATCAGATGCTTTTGTGGTGCTTCATGAGATCGAGCAGATTCCCAGTAAGTGGCACATTTTTCCTTAAAATCTTTTTTTTTTTTCTTTTTGAAAATCACTAATATTAAAATCCATAATGTCCTTTCCGACATGTTCCAGATGTTCGTCGGAGAACCATCTATGAGTATCACAAAGTCGATATCCTCAAGTCCAAAATCTGCAACTCTACATCAGTGGAGATGGTGCCGCTCCCGAGTAAGTTTGTACTCACAAACGTCCAGAAATAACTCATCCTATTTTTTGTTCCGTTAAGTTTATAAAGTGGCACCTGAAAAGACATTTTAGCTCTCAGGTTTTTATCTCAGGCATTAAATGGTGCTTCCTCCTCCTCACTGTTTCCATTGTTCCCAGCGTGTCTCCAGTTCTCCAGCTGTGGTCCATGTGTCACTTCTCAGATTGGCTTTAACTGCAGCTGGTGCAGTCGGCTGCAAAGGTAAACTGGAAAAGCACACAGAGCACATACCGCAGAGAGGGCTGCACATTCCTCCGAATGTCATTTCATAAAATCTGCGAGCGCAGAAATCTAAAGAAAAATGAATCCGCCATGAAGAGTCTGTACAAGAACTCCATGTTGATTTATCACATTGCTGTAGTGCCAGTTATAGAAAACACATTTTACTGCATAAGACGTGATCACTCGTGTCGTCAAATGTATAGAATTATCAAAAAGTAAATCATGAAAAGTTAAAACTTTATCAAAGAAGTAAAAGTAAATTAAAATTAGAAGTAAATCAAAGAAAGCTGGGTTCATCTTTTCTTCCTACCTCAGATGCTCCAGTGGCTTTGATCGGAACCGGCAGGACTGGGTCGACCTGGGCTGTCCGGAGGAGGTCCCCTACATTTTTTATCAGCATCACGTTTCTGTTTGGTTCTGCACAAATGACGACGCTGACGTTTGTCTTTCCAGAGGCGAGATCCCCGCTGCCTCCGGATAACAGACGTCACCAACGGCACATCTCACCACCTGACGCACACGACCACCCCGGTTACAGCAACGGTGGAGCAGCAGACGTCCGCCGTGACCTCCGACCCCTTCAGCAGGACGTCCTCCATCACCAGTCCATCGACACGCCGAAGCAGCACCAGCCAAAGAATAACGTCCACGCCGCCACCTCCGACCAGCAAACCTGCAGACGGTGAACAAACGATTTCCTAGCTGCTTTATCAGTGTGGAGACGAATGTTTGTTGTTGTTGTTGTTTTTCTTCTGTGACCCCTGACGGTGTGAGGGTCAAGTGGTCAGCTATTTCCCAGGCCTCTGCTAGAGCATAGCTGAGCGCGTACAGCGCCATGTTAAATACTGCATCGTATCCTCAGCCGTGGGACGGTGACTCAGTATGTGTGCGTCACTCTGTGGTTCGGTCACAACACAGGGGGCTGTTTGTGTCCTGAAGACGTCAGTCAAACTAGGCTGCTTTTTCACTTGGGAAGAAGGAAAAGTACATCAAATAAGAATATTCTGTTGTTGTTTTTTTTACTACAGTGTTATTAAATTAATCAATTTATTATTAAATAAATTTATTTTAATTTATTTAAATTGTAATATGAATGGCAAATGAGTCAATCTTTCTTTTGTCACAAACAGTTAAAATAATAATAAAAAGATTTCTGACATTGTAGTATCATAGTGAGATTTTATTTTTTAAATTTATTTTATTCAATAACATGATGTGTTTCTGTTTCTGCAGATGACACGGAGATCTCGTTACACATCAATGAAGCACGTAAGTTATTTTAAACTTCAGAAACTTCACTACAGCACAGACATGGAGTTGCTAGTTAAACAAACACCATGGTCTGAAAAACATTTCACGGCGAAACAGAAATGATGTGTGACTGGCATCGTTATGTACTAATCTGTGTGTTTTCTTGAGTTAGAAAGATGATGTTTGACTGTGCCTCACCTCTGTGCAGCAGCAGAGAAGAAGGACGCCAGACAGAGTGAGGAGCGGCTGCAGATCGGCCTCATGGCGGGCATCGTCGTGATGATGGTCGTCATAGCAACGGCCGTCCTCCTCTCACTGTACATCTACAGCCACCCCACCTCCACGGCCAGCCTCTTCTTCATGGAGGTCAGTGACACGCTGCTGTTCCACTTCTTCATGTATAAGTCCATCTGCAAAAAGTCCACTGACCTCCTGAATACAACTCAAAAACGTCACTTGATTTCAAATCGGACTCTCGTATTCACCTGTCTCCCTCGCACAGCGCCGGCCGACCCGCTGGCCGATCATGAAGTTCAGACGAGGGTCTGGTCACCCGTCCTATGCCGAGGTGGAGGCGCCCGGTCAGGACAAAGAGGGCTCGACGGTCATCGACCCCAAACAGTCGTTTGTGTTGTCAGACAGACGAGAGAGCGAACAGAAGGAAGGATTCATAGTTCCTGATCAGAGGGAGCGCTTCCTGGCGTCAGAGAGCTCCTGACCAACGCTACACCTCCCAGAAGGCTTTGGGGACGGAGCTGGTTCTCTCTGTAGTTTAGGATTTTGCGCTCCAATGCTGAAATATTTCTCTGTTTCACGCTCACTTTAAGGACAGAATTTGAGCCCAGAGAGGAAACTTTAACTTCAGATGATTCTTTCTAACAGTTTGGCTTCGTGTTTTCTTGCTGAGCCACAGAAAGTTTTTAGGTCATGAACTTGTTTTCACTTTACTCAGGTCACGCACTCATGTTTACTGCTGTGTTTGTTTCTGGTTCCCACACCTACGTCACACCCAGGAATGTCGTGTTTGGGTGTCAAGTCCTCATCTTTACACCACCTTCCCCCGGGGAGCCACTTTTCACATTTGTTTTATTTTCTGTTCTTCAAAATAAAACAGGTACTGATTGTTCAGCTGTACAAATACGTACACTACAAGATGGAAAATACAATTTACATCACGATAATATTAATGTCAGACAGTCCTTCAACATCTTTCTAACAAGCTGTAGTTGTGGTTGTGTACGTGTGTGCTGTATATTTATGATATACAGTACAACTGCTCATACTGTGTTTTTTCTGTCACCACACATTTGTAAAACTTTAATTATATCAGACAGTTAAATGTCCCACTCATGGCATTGAAATGACGTCTATAAAAATATTGTTTACTACTTTTATCTCTTGAGGGTTCAGCTGCACTGTCTCTGGATCAATCTGGATAAAATCTCAAAACTGTTTCAAATCAGAAAATAGAAAAAGTCATTTTATCGACTGTGCATTTTCTGCACATCAACACACAACCTACGTGCTCTAGTGTCCCGTATTAATTGAGGTACTGTGGAAGATTAAATTAAGGCAAAAATAAAATCTGACCGGATCATTTAAGATGGACTTGCAGGCTGCAGGGTCAAAGGTCAAGGCACTGCTGTGTTAGAGGTACTGCACCGGTCCTGGCTCCGTGAGTTGGGTTTCTTTGTCCTCTGAGAGAATTAAAAAATAATTCAAATTTCTTTAAAATGTAAATATATATTTGAGAAACAATTATTCCAAATTAAAAGACATTGGACCTTTTGCGGGTGGAGCCGGTAGCCTCCTCCTCAGCTGTCTGGTTGAGTCGAGGGTGACCGGCTGTGAAGATGAATGAGAAGAATGTAAAGCTCTTCACTCAGGTGATACAGGATCCAAATTCAAAGGTACTGTACCAGAACTGGAATGGCTCTGGTCTTGGTGAAGCGGGACTGCGTGTCCACGTTGAGACCGGCACTCTTCAACGCAGCGATCCTGGCCGAGATGTCTCCAATCTGCAGTACATGTTTATACCAACAGAGGGCGATACTGGCTTCATTAGTCTAATTCACTGTCAAAGAATTAGGCTCTGTAAATGTTCCACCTACGTCCCTGGCCACTGGTCCAGTTCTAACCCACCTGTAGTTCAGACTGTTGGACCTTGGCAGCAGCCGACGCCACCTGCTCCTCCAGGAAGGACAGCTCCATGTCGGAGGTGGAGCTGCAGATTCCCCTGGCGCACTCCTCCAGGTCGGTGAGCTCCGCCTCCAGGCTGAACACGGAGCCAGCCGCCACGTACACCTGCAGCACCAACACAGGCTTTACCTCACAGGGATCACACACCGACAGGCTGAAGGAGGAGCAGCGGAATCAAACTGACGTTCTCCTCCAGTCTGGAGAACTGCTGGTCCAGCTTCTTGGCGTCCGTGTTTGGGGGCAGGGAGGTGGAGGAGAGCCGGGCGTCGCCTCCTCCTTCCACTCCCTGCAGCAGCTCCTCGGTGGCGTTCAGCACCTTCAGCACCTGAGTGGTGATGCTGCTCAGGGACGCCGCTGAATACCTCTGCAACACACGCGGCCACATAACCGTTGGTAAAGGAAAAAAAAAAAAGAATTTGTGAGGAGGAAAAAGTGTAAAAGCAGTTGAAGAACACATTTGTATTCCCCAGTTTGCTACAGCGAGACCAGTTTGTGCTCACCTGCTGCAGAAGAGATGACATCAACTGTACAGTTTGATAAAGCTCTGCATCTGATCCCTGAGCAGCAAGACACAGCACAGACACGGAGCTGCTAGTTAGCCGGGAGGTTAGTGCAGTAGTTAGTTGTACTAGTAGTAATGTTAGTGAAGTAGCAGCACAGAGAATTGTTGAGTTGGGTTATCGTTACGTTCGTGTGCAGAGAAAAGCAGCTTACAAGTTGGATCTCCTCCGGTGACAGAAAACCCTCCTGAGGAGAAGAGCTGGCGTCCTCCCTCCTCTCTGGTGTTTCCTCCAGTTTCTCCTCCTTTCCTTCACTTTCAGAGTCTCCCTGTTGCGCCTCCATCATCTTCTGCTCCAATGCAATCAGTCCACTTCCTTCCCCTCGCTCCTCCTCCCGGGCTTCACTCGCCACGGGATCTTTTCCTCCCGGTTTGTTTTCTACTCTTTCTCTTGCGTTGTTGCCGTCGCTTTGAATCTCTCTCCCACTTCCTGTTAAATCGTTTCTTCTTTCTGTGCCACCGCTCTCCTCTTTTATTCTGATGCTTCCGTCTCCCTCTGTTTCTGGCGGCTCTTTGTTTATTCTCCCGTTTTCCGCGGCCGTTTCCACGTGCATGTCCTCTAAAGTCATCATCAACATGCTGCTGATGATCCTGTTGAATTCTGCCTCTTCCTCTTCACTGTCCTCTGCCGTCCCTTCCCAGCTCTCCTGACTCTCCACGCTTTCTTTCGACGTCGTTGCTTCTGGCTCTCCTTCCACTCGCGTCTCATCTGAGTCGTTGATCTCTGTTTTCTCTTCATCTTCACCTACAAGCTCCTCTACAGATGTTTTTTCATCCTCAATCCTCCCGGTTATCTCTGTGGTTTCAGAAGGTCCTCTCCGTCTCTCATGGTCCTCATCTGTTGCCTTCTCACCCTCACTCTTTCTTTCCTCACCTTCATCCCTCAAATCAAACATTTTCACATCCAAATCTCCGAATGATTCTCTCCTGTCCTCCTCTCCTTGCCAAACCTCCTCCGTCTCAGAGCTGCTCTGGATGTCCCCTTCGTTTAGCTCCTGCTCTCTCTGCACCTCGTCCCGTTCGACTCGGTCCAGCTCGTCCTCGGTGGAGGAAAACTGCGAGGCGCTGACCAGACTCGCCAAATCCCGGAGCTGGGCGGCCTGAACGGCCTTCTCTGCCTGTAGCGTCCACAGCGTCTCCTCGTCGATCCCCTGCTCCCCGTCTCGGCCCGCTCGGTCCAGCTCGTCCTCCGTGGAGGAAAACTGGGCGGCGTGGACTTGGCTGGCCAATCTGCACACTTTCACAGCCAGCTCCTCGTGGCTCCCGCTCTCCTCCTCTGTCTTCCTCCCCTCGACGCCAACTCTGTCCAGCTCGTCTTCCGTGGATGAGAACTGGGTGGCTCTCACTTCCTGCTCCAGCTGACAGAGTTTGTAAGTGAGTCCGTCCGTCCTCTCCTCCTCCTGCTCGCTGTTGTCTTCGTCCCATTCGCCCTCACTCGGGTCGGCTCGGTCCAGCTCCTCGTCGGTCGAGGAAAGGTAAGTGAGTCTGGACTGAGCCACCAGCCTGAATAACCTGCGCCTCATCTCTTCATCATCCACGTCATAATCGTTCTCATCCTCTGTCCTCCCTTCATCAAAGTCGACGTCCATCTTCCACAGCCTCTCCTCTTCGTCATCGCCGTCCTCGCTTCCTTGTCTCCTTTCCTCTCTCAGACCGTCATCACCAGAGACTCTGGCTTCCTCGAACACCCCGTCTCGAGCGGAGGCCTCTGCTCGCTGACGTAAATTTGAAGCGAGTTCCTCGTCTGGGTGATTCGCTGCGTTGACGGTGGCGTCGCTCTCCAGGTCAAAGGGTTCAGGGGAAGTGGCTTCGCAGGTCAGAGTGTCAGAGGTCAGGGCGTCAGAGGTCGGCTGGGACTCACTGTCTTTCTGGTTTAAATCCTACGAGAAGGCAGAGTTAAAGAATTCATCAAACTATCTAATCAATTAAATTATTCTCACTCAACAGTGATACTTTCACGATGCTGCTGAATCACATCGAGTTCTGAGGCATTTAAAATATTTGTAATACACTCTATAACTTATTCATTCAAACATCGACCGCAAACTATGACTCTTGTGCTGTTTGCATTCACCTCTTTAAAGAAGCGATGCCTCTAAATGAATCTCTGAAACGTCTCATCATCAGCTGGTCAACGAACAAGATTCACTTCTTACCGTCGCAGCTACTTTTTTACTCTTCCTCTTCCTCCGTGACCTCCTGACCTTGGCCCCCTCTGGCTCAGCAGCCACACAGCTCCTCCCCTCCTCCTCGTCCTCCTCCTCCTCCGTTGCCCCTCCTACGTTGAAGTTCACATCAATGATACTTGTCCTCCGTGATGCCGACGGCCGCCTGATCTCCGCAGGCACCTTCCTCTTGAAGAGAGCGGCCAGTGGTTTGTGAGGTTTCCAGTTCCCGTCGGAGTCTGAGAACAGCCCGTCTCGGCTGCCCCTGCGGCTCGTCGGCCGGGACGCGCCGCTGTCCTGGGCGTCCTGCACGTTCAGGTTGCAGTCTGTCATCTTCCTGTGGATCTGCTGGAGGGCGGCGCCCCAGGAGCCGTCGGGCTCGGGCTTGGTCTCGTCGTCGGAGTCCATCCCTTCGTAAGCGGACACCACCCCGGACTCCCTCTCCAAAGCGCTGTAGACCAGGCTCTTCCTTTGGGTCAGCAGGGTGGGACGGGACAGCTTGGCGCTCTGCAGGGCGATCCAGTTCCCGTCTGGGCTCTTCAGGACAGAGGACGCACCTTTGCATGCGAGCACAGATATCAAGCAGATGAGCAGAGGCGGAGGACATATGGCAAATATGCAAACAAAACAAAAACGAGAGGAGGCAGCTATGAGCTGAAACCACGACTCTCGTCAGCCTCACACTGACTTTGTTGAATCCATACAACAATAATATAATATTATCTGGACCCATTATTAGCAATGTTCAACATCAGAAGAATGTGAAATGTGGAGCTTTTGAGCTTGATTGTGAAATCTGGTCTGTGTGGGTTTGACTCAGAGGTCACAGCCAATGAGGGTACCAGCGTTGTCGAGGCGGTCCACGCTCTTCCAGGCGGAGATGGTCGAGCCGCTGCCTTCTTTCCTCAGCGTTTGCAGAGAGTCTTGAATCAGGGCTGGAGCATACGTGGACAGCAGCGAGAAGGCAGAGTGCGACCTCTGAGGACAGAGAGGACACGCTGGAAAGATCCCAACAATAGCCACTGTGTGTTTAACAGTTCCACCAGCAGAGGGCAGCGCGTGTGTGTGTGTGTGCCTGTTACCCAGAGGCCTGGCTGTTGTGTGAGTGAGCAGGAGCCTTCATCACAGGTGGACGGATGAAGATGATGCTGAGGGTCTGTGTTCTGTCCGTGGGGCCGGTCCTGGTCGTACTCTGTCCTCATCTCAGCCAGAGTCTTCCTCCTGCTGACGATCTTCAGCAGACAGACATGTTGTCATTTCTCCCTGCAGCTCAGAATCACACATGATATATATTCTCCGTCTGATGCATATTCAAGGGCTGTTGTTTGATGCGTAGGTGGAAGATGTTTGCAGCAGAACAGCTGTGAAAGCTTCACTCGCTGACGTAACTGATTCCCACACAGTAAATCAGCCTAATTAAAAGTATGAAACATCTGTCTGCGCAGACACGCATCATTCAAATCCTCTTTTTTTTTTTTTTTATTTCTTACTTTTTGCACAATAGTTTTCGCCAGCTCGTCTATGAGCTCCCCTCTGTGCTCCCGCAGATAGTGTGCTTCATTCTGCTTCTCCTGGTAAACAAACACACACACACACACACACACACATAAGAAAGCTTTTAAGCACCACACACACACACACTATAAGCTGATTACTTCTCTAAGTATACACTCTGAATATACATATTTTATGTACTCCGTTCAAAAGCTTTGGGGTACTTTAACAGATTAGTAAATCTCTTCGAACATGCGCTACTAGTTCTCAGTGTCCACTACTGTTCTTCAGATGTACCCTACGTTACTGCAGCTGTTCCTGTTGTTCAAATGTTAGAAGAAAGTTGTGGATGAAAAAGAGATTGGAGCCAATGACCTGAGATTAACAGATATACATCTAAACATTGTGAGATGGTACATTGGACCGTATTTAAAACTCAGCCGCCTTGTTTTTCAGATTAACACGATCACGCCCCCTCCACTGATTCTGCGCTGCCCTCTAGTGGCTGTGTTAGCCAATAACACTTTCTGAACGTAAAGTGAATCTTAGTTTTGTGTCTTTTTGTTCCATCAATGAGTTTTTCTTTTTAAATCTATCGTGTCTTTCGTTGTAAAGTAAATGTTTGCGACACAGTATGTATCTGCCCATAATTATTTTACTTTATGCTATATTTAATATTATATGTGGTATTAAAGTGTCATATGGACTGTAAAGGATAATCCTTAGGTTCCCCATAATCTGGTACAAAGAGCTAAACCAGATTAAGGGAAACTTGATGAGAATCAAAGAATATTTCCTAAAGGGAATTTATTTCAAAAAGATAGTGAAAGACATGAGCAACTGTAATAACCTGACTGGCAGTGTCGAACTCCGCCTCAGAAATGGCCTCGTCTATGGCCTCCTCTGCCACCCGCAGGGCCACAGTGAGCGTCTCGGCCATGCTGTGCTCTGCGGACAGGGAAACACGAGGGTTTGGTCCGATTATCCCTGAACTCAAGACGACAAAATTACAAACACTCAGACTAATGACAATAAACAGAGGCTGCCGCAGCTTTTCATTCATGTTTGCTGACGCTCATCTGGTTAGTGCAGTGACCTGGGAGCTCAGCGGCACATCGCACCAGCACGTGTGTTAGTAAAGTGTGCACCACAGTAATCAAGGTGTTCATCAGCAGTGTCATCACTACCATCTGACATCAGCGACAAAGACAAGGCTTTATAATGAAATGCTCATTTCAAAGAATATTTTTGATCATTACTATATTATTTATTCTGTAAATATTGCAAACATATGTTAGACATATAATCACGTCTTATATTTGATGTTTAATATCGTCAAGCAATGTTTTATATATAGATGAAGCTGTACCTTCACTCTGTCTGTAGAAGGCTGAGTCACTCCCACAGACGCTGCCCTCATTGTAGAGGCTCTCCTCATAGGCGCTGCCCTCTGCACGCACACACACACACACACGCACACACACACACACACACACACACACAGATATGAAAAGACAACAATGTCTTAGTATCAGTCTTTTGAGGTGAAGTTTGACATTTTAAACCGTAAAAACTGTCCCCCTCTCTAATTCTGAGTCACGTCACGTAAATATTCAGGCAACAAAGCAGCCATTTGAGGTTATGTAAGTGCATTAGCGTGGACTCGTGTGCAGCATTATCAGGCGACCTGATCTGCAGGCACTGGTTCAAAAGGAGAGAACACAGGGTCACTTCCAATCATTTAACAGTGAACCTGACCTGCAGATTATTTTAAAAAGGCAGAGAGCTCCACTCTGATTCTTTCAGATTAAAACCTATGGGCAGGGCACGAGTCCGCTGGTGTGAGACGTCCTGTAAATGGAAACATAGATTAATATTTATATTTCAGAGGCTGGAGCGTGGTCCTGTGACCCTCTGGTGACTTGGGTCAGGACACATGGAGCCTCAGGACAGAGACATGCAGGAGAACTACTCTGACAGCAGTTAAAGGCCACAGTTTGCCTGAAGGTGCATACATGATGAGCTGACAGCGACACTACGATCATTCAGCTTATTTCGATTTCTTCATATTGTCAAAGTTTCCTCACTGAATACTGGAGATCAACTCTTGAGCTTGAGCATTGGCGGAGGTTTTAAATTTAAATCTGACTCTTTACATACTGATTCATCAACATAAAGTACCTTTTAAAGTCTAAATACTATCAATCAACTATCAAAGTACAACAGTTGGACTAGTGACGCAATTTTACTCCGTCCACGTCTGTCCTCTCACCCACTGCCGCTGCTCCTCTGGGTCACTTTGCTCTTTTGCCGGACTCTTTACAGGAGGATATCTGCGAGCGCCGTTGAGTCACCGGGCTGTGGTGGAAAATGTTCCAGTGCTACATAAAGCTCACACACGATGATGCCTGTAGCCCACAGCTCCCATCTCCCAGCTCCGTTATTTTGGGTGCTTTTCACGCAGCGTCACATTTGTCTTATGCAAAGCAACATTACTGTGAGTCAGACCCTGCAGATGGGATTTGGCAGCCGATGCACACAGCTGACGGCGTGCCGGTCTGTCGTAAACAAATTAAAATGCGCGGCCCGCTGCGTGCCAAGAGTAAAACGCAAAAAAGAGCTTCCTAAATCAGAATGAGACCCAGAGCGGCGTCCTGGTGCCGGCCCACATCAGGCCTCCTCCCACCAGGGTCACATCATCTGCATCAACTGCAGCCACGAAACAGCTTCCTCTCACATCTGTTCATTCAGAGCAGGAAGCTCTGAGCTAATGACCTGGAGAGGAATCCTCCTCCTCCTCCTCCTCCTCCTCCTCTGGCTCTGTCTTCATGGAGGAGCACGTGCTGCCCATTCATAGTAGAGCAAATACATCTCACCTTTTGTTTGTTTGTTTGTGTTTTACATAAAGCTGTAAAGCTGCGTAAAGAAACACAAACACAGGAGAGGGAATAAGACGGAGTCACATTCATTTACAGAGCTGACATTAAAGGATGGGTGCTGATGGACACCTGATGAAAACCAAATCCAATATTCACCCTGAAATTCTTTTAGCTTTAACAAAAAAAGAAAAGAAAAGAAACACAAGGTGAATTAAACATTCAAGAGAAGTTTAGGAGTGGATAAGGATTACCAGTCAGCTCTGAGAGCGCACTGTGCTGAGCCAAGTGCTTCCTGTAGAGAGTCTTCAGCACTTTGGCGCTGCCAAATCTTTTGAAGCGCCTCTTCACGTTAGTGTAGAACCACTCCAGGGACTGTGTCTTCAACAGCCTGAGAGAGACAGACACAAACAGCCGACGTGTGACTTTTTACTTCTTATCTTCTGAGGGATGATGGGAAACATAGACATCAACGACTGGATGACTAATCTCACCTCTGCATTTATCATCTTGAATTGGAATGAACGCTCAAATCAGACAGTGTTGAAATGTATTTCAGTCCAGGTTTGTGTTCTCTTCTGCCAACTGCACGTTTACAAAGTTGATGTCGTGTGTGCAGTTCGTCTCGCAGGCACAGATGAACCCATCCAGCTGCAGGCAGCTATGCAGCTTTAGAGTACTTCAGAGTCAAAGATACACACTTTTATCTACATTTGATACAATTACAACAACAGCGTTCTTACTTATGAAACTGAAATGAACGGGGGTTTGACTGAATGTCGAGGAGTGACAGCTGAGGGGTGCAGCAGGGAAACGCATGTCAGCATCTTTAATGAGCTCCCATCTGCTCGCTGAGTTCCCATGTGTCGGGGTCTGGGAGGGAGTGTGTGCAGGAGGTGTGTTGACAGGAAGGGAAAGTGCCACCGAAAGTCACCAAAGTTTGAAAGTGTCCCTCGTCTCCTGGAGACGTCTGCAGACGTCTCATTACGGTGACAGGTTGGATGAGTTAGAGAACTCTGGGTTCCGTGCAGCGAGGGTTTTGATGACAGGACTTTTTTAACGTGTTAAATCTATAATTCTAAACAGATTAGACGTCGCCATGGTCTGAATTAATTTATCTTATCCGACAGGAGCTTAAATATCTAGCGCTACTATCTAATGCTGTGTGTTAACTGTGAGTAAAGCCCCCTGCAGCTCCTCGCCTCCAGCAGAGATGAGGAGGTCTGGTGACCTCACTCCTTTTGGAACAAATACCCTCCAG
Source organism: Pseudorhombus dupliciocellatus (assembly GCA_016785235.1). Classification (NCBI taxonomy): domain Eukaryota; kingdom Metazoa; phylum Chordata; class Actinopteri; order Pleuronectiformes; family Paralichthyidae; genus Pseudorhombus; species Pseudorhombus dupliciocellatus. The sequence continues at coordinate 1,292,794 of JAFBJW010000050.1, forward strand.
AAACTCGGGGTCTTCAGCCCCAATCAAAGCTGACGCAAGTGATGTCGCTTGAGGCAGTTTATCAGATTTCACCCAGTAGCCCCCGAAACAACAAGCTCTGCACTCGCTCCGCTTCAAAGGACAGTTTATGTCAGGGTGTGTAAAAACATTCCAGCTAGTGGTCGACTTGATCCTGAATCTGTTCTTGGTGACCCTGTTTTGAGTCTGCAGCAGCAGCGGAGTCAGACCTTAATAACCTTTGATGTCATCCTCAGACTCTCACTTGGCCACACACACACACACACACACACACACACACACACATTCTTAGTAGCCACAGCAGCTTGTCCACTGCTGACCTTACCGGCTCTTCTGGCAGGCGGAGCACAGCCAGGCTTTGTCCTGCTTCATGTAGACCCGGCAGGCCTTGCAGACGTTGTAACGGCAGTCGTGGCACTGGCGTTTGGGGTTGAGCAGGAAGTTGAAGGGCGAGCAGCAGCGGATGCAGCAGCGCTTGTTGAAGCAACTCTGCCGTGACAGCAGGAGGCAGCGACTGCCCTCCTCATCCAGCTCCTGCTTCAGTTCACTGTGGGGAGGGGAGGGGGAGGAGGGAGGGAGAGAGGATGGTTAGAGGGAGAGCAAACTGAAACCAGGAGAGTGTGTGTATAAGAGAGAGAGAGACTAGTGACGAATGTATTAGAAATTACACACACTCTCTCTCTCTCTCTCCTGTTAACAAAGATGAGTCAGAAATGAAAAGTGGTTTTAAAACATTAAATCATTTCATCATTTCCCAAATGATTAAAAACAGGAGCGACGCCGCGTCTCCCTCTAATGTACAATTCTAATTCCAAACGTGAGGGTGTCCATATTCGTAATAACTGAGCCCGTGTAGAGGTTAAAGGAGGCGGCTGATCCGAATCAGGGCGCTCCCTCGACAGCAGGAGCTTTCCTGACTGTGCGGCTCCGGATGCTCAGGGAAAGTACACAGCATTAGGTTCGCAGCTTTAGAGGTTTAGAGCTTTTGTGTCATAGAAAATGTTCTTTGGAGTTTGCCAAGTTTTCTATCTATAGTAAATGTAGACGCTTAAATAAATAAAAATGATTTCCCAGCATCAGATCACTTTCATCAACTGCTGATTTCATCCACTTTTTTTATCGGACCTGACCCCAAATGACCCTAAATACTAAAACTCTGCCCTCACCATTCCACTTACGGGTATATAATGAAATTCAGTTTCATTTGCATGTTGCCAAATTACACTGTACATCAAGTGAAGTCACAGAGGGAGGTCAGGAGCTTCAGTTCCTGCAACCAGCAGCTAAATGACTCCATTATGAGATTAAACTAGAGCCTGCGTCCGTGATCTACTGCATGGAATACACAACGCAGACAGGAACACTTAAATTATATTGTATTATCATGGTGAAAGACTGAGGGCATGGACCTGCTCTGCCTAGACTGATATAAATTAAGTTCCCAGATTTGTCCTGTGGGTCAGAATCCAGCCAATGGAGCCTGAGACAGATTTCCACATTAAAGCCTCAAACATTTGGGGATGCAGGAAATTGAAGCAGTTTATCTTATCTTGAATATTTGACTGTAAAAAAACAAACCAACAAACAACTTCATTTGACTGGATCCTCAGACTGACCGAAGCAGTGGACAGGATTAATGCTGCGGGGGAAATGACCTAACTGTGTTATTCTTAACATCCGTCTATTATGCACCTCTCCCTCCCCGGCCCAGACTCAAAGCCCCGTCATTAGCATATCATTCTGGTATTTCTGTTCATGTGTATTGTGTTTGGGATCTAAAAGGTTTGATTGGTTCTGAGGAAGCTCGAGCGAGTACAACAGGAAAGGGCTGTCACTTCCTGTCCGGTGTTCAGAGGACAGTCCTCTGACAGGCAGGATGGGGAATGACCGAAAAAGCCTCGAAAGCAAACAGAGTGCCACAGAAAAAAATGTCCACAGTAAGGAAACTGGACGTGTTTTGTTTTTGCCTCGACCGAACGCGAGCGACGGACTGAACTCACCTGAGTCTCTTCTCCTCCTTCTTGCGTAGCGTCATGTCCCTCTGCACCACCTGCAGCACGTGCTCCGCCTCATCGTCCGTCAGTCCGGACAAATCCAACTTCCGACCCATTGTGGCGAATGTGGCTCAGGCCCTCTGACCAATCGGTTAGCTCCCTGCTGTCATCTGAGGAGCAGAGCATGACAGTTTGTCATGAAAAACAACATAAAACTACAAGTACTATGACCAGGTTACTACCATTTAGTATTTTTTTGAAGTATTTATACATGTCTTGATTATTTCATTTTATGTTTCTTGATACTTTACTTCCACCAGAATTCAAGGAAAAATATTTTTACTCTGTTAAATCACATGTATCTAGCAGAAATGATTGATATGTTCAGGTGAGTTTAAAAACAGGATCAGATTATAAAATACAATATACTGCATATGAAATATCTTGGACTTCTGTTGAGGTGTGGAGGTGAATTCAGAACATCTGCACCTATGATGGTACCTGATTACTTTCTCTCCACTTGCAGACATTTGACACAGCGCAGTTCCATAACATTTTAGATGGACCGCAGGTGCCTGATATGATCGAATGAAGCATTTTAAGAAATACACACAATTTTACTGTTCAGTCCAGAGCTGTGGCCATCGGAGCTCTGCAGACTCAAGCCCCTTACACAAGTAAAGCAGGGGAATTAACACCAGGCAGGATTTGGGATTTCTGTAACAGCATTCCTGAGCAGGAACTCAGTCTCTCTCCGTCTCTCAAAACCGAATCCAACTCAAACATTTGACAGTTTATGTGAGTTTGTGGTTAATCCATGTGGTGCTGCAACATAGTGAAGACACTTTATTATCATGTGTGTTATTTCACTGAGGAGTTTAAAAGAGATCTACAGTACATCTTCCAAGACTAGAACACAAATCAGGAAAATACCACAGGTGTTCACACATACATGGGATGCATCATATTAATATCATTTTTTATAAAAATGTAGAAAACTCACTTATCTCTGCCTCCGTTGTTCCTGCGGGTTTAAAACAGGATCACAGCACCCTCACCGAGGAGGAGAAACATCTTCGATCCTTGAGGAAATGAAGTTAGTGAATCTCTGCCTCGGTAATAGACACGTGAAACCAGCAGAGTGTGTGTGTGTGTGTGTGTGTGTGAAGCAGGGAGGTCTCACCACAGCAGCTTCCCATCCAGAGTGGGGGAACCAGAGTGAAGCTTGCTCCTGATCAGTTCCAGTTTGTCCGCCGGACACGTCCCAGAGCCGTGAGGTCCGGAGAGAACACGCAAAACGGATGCGCGTCTATTTCAGATCTTACGGTACCGGTCATGGCCCAGAGACACACATTTAAAGTTGAATTCAACTTTTGTCATTCATTTAATTTCGATTAAAGATATTAACAAGCAATGAGATTTTATTTTTTTCATGGAAATTAAAGTTGACTACATTTTGATGATGGCACTCACAGCTGGTTAAATAAAAACTCAGCGATAAAAACATAAAAACATTTAATTCATAAATACTCGGTAATATATTTCAGTTAATTCTTCTGTCAAATTTGAGAATATTTCACAGCAGAATTTTAAAAAATAAAATAATTCAGGTTTGCTTTGCGTTGGTTTTGCTTTCTGTTTGAGGCCCAAATATAAAATAAATCTTTCTATTCCCGTCAACTAAGCCGTCAAACGTGAACATCCCAACACGTGTGGTTGTTTTCCTCACACTGCGATGTAGGAAGTGTTGCTCTGCCTCTTGTTGTTGACAGAACAGACAGGATCTGTCCCGATGCCCAGTGTTGCAGCGTCAGTGAGTAATCCACCGCCTACAAGACCTCACACTGACGTCACGTCACGCAGATACTAGATTTTTTTCCCCATGGTATTTTGTGTCTGTGGGTTCAGTAGTTTTTCTTCATCATTTTTTGACTCTTGTATTCTTTGACGTTTTTAGCCAGATGCTAATAGAGTATTTAATAAGTATTTTTGCTTCAGTAGATGAAAAGGTGCTCATGCCCAAACCTTTCTGTCTCGACAGATACTAACAATGCTCACATCCACACTCGAAATGCTGCAATATAATAAATACCACAGTGTATGCAAGATGTATGCAGCAATTCCTTTCTTTAAAATGTTTTGCAAGTTAGGGTACATGACCAATTTCTCAGAAATCATGAGGCAAGACAGATGAAGTAAACCTGATGTGGTAAAACAGATTACTGCATCTAATTTGAAATGATCATTTCATTTCTGGTTGATTGAATTAAGAAAGCTGAGCTTATTTAACTGCAAGCTGCTAAGCTTAAATCCTCCACAGATGACAAGTCTTCCTTAATTTTACAGAGAAGACCACGGGTGTGGAAGAATCTGAATAACAAATAAATAATAATAAATAATAATATACATAGAGAAATTCACAACTATTATCTGATGCAATGCATCGGTAAATTTATCGTTTCTAAAACAACTAGAAAGATAAATTGCATTTTGGTGCTTAAAGACATGATTAAAATAGAAAATGAGGCAATATATTGTTTTCCCACAATAAAGATGATGTGCCTGACGATATTGTGAAAAGAAATGGGGACACCTTGCTGATGATGATGATGACAGTTGAAAGTTGTGTAGCTGCTTCCTCTTCTTCGTTGTTTGGCTATAAAGAGCGTGTGTTTCAGAACTGCATCGGCCCGTTCAGTTGATCAGCCATGGACAGAAAGCTCCTGCTGGCCGTGTTGTGTCTGCAGGTTTTCCTGCTCATCTGGACCTCCTCTTCCACTGATGCGGCGGCTCTGGTGCCAGACGGCTTCAGACCGTTTCCAGAGGTAAGACGATTGCTTTTCTCGTTTTGTAAGACGATCCATGATTTTTATGGTGTTTCCAAAAACTGGAACTGCAGAAATTAAAATGTGATGAGAAGCAAGTGGTTGGATAATCCAGAACAAATTCTATAAATTGGTTGAACATTAATATTAATGTCTCAGGAAACCAGCTCTGCACTACAGATACATGGGCGGAGTGATTGGAGGAATACCTATTTGAAAAAAGTAGCTCAGATAAAGGAGATGATTTTCTGAGTGTGCTGACGCTCTGTGTGTTTTTGTGTGTTACAGGGATCACTGGGAAGAAGAGGAAGGCCGAGGAGACTCAGCCCCAAAAAACCTATGAGATGTTGGCAGTGGCCAGGAGGCTGTGGCATCTTACCAGCGGTGAACTTGTTTTTCTGTCTTCTCTATTTTGTGCAATATATTCATGAACTACCTTGATGCAGTGGTTTGTTGTTGTTGGATAAATGATGCTGATGTGCATCTCTTTCTCTCCTGCTGCTCAGCCCAGGCCAAATGGTAAAGGCATACCTGATGCAGGGAAACCTACCAGATCAGCCGCCATGGTGTGATAGCTGTACTACTAACCTTCACTCTCAAAGGAAAACAACTTTAAAATAAAAACAGTTGGATGAGATATTGAACGGGTTGTGTGGTTTTCTGTTTGACAAACGTTTGCTTCTGTCATGAAAAGAATTTCTTCATCTCTTGCTCCATGTCTAAGCTAATGTGACCACAAGATGGAGTCCCAGTTTAGGGTTTTCATAACAGCAGCAACAGGCTTTGTGCTTTGTTAAGCATCTTAATCATTAGCACAAAGTGAAAGCACAAAGTGAAAATGTTGCAACGGCAACACTGTCCTTCAGTAGAGTACTTGATAAAGTTTCATGAGAGCATTAATCAACTGTGATGGACAGAAAGCACGGATCCCGTTTCTTTCACGTCCCGCCCCCTCAGCTGAGTCACAGCAGAGCACATGCCCACACACAACACAGGGCTGAGGTTGTGCTGGGTGGACACTCAGGACATCGAGGTGAATGAAAACACGGTGAGTATCAAATCAGCGTCAATCATTCCTGCTCTTTGCTTTCAGCTTCGTTTTAAACTCTTTGCTTTTGGGTCCTGATGCTCCGGCTCCGCATCTAATACCAGCCTGCACTAACACTGACTAAACACTGGGAGCACTGGCTGCTTCATTCATGTAAATCCTTCCTTTTATTTGTGTATTTTGTTTTAAAATCCGAAAATAGTACTCGATGCAATGAATGAGAGCAGTGTTCTTTGTTTTTTTCTATTCTGACAAGTTTTCCAGGGAGTGCAGATGAGGATCTGGGGGGATCTGTATGATCTGTTTATACGAGTAGCAGAAAGTATCCCCCTCCACCCTTAAACACCAAACAGAAGAAGAACCAACACTTTATTATCTCTCTGACGATCGTATAACAGAGAGGAAGAGGGCAGGTCAGGACACGACACATATCGTTTTCATCCAGTCTCAGTAATTAGTCTACAACCAGACAAATAAATAAAGTCTGACTCACTCACTCTTCCTTAGAGTGGAAATTAAAAAATAAAAGCAGAGGAATTTACATCTTTTACCTTTACAAATACATATTTAAATCAAGTTTCTATCTGTATCACATTTATTTTTTTCTGTTCCTGTTTATAAAATTATTCTGATGACTTATGCACGTTTTGGGTGTGGTGCTATATATAGACATTATTCCAGTATGGTTATAGCCTGAACGCTAAATCCAGGAACTGTCAGTTGCGACAGACTAGCAGCCTGAATGCTCTCATTTTGTTGCATCATGTAGTGGAGCAGTTTGCATGAGGTGAATCACATGATATTAAAGCGTCAGTTTCAAGGCTGTAGAAGTGACTTTGAATGAGGTTTCTCTGGTAGAGACCAAACATTATCTAGTAGGTGCTGAGCAGTATGGAGATCCAAAACGAGCTCAGTTGAGTCACCTGATCGTTGATTTAAATCTTTCTTTGAACATTAATCCCTTCACTATAGAGAGCTATAATGTCTTCCCTCACAGCTTCATCAGATAACCATGGATGCAGAGGGCGATTACTACTACTATGACAACATCAGCTTTAACTTCAGCTATGACGACTACCCTACCCTGTGCGAGAAGGGGGACATCCGATCCTTCGCCAGCGTCTTCCTCCCGATCATGTACGCCATCTGCCTGGTGATGGGCCTGGCGGGAAACGCCTTAGTGGCGATTGTGTACGCCTACTACAAACGCCTAAAGACGACCATGGACATGTTCCTTACCCACCTGGCTGTGGCCGACCTGCTCCTGCTCTGCACGCTGCCCTTCTGGGCCGCAGACGCTCGGAGGGGCTGGGAGCTCGGGTCTGGCGTGTGCAAGGTGGTGTCGGCTTGCTACACGGTCAACTTCACCTGCTGCATGCTGCTGCTGGCCTGCATCAGCCTGGACCGCCACTTGGCTACCGCCAGGGCACAAAGGGAGGAGCGGGGACGCTGGCTGCAGAGGACGTTTTGCAGGAGAAACTGTTGGAAGGTGTGCTCCATCGTCTGGGCAACGTCTTTCACGCTCGGCCTTCCCGATTTGATTCTCTCAGAGGTGAGGGGGGCGTCCAATCAGAGCGTGTGCCTGGCAGTCTACCCTCCATCTTTAGGTATGGGAGGCAAAGCTGCCCTGGAGATAGCAGAGGTGCTGCTGGGCTTCCTGATTCCTCTCCTGGTCATGGTGGTCTGTTACTGGAGCGTGGCCCGGGCGCTGGAGGGTCTGCCTGTAGAAAGCAGAGGACAGAAATGGAAAGCTCTGCGTGTTCTTCTGATAGTAGTGGGAGCGTTTGTGGTCACGCAGCTGCCGTACAACGCGCTGAAGGTCTATCGAACGATGGACTCGGTCTACGTCCTGGTGACCCACTGTGGGACAAGTAAAGCGCTGGACCAGGCGGCTCAGGTGACGAAGACCCTGGCCCTCACTCACTGCTGCCTCAACCCCATCCTCTACACCTTTGTGGGCTCGTCCTTCAGGCAGCACCTGACGAAACTGGCAAAGAGGTTTGGTGAGGGGAGAAGAAAGAGGAGGATGGGGAGGAGAGAACTTCCTGCAGAGGAGGAAGGGATGGAGATGTCATTTAACTCCCACAGTGCATCTCAAGCAACAAACACCTTCTCAATATGAGTCATTAGTGTGCAAGTATAGCCATTTTCACACGAGGAAAAATGTAGTGTGAGTAGCCTCAGAGCTGATTCAGCTTTGGAAACATTAAGTTGTACAAAACTGTATATCCCTCAACAATAAGTGGCTGGTTTTTCAATTGAATTTACATTTCTCTGCTTTTAATTTCAAGTAAAAAAAAAAATGGATAATTCACATGCTCATTTTGGTTACTTCTTATGATCCACAAAACAATGTGTGTGTCCCAAAATATGATCAAATATTCTTTGCCAGAGTACTCAAGTATAAAAGAGTATAGATGTCTCCGACCTTTACACCCAAAGTACGCAGGGCTGAAAGAGAACTGTTTATTCAAGGCCACTGACACCAAACTACTTAGTCTCACTCTTCCTCACCCTCTGCCCCAATCTCTGAGCTGTACCAGTGGACCATAACACAGGGGATTGCGTTGGGGGTTAATTCTCACATTTGTTGCTTCACGGATTCCTCTGAAAATCTGAAACACATGTACACCTCCCTTCTCCCTGCGAGCAAAGAGCCAAACTTCACAAGAGAGTGAAAAACAACCGTTGTGAGATGATTTAACACCTAAAAAATTAAATTGGCAATCATGCAAACCTGATTTGGTCATCACAGATGGTTTCCTCCAACGCTGTTGTTGTTCTTTTCCTTTGGAAAACCAGTTGAAACATCCACTTGAGTCACATCTGCGACTTAAAGTTTCAGTGTAAATACCACGCTCCGTGGTTTACTGGATGTGTTTCATTATCATTTGTTTGTTTTATTATTATCTAAATATTAGCTGTGCTGCTGTCTGTTTGTTGTCTGTCTGCGTCCCAGCTGTTACAGATTAAGAGATTCTTTAGCAAGTCTTGGTCTGGCATGTGCCTCATTTCATGTGGAAACCATTTCGCTGAGTGTTACCATCTACCAGACTTTGCTAAACACCAAAAAAAACAGGTCGAAAAGGTCTGAAAAAAACAAAACAAAACAGAACTCACTTAGGAAAAAAGTCATAACATTGAGATTAAATACATTTAATGAAAATGTGCAAAGAAATGACAGAACGCAACAAAAACATGGCTTCTTGTTATTTAAAAAAATATATATAAATATTCAAAAAGCCACAAGGCTTGTTATATTTATGGCGTGAGATAAGAAAATTAGCTAATTAGATAATTAGCTTTGTAAATTACAGTTAAGGCAGTCAGTCAGCTTGTTTCAAATTAGAACAAAGAATTCTCTTTTCTTAAATAAGGTAAAAAACAAATCTCAAATATATAAATGTAAAATTACCAAAAGATTATTTTTAAACAAAAAAAACTCAGAGGCCTAAACTGGCAGTGAGATGATAGAAAATAAAACCTTCAGTTTTCACTAGAACAAGGTTTCACAAAGTAACCGAAGCATTCACTCTTTAAATACAATATAACTATAAATCTGGTAACACAGTGTGGTGTCAAACATACTTACCCTGAACTAGATCAACACTGCATCAAACTTCAGGGGAAAAAAGCCAATACTGAACATGTTATTGTAAATATGCTCTGACAGAAAAAACACTGTCACAGTCACAGAGTTGATGAACTACAGGGAATAAATCTGGGGTCTTCAAGTCTCTTTCCCTCAGATGAGGAAATGAATCAGTAGGATGCTTCAGGGTCTGTTCTGGGTTATTTCCAGTAAGGCACCAAACTTTTCTGTGGAATGTTGCAACTTGCCACTCGGTAAAACCTTTGAATCTTGGCTCAGGTAATATATTAAGGTTTTTCATTCAGGCACTTTGTTTTCTGTTGACTGAAGGCAGTGTAGTAAATGAAGTATTCTTATACTCAGTGTTGGAGTCGTGTGCGTACCAGCCGTGCAGCTAGAACAAAATGTCTGTTCACAGATTGTATATGTTGACATGGGAGTCCAAAGGCAGCCGTCAGTAATTCAGGATCTGCATGTCAAACAGGTCACACACCCCCTCACTGTCGTCCAGGTTGAAGCTGTAGTCCATCCCTGTGTGACGACACAAACAAATGAGTGCATCAACATCTCGTCATGAATAAATGAAGTCGATTTATTATTACTGAGATGCTTACCATCGACAGACATAAGCTCATCAATCAGATCAACAGCACCTAGGACAAAATAAAAAAACTGGATTTTTGTGTTTCACAGGTTTTTTTCCAAAGTATAAATGTATTATTCAGCCTCAACCCAAAGCTCTGAATCAAAATGCTGAATTAAGACAAGCGAGACCCTGCAGCTTCAGACAGGTCAAACAGTAAGTCTCTGAAGTCTTACTGTCTCGGTCGTCCTTCATGGGGCCTCCGGCAGCGCTGACCTTCAGCAGGCTGCTCATGTCCAGCACGGACTGGAACTCCGAGCCCACCGGGTCCATCTGCTGCTGCTCAAACACTGCCACTGGCTGACACTCTGAGGGGAGCAGGCCAACAGGATGCTCACATATACACTGTAGTGATATTATCAATGGAATACTGCAACATTACAGGGTTCAACGATCAGGAACTCTTTTCAAGTTTCATGTTCCAGCATGTCCAGGTCCTCTGACGGGTGACAGTGACTCATATACATAAAACCAGATTCTCATGATTCATTTCGTAACACCAGTATTGTTGTCAGCAGGATTCGGTTTCCAATGACTCAAGTCTCCAATGTTTCAGTTATGGGAGACTTTCGAAGAACAACACAGTGTAGACAAATTGTCTCTGTTTGTAATGCATCACTATAGCAGCAGTGTTTAAAACCTGCTAATAGCAAGGAAGACTATCATCTGTTAAATAATTAACTAGCATCACTAACTACAGCCCCTGTGATCAGTATTATTCACTGTCAAGTTTATTCAATGAAAACTCATCAAACCAAGGCTGAAGTTTGACATGAGTCTAACTAATAATAATAATAATAATAATACGTGTGAATGTTTAGTAGAAGCTGCGGCTTGTGTTATTTTCTTTCCTCAGATTATGCTCCACACAGCCTGAGTGAACTCTTTAAATATTAATAGATGTTGTATGTGGTGGTTCTCTAACACAACATGCAAAGTATAACAAAGGCCCATTATCAAATCCCCGTTCTCACCCATGTGCACATCTGGAGGGGTGGACGACATCGTCATCACGGCATCCAGTTCTGGCAGCACCATCTGGTGGTCAGAGCAGAGGGAGTCCTGGCTGCAGTGGGAGGTGGAGGTAGTGGCGGTGCTCGAGGTGGAGAGGTGCAACCTCTGCAGGCTGGCAGGGGTGCTCGGAGGGGTCGGCACGGAACAGATGTCGTCGGTCGGTGGCACAGAGAAGACCACGGGTGTGGAAGAGTCTGAATCTTTGTTGATCAAGGTGACGTGGATGGGCGCCGAGTGGCTGCGTAGATTCACCTGGTATTTCTTCTGACCGCTCTGGCCCTGTGGAGCAGCCACGTGTCGATAAGAAGCATGGAAAAGACTAACATGAAAACAGAAGGGTGGTGAAATCCAGTCTTGCTGGTGGACGAACCATTTCAGGCAATGGAACCTCCAGCTGCGTCCCAGCAGGAGCCACGACAGCCAGAAGAGTGTCGCCGCCGAAGGCACTGCACACGTCTTCATGTGTCACAAATTTGTAAGTGGAGAAGTGTTAAGGAAACAGGCACAGGATTAGTCGTGGGAGGAAAAAGTAGGCAATCAACTGGAAAAACAAGACTGAACATTTGGGACGTTAGGATTAACCTGAAAACACTGACAATAGCAATTATATCGGTAATCCTTCCTTCATAGCATTTTCTCTGTTCAATGCTCAAACAATGCTGAAAGGATTAAAAAGGGGATTTCATTTCCCGATGAAACTTACATATGGGACTCACAGAGGAGGTGAATTACGAACGACAGACTACAGAGGACATGTCACTCAGTAAGAGACACTTGATGTGATGAGTCACCCTGGAGGTAGCTTTGAGGTTAGATTACAAAGTGAGAAAGTGGGTGTTTGGGTTCCCAGTGAACATTAAATATTATAATAGAATCTGTTTTTGATGAAGGATATGTGCTAGTGATGGGAACGCAGTTCAGGTGTTTGAGGTTTTCCTCCAGCCAGGCCTTCTGCTTGTCCAGCTCCTTCTCTTGGACCTCGAGCTCAGAGATCTGCGCCTTCAAAACCTTGACCTGCTCCAGCATCTCTTGGGTTTGGCTTCCTGTGTTCTCACCCCTGGAGGACAATTGAATCAGCAGTTTAGCGGGTTTAAAGGCTAACAAAATCATAAAATGTCTGAATGTGATGGCTATTATTCGTGCACAGTATTGTTTAACTTTAGCCTTTTAAATTCCACATCAAGCAGTTACAAGTACCATTAGGGGAAAAATGTGTTTTCAAACCTCCACTGGATAATATTCTTGTTTTTCTTCTCAATCAGCCCCACACCTTCCAGGACATTTGTGATGTCGTAAATCCTCCTCTTCTGCTTCACTGCCAAACTGTCTGCGGCCTGTTGATTCAAAGGGTCTTATTCTGTGGAAGCTCAATGTGAATTCTTACTGACAGGGTTCAGCACTTTAAACGGGCACCAGTATTATAAATGGAACATTTGTGCAGCAAACACTGCCTGAAATGAAGAGAAGGAGACTTCAGTGGAGCCAACAAATCAACCGTTTGGCAAATGAAGCCGCACTGGGGGGGGGGGGGCAAATCAAAGCCGTTGGCTGGAGAGGACACGAATACAATAGCAGAGGATGAAGGAGGAGGGAAATGGTGTGAGGAGTCTGCCGTGTAAACATTAGCTGGCTTTGGCGCGCAAGAAGAGAGGGAAACTACTAATCACAGGGAAGGAAAGAATTTGTGGAGGACAGCTCAGGTAGGTATGACAAAGATTAATCCACCTGCCAGAAAACTGAAACGTAAACGGTTTTCAAACCTCAGGATTTGAGCTGGATGACACATTCATTTGGGAGATGACAAGAAGAAGACTTCAAGGAATCAGCTTTGCACTGGTTTCATGGTTTCATTTAACTGCTGGAGCAGCTGGGACTAGATTCAACTGTAGAGTTGTCTGAAGGGGCTGGATGTTTCATATCAGTCAACATTGATAATTATTATGATAGATATTAAATTATTCTTGGAGCTTGGGGACTTTCCAACGAGTGAAGGTGTTGTTCATTCTTTAGCTGTGAATTTTAATTGTTGGGATCCACTGATCTTAAATGTGAAACCTTATTTTATCAGCTTATTGTGTTTTAAATGAAACGGTGCATTCCTCTTATAAAAGAAGAAATAAATGAAAATACTAACATACATTCACCTTTTAACTGTAGAGGCCAACTGTCAGCACAAATCTTTTGTGTATAAAATGAAGTAGTGGGTGTTAGTACTGAGTTACTTTCTGCCACCAAGTGTTAGTGGGCCCCCGGAGGAGGCCTGGCTAATGGCGGCTCGCTCCTCCACCTGGTAAAACAAATCACAGCACCTGACTGGCCTTTGTTCACGGCGGGTGGTGCCTGAGGATAAAAACAATGGATTCCTCCTGAAACACCAACCCTGTGTGTGTGTGTGTGTGTGTCCGGTCACCCACCACTTTCAGGTCCAGGACGCCATCCTTAGCTTCTTGCAGCAGACTCACAAACTTCATCGTGAGGAGACCCAAACTTTTCTCGTGTCTGCTCGGTGTGGAGCGGACCGTCCCCGCCGCCTGGAGCTCCATCTCCTCCTCCTCCTTCTTCTTCTTCTCTTTTCTGGTTTAGTCGTCCACGTCTCTACCTCCGGGCATTTCTTCTTCTACGGCCCGGGTCCTCTGCGGGGCGACGCCGGCACCTGCAGCTTTTTAAATCTACGGACGTTACGTTAAGGTTACTGTTGCCGTGGCAACCCCCGTCCCCTTCCACCAAACGCACCCCATCAGTGAAGCACCGCCTCGCCCGGCGTGTGACCCCGCCCTGCCCGTTTGTGTTACACCCCCCCTCCCCCTCCCCAGCCACCAGCATCCAGCGCGCCCTCAACTATGTCCGCCGGAAAACACAAAGAAGTATAAATAAAGTTTTGGAAAGTATGTTTTTAGTATATAGATGCATAAAACGACTGAAAAACCCACCTTCCAATTAAAAATGATTGTTTTCCTCCTCTAGTGACACATAGGCCCAGAAGAACAAGAGACAGTTGGACTCACCAGATGTCCCCAGGAGAGTCTGAGATCAGCTGTATGGAGACAGAGCTGCTGCTGGACCAGATGCTGTGTGGCCTTCTCTCCACAGGGAGGTGCCGAGATCATTTCTTGTCCTCGGTATCTGGAATTCAATGGCTACTGTGCAAAACGCTCAACTGTGACTAAATTCTCTGTCAATGGTAAATCACGTATATTTTATTTACAATGTTATACTTCCTCTGTGTCTATCCCTATTAAATTGTATTAAAGAAAAAGAACACTTCAGGGCCACACCGAAGGAGACAATTTCAAGAATGAAAGTTGCAATTTTACTATCTATTCATCTATTGAATCAAGTTTATTCTGCCCCTTGTAAAATCGACAGAATAAATGAGATCACTGGAACCTTCCTTCGTGACAGAACTCGCTCAGAGGCAAATTTATTAGACAGATCATGACACATCCAAAAACAATAACTTATTAAAAATAAATAACTAAAGACAAATGAAGTGTTTTCATACATACTGTGTCTGACACAATATTTCATGGGTTAAAAGTCTTTCAGTACACTCGTGAGACGTTTCATTTTGTCTTCCATGATTCTCTTGTTAGTTTCCGTCTCCTCCAGAAGGTGACGCATCTCCTGCTCCACCTCAAACACCTGACGAAGACACACACACTTTTACTTTTATTTGTTTCCTCAAATCCAGAAAGTCAAGGATTACCGAACGAGAATGGCCAGGGAGGTTAATGTTTCCCATTATGCAAATAGACTGAATGTGTAACTGCTGAACCGTATGATATATTCAGAGTATTTTAATGAGGCTGGTACTATATTTACTGCAGACATAGAGTGATGAGACTAGACCTGGCTTTGTTTCTGTTTTTCATTAATCATCAAACTGGCACAAAGCAGCAGGTCCGTCTACCAGCTCAGAGGAGAAGCTGGCGTTTCTGTACATCCTGTGTATATCTTACCTTCTGATTGGCTTGTTCAATTTGTCTCTGCTTTTCGGTAGCCTGTCGTACAATCTCAGCTTGATGGGAAACCTGGAGAGATTCCAGTTGTTGGCGAAAAGCATCGTCCGCACAGCGTAACTTCTCTACAGCAGTTCTGCAGGGAAGACAACAAATCGTTTAGCATGCAAGACAGTCAGAGGGTGTCCTAATGGACTTGGGTTCAATCAGGCTGTAGGGTGAAAGCACCTACAAAAATGATAGTATTTTATGTAAAATGTTTGCTCAAGGACAAGAGGGCCAATGCCCCTGAATCATGATTTGAAGGCTCTGAAGAACGGAAGGAAGGAGATTTTCCACGGGTATATACTTGTGTGCTTCAGTCGCGTTATCTCTTTCTTCAAGCAGCAGACGTTCCTTGGAATCAAAGTTTTCCTTCATGCGCTTAACCTGGCTCTCCAACCGACTGAGCAGGTCAGCCTTCTCCTTCCACTTCTCACTGGAATCTCTAAAAAAAAAAAAAAAAAGAGAGCGAAGAGAGAGCAAACAAAGCAGTAAAGATACCGTTAATGTTTGACCATCATCAACAGCAGTCTTGGTATTGATATTAAGGGTTGGAACTTGTTGTGTATCTCAGCAGTTTGTGTGTGATGGGGCTTTTGCCTGAAAACTCTTTTGACATCCTCCAGCTCTGTCTCCTTGTCAACCAGCTGCTGTTTCAGCTCCTCCTTGCGCAGTCTGAGATGTTCCTGCCGAGCTGCATCCTCCTCTCGCTGCTGCTGGAACCTCTTCTGGCTCTGGGCTGCCTCCTCACGCAGCCGCCGGATCTGATCGTCACGCTCCTGCAAAGCCTAAACAGCAAGAAATTTGGGGGGGGGGGTAAGAAATTGCAAAAGAGAGATCGACAGATACATATGCAGATCACAGATAAAATCACAGATCACGCGAGGCACAGAAAACTACCTCTTTGAGTTTGCGGATGGTCTCTGTCTGGTCATCAATGATTTTGGATTTGATTTTGAGGGCGTCAGTGTCTGCTTCATTCTGTTTCTTCTGTGTGTCGAGCTCAGTGCTCAACACCTCTATCCTGGCTTCCAGGCGCCCACGGTCCTGAGCTAAAGACGCTCCTGTCAGTGACATACACATACAAATATGAATTTAATGATAACACAAACTGTACACTAACTTTTATTCCTTAATCTTTTTCTTAACCTTATTTTACCATTTAAATGATTTTTTAATCTGAACTGTAATGTAACAGACATGTTTGTCTCCCAATTATCCACTAGATGGCAGGCTTTACTTGAGACAAGACAGATAAACCCCAGCATCATGTATTTAGACCACATTTATATGGTACAATTACAGCCCTTAAGAACAATCAAAACAAAGTAAAGCCATTTCAGAATGGACGATTGTCCTCCTGGACGTCTCTAAACCTTGCTGAGCGAGCTCCTGGCCCCAGATCCGTCTCTCTGCCCTGAGGCCATCTATCACCGACTCCTGAGCTGTGAGCTGAGAGAGAAGCCGCGCTTTGTCTTTCTTGAGCAGCTCGAGCTGCAGGCCCAGACGCCGATCCCGCTCCCCCTCTGTTTCCAAGGAATGCAAACGGCTCTGGCAGAGGGACGGACACAGAGACAATATTAATGATGGGTGACCTGTCGTGGCTGACAGATGGGAAGGCTGCTGGAACATCCAGTATTTATGCTCGAGTCAGTCTCCAATAGGCGCAGGCTGAACAGTTTTGAAGAGGCAGTGACTAATGCTCAGGACGGGTCATCTCCACTCTCTCAAACCTGAATCAGGTCATTGGATTTGAATTTACCTTGAGTGCAAAAAAAACCCTCCCTGTGGGGCTGTACCTTCAGATCAGTGACAGCATCTCTCTTGGCTTTGATGAGCTCAGCGATGCGGCTCTTCTGCTCTTTGACCATGACTGTGAGCTCCCGCACCAAAGAGGCGGACTTCTTCTCCCTCTGCTGGGACTGGGTGAGGGTCGCATTGAGCTCCGTCAGCTCTGCAGTCATCTGATCACATGCCTCCTTCACCTACAGAAGCAAGTGTTGCTGAATGTTAATGAGACACCTACAAATTAAACAGAGTGAAGGCTCTTGGCTGCAAGCACTACCTGACTTCACAATTTTATAGATCAATGTCACAGCTGAGGTCTCACAGAAAAGGTTTCAAAGTTACAGATTTACAGAAAGCAATGTTTGAGAGGTTTTCACGAGTCAAGGTTTGGAAAGCAATCTCTATCTCATTCCGAACTTTCTCTAGGGTCAAAAGTTTGAACTCGAACTGGAAACCTGTGCAAGCAGCAGTCACCGAAAATAAGATAAGATTTTGTACAAAGGCTGAAATTGAAATTGGTAACCCTAACGTGAAAGTAAAGATTGATTTTAAATCCAACCCTTTTGTGTGGCTGCCTTTGTATAATTATCTTCCTGTGGCCATCACCGACTACTTGTCCAGAGTCAAATGTTCCTAATTCAATCTGAGCCCTCACCATGGGCCTCAAATGGAATCTATAGTGTTTATCGAGATTGGGGTCAGATCCAGTTCAATAACTTCACTTTCATCTGGATGTAGCAAGGTTATTATCAGTGAGACAGTGCAGAGAACAGAATGTAAAATTACAGACCATCTGTATGGCTGTTCTCAATCTTTTAGCTGACCTCAGAGAAGCGAACAGCCTCGATGCTTAGAGCCATGCGGAATTCGTCCTCCAGAGCAGCGTACTGTTTCCTGGCATCCGCCAGTTTCTCCTGCAGCTGCGCCTCCCTGTGAGCAAGCCTCTGTTCCACCAACGCTGCTTCTTTTGTCACCGCTTCATGGAAATCTGGCCCGCCAGGCTGCAACCGCAACTCCAGCTGTTTTCTGTAGAACCGTGAATCGGTGACACAACAGGGATGTTAACACAAACAGGAAGTCCTCACATTTAAAATAGTACATCATAACATGAAATCCAACGTGTTTGTGTAATAAATGGATGGACAAAAATATTCCTTCAGTAGTATGATGTACCTGTGCTCCTGTTCCCTGGTTGCGAGCAGCTCATGCAGCTGCTGCAGTTTGTCTTTGTGCTGGCGTACAGAGACTTTCTGGATCTCCAGCTCTCTCTTCAGAGCTGCAGCCTTATTTACCAGCTCCTGGTGCTGCTTCATCTGTGAAAGGTCAGCATGAGTTTTATTTGACCAGTATGTCACATTGAGTGACCCTGAATTCTAAATCACCCTGAGGACTTAAACGGTATAATCAAATATATATATATATATAGTGAGAGGTATTTAACAGGTTCACTAGTAGGACAAAAACAAAATGGCAGGTTTCACATTCTCTCTCGTTTCTCTTCCAGTAAAAAGCGAGAAGTGTTGTCAGGTATGCTAAACCAGCTACTCTACCTCTTCAGCCTGCTGGCGAGCCCTGAGTGCCTCTCCATGGGAAATGCTTTCCTCCAGTCGGTGCAGTGCAGTTTTGTGTTGCTCTTCGCTGCCACGGGCCTTCTCCAGCTGCTGGGTTAGGGAGTGACACCTCCCCTGCAGCTCCTCAACACGCTTCTGCAGCTCAGAGTGCCCTGAACGCTCCTTCAGCAATATTTCCTTCAGTCTGGATGGGAAGAAAACCATGATAAGGAGGTGTAAGAGACGCAGGAGCAATACCCCGAATGTCTCCTTTTAATGTATATGGAAATTGATATGGGCAAAACAAAAATGTGATAGCCTGTGAAAATGAAGAAGTCTGATACGACAGCATAGTCAAATCTAGTAATCTTATCTCCAGGAAAAGGGAAATGAAAATACGAATGGAAAATATATTACAAACGGGCAAGTCCTGTGGAGAGAAAAAAAAGCCTGGAAGACACACAGTACGAGTCAGAGGCAAGAAAACTGTAGGATCACCTCATATGCATTAGTACCCTTTAAATGACACGATGAGAAACTTCTCTGTAATCTGTCTCCTGATGACCAAGGGAGACAGTAACAGTAACGGTCGTGTTTAGTATCATTAGAAGGTGACACTTAAGATTGATTCATGAAAAGCTGCTGACATATGCATGTCACCAGGCTTCTAATTACACGAATAATGCAGATTTATCTAAGCAGGGGGCAGCACAGACGAGGACTGTGCAGGAAATAGTTACACCTGGCTCTCAGGAAGTGTCTTAGCAGTAGAAAGAGGGAATAGAGAGAGGAATACTAAATCATGGATAACAATTGCTAATTTTATATATAAAGCACATAAGCTCAATGGATACTTAGGTTAATTATCTTTTTTAAAGGACAGCTTTATTCCCCACACACACCTGCAGGCACACTTTAAGTCTTGAGCCTAATGGAGTCGATATGTGTGCTGGATTTCACAAGAAGCAATGGGACAATGATAGTGACTGATTTTAATAGAGTGATGGATACTCATTGCACAAGAATGAGGCAGGTGGCATGCCCTGTTCTCAGGAGAACCAGTATAAAGGATCAAGAGGGTAGAAATGGATAAGAATGCATTATGCTGCTAAACAACTAAAATCCACAGAGATTATGTCAGTTATCCCTTTTCACCTTCTTTCCTTTCTGCTTCTCCCTTTTTTTCAGGGGTTGTCAGGGGTTCACCAAATAAGCTTTAGAGACAGTGTGTGGATGCATGTGTGCCAAGTGTATACTTTTCTCTCATACCTGTCTGTAGTGTGCACAGCCATGCACTGCAGGTCTTTTTCCTCGCTGACCTTTGTCTGGAGGCACTTTAGCTCCTCTGTTAGCTTCCTCACAGCCTGCTCAGCTTTCCAACGCCTCTCCCGCTCCTGGTCACGCTCCTCGATAATGGTCTGAGCCACATGCAGACAAAAAATACAAACACAATGGCATCACTTTGGCTTCAACTTAAAAGTGGATTTAAACATCGGTATTTTTTGAGTAAGTGAGTTAACGACCTTGGATTAGAAATAAGCTAGTTCTATGCACTGATATTTAGTGACTGAACTGTATAACATTGTTCAATTACTAAATTTGATGAACTAGAACATAGTGTAGTGTTGAGAATGCAAATAAAAATGTTTCTTATATCCTTGTCTGTCTTACAGTCGTTTTAAGAGGGTCATTTTTCTGCTTCTGTGCGAATGTTATTGTTGAAGTCAGCTAAAAAGAATATATATACTACAGTATTTTTCACAGACACTGGTACAAACACAGGCGATACTACTTCTCTATTCCCATCTAGCAAGAGGGCATAACCTTTTTCATTTTACATTCATCCATGAAAACAGAAGCTGTTGTTCGGTCTGCAGGTGACCTATCCATCCTGTACCCTGTAGGTCTCCTCTTCCTTAGTGGATGTGGTTTTCACATTGCCTGAGGCCCTGGCTGCTCTCACAGGTTTGCTCCTTGTTGACCCTGCTGCCTCTGTGTCACTGGTCTTCGTCTGAGGCCCTGCAGCAGACTTTGAGCTCCTCTGTTTCTGATTCTTCTGATCGCTGCACAAAAACAAATCACAGGCAGTGAACCAGCTGCAAAATCGATTATGAACTGCCCCCGGGCTTATATCTGGTTCAATAAAGGTCAAACCTGACAACTTATAGGTTTGCAAAGTTTGACCAACTTTAAATTGAATTTGGAGCTAATATTTTTAAATCACCTTGCGTTTGAATAGGACAGTTGGGAGATTACTTAAGTTAAATTACTGAATCTGAATCTGAAGCACATGTCATCAGTGGCTGATGAAGTAAGATGAGGTTGTAGATCGTAGAAGCATGGTCGTTAATCATGGCGGTGAGGTGACAGTTGTAATTTCTAGCATAGAGGAGAAAAGTTTACTACGTCGCTCAGAGAGGAGAATTTATCACCACCCTTCAGCTGAGAGGTAGGAGGACTTCTTTCATCATCAAGGTAGCTGATGATATTAACTTCATGCATAATGCACAAAATTGAAATATGGATCGCTGCATAATGTGTTTGATTATTATGGATGCAGACTCATTATTATGTAATAAGAATTTCTGTGTCAGCAACTTTGATGAGTATATGAATGTGATTATAATAACTGAGAGGCACACTCTCTGATTTTGTTAATATCTAATAAACCTTAGAACAAAAAACACGCACAGCAAGTTCTTTAGGATTCAGCTCTGTGGGGGTGTCCGTTAAAAGTTATAACAAAATCAGGGAGAGGAAATGAGAACATGACGGCCTGACAATATAGCACAGCGCTCTGCAGGTAGGGAATTACCTGTCTCCCCTGTTTGTCTTCTCCTTGCTGGTGGTCCTCCTTGTTGTTATGCTGTTACGATGTTTGGGGATTCTGGTGCGCCTCCTGTTCTCCTTCCCGCTGTCACACTCACTCTCTGAAGTGTGGTCTATGTCCCTCTTGGCTTTTCGTAATGGCAAAACAGAATGAGTGAAGTCCAGGGATTTTGGACTTGCAGGCGCCTAGTTGGTAAACAATGCAGAAACCAGTTATAATTTAATTCTATTGATTTTTTTTCTCTGACGCCTCAGCAACTATTCAGAACAAATTCTACCAAAAAAGAAAACTTAACAGTGTTTATCTCTTCACACACTCTCATACCTGACACAAATACTTCATAATAAATGACGCAGGCTTTCGGCAGTGTTGAATAAGCACCTGCTGGATGAGCTGGGACATCTGGTGTTCCAGTTTCCTGATGCGTTGTTCATTAACGGGGTCAGCAGGATCAGTGGAGGGAACTGTGTGGTGGTTCTGAACATTCGCTGGTGCAGCTGGATCTTTGATTTCTTCAGAGGCAATCCGCTGACGAAACTGGGTCAGCACCTTATCAATGTGGGGTGTGGTGAGAAGGCCCTCTCCTCTAGGCTGCAATGGATATTGTTTGTTTTTTATTGAAAAAATTGGCTGTAAATCAAAGTAACTTCTATGTCTGTTAATCTTTTCTCTATCCAAATTTGCACAGGAGAAACAGGTTTGAAAATATACTTGGTGTCATGGTTACTGTAATCAGATAATATTACATTTGGCAAATTAAAGAAGGTATCAAAAATTACATTTCCATTGTGACTCGTATCTGAGGACAACAGGAGGTCCACGTAGTCCTCCAGACCAGGGATATCACAGGGACTGGCTGGACCTGGATTCACCGGATTCCCCTGGGGGTCCATTCCATCCAGGACAGAGATCTGTGGCAATGACTGGATAATCATCTCCCTGTAACCTGGAACATGACAGATATCTTTAAAAAAACCAACCTCAACTCCATTATTATCGCTGCAAAGAAGGTTATGTTTTACTGATGTGCATTTGTTGGTTGGTTTGCATTTTGTTAGCTAGACATTTTCAATACTTTTTCTTAACAATGCAAAATATTTTATGTCAGTTCTTAAGAAATTATGGTTTTTGATTCAAGAGAGAAAAACAGCCACATTTATTTATGAGGTTGAGATATTTTTGTTTATTTCTTTTATTATTCTATCAAAAGATGTTTATGTTACATAAGATAATATAATATGTATTTAAATTCATAACCTGAATTCATATGCACTAATTGATGCAGCTCATTTATGAAAGCCAAGTACCTGCCAACATTATGCCTACACATCTGACAGCCAGGCTGTAAGAATGCCTTAAGAATGGCTGTATTGATTTAAAGAAATGCTATCAACATCTACTGGAGTGAATTAATCATGGACAGGAAAATATGGAGTATGGGTTCACAGCATAACTGAGAAGTTTTTTTTCACATTGACTGCTGTCAAACCAATTAAAAGGAAAATAGATGTAAAGGGTATGGAGAGATAAACAGACTGCCTCTATTACTGTCTCTTCCCTGAACCACAGCAAATAAATTTTCACGGTAAAACATTTGACTGGAGCGTGTAGCGTTTGTTTTTGTTTATGGTCAACTCAAGTACCAACAAAGATTTCAGTAAATGGCAGATATTTCAGTTGATATATCAATAAAAGGAAAATTCGCAGCTGTATTTCCCAGTGAAATGTTCATGCCATACCTGGTGATCTACACAAAGGGTTGCCTTTGCCATTCTGGCTCAAAGTCACCTCTCTTAAACCTTGCAATCCCAGCAGGCACTGCAGCAGGTGATCAATATTGTCCAGGTGGTTGCTATGGAGACTGAGGTAATTCAGCTTGTACTCAGTACCATGAAGGTACAGTAACCCTAAAGAGGACAATAGAAATAAACAGATGTGTCATTTGTAAAAAATAATCAAGGAAAATCTGTTCCATCTGTACTGAACTTACCTGTGAGGTTATTTATCTGATTGTAGGACAAGTTTAATCTTGTTAGGTTCACAAGGCCATTCAGTCCTGAGGTACAGGGAGGGGATATTAACACCTGAGTGATTTCACAGCTCACACAGCTCTGACAGCAACATCAGAGTAAACACAAGAGCCAATAATGAAGAATAATGACTCAAAGCTCAAACGTTAATTGTCCGGCTAAAACTGTGACTAAAAACTCACCCTCAACCTTGGTGATTAAGTTACAGGATAAATTTAATGTCCTGAGGGAAGTGAGCGAACTTAAACCCTCAATCTTAGAAATGCAATTGGACGAAAGGTCTAAGTGCCGCAGATGCCACGCTGAGGTCAGGCCCTCGATCCTCGGGATGTGATTACAGTGCAGATTGAGGGATGTTACAGTGGGACCCAGGGGGATATCCAGCAAACTGGACAAAAGACAAGAAGAAAATAGAAGAGATTCACCATAAAGGAAAAACGATTTATCACTGTAGCGTGATATGCAACAATTACCCAATACAACAACTCACTTAATCACACTGCATTTTAGGTTTGTTGTTTAAGATATTTAAGTTCCCAACATACAAAACTTCCCAACTTGACAAAAAATGTAAAGGTCTATTTTACTTTAAATTCAAAGCCTGCTGACCTTTTGCTACTGGGTTGGTTTTAAAATCATCCGCATGAGCAGAGAATAACAAACAGATCTGAACACATTTTACACATCTGATGAACTGTACAAACAATACATATGGATGAAAATGAGTTTATTTACCTTGTTACTTCCTTGTCAATCAGACTCAGCTCCTTGTTTTCCATGACTACGACGTGAGCTAATATAAAGTACCGAAGCTAAACCTTTAGCTCAGCCACTTAGCAGTCAAACTTTTCTATGGACGGAGCCCAGCGGAGGCTAACTCCCTGTCCACCGTCTCCAGACGACACGAACACGGTCTGAGACAGCGAACTACTAACGTGCTACATCTCCCAAACAACAGGTTGCACTTAGTGAAAGAATTTCCTCCCGGAGTTTTCTTTAGCCTTCATCGAGTTGAACTAACCGCTTCGAGGATCCCACTTCCTGTTTACGTGACGTAGTGAACAGCAACATCCGGGACTCTCAGAGACTCCACCCACACTTCATACGTCATATTTGTTATACTGATAAAATATTTTATAAGTTAAACTGAAGGGGTTTATTATTCTCACACCTGTATATCGTCTACCTGCTCTGGGGTGTTTCCATAATATCACATGATCAGATGAGACCTAAGACATTTTCACATTTTTCATAAACTTTGAGTTTGTAGGCTCAAAAGAGTTATTCAAGGTTTTTTTTTTTTTTTTTTCAAATGCCTGGAATCACAGCCGAGGATCTTAGCAAGGAGAAGAAAATCTCTTCCAAGGTCACACAATAAACGTATCAAAGCCATCTGAAAGCAACTTTTCTTTTCCTGTAACATTGTAGTATGTACATGTAAATCCTACATCCTAAATTTTACTGATGTGTTTACCCCCTAAATTACCGCCTAAATTATTAATCATAGATATATCTCTAAGCACCTACTTTTAACTTATATTGATTTTTGTGTTTATCTGAATCAAAAAGAGGAAAAAAAGTGTTGTTGCTGAAGCACATCATGATTAAAACCAAGGATCCCTGTTCACTGCATCATTATACTCCTGTTTCTATTCAAGTAGCAGCTGTGTCCCTCATTTGTATAACCCCTCCCGCCATCTTCTTCCACAGTCATAAATTATGGCGAATGCAATCATTCTTGGCTTTTGTACACGAATGAGACACAAACAACATGCTGCAGGAGAATCACTCGCACAAAAACACAAAAGTAGATAAATGTTACACCAATTAAATTGCTCTCTTTCTTAAGAGATCTTCACTTACAAAAACCATGAGAGAAATCCTCCTACCTTGATAATATAAAATTGCCAAAACCTCTTTAGGATACCACAGACACACAGTATGATATTACAATATGTGCTATTGCCTTAATGTGAAGTGAATAGTGTGAGTCATCACAGGGAAATATATGCAAAGTACATAAAGACAGATGAGTCTTTGCAGTTTTTGGTATTATTCATAGTGTAATGGATAAAACGTATTTCTGTTTTTATGTGATCTGCCCCTAAAGTATAATTAATACACCTCTTACATTATAATCTACCTGTGAAACAAAGCCTGCAGGGATAGTCGTGCGTCTTCACTCAACAATGTCGAATCACAGGCGCATCATAAAGATCCTGACCCCATTACACTCATAATTCATCCAGCGGCCTCTGATTGATTCAGTTCATCACACACCGAACTTGTCCATATTAGAGGGGCTGCGTGACTGATCACTGTACTGAGTGGCTGCCAGCCAGTGATGATAGAACCAATTATACCTGCAACCCTGCCACTGGTCCTCCTTAACCTGGGAAAATGATGATCTGGTGCTAATGAAGTGAGAGAATTAGAAATGCCATCTGTTACTGCCTTGCCACCACTTACTGTATCTGTCATTGGCTGTAGCTTCAAGGACACTGCATTAAAATGGAATAGATGAATATTCTCACAGCCCATATAGGACTGATGCTTGTATCAATACTTTAGTTAAACCTAAGTGGAGATCATTACATTTATCTTGTGCCTTTGATTTTTGCCTATGTGGTGAAAATGGCTCAACTGTGGGGAAAGGAAACTATAAACCAGGCAGTAAAAAAAAGACAGCAGCACATTTTTAATGATTTTTTTCCTCTTTGTGCTCAGGGATCAGAGACACAACAGCGTGGAGATTCTTTGAGCCGCATGATAACATCATCATGTTGGCATAGTAAAAACTAGAGTGGCTCTCAGTAGAGTGCATATCACCACCAAGGCTGGACAGCTCCATCGTGAAACTAGATTTGGGTCACTAGATTTCTTTCTGACCCTAACCCTGATCCAATCATCCAACATTTCTCAATCTCTAAAATAATATCTGTTATCTCTGCAATTTCCAGTTTGTGGTGTTTGTTGATGTGTTTTTTTCTTCAAGTTGAGGTTATTTGTTGGCCTTTAATTTTTTTTTTTTTTTTTAACAAAATGGGTACCACACTTCAACTGAGTGAGGTATAACTTTCCAGTTCAATTGTCTGTGAAAATATGGTTCTGCAGGGTTTTGGTGTTGTCTGTCAAAAATAAAACGTCTGAAAATCAATGCCATAATCTTCTTTTTGGGAGGAACAGGTTTATTTCAAAAACTGTTATCTTCCTCAGCTGCGACAGATGCAATGGATACAAATGATGCATAATAGCCACATTTTTATCATGCTAATAGTAAAAAATAGCCATCTTATGATTACAATAAACAGAATTTAAAAATGCACATTATCATGTTTAGAGAATATGACAAAACTTAATGTGCAATATAGTTTGGAGATGTGAATAAATTACATACTGTACATTGTCAGCATAATGTACAAATACATACATGAAAATACATAAAAATCACATAATTGTCATCTGTGGAAAGAAAACGTGTCCCTCGTACATTCATATTTGCTTATCAATGCACAGAAACAGAACAAATACATCTGCAGTACGACAAAAGGAGGGCATCTCATGGTTCATCTCATTGATCACGTAATTGTATTTTTATGCACAATACAGAGCATAATATATTAAGCACACAATATACTTTATTGTCCTGATTTTCCAGAGAGGCAATCAGTCAGAAGGGAAAGTATTGATTGCTGTTTAAAGTTGATCTCGCAGCAGCAGTGTGGAGAATATTGATAACCAGCATTTTGATGAAGTTCACATCGGGAGTGTTGTGTTCTAACGAAGCAAACAAGCAACAAACAAGGTTGTAAAACTCTTTCTTCTGCCGTCATCGCTTTCATTTGATTTCAAATTCACCCTCGCTATAAAGGTATTGCTGGTATCTGTTCCTCCAACTTCATGTACTGTTGGCTTCTTCTCTTCACACTTAGAAAGTCGAAGAAGAAAAGAGAACAGTGAAAATCGTCTATAAAACATACATAAGAAATGTTTCAGGTGGGTGAAACAGCAGAGGGGGTACGACAAATGGTGAGGACACTGAGGACAGTGGGACAGCGGGAAGGAAACACCAGTGACACAAATAAAGTCTCATTGCTGTGTGTGCACACAAAGAATATAAGCGGAGATTTAAACATCTTTAAATCTGAGACGGCACCAACTCTTTGTGGCTGTTCAGACAGTCATCAGTGACAACAGCAGAGAACCTGTCTGTCATCGCACTCCCAGATGGAGAGAATGATGAGCAGGAGGAGAGATTAAACGGGAGGGAGGTGAGGACTGTTTCTTGTCTTGTTTAAAAGTGGAGATACAAGCTAGAGAGTGAAGTGGTGGACAGTGAAATGATCTATTAAGACAAACAGTACACTGACCTTACTCAGTTGTCGATGTCTGATATGTGGTTCTCTACCTGCAACACAAAAACCTTTGATCATTATATTATCACAGACATAGGTGGAATACAGTCATCCGTATAAATGAAATAATATGCAGTTATTTATTGGAATTTCTGAGTCAGCTAAATAAAAAAATATTGATTGGCTTTCATTTTTTAATTTGACACTGACGCACGCACGCCAGGACACTTAATCCTTACAAGAGAACTCAGTTAACACTCACTCCTTGTCGGGACTGGAAATGGCGTCTTGTCCTAATTACCATGTCACTGGTGCCTTCATCTTCAAAGTCATCTTCACCACCGTCCGTCATCTCCCCCGCCTCCACCTCGGCTGTCCCCTCCGCTTCCTCTGCACCAGAGAGGTCCAACACATCACCATGGAGACATTCACACATCTCCTCTTGTTTCCTCTGCATCACTGGCAAAAGAAGCAAGCACGGGGGACAAAGACGAGCAGTTAACACCGCAACATAATAGATTTATTGAATCGTTCTTCCTCGCAAGGCACTCTGAGTAAAGCTTTTAATATTTTTAAAAATCCCTTTGTCCTTTTCCCTTAAAGACCCTGAGTGTCTTTTTCCCTGCATGCTGTATAAGTGCAAACTCCCCCAGCCGACAGGTCCTCCCCTCCCCTCCCTGTCTCACCGGCGTCACAGCGATGTTGCCGCTCAATCTTCTCCAGCCTTCCCAGCAGCGAGTCGATCTTGGTCTTGATCTGTGACAGCTCCCTTTTGATTGTTAGGAGCTGGTCTGTCTTCACTGTCGCCAAACATGAAAAACGTTAAACAGCATCGTAAATGTGGCGTTTGACAAGTAAGACAGACACAGTTACAACAGCAAAGCTGCTGCACTGCGCCACTGACGTGTCACATAGAGCAAGTTCTTTGCCAGATTTGAGCGTGAACATTTTAGGTTTTGTCAAATGCAGTTTTACAGTTTGGTTACAACAATAATTATTCAGTGACTTTGGTGTCTAACTTTGTTATATTTATTAAAGATAATGGCCAGAACAAGTTCAAATTAACTGGCCGAACAACAATAGGCAAAGGCAACGTACGTTTAGGGGCCGCGATGGAGGAGCCGGCATGGAGTGCTCGGGAGGAGGACGAGGAGGAAGAAGAAGAGGAGGAACAAGTTCTAGTTGTAAAGGAGGATTTGGCTCTGCGTGTGGAGGGGACAAGTAGTCGTGAACGTTTGATGGGGATCACAGCCCGGGTCGGGGGCACGACACGACCATGATACTCAAAGAGTCTGAAAACAAAGGAAATAAAGTTGCAGCAATATAAGAGATAAAAAAAAACGTTACACACAAAGGAGGGGGCTTTAACTCTGGACTCATTATGGGCGATGAACAGCAGTGTGTCACTGTTACCCCTGCGGTGCCTTGATGTTGTTATTGCAGCAGCTAATGGACACGCAGGAAAAGATGTCTGAACATTGTCGGAACATACTGAACAATGCCAAGGCCGCTCAATCAAATCCTGTTCCCTCTCTGCCCACAACATATTAAAGTGCCAAAATATCAATAATGACGCAAAGCTGAAGGATCCGACTCTCAGGGATATTGCAAAGAGGAGGAAGTCAACAAACCAATGAAAATGTCAGGTGGAAGATGCATTCTTTGCCTTGCCAGTGCAAATGACCAGCCAGGGGACCATCTGACATTCAGTACTGGCTTGTGCAGATAAAAGCGTCATTAGTAAGCCCGTTGGAGAGGAATAAAAACCCATATGACATTCATTACGCCTATGATAATGTAGTTACTTTGCCTCAGACAAAAATAGGGCTTTTCTGTAGAAAAACTTGTCTTCATCTAAGTGGCTGTCTTGAAAACCGACGAGGGTGATGGGGAGAAATCAGGACATGGCGAAAGAAAAAAGAAAAGAAAGGGAGTGAAGGCAAAAGTAGGAGTTGTATTTTTTTTTTTTTTTACATACCTGCTGTAGAAATCGTCTCTGTAGTAGTCATAGTCAAACTCATAGCCACTGTGAAGCCAAAAAAGAAAATACGAAGCTTAGTGCTCCAGTATTAAATGTTAGTGCACATTGTAGCCAGAGATGAAGAAACGTCTTGCTGGCTTTTTAGAAGAAGTAGATCAAATTTTTATGGTTTCATGCTAGAGCTAAATGAGAGTTAAATGAGAAGATACAACTCTTGGGTCTGTGACGTAAACACGCTGCCAGCAGCCAATGAGAAAAACTGTGAACTGACAGTCCTAAAGTACTCTAATTAACACTTGAAACCAATTATTGGATTTTTTTTTTCAGGAGGTTATGCTGGAATGTGTTTTTTAAGGTTATACCAAGCTGACTCCTGCTGTTACTGAACATCACTGCTGATGATTTTAAAAACTAAAATCACAGTTGGTCTTGTCTTACTTTGCAAACTGGATTTTCTGAGCTTCCGACAAAATGCCAGGAATGAGTGTGTGTGTCGTAACCACGGACACAAGTGGCACTGATAGCACAGGTGGGGAATTGGCTGTTTCCTTCACATGTACCTGCGGCCTGCAGCCGAGGATTATGGGCTCATATTTTCCCGACTGTAAGTACAGCAGCGAAAGTAGGTCAGCTAAGCAACATCCAACAGATACAGAGGAGTAAAAGGTGTCACACTCAAACCTGTAGAGTGATGAGAGAGGCCTCTTGGAGCCCATCTTGGGCCTGTATGGTTTTGGCTCTCCTGCCATGTTGATGTCTGGAATAAAAAAAAAAGTTCATATTGAATGAAGGAGCTCAACAACACAAATGCATCTGAGAAAACATGGTCAGTCTTTTTAAGTGGTTAAAACAAGATTTCAAAAGAACATTTTTATATATATATATATTTGTCCTAAGTTCACTACCTCTCTGAAAAATGATGTTGCCAACCTCCCGGACTGTTGCTCGGATAAAAAAAAGCAATTCAAAGCTTCATCCTTGGGCATTTCTGAAGAGATATCCTTGAGTCTTCTGAAGCTTCATATTAGTTTTGGTAAAATCTCACAATAAACTTGTAAGCAGAGAGGACTTCTCTTAAATTGAAAGTATCAGATGAGGGTCCCTTCATGGCCAACACAGATAAAAACATTGTTTTAATTATGGTTAACTGGCCTTTAATCGATGCATTTTGAATCTTGTACCTTTAACAAATAAAATGTTCCATAGATTGTATTTAACTTTGAAGTTCCTATAAATTATAATTGCCACTCTTTTGATTACACACATGGCACCAAAACCATTCTTTTACAAACGCATTTCAAAATCATGACAAAGTAACTGGGTCATAATGAAATCATTGCATCAGACAACTCCGGTAAAACAGGGTCGGCGATGGTGAATTCAATTAGCCAGTCAGCTCTGAGCACAGCATCCCAGCATTCAGCCGAATGTTTCAAAGCAAAGCTGTGCGATGCTGATTCATTGTGATATCAAGGCCCTTTGATGGGAAAACAGTGGAAGAGAGAAGAGTCGGCGCTGCTCTTGATGACCTCACTTCAGATAACAGACTGAAAACTGTGATGTATTTAATGTAAATAAACTAATTAACATTCAGCTTGAAGGGAGAGATGTAGATTCTGTAAATGTTCCATATTGCACATGTTTACTTGTCTTCTCACTGCATGTGCCTCCTGAGTACTTTATTCAAATGGAGTGATCACACTCGTCTAAGAAGTTGGGTTAGTTTAATGACCCTAAACCTTGTAGACAAGACACATTGAGGTCAGCAGTGTGGGAACATTATGATTTACTGCCCCGGAGCTGGAGAGTAATAGTCTGAGCAGTTCCTCGTTACAACTTGGCAAATCTGGGTCCCAGGGGCCAGCCGGAAAATATACAAACAATCTTTTATACCCTGAGCCAGAGAGGCACTGAACAAAGGCTGACATTTACTGTTCTGTAAGATTCACTGTCTGCTTTTCTTGATTAATGCAACTTGCTGCTACGCGTCCACGTGCCTTATATATCTATCATCCATCCAAATCCAAGTTTCTTAATGCACATTGAAGATAAACACTTTGTAATTTTGTCTTTTTGAACCGATGTGGAGTTCCAGATTGACTCTTGAACTTACTGGGGGGTTGAGGTCGAATGCACTGAATAATTCACTTCACAGTCCAGTGTTTTGCTCAAAGAAATGAAAAACAAGTCGAGAGGCAGACATTTTGATCACAGACCATAACCATGGTTGCCACTGACACAGGTGAAGATCAAAGGAATCAAGATGCATTTGTCAAACAAATAATCAACTGATAGAATCATGGAAACGTTTGCATATGTATATCTTAGGAGGGCAATCCTTACCTAGTGTAACTAACATGAGTGGATTTCTGTGACTCGTCTGTACGCAGCTCTTGGCTCTCCGTGTGACTGACAGCCGCCTCTACCTGCCAAGAGCCCTTGTGTGTTAAACCGGGCTGATATCACTGCATTTAGTCTGTTGGCTTGTCGTCAGCGCTCAGCCTTGAGAACATGGCTCAAGGTCAAACACAGCAACACAAACAAATATCAAACACCTCCCTCCCACTCGCGGGCGCACAGACACGCCGGCGCTGACAAAAGCAGCACAGATCCCCGTTTGATGAGTGAGTCACCCCTTGACGGCTCCCGAAAAAAGTTGCACAGATAACGCATCAGCTTTTGCATCAACCGCCCCAGGGAGCCGGCAAATGTCATGACACAAGCTGGGGTTGAGTCAGACGGCTGAACACGGAATTCCTGCGCTGCAGCGTTAATATGTGGAGCTTATGAACTTCAAAATGGTAAAATTATATCTCTCACTTCTTTGTCTCTGTTTCTGTGGCCCCCTCCTTCCCTAATTCACTAATGGATTGGGGATGCATTGAGGGGGCGTTCAGGTGCACTGGGACATCTCTATCATTATCATTACGCTCCAAGAAGTGGTGAGGTATGGTTCGCAATCTCCAGCCTGCTCTCCTCTGGTCCCCTGCTCGGGTCATTAAAGAGAGCGCAGAGCACTAAACAGCTCTCTAAAGCGAACACTGTCACGGCTCAGCACCCCCAGCGACAGACACATTCTGAGGCTCGGATTAATTACAGTAATTAGAATAATCATATACACAAATGGCACGTATGCCTGTGTGAGTGTGTGTGTCTTTAGAGACTTGTTTATGCGAGTATCCATAAAAAAGTTGTGGCTGGAGATAGAGGGGATGGAGACTGTTGCTAAGCAATAGCCACTTAGAACTTGATTGATATTGTAAATTGTATGCGGCGTTGCACTGAGGGGGGAAATAAAAAGTTAGTTTACGCTGAGGCCATTATGAGCAAGGTGGCCGCAGCTGGAAAACATGGAAACGTCGCACGTAGCAACAACATAAAGAGTCACAGGACAAACGAATTCCCCCGACTCCTGAGCCTGTTTCCCCCCTAGCGCTGGTAGAAGTCTTAGCCACAGATGAACGCTTTATGACAGGATGTATTTGAGCAAGGCACGTCACACATGACTGCCTGGTGCAGACAGAAAGGTTAACGTTTTTACTGCCACAGGTCCACAGAGGCAGTTTGTGTTTGTGAATGTGGAATGAGAGTGAGGCAATTAAGAGAGAGCCTCTGATGTGCAGTTCTGAGGAAATGACCCCCCTGGTTGTATCCCTGCACAAAACAACACATGGATTTAATAGAAGGAATAAAATATTTATATGGTTCCTGGCGAATATACAGAGAAACAAAACAAGATGATAAGGTACAAAGTGGTTCATACTGTATATTCCTAAATACAGGAAAACTTTAGGGTTCACAAAACTGAAATACAATAAAAATATAATACTATATCACATATATTAAGCTGGGACTTAATGTGGTTTAATCTATTAACCATCATCACTGTGGTTTAACGTAGAAGAGAAGTGGTCAGATTTTTCCATCAGCTATAAATAATACATACAAACACAAACCCAGCATCCTCATTGTTAATGGATGGGATATGAACCACACTAAACAAAGAAACGTACAGGATATAGAGATGTTTTGCAGGTAACTTGTGATTTAATCTAAAAGGACTATTTGGGTTTCATTTACGTAAGAAAAAACGGCCGATTAAAGGCAAAAGACCACTGAGAGAAAATTAGATCCTAATGATACCCAAAATATACCTTTTAATTCCCAACATCAGCCATGTCCACCAGCCCAAAGCTCTTCCTGACAACAGACCAAACAAGCTCCGTAACACCTCCTCCCTTTTCCAGCTCGGTCTGCAGTCGTCTCTCAGGTCAAGAGAAGTGTTTTCACACCTCCTCCCCTCATCTATGTACGAGATGAAAACATCAATAGCAGGTCTATAAGGCCTCGCCTGGACCGACCCCGTCTCCCAGCGAGGCTGCGGTTGAGTTCAGTAACAGTTCTATCCGCAGGAATACAGTCATCAGCACCTCAGGGCGCTCTGACTCAGACTGTCTTCATTCATATTAATGCAGCTGTGCTAAAAGACCTGCGAGTGTGTTGCTGAATGTGTGTTTGTGTGTCCATTTTAGTTGGATGTAGAGTCTTCAGCTCAGGCTGCCCTTGAGCTGCAGCTCTCTGGGGGTGTGGATGAGTCCTGTTAGCCGGACTGGCTCAAACACACAAACACACACACACACACATATTGAATCGGTCCACAGGGATGAGCTTGGTTTGAAAAGGAGAAAGTGCCTAAATAACTTCACAGCCTCTTGTGCTGCTTCTATTTTCACCCAGCAGCGGCTGAACGCCGGCACATCTCTGGTTATTCCCTTCAGTAACAATACACGGGAAAAGACTTTACATAGCAAATGGGCCTTTTAACTCTGTCCTCCTCTGCGGCTCTTAGGAAACGCGTAATAAGAACAGACAGGAGCTAAGTGAGTATCCGTGTTTGAACTGGTGCTTCCGTGCCATTATGACCCAGGGAGTGCAAGTGAAGTTTTAAACAGCTCTGAGAAAGAAACGAGACAATGGATTTCTTTTGGCAGGCGAGCCGTCACCTCTGGCACGTGACAATCTCCAGCGCCGCCGCCGCCATGTGCGTCCCGAGAGCAGGTGAACGGTATTTGATTAAGAGATCATCCGGGCACCTGTGTGAATACAAATGTTCGACTCGGAGACATCCTGCGCGACAGCGGGCGCAGATTCAATCTACGGCGTGTTCCCGCACCCTGTAAATCTGACAGGGACGACTGGAATAATCTTCGATCCCGGCTCAAGGGCAAAGGCGGCTTCGTCCTTTTTTATTACAGCTGAGACTGCTGAGAGTTCTTCCTCGAGCGGGGCTCCGTGAGTGACAGGTGTAGAAAGCAAATGTGTGTCTGGGTGTGAGCACATACGAGTGTGTGTGGGCAGGATGACCCCCACTACTAAAATGTGTTAGTAAGTGAAATAAAGTCATAAAGTCATTCAAACTTTTTCAGTCCGACACATTCTTTGCTTACACAAGTTGTGGGTTACATCAAACTTATCATCCAACCGATCCATTCTTTACACAAGATTTTTAATGATACAATTAATTAACGCTCATTTGCCATGACGAGCACGCTGAAAGCGCAGTGTCACCTCGCTTTCTTTCCTAATTAGAGCGCTTAATGTTTTGGCTTGGTAATCAGTGTTTGTAATGTTTCCATCACTGCCATTAACACCAGTGTTTGACTTTATTTTTGTCGATACTCGTCCTCAAACTGCTTTCTCTGGAACACTCTGTCTGTCTCACTCAGCTATGAACCATTTTTTTAACCATCTTTGTCATCCGGTGCCACCGGTCAACAGGTGTTACCATGGTAACACAATTCACAGTAAGTGTGGGTGTAAAGTTTTAAACTTCGGAGCC
This sequence comes from Pseudorhombus dupliciocellatus, assembly GCA_016785235.1. NCBI lineage: Eukaryota > Metazoa > Chordata > Actinopteri > Pleuronectiformes > Paralichthyidae > Pseudorhombus > Pseudorhombus dupliciocellatus. The sequence goes on from JAFBJW010000050.1 coordinate 1,328,302, forward strand.
TTTATCTCTGGGAAACTTGAAAACTGCAACAACTCGGCATCACAAATTCAGACCTCACAGCGTGACGGCCGCTAACTCCCATGTCTACACACCCAGAACAGTATCGGATTAATATAACATCAAAAGGCGCGGAGTAAGTACTGAAATTGGAAAAAACTGTAAAATAAATAAATAAATAGTGAGCACGTCCCAGATTTACCATATACGCGCATGGAGCAAATCCATTTGGAGAGCGTCCAGACATCCAGACTTTAAACGACTCTGTCAACCCTCCGTGAGCCGCAGGCCCAGACCCACTGTGCATTACGTCTCCCATTCAGGACGAGCACCTTGAGGCATTAACAGTTTTGTTATGGGCGGGACTGGGATTCATTGCCTGTCAGCCTGTCCTTCCTTAATTAATATGTTGTACTTTACTTCTTCGCCTTCTTGGCACAGGCTCGACGCTTTGGCAGCTTATCCTCAAACCCCTGAGCTCGGAATGAAAATAATTTTCATTAGACCTGAGCTGTGGTCCGTTAAGAGAAACGATATGTGTGGTTTCTGTCGTGGAGGGTTAGATGGAGATAATATATCCCACTGCGAGAGCAACTATTAGGAGGTAAAATCAAAAGAGCACATCATCAGTCCACAAGTCAAATCTGGATTCCGCTGAGGTTCAACCCAACATCGGCTCATGTTGATTTTTGCATTAAATCATAATGAGCGTATTGCTTTAGCCTGAGGTTAAGATAACTCTGGCTTTCATCTCTCCTGAGCTGTTACTGTGCTCTTCCTCCTTTTCTCTTATGATCTTAATCTGACGGTCTAATGATGCAAGTTTGTGCGTCTCAACTGCAACGCTTTGAAGTGTTTGGCCCCGTAGAGGGCGTCCATCACTTCCACCTAAACGACCACTTGTTAATCCGCGCAGGCAGCTGGAAAACACGCATACAGCTGCCAGACACCTGCTCGGAACTACGCCTGCCTCCTCATTCGTGAGCCAACCATCGCAGACACTGCACATCACACTGATCGACTGAAAGCTTCTGAGGGTCGTGACCCCACAAGTTAAATTTAACCCGTCGTAAGAAGATTTGGAGGAAACCACAAAGAAAATACTTGTTTGTGCCACTAACAAAAACAATGTCTGTTCTGTGCTTTTAAGGACTGATCTAATGAAACCAGGTGGAAGAAGGTATCTAAGAATAAATGCAAGTGGTGACAAAGTGAAAGGTTCAGATTTTCTTTCTCATTATATAGCATCTCCAACACAAACACTTTGTGCTGCAGAGAGTTTTCATGATGAAGATAAAACAGGCATTGCTACCATTTCAAAATAAATCCAGTAAATGGATTTCCTTACGACTGTCCCCTGTCACTGAACACCTGACTGAAACACCCTACCCCACTGAACACCTGACTGAAACACCCTCCCCCCCCCCCCCAGTTATCTAGATTTAAATATAGACACAAACACCTGCGACTGTTCACAAATCAGCACATATAGGTGTTAATATATGAGATTATTCAGCCACAGATGCATCCATGCCAAAATCCATCCACCAGCACTGTGCGTCACAGGTGCGCACACACACACACACACACACACACACACACACACACACACTCACCTGCAGCTGCCAACTGTCAGGACACACAGTCCATAGCTCACAGGCGTCACTGCAGTTGTTCCTGAACTTTTTTGTCACAGACCCAGCACGCTAATCTTTGGACTAAGTGCAGCCACAGAATAGATGACGCCCTTCAGGCAGCACTCTGCTGCCTGTGATCAGATCACAGAGCAGAATGAGCCTCTCGCACGTTTCCCGTGAAAACCACAAAAAAACCTGCCTGGAAAAGGATTTGCGTTGTCTGAATTCTTCAATTCTGAGCCTCATTAATGAAGATCCTGTGCAATTCATACGGCTGCAACCAAAGATTAATTTCATTAGAGATTAATCTACCGATCATGTCAGAAAACAGCAGAAAACTCTTGTTAATATTTACCCCCACCTAGAGTCCATGTCTTTAAGCACTGAGTCTTCACATGTGAGAATGTTTCTGAATCGGAGCAAACTAAAAGGATTATCAGTTGAATCCTTTTCTGATCGTCGCTGCAGCACCACTGATCTGATTACCCAGGATCTATTTCAAATACAGAGGCTTTTAAGGCGCAAGGATTAAATTCATTTCTTTGCGAGAAATGTCGTGGAGAGGAAGCACAGTGCAAACAACACACACTTTGTGCACATGAGAGAAAAAGCACCATGATGTCACGTTTTAACAAGTTCCTCTGAGCAGCCACTGTCGTTCTTATCCCGATGAAGAAGTTAAAAGGAGCTGAGCTGAAAACTCACTGGCACCAAACGAAGAGCCGCTCCTGCATCGATCAAACAAACACCAGAGAAACAAGACAGGCAGGGCTGTGTCAGATGAAACTCCCCAGTCTGTCGCGTACTCACATCTGTGGTTGCGACGCCTGCCTTTGTTCATGGTCATGTTGAGCAGGATGCTGAGCTGAGACCCGGTGACTCTCTGTCTTCTGACAGACTGATGCTGCTGCTCCAGCTGCAGACGCTCAGCTTCAGACCATACCATCTGTCAGACTAGTTCAGGGGGAAGCCTCTCCTCCAACGCGCCCCTCAGCTCCAGCAGCAGGAGCACAAATTTAACCACAACACCCCCCTCTGCTTCCTATGTGTACACAGATTAGACGGGGAGAAATTACACGATTAAGGTAATTTTTTATGGGTGGAAAAAGAAAGGTGGCTACCCCCAAAAAACCCTGTCTCCTCACACATGTTGAAGTCAAACAGCGAAACAATGAAGCCAACGTTTGGGAGTCACTGTCCCCCAGCAGCCCAGAGAAGAAAGTAGCCTAAATGCTTTAATTCTTTATAATTTCCTGTTTTTTATCTGGTGCATGAGACACTTTTATTAAATTATGACTGTAAAATATGCCTTGTGTGTTTTCAAGATTCACGATCAGTTAGTCCAAAATATAGTTTCTAGCAAATATAGATTGAAAATGCCCATTACAGGTTCCCACAATTGTTTGATAATTAAACTATATATTTAATCTAGTATCATAAACAACTAAGAAAATACATCAGAGCCTCTAATAAAAAAAAAAAAAGAACTACAGGAAGGAATGGGGTTTATGATCTATACTGCAGCCAGCCACCAGGGGGCGATAGAGATGTTTTAACGTTTTGGAAGGGAGCTGATGCAGCTGCAATCAGTGGAAAGAGTTTAGAGACCAACCCCAGTCTTAAAGTAGAAAGCAGACAAAATGCAGTGGATATTTTTTTTAAAAAAAGAGGAATAAATGAATGGATTTATTATTAAATATCTAGAACATGCATACTGATGTTCACAAAAAACATTCTAGCCCCTGCAGGAGATTTCAATACACACTCCCAGTCAGGCTGAATATATATTCATGTAAACATCTTCTCTTTGCACATTTTTGATTTGTGATTGTTTTATTCATGAGTGAATTCAGTTTTTTAAACCTTGTGTATACACAATGACATCTACTGGACCTCTTCTTTCCCAAAATATTTGTTCTCACTGTCAAAGTATTTAATGAGGGACACTTTTAACAAGATGGGAGATCACCCAACTGCTATTCAATGAACATTTGTGTTAAATTAAAAAGAGGTTCTCATCTGATGTCAAAGCTTTATATTTAAAAAAAAAAAAACACAATGTCTTCTCTCTCTAGTTTAAACCTGCAGCAAAATCCAGTTTGACTTCACCAGTCACAAACAGAGTTTCATCCACTGCAGAAGCAACTCAGCTTTCTCCTGCCACCGTCTCCCATTCATCACTGCTCTTTAAATTCCATTTTAAGAGGATGGGCCGTGGACTTCAGAGACAGATTGAAAGAGCAGGGCGCCCAGAGGGGGAGCCGCCTTCTGAATTCCCAGCTGCTGCAGCATTTGGACTCTGCTATAGATGATGCCTTGTAATTGTAATATCTAATTACTCTGACACGGGGCTTTGCAGCTGTCTCATGCGCAGCGTGACATCTTAATAGTTCCCCAGCTTCTTTGTTCTTGCTAAGAAACGACAGGAAAATGAAATGTCATGAAAGAGAGAGAGGATTCGCAGCTTCAAGGCCAGTCACTGGAAATTAAACCTCAATGTCCTCAACCATTGTCTCATTTTGACACGTTATATCAAAAAGACATTTCAAATTGTTTCAACTGTTTTCATGGAAAACTGTGCAATGAGCGTTATCACAATGATTCAAATCAAAATTTAAATCTTAGACAAAGGAGAGGATCCCTGCATGAGTTTGAGACTGAGGACACAAATGAATCAGACAAGCTGAGGGACAGTATGTCTCAGATATGATGTCCCTCGGTCTCAGCGCCATCTGGTGGTTGTGCACCTGGAAAATGCTTGAGCACAGAGGAACACACTTCTGTGTTTCACTTATAGTTTCAATTTATAAATATATATTCTTGAAAATTGCTTTTTGTTTCAATATTAATTTTATGTCTTCATTTAATTTCCTTTAGTTGTGATCTTACGAAGCAATTTGGTTAATTAGATAGAATGAGGTGAGATAAGATAAGATAAAGATAAGAAGTTCAGATAAAGAGAAGTTAAAGCAACCCCTATGATAGTGCTGACGAGTCCTGCAAAAAAAATAAAACGCCTTACTTAAAATACTAACTTAACTTTTCCTTAAAAACAACAGTCCCAAACTTAAAGACCTGATCCAACATAATGTTCTGCAGTAACTATTTTAGCCACAGTGAGGCGCTCAAAGACCAAACCAGACAGCACATGAAGCCTCCAAAACAAGTGATGACGCAGGCAAAGCACGTCAAACTCATACATCATAAAACAGCAGGCATGATGGGAAGTGCTTAACTGGTGGAACTGGAATTAAAGCTTCTGCTTTGCTCTTCATCACAAGCAGATGTCTTCCTCAGGGTGGGGGGCTGCTGTCTGAGGCCACACACCGGTGAACGCCGCTGTTATTTGTTTGAACTAAATAAATAGCGGAAGTAGGCGATTCAAGTGTGGGTGGCTCCCCCATCACAGGTCAAATCTGACCCTGTGACCCCTGCACAGTCGTCCCTCATGTGTGTAATTTAATAAAGAAAGAATGGGTTGGAGCAAATATCAAGGATTCACATCTCGTGCCGACCGCTCGCACCTCGGGCAGCAGAGGTCCCAGAGTTTAATCAAATATGAGGTTCATGTTTAAAAGATAAGATGTCAGGGGTTAAATTTCCCAGTGGCAGCGGAATAAAAGCAGAACAGATCATTTCCAGAGCAGAAACCTGACTGTGAGTTTACCTCTGATACTTCATTGTTCATGTTATGTGTTTACGGTAACATCACGGAGACAGTGAGGCTACGCTATCATGCGCTGTGCGAAGGAATGTCCCCCACCAGCTGCGTTTGTCGTTTAGTTCCTCTGCGCCACGCCGTTAATAGAACTTTCTGTCCCTCGGGAAAAGAAACTGCAGTGTAGCTGTTGTGTGTCTGAGGTAAGTGTTGTGGTTTGTCAGAGTACATGTCGATGAGAGCAGCAGTAAGTGGAAGCGATGATGCAGACAGGACGAAACAGACGTCGATACGTGTTGACGACAGTGAAACACATCCGCAAATGGAAACTCTACAAGTTAACCCGAGGACGTCTTTCCACTGGGTTAAAATCAAACAAATGTGAATTTACACCCACAGACCTAACAGGCTGGGTGTTCAAAGGTCAGAGGTCAGGGTGATCTTCCTTCACTGGTCCTACTTCTCCACCATAGTAAAATAACAGCTCTTGACTGAAATAATTCTACACAGAATCCCTGTGGGCAGAAGTGTTCCTCTCAGTTTTAGCACTGCCATGTTTAATTTCACAGCCGAAATGCATGAAACCCAACAAATGCAGGGAGGAATTTCAGATTTGACCCTGAAGCGCGCTTATTCATATTTAATGACAGAGCAGGGCTTGGGGAGGACTTTTATTTTCCACGGAGGGGGCTGTGAACTAATCAATAAGTAATATAAGGAAGATTTACAGGGATCCACTGAATGCCCATGAGGACGGAGCTGTGAACGTTTCCTCCGTCACGCAGTCTCTCTGTTGTCCCACTTTCTGCTCTTCTTCTCAGTCTTATCTTTATGCCTGAGCTCGCCTCGTGTCCTCGCCGTGTTTAACTCCTAAAACTGGATTCCCTATCTCAGCATCTGCACAACGGCTGCAGCGCTCCATCTCGGGATTATTCGAAGGTTTTACTGATCAAATTTAAGATTGCCGGCGAGATTTGCAGCAGAACTTCTGACCATAAACCGCAGGAGCAGATGGTAACTTCAGGTTTTCATAAATTAAGAGATAGAGTTCACCCATTTACCTGAAATAACATGTTTTAGGGGATCCTGCTGCTGCTCTGTCACATTTACAACGCTGAAACTCATATTCTACAGATTTACTTTGATTTGAAGTATTGATCCTTGTTTCATGTGTCCTGCTTTGCTTTTTTTAAATTGCTATTTCATTCTGCAGTAAACCGTTTTTCACGCAGTGCTTCTCTGTTTTAAAAAGGTGTTTCTTGTTGGAATGATCATATTACACTTTTGAATTTAACACCCATGTCTGTGTAATTATGTATGACCCATAGGTTTCCAGTAAAACACTTGGGTGAAGATAAAAAAGATGAAATGTTGAGAAATAACTTTTTTATGAGGCGACTAATATTTTGTTCCTGTTCTGTTGCTGTAGCTACCAAACTATTTTATGTTCACATAATGGAAATACACTGCTGAGTAATAGTGCTGTAAGGGTGGAATAAATATATGTAATATTAATAAGAATGACTTCCTCTCGTTCGACCATTCTACCCTGAAAGGTCAGAGTAGTTTCCTGTTTTTTGATTTACAGCTTGAACAGCACGTGAATCACACACGTTTCCCACATGATGAACGTTACCTAGCGACTGTCCGGCGATGACCCTGGCGTTTTCCCCGGCCACGGCCACCCTGGCGGTCCTCTCGCTGGCGTACTGGACGAAGGCGTAGCCCTTGTGCACCGAGCAGCCCACGATCTTCCCGTACTTGGCGAAGATGGCCTCGATGTCGCCCTTGGTCACCACAGCGGTGTTGAGGTTGCCGATGAAGACGCGCGAGTTGAGGGAGCGTGGGTCATTCTTGTTGGTCACGTTGCTGGTCTGGGTCTTCCCAGTCATCCTAGCCCTCGTGCAGCACTGCCTGCTGGGAGACACAGTCGGACACCGCTCAGAAAGCTGGGGAGGTTAGAGGTCGCACACAGAGAGCCGAAATAGGATGTTAAATAAACGGAGCAGCTCTGGAGTTGCTGGACTTTTAAAAATCTGCTTGTTCTATTGATTTTAAAACTTCTCATCGGCAGCTTGAGTTTACAGTTTACAGAGAAAACACCGAGGAACGTGGACGTTCAGAGCTGAACCTGAGATCGCTCTGTCGACCTTCACTGGGGTCCCTTGTGTTCTGCAGCAGCCGGAGAGGCTGAATGATTCAGACGTGTGAATGCAAGAGAGCTCACTGTACGTATAGGAGCTGTGGCTTCCTCACACCAAGTCACGAGGTATCTGCAGTTTCACCTTTTCTTTTTTTTTTCTTTGCTGGCTCTGTGATTTCCAGGTTTAGATTCATCTGCCGACCTCTTTCAAGAGAATTTGTTTTTTCAAGTACAACAAACTGCTTCACTGCATTGCTGATTTTGTTTTTAGCACATTTCATTTAAACTCTTTTCAGATAAAGCAGCAGAGTTGCAGTGGGACTTTGAAAGCAGGACTTGAGCTAGTACTGGAGTCCTGTACCTGAAGTACTCGGCCACGCAGCAGTGACAGCTTCATTACTTTCAAACAGAAACCACACACAGGACGAGGATTTGAGTGGACACTTCAAACACATCTGCCTTCAGACATAAGCCAGACAGATCATCTCGAATGAGCCCCGAAGCGATTTCTCTCTAAACATCACAAACCCTTCACAAGCTTCGTGCGGCCCCTGCAGCCTGTGTGCTCCCATAATTCCACGGGCTTCTGACACGTCCACTGAAACAGGAAATCTGTCAGGTTGTTCCTGCCTGGAATTTCCAGGATGTTTTTTTTGTGTCACTCAACCACATTATATTTGTACAGCCCCTATTCACAAATCACAATTAGTCTGATTGGACAGGAGCAACAACATAACATAATGTGCCATCTTGGTTTCAAGTAACAGTTTGTAGAGAGGTCGATTCGACCTGATGAGGCTGCGAGGGGATCTCATTATGAACTCTGTGCAGGCTCGCAGCAGTTGATGGATACTAAATACTTTCAAGTACAAATTTGAAGTACTTGTACTTTTTAATTGGAATTCTCGCTTTCCTATTGTGGCTCCTGAGACCCAGGCGCAGAGTGTGAATATATTTCATCTTCTGTTTGGTGGCTCCAGCACCAACCGTACGGGCCTAATATGTATAGGTGCTTTCTAAAAATACGTCTCTACGAGTTCCCAGGAGGAAAAGGAAAAGGAGGAATACGCACAATGATTGTTACCTTATACGTCTGCTCTCTCACATGCACACACACACACATACCAGGACTCTCTGCAGTCACTCTCCTCCGGGCGCACTCCTTTTTCCCCGGCCTACCTCTTCTTTACCTTCATCCCTTACCTCCACCCACACATATTGAATTCTAAATCTCCTCTGCCCTGATTTACCAAAAAAGGAGAAAACTCTCTATTTGAACGTCACCGAATGAAAGATAATTGAGCACTGCTGCGAACCCCATAATGTGGCAAAGACGTCATTGAGTTTTCAGGAGTTGATTAACTTAATTATCAGCAGAGCAGGGGAGCAAAAAGCCACCAGTCAGTTCAATTAAATCAAAACGAATTTAGTCTGGCTCTCTACCGTTCTCGTCTGATCCGGCCCAGCCACTGATGGATGTGAAGAGCACTGAGTGGCCACTTTAAGGCAAATGTACACAGGTGAGGTCATTACATGGTTGAATCAGAAAGCAGGAGCGACTCTTCCAACAGTTTTTAATGGGAGCTCAGTCTTAGTTTGGATATTGTGTCGAAAAAAAAAGGTTCACCCTCGTTCATTCATAGAAAGGTTACGAAGGGCAATCAGTCACGATGCCACATCTCTTCATATCGTTTCTTAAACTAAGGAAATAAGACGGAAATTAGTGATAGCAGACGAATGACAAACAAAAAACTAAAAATAAACAAAACAATTATACAAATAATAAATATGAACAGTATATATAAATTTTGTTTTAAAAATAGAATTGCTATATTGTTCCCTATTCATACTTTGTGTCATAGATAGAATAATAATACTTAGATAAATATATATTTATTCATTTAAATATTTATTTCTGTATTGACTTTTTCTGTCGAATCTCTGTGTGGTTTTGGCAGAAAAGTCTCCTCAGCTGTAAGCGCCAAAGCATTCGATTTGAGAGTCATGCCCCCCTCAGGATAAACAGCAATCACATGACTCATTATTATCATGGCAGAATTTAGTGTGTGAGTAGGTGTAGGTCTGACAGAGCAGAGATAAACACAGACTCTTATCGGGCCTTCGGTGTTCAAGCCAAACAGAACTTTCTTGATTTAAACAACCTGCTCTGGAGCCTGAGGGAGAAGCATCTTAAACAAAAACAGCCACGGAACAGAAAGGGAGTGAAAATTGCTTTTTAAGTGATTGTTTTTGAATTTTAGGTCTCTCTTAAACATTTGGACACAAGACATTAGCTGCGCTAATGGTCTGTAGTTTCCCATCAGGTCTGTAAATCTGCTGAACGTCTGTCAGCAACTGACGGGATGGAGTGGTCACGAGGCGAGCGCTGAACTGAGGCTCGAAATAACTGCAGGCAGTGGCAGGTACAAGAGCAAAGCCACAGGCCTGTTAGCAAGACAGAGAGCTGTGTCTCCACTACCTTCAATCATCAGTCGACACACTCAAGCATTATTTTTGCAAATTGCCCTTGATTACGCATTTTTTGTGAGAATGATTAGAGGAAAGAGGGCGCAACATTATTTCTCCGTCTCATTCGGAATAAAAAGAGACTTCAAAGATGGTTCTTTTACAATATTCATGAGTTTCTAAGATCCTCAAAGCCTGAAGAAGCATGTGCTATGACTGCTGGCAAATGCTGGTGGACACATCCCAGGCCAGAAAACACGCTCACGCTGAATCTGAAGCAGTCTGATCGGCAAAGCGGGAGGAGAAGCGTTTGGATTCATCTTGGCAACTCTTGGCGCTCCAGAAATTAATGCTAAACAACATCTTCATGCATCAGAGGAGCTGTAAATGCATCCCAGCTCATCACTGGCAGATTTGCATCCACGCAAAGTCCTCGTTTTGTGTGTGTGTGTGTGTGTCTCTGAAAAGTCTTTCTTACAACAGAGGAGTGAGAGCTTGACAGTGATGCTTTTTCTTCGGGGATTCCGCAGCATCCTCCGGTGCTGAAGAGGTTCCAAGTGTAAGTATTTCATGGATCCTCTTTGGTCCTTTCACACTGTCTGTCAGGAGCTTCAGAGTCTGAATTCTCCGGAGATAAAGAGGCGAGGAGCCGGTGAAAGTAATCATTTTAGCACTTCCCCGCTCCCTGATCTCTCCTCACTGACTCACGCTGCTGTTTGAGGAGAAAAGATGAAACCTCCTCATCTGACATGACAAATACATGCGGGATGTGAAAGGTGCATTCAGGCCACACTCGCTCGCTGCTGTTTGACTGTTGCATTGCGGCATTTTATCTTGACAGCGTACAACGGAAAGCTCAACCGTCATCAAGAGAGGCAAAAAAGGCTGAGTTTAACTTGCAGACGTCTTCATGGCCGCCTGCAGACTCAGGAGAGAGACGCTTCTCTAACAAAGTCTCAACTTTTAGTGCCTCACTGGAAAAAAAAAAACAAGTCTCTGCAGGTGAATGAAATATTGGATGATAATAATCCCATTTTTCCCCCCCTCATTCGTCTGAATGACAGCCAAATGGATTTAAGGAAGGTATAAATGTGGACTGTAATCAATTTACATTTTTACACAGTCTAAATTTATGGCACTCCACGCTGCAGGTGTGTTTTCTGCTGTAGGTGAGAACACAAGCTGAATCAAATGTGAGGATTTGGAAGAAATGCTCCTGTGGATAATACAGAAGCTGGAGATTAAAATTCACTCGGTGACAGAAGCTCTGTGAGAGTTCATGTCAAGGAAAATGATGGGAGCTGACCTGACGGCAGCGCCCTTCTAATTTGGCAGGGAGAGGAAGAATCATGATTTTAGAATTTCCACAAAGACAAATTACATAGGCTCAATAAAACAACAAGAAATCACAGGACATGTGAAGAGCCAAATATTAAATCACAGACTATAATGAATTCAACTCAGACAAATGGTGAAAGTGATCTATAAAAGGAGGTTACAGAATACAGATTCTTTGGAGAGTTATTGTCGGGCGGAAGTGTAATAACTTTTCGGGAAGACTAGATCAATTCTTCTCTCACGTCTTTGTGTTTAATATGAAGCTGCAGCCAGAATACCACTTAATACTTAGCATAGTGGAAACGGTGAGAGCAGGTCTGAAACACCTGCTCTGAAATATTAGCGCATTTCTTTTGAATGACAGCAGGACACAGGAATAGATATGGAACCTCATTATTTTGTAAAAGGCAATCAGGGACAGACTCACTTTTAAACGCTGGTAACTGACTGCAGACAAAGAAGGAATTGTGTGTAATTAGTGCAATATTTTTGACAATATTTTGTCTGATGTTGGAAGAGGAGAATGCTTCTCTCAATGCTTCTCTCATGCCTGCGCATTAGCATGGAGCTACACCCGTGACACCTTCAGGGAGCAGCTCAAAATTAAAACATCCACCCGCCAGCGCCACTACAGCTGAGAGCATGTTGCTGTTGAAGAACAGCACAGTGGAATAAATGTTGAATCTAATTATGTTTGGGACTCCATTTGCAAATCACACCACAATGCAATGGATTATTTATTACCGTCTTTATGCAGAGAAATTAAACAAAAATGCTGCCGAAAAACTGCCAAAAGTCACAGGCCAACATTTATTACCGGGGGGCCTGCCTGCTACATTTTTCTAAATGTCAGTTGGAGAAAGAAATATCAGTTTAAGACAAAATAATACAGTTCATCAAAAGACATTCAATTAAAACGAGATGCTGAGTTAAATTGTATTATGACATTTAATCACAGAGCATTTAACTGAGAAAAATGATCCTAGTAAAAGAAGGCTGTGCAGATTTTGGAGACTTGACATAAGGTGGTTGTATAATAATAATGCTGTGCAGGCACCAATGTCCTTTTTTCTTGGCCTCATCATTTTTTTCCAGCTCTTTTGGATCCATAAATTACTCAGCTAATGCCCCAACAGCAGCAGCTATTGCTGAATCATTCAAAGACCTCAATTAACAATTAAAGGCTTAATGAATAGAGGTCCACGCTGGGTCGTTTGCTCTGCGCCCAGAGGAGCCCAGTGGAATCTAATCTCTCCGGCAGGACAGTACAGTAAATACTGGCTAACTGCGTGGAGAAGATAGAGAATAGCTCGCTAATGCCCACGTGTAATGAGCGGCTGGCCGTGCCGTTTGCTGAGCTCTGTTTACTACGGCGCCTGGAAATTCTCTTTGTGGGGAAAAAAAAAAGAGTTTTGTTGTGAAGCTTAACAAGGAAGTATGACTGTCAAGCACCGTTCTTATATTTTCCTGCGCTCCTATACCCCATTACCTCCTGGATAATACCTGTCTTGAGTTTGAATTGAAGCAAGAGAGGAGGGGGAGGGTGGCAACAAAAGAAGAGAGACAGAGACGTAGAAGCAGAGAGAGGGGAATAAAGAGAGGTGAGATGGAAGGAGAGAATGAGCTACGGTGAAAAAAAGGAGGGTGACAAAGGCATTTGCAATCCCAATCATCTTCAAGGAGCTTAGAACTGGGCCTCAGACCAGAATATCAAAGATACAGGCGTACAGCATGGGGCGGGTAGGTAGCTGGGGCGCTAGCTTATAAATTATTACTGTATATCGCTCCCTTTATATTGCCGTATCTGCCCTTTGTTTACATATTGCTCACAGCGTTAATGAACTGACTTTGAACTGCTAAGGGGCACTTCGGCGTTCCGCACCCGCAGCGAAACACACGTTCCGATTCCCTTCAGCTTTATATCTTCGTCCTCCTCTACACAAATTTATGGAGGCTTTCCGAAGCATGACGGCAGACGAACACGCACCTAAAATGAGTTGTACCATAATCTGATTTGAGCAACCTATAGCCTCGACCAGCGACGACAGCGGCGAGATAAAAGCGGGCTGTGACCTGTGCTGTGAGCCGGGATGAAGCCGTATCCCTGCGAAGAGATTTTATCCTGCGTTTTATAATAATAACAGGGCTGATTATCTCTGGAATCAGGACATTTGTGTGCTTTTCCTACGCAGCACAAACGTGATGTTTGGGGTCAGTGTATATCATTTGGACAACTTCAGGCTGTGTGCAGTGAGGCCGGTGTGAGTAACTTTAGAATTGATAAACGGAGGGACCTCTGGGTGACTTTAGATGTCGCTCCATCAATTCCACGGGGATTTATCATTTTAAGGGAACATTCTGAACCAGATTTCTCTACCAGTCAGGCTTTGCCAACCACTCTGCCTCAGAAACTCTCTATTGCATCATCACGTATCACACCGCTCCTTTCTGAATATGCTTAAAACTTTGTTATTTTTTTTTCTAGGAGACTTCCCCACTCTCACACTCAAAACAAAAGATTACTCCCACATCGCCGTGTGTATTTAAAGCAGAGAGCGAGAGAAAAAGACTCCACCTGCTGTTGCAGCGGGGGAATCCACAGCGCCGCTCGAGGGCACGTGAACATATGCCATGCATAACCACATCTCTTGGCACGGACATTTTTTTCTCCATTTCCTTAATTCTCCTGTTGTGTGACTGCCAAATATAGCTCCCGCTCCACCAGGCTAAAGTAACTGGGTCACTAGAGCTGTGAGTAATTAGCTGATAACAAAATATGTTTCTGTTTTATGGCACCAGGAGGCTGAAGACTGAGGCACGTACCGAGGGAGGGCTTTGACGGCGGAGGGTGAAAAGTTCGACGTGGGCAAGAGGCCAGAAATAACATAATCGGCAGGTTTGATCGAATGAATTTAAAAATTTGCACGAGGCAGTGGTGGGTGGGAATGACGTCCATTTTCACACCGTGAATATTTAAAAGAAAATGTCCAAGAGCTAATGATAGAGAATACATTTCTAATGGAAACTTTGCCCCGGTCCACTGGCTAACACTACAAATAATGTCTTCAGAGGGTTAAGTGGATAAAACACATATTTTGTAGCACACTGCCAGTAAATGAAAACATGCTGCATGCAAAGAAGTAAACGCAAATACTGCTCATTTGAATCTCAGTAAACATCCAGTGTACAGGGACTGGAGAATATCCAGGAAGAAAAAAGGGAAACATTAAAGCAGGCGCTAGGTTTTTGATCCCTTGACTCCCAGGATTCTATATTAGCTCAAAAGCTAATTTAGAATATATGTTATATATGCTATATATAATATATATTACAAGCCAGTGCAATCCTGTTATATTTCCTACAGGCACGTTCCTGTGACTCTGTCATAATAAAAACAATACTGCCACTTTGGTTTGATGAGAGTGAAATATCTTATTAAAAGACCAAAACTGTGTGTGTGCAGCTAATCTGTCAAAGGTCAAGGGTCAAGGTCAACAAAAAAATGGTCTGAAAAACATATCTGTAAGTGAAGGAGTATAGTGTAGAAATACTTTGAGATTGTGTCTCCAGTAGCATTAGAGACACAATCTACAGGTTGGGATCTACGTCGTGATGATGTCATTTTGAAATGAAAGGTTTATAGTCGATAGGTTTGATGACCTTCGTGCAGCTTTAGCATCACTTTGAAGACCAGAGACCGGTTTTCAACTTCTTTTCAGTCATAACTGGCGGTTCACATCGGTGAGACATGTCCTCTGCTGTTACTCTGGTTTTGCCTTTTCATCTGCTTGAATGAGTTTCTCCACAACCCTCAGGTAAACATGTTCATCTGCTCTATGGCACAAAAGATTGAGACACATCAGACTTTGCTTACACGGTGCATATATATGTGCCCTTTAGTTTCTGTGACATTTCCAAAGCAGAATCCTTTCAGTGGAACTGAAATAAGTTATCTCTCTCATCAGGGGGTTAAACTCTCTTTTCTCGCGCGGTGAATGTGGCGTGCGGAGCTTGAAATAGCCCCAGAATGAGACGTGCGCGGTGGCGGGAGCAGGGGTCAGCGAGTGGAGACCCTCCAGACGTCCAGGCAGTAACCAACTCGCTCCAGCTGCCGGCGTAATAAAGAGCTGGCCACTGTCCATGGTGCTGAAGTCAACCACTATCTCTTTGAATGGAGGATAAAAGGAGCTGGCTGCGGTGCCGAGATTCTGAAGCCGCCGGGCAAATGGCGCGACTCGCGACTCCACTGAGCATCAGGTGCATGCATATACATCGTGGCGGCTGTTTATCCGAACCCCTGCCTTCCAGTGGCTGAGAAGACAGAGACGGTGTGTGATATGACTAGGGCTGGAACTGAGCGTACAGATCCAAGAACAGGAGATCAAACGGGGAGCAGTGGGTATTGCCACATGCATAATGAATCACAGACCTATATAATGTGAAGTGGATACCCCCTATATGAAAAGGTTGATGCAACCCACTCTCCTGAGTGTCCACGCTGTCGTCATCCGTCTTTGTGTTTGTCTGACTCCCTCATCTGTTTTTCCCTTTGGTTATCGCTCACATGCAGGGGTTTAAAAAGCCGCTTCTCTAATCTGTTCTTTGACCTATCGTCTGAAAGCTGGAGCAGCTCTAAAATGTTTTTCATCTGTATCCCACAGAAGACGGACTCCATGGTGCGTGGCTTTGAAGCAGCCCACATCATGCACCTGCTAAGGGTCAGTGATCATCCCAGCCCACGGCTGCAGAAACCCACTGGACACAGGCAGATTTCTGACGGGACCAGAAATTCCTGGCTAAACTTTACTCCAGCTCCTCTCCCCTCTGGGCTCATACGGATTCTGTGCGTGCATGTGGAGGCTGGCCATTCCTATAGCTCATCCCTGGTGAGAGATAAGTATTGTTTTTTGAGTAGCAGCACATTTCATGCTCCGCTGCCCCCACCTGTTCCCTGACCTGCAGAGTCTCGAGGCTGGAATAACTGTCAAATGCCTTTGCCCACGTCTTTTGGGGATGATTGAAAAGACGAGGGCGTCCTCCAGAAGTTACCAGAGGGCAAAGACAAACATTGCCCAAGGTGATCATGTAGAAGGATAACGCCACATTCACTTGAATGCTTTGTCATCTGCAGAAACAAGTGGCTGCAATGTCAAGGTCAAACTGTTAATCCAATCTATCAGGCTGATTTGAATAATGAACAGCAGAATTTGTCTGGGCTTCAAAGATACCACCCCCCCACCTCCCAGCGTTGACTCACTGAGCCAATTTAAGTTTGCAGCCTGCTCTGTGTGATGTCTCACCGTGTTCGCCAGTTATCAATCGCAAGTGCAATGAGGTTTGTGTGTAATGAGAGAGGAGCAGCTGTGTCTGCTTCAGTTGGCAGGAGTCTGTTTTTGTTTTTGCACAGCAGTGATTTGCAATCATGGACCTGTCTGAATATTTACAAATTGCCATGAGCAGAGGGACAAGAGACGTCCTGCGTCCTCTGACATGCTTTATCACTTTGCATTAGGAGAAACAGAGTTTTACGTAGATTGAATGGTGGCCTGCTGTTCAGAGGAGAAATCTATAATCTGGAGATTTGAAGCTATTTGATCATTCAACCTGAGTCCAGCTCTGACAGAGACATATTCAGTTTGAAAGGTTAGTTTCAAAGGATAAAAAAGTGGGAGTGCAGTACAGGAAGAAGTACAAAGAAACAGCAAAGTTCAATTCCTCACCTAGGAGAAAAGCAAAATCCTCAAAGATGAAAATCAAAACTGTTATCTTTGCGCCCCCTGAGACGAACTGCCTCCAACACCAGAGAAACACTGCAAGATCAATGAGGAGCACCAAAACCAAAATCACACCCAAACAAGCCATGAGGAAGAGGGGAGGAAAAAGCCAGAAAACAAGGGAGAGGTGTGCGGATTGGGATGAGGTGAGCTCGTAAAAGAAGAAGCTGCTTCGGTAGGAGAAGAAGGAGAGAGAAGAGAAAGAAAAAAAAAATACCAAGAGCGTCCGCAAGCACGCAGTAGTGGGTCTATTTCTCATAGGATGTCTCCGGAACAGTCAGCATCCAAGATTGAAATCATTGCATGCAGAGAAACGAGAAAACACTTTCCCCGAGACAAGGCAGCAAGAAAAAGAGGCTTCAAAATATGAAAATGTCAGTGGAAGGTGTCAGTACTCACCGAGCGGGAGTAAAAGGTTTCAAGTAAAAAGAAATGGGGGCGTTTAGCGGCGGTGGGCTGGTGCTGTGCAGGATTGTGGATGAACGGAGGCGCTGCGCTCGCTATCACTGCCGGTTGTTGAGTCATGTGACTGAGGATTGGCCAGAGTTTGAGACGCGCACACGCGCGCGCACACACACACACACACGCACACACACACGCGAAAACACACAGGTATTCAGGGCTGTAATGGAGAGGGGCTTTTCGGGTAATGTCATTGATTTTTTTCTTCTTCTCAGCACAATTCCAGTTTCTTCAAATTGGGTCCAGAAACTACGCGAGGGGGGGAGGGGGGGTCCCCCCACGAGAGTCGGGGGGGGGGGGGGGGGGTCCCCCCACGAGAGTCCATATGGAAAAGTTTAGTATATATATTTATTTTTTATTGCAAGGTACTGCAGTACGTGTACAGTATCAGATTTTGACTCTTTGTACTGCAGTTTTCTCCTCATGTAGAGCCTGAGGAAATACTGAATACACTGTCAGTGAAACAGTCTCCCTTCAGGGGCGGATCCAGGGGTGGGATCAGGGAGGCGCTGGCCTCAGCTAATATCTGATTGGCCGTGGACATGTCCCTCACCTGTCTGCATCTTTGACAAACAGAAAACTGATTTGTTGAGTCTAAGATAATCTCTTCTGATATTTGGCGAGAGGCAGGGCACAGCTGATATTTAGAAACAAACAAACATCCTTCACCTCAAGTCTCCAACTAACCCAACCACAACATGAACATCGTTAGACTGAGGATGCAGAAAAACCCATCATGGAGGAGTACAAGTAGTAGTAGGCTGCTAAAATCCGGAGAATGCCTGAAAAGGAGTTTAACATTCCCAACCTCGTGGTTCCCTATGTATTAAATCTACTTCAAAGACGAATCAACTGAGTTTCTTTTGAAGCTCATGAGGACGTTGATCATCAGGGAAGGTGTCTCCTCTCCGGCGGGTTCTCTGTTATGAGACTGTCAGTGAATGAACTCGCTTTAGATCAACTGAGCAGCTTTAACAACAGCGTGGGACGTTAAAGATGCTGCATATTTCGGTTTGGAAAACTCAACACTGGAGCCTGGCTCCTCGACATGTTTCATCATTTGATGCTGCTCCTTGAGGTGGACAGCTTCGGGGTGCCTTCCCGTTCTCGACAGAAACACGAGTGGTCGTGCTGTCAGGGAGGAACAGAAGTCTTTGTTGTTGCTGCCGCGTCTGCCGGGCAAATGAGCAAAGGGCCTGTCCGGATCAATGACTTCTTAAGGGGCCAATAGGCAGAGACAGACAGATGCAAGGGCAGCGCACTTCCTCCTCAAACTTCTTTGTTTTCCTTCATCAGGATGAATTGCTTTATAGATCCGGGCGAACTTCACAGGAGCGGCATTTATCATGTTTCTGGAGGTCCTGTGCGTTTATGAGTTGTGATTTAGGACGGGTATAAAATCGAACAGTGTGTTGAAACGATGCTGCAAAGGTCAGTGTCTCTAGATGCAAAAGCAAAAGTCAAAAGATTTTACATATAGTTTTATACAAATGGATTAGAGACACATGGTGCAACACAGACCACACGTTCTACACTACACACATGAACCCTCCGTTTAATGCAAACACACTATAAGTGATCTTTAACCAACAGATTAAAAATGAACAGAGAGGATGTGGAGATGGATTGTGCTCAGTGTCACAAACTAATCTCAGAGCAGATGCCGCTCCAGCACGGTGCACCAAGGATCTCTGCATCTATTCATCTCCCTCCACCTTCCTCCACCTCAATACGCATGGTAATTCTCCGGCTGGGACCGGGAGCATCGTGTGGATGGTCCAACAGCACCTGGCATGCAGCTCGTCTTTGCCTGTTCTATTACTCCAAAGCCACAAGCCTGTGTGTGTTTCTGAGTGTTGCCTGTTGGGGACAAAACCTGAATTGGATCCCAGCATCACTTCATGGGTCTGCACTCTGCCAGAGCAGCAGTTATAATTATCCTGCGTAACAGAACATATAATGTAATGTTAATGGCAAGAGGACGGAAAAAAACAATTTTTCAAATAGGAAGAGTGCATTAGCAGCAGGGATGCACTACCCCCTCTCTGACTGGAGCTATTATATACAATTTAGCACATGTGAAAACAGATGTGAAAGCTGGTACCTGACTATGGTGTGTGTGTATATCTATATATATATCTATATATATAGACATACACAAGCATTTCCCCCGAAAAATGCATCAGGTATTATTCAACATCCAATGGAAAGAAAATGCCACATTTTAATGGTGTCTAAATTACAGCTCTGAAGAAATTGTTGAGCGCTTGTCCTCTGCTGCCTTTCTCTCTCTGCCGACTATCTCTTTACTCTGTTTTGCTCGTGGCCCATTTCTCAACCATTTCTTTGCACACGCTGCCATTTTTCACAAAAATGACTCTGCGTAGAAAAGTCATTTGGTTGTCTATGAGATTCATGCATTTCTGCTGCTTACTCAGAAATAATAATTAGACAAAAGGTCATTTTCGGATGTGTGTGTGTGTGTGTGTGTCCATGCACCTGAAGCACTGATGTAGGTTAACCTTTCAATGTGTTTAAACACTGACATTTCTCAGTATCTGTCATTCTTCAGCCTCACATTTCTCCAAACTGCCGTCTCTGTCTCATAAGACGCAAAGTCGGCATCAACAACATAATTACATCAGCCTCACTACCTCATTTGCCCCCTGTCAGATATCAACTCAAGTTAATGTTTTTTTGCTTCAAAACAAAGTGTTCCTCCGCGTGTCTTTGTGAGGGTGATGTGATTTGGAGATCTCATGATCTTTTTCCATCTACGTGGCTGAAATGTTTAATATCCTGGTCATGACTCTGTAAAGCTGCACTTTTCTTCCAAACACGCCTGACGCTGAACTCTCCCTCCCTCACAGAGTTGCAATAAAATTAAAAAGCAATACTGGCTTTTAGAATCACAGCCCATGATAGTGACTCTTAAATGAGCCCTGACAACGAAATGACTGTGTGGATTTTAGTCCATCTGTTCATTTGACTTCTCAATGTGGCCGCCCGTATGTTCAGGGTCTCTGTACCATGCTGCCAATTAACATGGAAGACGAACACGTTCACCTCTGGACACAACTGAAAAAACATCTAGAACACCATGCACAGAGCCACCATGCACATGTTCAGATGTTAAAATGAGTTTAGAATGTGTTGACAATGGATCAGATCGATACAGACAAGGTGTAAAAGGCGTCTCCCTGTCTTTCCTGCCCAGCACAGAAACTCTTTCTCTTTCAGGAGCTGGTGGAGAACAAAACCAGAGCAAAAAGGGGAATGGATGATAATGGACCAACATGCAGGAGGTGGCCTGGTGCACACAAGCAGGGGCAGAGACAGGCAGCACTGTGACCACTTCTATAAAGCAACACAAGCTAATTTAAAAGTAGCATTTTAAAAGATAAATGATCAATATTAATCGAGAGAAAAAAATAAATGCCAAGATACAAAGAGCCAAAGATTTGCCAAGATGCAAACGTTCAAATAAAGTGGAACTTTCAAACGTTCTCATTTGGAAAGAGCAGACTAACTGTGCGTGTACAGCAACGCTCACTCAGGACTGACAGGAGAGTTATTGTCCTGTAACAGCACGAGGACACATTTCGTTTTAAGTGGCCACCGCACCCAGAAGGAATGAGGCGAAAGTAGCAGTGTCAGCCTTCCTCTCCGACACTCGATACAAATGTCAGTGTTTACCTTCCCAGCTGTCTGTTTGCACAGCAGCGCGTCCCCTGAGTTTCTAATTTAGAAAACATGCTTACTTTCATTTGGACCAAAATGCTCTCGTCAATGTAAATCAGGTAGGACTCTGTGGCCGATCAATACAGACGTGAGAAAGGATTCGCTCTGGACACCCCAGGGACTCGTCGATGACAGGAGTCTATTACTCCGGAGAGTGAGCAAACGTGTGGGGGGAGCTGCTCTGAATTGCAAATGCGAAACTCCTGACTTGCCTGCGATGCAAACACCATGATGAATTAAGGCACACTTGGGAATATGTAGCTATTGCACAAAGCAGAGTCTCGCTGCACAATGGGTACTCGCTCCCCGGTAATGGCCGCTCTGTAAGAATAGACTCCGAGACTAGAGCATTGCTCTAAAAACAGAAGCATGGAGCATGGGTGGAGAGGATTCACCTTGAATCCTGCTCTAATTCTACACATTTAACCCCGTCAGGAGGTCGCCGCTTCAGTCTGAACTCCCCCTCGGCTGCGTGAGGAGATGGTACACCGTGACATTTCTGTACCTTCTCTCTCCCCTTGTCTTCTTCGAGTGTTTAAAGTTCAATTAGGGACACACTGTGCACCGGCTCACAGTCATTAGAGCTGATGCTAGCCTGCGCTCTGAAGAGTCCTCTCAGACTCCTGATTAACTTGGCCGATGGAGAAGTTCGATGCGCTCCCTCGTTTCCCCTCCTCTCTTGGTGTGGGCTCATGGAGCGATTATTAAGCTTCCCTGTAAAATTCAGGAGTTGTCAAAACCTCTCTGTGCATCTTGGCGCCCACTCGGTATACTCATCGCAGGGGAGGGTTCTTAAAATGTTCCGGTGTGAATGAACTCCCATGGTGCATTTCTTCAATAATCAAGTTGCATGTCGCCTGCAGGCTCACGGCATGTGACAGTTAAAAAGATAAAATATCATTGACAAAAAATATTAAAGTGCTTATTTAATCAGCTGCCAACACTTGATTGCTCTGTCTCTGACGGGTTTCTTCACCATAGCAACAGCAGCCAAGGTTAATGAGTATTTTCGCATTTGGTCCGGCCCGCTTTGCCAAAAATGACAGAGAAGACATAATTTCTCGGAAATGAAGCTGAAATAATTGAAACTCGTGGCTATAACATAAATCCGGGCCGTATATGACGGTTTAAATTATCCAGTGTCTCTGTGTTCAGTGACATAAAGGATGGGCTTTAGAGGAAAATGTAGCAACGGGAGACGAGGACGTCAAGGTTGTCCTTTAAATGATGCAGCAGAATATAAACATTTGATAAGGATTAAGGAGTCATCTCAAACTGGATTCCCTTTGTGCATGCCCTGTAGTCCCAGCGCACTTAATTTCTCCCTCCCTGCTCATGTCAGGTCATTGCGGTTCATTACCCATTGGCAGCTGATGATGAGCTGAGTGCCTGGCTGGAGTTTAGTGTCGTGTGGTGGTGCTTCCTCATTGTGTGTGACACGCGGGTCCCGGCCCTCCGGTCTGACGCCTGAATTATTGAACAGGTTCTGTTGGACTGACCTGACGGTGACCCCTGAGCGGCTGCAGGGGGTGGGGGGTGGACAGAGCGTGACTGAATCCTTCCCCTCGCAGGCCATAAGATACAGGGCATGATTGTGAGGGTTATTAGTGAGAACATATTAATAAATCAGCAGTTACAACTGGAAGCAGAGCAGAGTCGGCTGGGGATAGGAATTGCAGATGTATTTATTGCATGTGTGTGTACTGAGGGGCACTGTTTCAATAGTTTGCCATTCTGAATGTTGCCGCAGGTGACTGTGAGTGTTTTAACGAGGCGTGTGTGTGTTTTTAGCAAGCAACAGGTGGCTAATTGTTGCAGTATCATGCCCACTGATGGTTCTTAATCACAAGGGCACAGCATTGCTAATTTTCAGAGGGGTGGTGCGCGTGCCCCAAGCACTGACGTCAAACAATTACGAGAATGAAGAGTCAACACAAGTCAACCTGCAGAAAGACATCCTCAAACATTCAAGGCCTCACTCCTTCCAATGAGTTTGTAAGGACCACTTTGTGCAAATAAGAGTAACTGAGAGGAAATGGTAGTCCTCGCACTAATGGGAGAGCTGCTCAGCTCAGGAGTTGTTACTGTCAAATAGGTGGTGCCGTAAGTCTTTGCTCTAATTCGAGACAGTTTCCCCAAATATGTCAAATGGTTCCAAAATGATCATGAGAACTCGCGTTTGCAACTGAAATCACGGCTTCAAAAGACGGCATCTTACTTTTTTTCCTCTCGGAGCACTCACATTCCGCAGATGACAAATCTAGCATCTTTGTTCCCTGTTGATGCATCTCTCCCACACGTTGCCCGCGAAAGGACAAGCTCGTGTCTTTTATGGCTTTTGACAGGGAGCAGCGCTCCGTCTCAACTCGAGCCTCGAAAAAAAGATCATCTTCATAGCTGGCAGGTGCCTCCAATCTGAACACAAGAGAGGCAGATAGCCGAGCCAAATCAAAATTCAGAAATCTGTTCACTTTGTCAACTATAAACCCAGAGAACCAGGTGTTTCTTGTTTTCACACAGTCTCAATATTTGAAGAAGCTACACTGACTGTCTAACAGATGGACAACAAGACATAAGGCTACCTTGTGGCTGGCTGATTTTACTTTATCAGTAAGTTTGGGCCTAATTAGCTGTTGGACACATATGCCAGTTTTTCCCCATCTACTGTGAGGAATGTTCTCTCCAGCCTTGTAAAGAGAAGTTGAATTCCTCCAAGCACATCCTAACCTTGACATCTGCCGATTAAGCATGTCATTAGATCCACCTCTGAGCTGCAGCCCGGCCGGCTCCGCATGTAAAAGAACGCATGTAAACACTGTGATAAAAAGCTCGACTACAGCGATAATGATCAGCTCTGCAATTTTCCACAGTGTTTCCACGTAGCACTGTGACCCTAGACACCGCAGTGCATTGATTTAAAAAAAAAAAAAGAAAAGTAAATAACGCATAGCCTGGAGAGATAAAAATGATTGTGTAAGAGAGAAGAATCATGCAAGCAGCAGCACAGAGAGTGCATTAGGGAATCTGTCAAAGAGCCCGTGTAGGGATGATGGAGAGCACAAGGTTTTCATGTCACACAGTGTGGCCGAATTGTTGGAGGAGTCATTTGAGATTTTTTTAGGAAAATGCTTATTCATTTTCTTGCCAAAAGTAGAGGAGGGGATCGATACCAGCCTCACATCTGTTTATTGACCGCGAAGCTACGGCCAACATTTTTGCAAAGAAGCTTAGAAAAGCGGCCTTCGAGCACCAAGTTTCATGGTAAAAATTGCTGAGCGACAGTTTGCAGGCTTTATCATTCAGAGAGCATCTTCGCTGCATCAGTAATTTATCTTGAAGAGACAGTGGACAAGCGTTTATTCTGCAGACACTGCTGTACACGTATGTGAGCTGTAGACATCTTATACAGATTTATATACATTTATACTCCTGCACAGAATTGGTATTGAAGTTAATGACAATATTATATCTTGGTGTTTAATTAATGCTAAAGGACAATGGTGCTGGGTGGAAACCATCCTCTCAGCTACTTTTTGTCTGATAAGATTTAAACTATAAACTTATCAGGATTTGGATTATCAGGAACATACAGTGGAACTCATCAGATAACGTACTGTATGTGTGGACAAAAAGAATCTATCATTGTGCTGAAACAGACACACACTGGGAGTCCAAGGCTGCTGCCATGGAATCGCAGATGGCACAATGGCTCCACCAGTTATCCTTGTCTCACAGAGACGCCGGTGTGCTGCCTCCACAGACAAAGGGTCTGTCATCTACTTTCTGCCCTCCTCTCCTCCCGCTGCAGCGCACTGTTGACCTTCAGTGAATGTGCTGTGGAATCCAGAATGCCGAAGAGAGGAACATGGGACTACAGTACAGGTTGTCTACCTTCTGCTCGTACCGACTATAATCCTGCTGCGGGAGCACATTCTCCCAGCTCGTACAAAGTAAACAACTCAACGCTTCCACTGCGTTCCGTTCTCCAACAGTAAAATCAGCTTAATATCCAGCATTATGAAAGTTGTGTGGCGCGGCTACACGCGATCAGCATGAACGCTCCATGTGTCTGACAGCAGTGTGAGAGAATTTGGGTCAGAGAGATGTAAAGAGCCTGACCTGTGAAGTCTGCCTCCATCCGACAGCAAGAGCAAAGGAGTTAAACATGTATGAGAAATTCTGACTGAGAGGAATATTCTGGGCAACACAGGCTTCAAAGTAAAATGCTCAGCCGTGCGTGTGAGCGCGTGCGTCTGCGTTTCCATCCATAATATGGCCAATATCAATAAACTCCACAGGGCTCCTCCTCACGCGCTTTCAAATGCTTGGAGCACAAAATGCAAAAAGTGAGAAACGACCATAAAACACGTTGTAATAAGTGTCTGCGCTTCGATCCGTGATTCTTTCAAACAAACCTGTGAGTTTGCTCTGTGACGTATGTGGATTTTTAAACAGCAGCGATGAAGTCGTTCCAGCGAGGTCAGAAAATTTTAATGAGCCCCGAGGCGAAGACGCACTCTGACAGTATCGTTGCCTTTTGAACACAGAAAAACATTTGTATCTGCAGGTTTGAAAGTTTCACTTTCAAAGACTCCATCTGATATTTCTCTTGAGCTTGTTTTAGATTCTGGAGGACCGGCTCGATGCCTGACGCGCTGCCACGGGAGCGCTTCCTTTCAGTGGTGTGACAACGGCTCTCCTGAGGCTTGTACTTTAAGATTGCGCGTGAATCTAGATGCAAGCAATAACAGCTACTTTGTGAATTTACAAGCCGCAGCTCTGTCAGCAAACACACAGCAAACTCCGCTGTCGACGGCGGCTCACTCACTCAGCAAGCAGCATATCCAATGCAACAGCACTGCAAAGACAGTGTTTGCACTTTGTGATGAACATCTTCTGTATTTGCAGATTTTATCAACGCGGGATCCAAACGGTGTAAAATGAAGCCACTTCTCCGAGAGAGAGAGAGAGAGAGAGAGAGTGATTATTTGAAAACTTGTGAGTTTCTTGCACTGAAGCTTCTTGTTTCAAACTTTTGATGAAACAGACCGTCTCCGTGCACTGAATTCAAACATACGGACCCGGGCGGCGCAACAGTGTGGCACCGCTGCGCGGAGGAAGTAATGAATGTACAGATAAGTTTATTTAATTTAGTTCAATCACCGGCTCTGTGCTTTTCCGCTCATTTCCATTCATCGACTGCAGGTTTAATTGGCGCTAATGACGCTCTCTGGCGGCGGCCTCGGCGCGGTCAGCACAAATCTTCGCCGTGCTCCAAGGCCGAGACTTGGCGAGGCGATGTGCTCGCAGCCACTCAGCTGAATTCGCTCTCCACAGATCCGGAGGCGAGCAAAAATGGCCGCCTCTGACTTCTCCCACCCTCGACTCCCGCAGTCTGTTTGTCTGCGCATCTGTCATTTACTCTGTCTCCCCCCTGTCAGTCCACCTCTAAGTCTCCATCTGTCCATGTGTGCTTGTCTGACTCTCGTCTCCTCGCTGAATCTTCATGTAAATATCAACACAAACCACAGCTCTGCGTGGTCTCCGTCGCCCTCGCCTCGTCCATCTGGGTGAGCGTCGGCCCTGATGTACGGCAGACGTCCCCAGGTTTACCCATGGGGCCGGGCTGGGACAGATTGATGACAAAGCCTTGTCAGGGCAGCTCAATGTTATTCAAGGCAAGATTGCATCTGAAAGAGGGTACGCCATGTGGTTAATGAATTAAAGTCGAGGCCAGCCAGCATTGATCAGATCAGCAGACAGCCATCAATATCTTTCTTGTTATGGGGGTCTATGCGAGGAGAGAGGGACTGTTGAGAGATGTAACCGCCGGTTTGGTTAATTCTGAGAGCGGGACAAGATTCAGGCTTGACCTTTGAAACAGCAGCTTGACAGAAGACAATTCTCGACCAACAAGTCTCTTAATTGTTTTCAATCACATCTCAGAGCCTTCCAAAAAACATGTATTGACTTCACGTCCACACTGAGCTAAGTTTCAACTCCTCGGTTTAAATCCATTGCTTTTATCTATCAGCTATTTGAACTTAGCCATTACACATCCACTGAGGTCACCACCGCCGTCGTGAACCTCTGATGGACGGACCGACACCATGCTCCCGTCAAGAAATGCTGCAACAGACTCAAGAGATTTCAAATCCATCACCAAACATCTGGACCTCACAGGGTCTGGGCAGTGCAACCCCGTGGAAAATAAACAAAGACACAAAGACAAATGCAAATTACGAAAGGTGCACAAATAGCATCCAGCTCGTTGGTGCTCCAGGTACCTGACCCCGGAGCGATTCTGTCCCTGTTCCCCTGGTGGCTTTGGACAGTGGAGCATGTCACATGAGCGAAACCCTGTCATCCGTCCACCCCAGTGTCACAAACTGCACCTTTGAGAACCATGACACAAACCCCCGTCAGAAGGATGAATGGCTCATTTAAAAAAAGCAATATGGCACATGGGGGGGGGAGGGGGGAGTTCATCCGAGAGCGCGGCACATAAAGAGGCCTGCCGTTTGAGAGGCTGCAGTCCTTACAGACTAGATTTAACTTCTCCTCACTCACCACGTCATTTATTCAACAGTCCTCCTTTCATTCCCCTGCCTGACTTTTCTCAGGAGGCTGCCGCTGCGCTGACGAGAGGGTTCACGCCGCAGACTGTATATGAAGACAGATGATGTGTCTCCTGCTGAAAACCAAGCCTGCACACGGGCGCCGGCATCTCACTCAGTGTTAACAAGAGAAGCACCTCTAATGACAGAAAGCATATTTGAGGAATATTTTGGAAAACATGTGCTTTGGTTTTCAACTTCTGAAACACAGGAGGGTTTATGATGTATTCAATAGCCTTTCATTCAGAGACTGATGCTCGGGCTGTTTGAATATGAATGTGTAAGGAACAAAGCAAGTTGCTGCTGTGTGTTTTTGTTCTATTTAGAGTGATTTTTTTTATTATGGTGGCACACACTCCCCAGGGTTTCAATTTTGTTGTGGATTCAGACTTGTTCTAAAATATGGAAAGCAAAGGAATTTAATTTTTAATGAAAGGCTGATTAAAGAAACATCACATGAGAAATTGATTTGAAATAAGAAGAAGCCAGTCAGCAGAGGGGCGGCTATGGCCTAGAAATGATGGCGTGACTTTTGGCTCCATAACGTCTCCTCACGACAACTAGATTTTGACCAATCACATTTCACGTGCAGACCAGTGCGCCACCATCACTGCAAACCGGCTCAGCCTTGCCTTGACACAGAGCGCTCTCCCACAGGCGGCCCCAACGCGACAAACTCAAATTAATCTGATGAAACAACAAAATTACCTCTGCTTTATAATTCAGAAGTAAAACAGGCTCTCACAGGCCTGGCAGGGGAAGCTCCTAAAATGTTTTTAGTGCAATTACTGCTCTGCAAAGCTGCAGGCTTTTTCTTTTCTGATGCAAAAATACAGAAAGCTGGTTTTATTAGAGGGGGAAAACGTTGGGAACAGAAGAAGCTCCGTTCAGCAGCTTATAGTCTCTGTGGGGTTTCTCTCTGTGTCCATGGGCCTGCTGTGATCTGCCACTGACTGGAATTACAATGCTGATAGGACAACAAGGTGATAACGGAGGTGTTGGTTCACTCCCACTTGTTCACTATGGCATCACCAAATAAATGAAAATGCACTTGGAAGTAAAGTTTACTCTTAGGTAACATCTGCATTAAATCAGTTAGAGCGGAAAATACGTCTATATGCAAAAAGTTCATTGGGTTATTTAATTCAAAAACAAACGCAAGGTTTATGCAGTGCTGACCTTTCAAATGACTCACTGTCTCTGTCTGTCACACTCACTTTCTCACAACTTTCTGTCTCCCACTCTGCTTATCATTTGCATTTTCCATCATCGCTCTAAAATAGAAATATAATGCAGAGAGCAGAGAGCGGTCCACGGAAAACCATAATTACGATCCGTAGCCCCGGTGGAGGGGTCCCTACAGATGGCTCTAATACGGAACCCCGTCAACGTATGGCGATAATGTGCCTTTTCTCTTTATTGCCTCACTTATATAAAAAGCAATACCGAGGACAGGGAAAGAAAATGAAATCCCACTCTTCACATTTCTCCTTTAGACTCAATCAGTCAGTTGATGGAGAGCGAGAAGAGGGCCACCAACCTCAACCAGCTGCGTCCATCAGCGGGCCACTCAAACTCCGGTCAACTCCACAGTCCACTTCATTGTCTTATATATTTTCTGTGAGTCCACCTACATACAAAGAAAAGAACAGGACATCAGTGATTGACTAGGCAGAAATGGTCAGACTAAATACTTGATTTTCAGAAGAAAATGCCGACTGGAGTTAGTTTCCCCTCAAAATTTTGTCCCTCAAATTAGAAGCCGACCATCGACTCCCCATGAATTATGTATAGTGTAGGTTTGTTGCACGCAGATATAAATGTTGCGACATGAATAATTCAGGAAAGTTGGCCCGGGAATATGGGTATATTTGTTTTCCTTCAATGCATCCGTCTATATATATATATCTATCCATCCATCCATCCATCCATCCATCCATCCATCTTTCTAATTTGTGTCCAGTGTATGGATGGCTAATGCTAGCTTAGCTTAGCATAAACACCAGTTCACTTTTCTGAAACCAGACCGACCCGCTCCACAACTAATTGGGTGAATCAGTGCCTCACACTGTTTGCATCACAGTGGCAGGGAAAAAAAAACCCGGATTAATTAATTCAATTAATCTGTTGTTTAGCTGATACGTTTTTGAAGAACGGTCGATGTTCTGCATTTCTGCTGGTTGCCTGGCAACCTCGCCATGACAACAACATCCTGGAATGTCACCGCTCCCAGCTGCTGTTTGTCAATCAGCAGTCAGAGCTCATAACTCCCAGTAAACCACTCAACTTTCCAGTCGTGCTTCTGGTTTCACACACGCATTAAGTTACTTACTGTTTCAGTCGCAGGTGCCGGCGGGTCCTGAGTCTCTCCGGCTCGTCCAGTCTGACTGTGAAGGAGACAAATAAGTGTGTTTCCCCAAATGTCAAACCATTCCTGACGTTTTACTGACGTGTGACTTCTCTGGTGTCCTCTCAATTTACGATCCACGTGTTCGCTGTGGATCTGATTAGACTCCACTTATTATTTCATGCATAATGTTCATGTAACAGCTGCTGAATTTAGTTGAGCACACATATAAGACCTTGGCTGGCCTCTTGGAGTTCTTGGTCTGATTCATGTGCATTGATGAAGTATTCCCTTCTGTTTGTCCTCTCTTTTTCTTTTATTTTCTGTCGTCCCTGCATCCTCATTTCCTCTCTAAGATTGAAATATGAGTCGCTCCATCTGTCCCTTCCCGGTTTTGTGAGTCTGTCAGTGAGACAGGAGAGTAAAGGGTTTATTTGTTCCATCGGAGATGAATTCATCAGTTATTTAGTCATTAAGAGGACACAGGCATCCGTGATGATGCAGCAGACTGAAGGCGTTGCAGTGTGGCAGGCTGAAAGGGGCTTATCTTAATATCATAATGTTTAAAATACACAGCAATTATTCTGCAGAGAGGCGTGAAATTGATTGCAAACATTTTTCTCCTCCTCCTCACACTGTTTGATCTCTGCTCCCCCGACACGACCTGGGATGAAATTCAATTTGGAACAACGACACTTCTCTGCATCTCACCTGAAGATATCCAACTTTCATCATGTTTTTAGGAATATCAGTGGGTGATAACTTAATCGTGTCAGAGAGATGTTGATTGACCGTGAAAGTTTTGGGTTTTAAAAGCTGAAGCGTTCGGTCTTGAATCGACTCCATTGGCATCTGTCCCTGACGTTTATTGGAACGGCAACGACAATCAGGCTGCGATGGAGACAAAGATTCATTCCATGCGACACCCGTGACAGCAGGTGTGTACAGATGGCAGACCCGCGCTGACTGAACCGCTGACAGCCTTGTAATTTCCCAGCACCACCTGCTGGAAGCCGCATGTCAATATGAGGCATCACGCTCCAAAATGAAGTGGAATCAGCTCTGCAAATGATTAATCGTATCACCACTGCAGCGCCACTTGTTTAAAGACATTTCCAAGAAACAAATTCACTCAGGCATGAGTGAAGGAACCAAAGTAGATCAAGGGACATATAAAGCAGAAGAAGCCATCCAGCATTGCACTTAAATTAAAAAACACTGCACCAAGTTGCTCCTCAACCCCTTCAAATACGTATTATCAGATTATTCCTCCCTGAAATTAATGGAAATGTCCAAAAAAAAAGAGCAAAACAATGTGAAGTAAACTTACTGATTTGTCCTGATCCATGCGGTTCTTTCTCTTCATACTGGACTCTTCCTCCAAGTTCTGTAAAAAATAGTCATTAAAAAAATGTGTTTAAGTTGGACATATAACATATGAATATATAATGATATATTCCCTATTGTAACACTTTTGTGAAGGACTGCACTGCCAGTTGAGGATACATACTGTAATTTAAAACATTTAAACATTTAAAACCTGGTTTAAAGATATTTAATGAAAAAAAAAAAAATAAAGCTTGAGACAGGATCATAAATTAGAGGACTTGCACTGTGAAGTGATAAAAGCCTCCTGTGCCTCTACCTTCTTCACATTAACGTTACTGTTAACTGTTCAGAGGTGCACTCCTGACTCGCTTCAGGCGGTTTAATTCTGGTACTGGTGGAGAATGAAGCACAGGACTCAACTTTACAGGACAACAGCTACAATTAGGAGCATACTTCCAACGGGCAGTTCTCCAGAGTGGGTTGTGCTCAGGAAGCTATTACTGGGCCTGCCTTTAAACCTGTCAGTGGCAGCTGGATTCGTCTCCTGCAGGCGACGTCTCTGAGCAGGAGCTGCTGAAAAGTTGAAGTGAAGTGCAGACCGGCAGTCTTTGTAGTCCCCAGATGCAGCTCCTGTCTAAGATATGACTGTTCCGCTGTGGAGCAGAAAATAGCAGAGATTGACATTCAGTAATTCTTAAATAAAGACCTCTGCAGTGCAAGTACCTCAGTCATCAACCAAGCAGCTGCTCATTCACTCTCAGCACTTACTCAGCATTTATTCACAGCGTGCATAGCATCAGTTTATGTAGTCGCTGTTTTTTTGGAGACAAATACTGACGTGGAATAACAAGAAGTTAAAAATTGACAGACTACTCGTTTTTAGGGAAACGGTTTCTGACAAATGACAAAAACGTGTTGTGTTTTTTGTAGATTTTGCTGTGGGACAGAAAAAGTAAAAGATGTAAAGAAATCTATTGTAGTATCAGTTTTACTGCAAACGCTTAAATTGATGGACATCAGATGACTTTCAGCAACAAGGTGATGTGTCAGCAGGATTATAAAATAAACTTGGATGCTGGAGCATGGGACAACATTTTGGCGTGGATTAGCTACACGTTGTTAAATCATGCAAATGTCATATTTACTGGTGATTGTGTGTAAATATGAAATTTGCAGACACAACAAACAAAAGGCTGACTACACACTGGTGGGGAAGTGATGAACTGCTTTGAGTACATTTGGACTCCTGTAAATTGTTTGCAGATAAAAAGATAAAAACAATCACGATAAAGTATTTATATTTCTCTTTTTATATTTAGCAGCCGAGCAGATGTGTCTGTAGCCTCAGGGTTGACATTATGAAAGATTAAAAAATCTTTTTTTTTTTTTTTCAATCTTGTTTTATTTTGAACTTCATAAAAACTAAACCAATGAAGAACTGAAAGATAAAGAAAACTGTGGAAAACAACATTAAATACACTCAGGGTAACTCAAATGAAAACAGAGAATGTACAACAGAGAGAAATTGTTCTCCAACTACAGCTACTCTATCACACATCTATACATACGACTCTTTTCTACAAACATAAATACATGAAGTATTTGATCCGCAGGTTTCACACGGTGCTCAGTGAACCCCTGAGACTGTGAAGGAAAATCAGCTTCACTGTGTGAAAGCTGAAATATTTCCTGAGTGATTTGACTTGTTTGTTTGAGGCTGAGGAAGCGAGAAGGTTGAGGTCCATCGTGAAGTCTAGCGAACAGATGTCACACCTGAGATCTACTTGTGCTGGTTCATGACGCTCTTGAGGAAGTCCTCAAAGCGTGGCACTGCAGACTGCGGGGCCGGGTTCTCCTCGGCGGGCTGATCGGCGGCGGGCTCGTCAGCAGCGGCGGGCGCGGCGCGGCGCAGGCGGCAGTTGTAGTCGACCTCTGGATCGCAGTCGGGGTCGGGCAGGATTATGCCGTCGGCGCCGGGCTTCAGCGCCACGATGCCGGATGGCGAAGCGAATTTTCCACAGGTGGGGTCGAACGGGTGGCAGGGGGGCTTGGCGGGAGCCTTGATGTCGGCCTTTGCCTCGGAGCCATACTGAAGCGGGGTGCAGTCTTTGTCATAGTGCACATAGCAGTCATGGCCCTCCTTGGTCTTGCCAGGGACGCCGAGCTTGTAGCGGACCTGGTTGATCAATCGGTTTGCGTTTTTGGTTCAAAACAGACGAAAAAGTAGATCAAAGATAGGAAGAGAAAGCATTATGAAACACCAAATTTATTTTAAAACATCATTTAATAAACAAAGAAGAGGAAGAATTATAAATCAACAAGTGAGATTACACTAGGTTAGCCAAAAACTTGAACTAATCAATCCTGTTAGCAGGACTTCAAATTCAGACCTGGTGCTCGGGGACTTGTGGGGGAGGATTGCGCAGAGCAGCGGCGGCTGCCAGTATGCAGTATGGATCATAGCGAGGGTCGCAGGTCAGAGGGGCGGCAGGAGGCGCTGGCTGGCCTTTGGGGGCGTACTCCAGGACGGGCTTGGTCAGGCCTGACAACTTGGTGGCGGTCAGGGGGTTGCAGCCACTGTCAAACAGAGGGTTGCAGTGCTGCTCTTTAGGAGCCTCCTCGGTGAGGGGTGCCGGAGCGGCGACGTTAGCCACACACAGAGGGTCGACGGCCGGGTCGCAGCTGGGGTAGAGCCGGTGGTAGAAGCCGGATGGGGACTTCTGGACCAGGAGGGGCATGCAATAGGGATCCTTGGGGTCGCACCTGAGCGCGGCGTAGGAGGGGGCGGGGCCCGCAGCTGGGCGGTAGCCGTAAGCCGCCCTCAGGTGGTACTGCAGACACTCGACATCCTCAGCGTTGCAGATCCTCAGCAGCTCAGTCTTCTGCTCTGCGCTCAGGAACGGCTCCAGGACGGGGGCAAAGTGGTAGAAGCCGGTGTGGCCCTTCAGGGGCATGGGCAGCAGGGGGGTGAGGATGGGAGCGGGGATGTTAACTGGAGCGGCCTCGGGCTCTGGGGCCGCGGCCTTGGCAACCAGGGGGAACAGGCAGTAGGGGTCGATGTAGGGGTTGCACATCCTGACTGCGGCAGACTTGATGGAGGAGGGCATCACCACGGCGGCCTTTGGCTTGCTGGTTGACTCTGCAATGCACTCTGGGTCGTCAGAGTCAGCACAGGTCTTGTAGATTTCACTGAGGTGCTTGAGGTAGTGGTTGAAGGTGGGCCCCTCCTCTGACCTGTGCTTGTTCTGTAGGTAGTTCATGTAGAGACGGTCCAGATCCTCGACCTGAGGAGCAGGAGGAAAACAAGGCCAAACAAATAAATCCTCCCGATCTCAGATGATTCAGAAGCTACAGAGAAGAGAGAGGAGCTAAAAATACAACTTAGAGAAATCAGAGAAAACCCTCTGTGGAGAAATACATGCAGTTTGTTACTCAAAGCACAGAGCTCTCCCTGGCCCTGAGAAAACATGCTGGAACATGAGCTGCATCAAACCCTCCATCTGCTTTTTAAGTGGGTAACTGTAGTTATAAAATCATGGTCTGAGCAATAAAGAATGACTGCTCTGATTTATAAACCTCTGCGTCAAAACTGTTTCATGGAAGCGCCACTCACTCCCTCCTGGTTGTGGCTGTCCATGAAGTACTTGTACCATCCCCAGAAGTCCGGCAGGCGTTTGAACTGAGGCACAGCCACGACGGGGACGTTCCTTCTGTTCCGGACGAGCTTCTTCAGAGTGGCCATGGCTTCGGCTTTCACGTCAGCAGACACTGCAGACACTGGTGGGAGAGAGCGAAGAGGTGAGGTGGGACAGTGTAAATGGAATCAAATATGAACTCAATATTGTAAAGTAGTTTGTCTCAGTTAACTGACTCTGTGAAAATCGTCTCCATTTCAATAAGTTGCAACATCCAAGAATTTGTTTACGATGATATTAAGTGAAAGGTTTAATATTTCAGTTGGACATACCTTCTCTGTCTGTCTCTGACCCTGTCCACAGCCCATTAACTAACAGGTTTTTTTTTTATATATTTTGTCTTTCTATAAGAGGCTATGCTGTAACCTTGTACTTCTTTGAGCGTTGCTAAGACAACTGGCTGCAGGCTGCAGCTTCACATTTACCACAAAGCCACAACAAAGAAAACAGTGTGCTTAAAAAAATGATTGCTGGCCGTTTTTATTCTGTTCTCTTTAAGGTTGTCAGTATTTGTGGAGGAGATGAGTGAGATGTTCTTTTGGAATTTCATTCAAAAGGATGGACTGTACATCATGTTGTTTCGTACTACTGTTAGATTTTTTTTCCTCCCAGATCAACTTGTAAATTCATAAAACTCCAGCTCGATACAACAACATCACACACTGTGGCCTCAGGAATCTCAATAGAGCCGAACTGACTCTTTGAGCCTCTGCCAACAAACACTGAAGGTTCTCAAAATATTCACCAGTGATTTCTGGCAGGGTTAATTTACTGGAAAACAAGTTTAGATCCTGAACCACTGCAGCTGCAAGCCTCCGGTGACTTCTTCAGCTGTAACCATTATAACTGAATATGCTGAATACTTTTCCATTCCATGAATCTGTGATGTTGAATCGATTAAATATCAGTATAAACTAATAAGATGGTAATGTTGCCAAAGATGACATTTACAAATTAAAAATTCAGTTTCATGTAAATCAAGTTAAAGGACAGGCTCTTTCTATTTATTTGATGCTATGAAACTACAGAAGTGTTATTGTGATCACCACCTTTCAAAATTAAAAGAATGTTCTACTCATTCAGTGTAGATGAACAGCAGATACGTCTTTTTAAGCAACCGCGGTTTAAATGTTCAGGATGCTTCATCACTGGTCCTCACCTTCTTCCTCCTTGTGCTGCTCCACGGGCACCGCCCCCAGAAACTCTGTAAAACACAGGCAGCAGCCACATTAGCAGCAGCAGGGAGATTATTAGACTGGATCCAGATGTTGTGCTTTCCCTAACAACAGGGAAAATGCTGATCTGCTAATGAGCCCCTGGGTGAAGCGCGGCAGGTGCCGGGGCTCTGGCGCCCAGGTTCACGCTGCACCCTGTAGATTAAACACCCCCTACCCGCAGCCCCTCCACCGCCTGCAACCTCATACACTTTCAGCAAGGCTTTGAAAACCAGAGCCGTGGAGTTTATGCACCTAATGGGGCCCCAACTTAAAGTGAACCTGTAAAACTACAAAGAGTGGGCCCCCATACGAGCCAATTACCAGTACACTGTAAACGTGGAAGATGCGAGGGACATGTCTGAGTGCATCCCTGTCTCCACATGTGGGATATCTTCAGCTCCACAGGAGTGGGTGGGGGTGGGGGGGGCTTCAGACTTTTATGGAGAGCTAAGGAGTTTTAAAAATGCTAAGGTCATTAGATCTTTTCCTTCTTATACATAAATATACATCCCCATCCCTCGTCCAGGAGTTTTATGAGGGATGATACAGTGATGTAGAAATTACAAGTCAAAATCTACTAAGTATGGAAGTATTACCAAGAAACTGCACTTCAAGCTAATAAAAATAAAAGTGTGTTATGTTGACAAACAGCCTGTGTGTCCGTTCATACTGTTACTACTGCACATCATCTGTGAATGATCAGGTGATCAGTGTTATTACATTTCACCAGTCATTCAACTGCATTTGGTTCAATTATTACAAAATACCAAAACACAACTTTAACTTATCGACTTTACTTGGAAAGATCGAGACCTTAGTAGTTCCCATATCCAGAAAAAAACTTTGCAATTAAACTCAGGGAGAGGATTTCTTATTGTGGCAAAGATGAGATAAAGTCTCAGACAGTTCTGAGTCTCACCTGGTAGGAGAACAATCGCTAACAGCAGTCCTGTGTGGATCAGGGAAAATGATGGTCGTCCAACACGAGCCATTTTAGGTTTTATGTTCTTCCTGGGAAAAGAAATACAAAGATAGACACGTTTCACTGTAACAGAAGAGCTGAAACATCATAATGCACTTGAATTAATTGGTTTTCATGTGAGTTTTGCAGATTTAGAATCCATGAGAAGACAATTGATTTGGACCGAAAAGACCGCTTTCATTTTATTTAACTGGCTGCTGCCAAGACAATGAAGAGGATTGGGGACGTGCTGTAATGGAGCTTTTCTAGAGATTAGTGGCTCTTCAATTCTGGATGTCCGAATATCAAACGGACTAAACAGTCAAACTGGAAGAGGACTGAACTGTACTTCTCTATGCAAAATTACATCTGTTCACTCAGGCCTCCTAATCTGACCAGTTCCCTGCTTCCCATCCAAAATAAGCTGGAGAAAGTTGTTGTGGCTTTAAACACACCCACACATCTGTCCTTACCTGCAAAGGTGCTGAAGATGTGGCCTCCTGAGATCACCTCTAGCTCAAGCCTCTTGATGGGAGGGGGGGTCTTCCTGCACTGAGCTCTCAGCTGTCTAAACCGTCCACCTCTCTGCTCCCCTGTACAGGACACACGGGCGGGGAAACATTTTTAAGGAGCCCCCTGGATCATTAAAAACAAAAAGGCATGTCATACGGCTCCGGCGTGCTGTTAGGCGCTCGGGGATTGGCCCCTGAGCTGCCATCCGTTCAGCCAATAGGGGTCCTGTAATTAGGAGAGGTGAGCAGCACGACTGCTCTCAGCAGAGGAACATTAACAAGGTGCCATTTAGTGCCGGGTTTTTGCTCACAGCTTTGGAATTTGGGGTCATTGTGCAAGGTGACACTTTATCCAAGCCTCTAGTTGATTTACCTATTTCTAAATTTGCATAGATTTGTCTGTGGGTGTGAACTTAAAAAACTCTGAGCCGTTAAATCCACTCAACAGGAGGCCTCTGTTTCTGGGGCACAGATTTACAAAGATGTGCCTGCGGCTGTGGCAGAGGTGGCTCTGATAAAACATGAGGTGGAGACAGGAGAGCAAGAGGCCGTCGTGGTATTCATGGGTCTTTACTGATGGCACACGAGAAATCTCAAAGAAAAAGAAACTCAAAGTAAGAAAGAAAAGAGAAATGAAATGAAATGGTGTCTTCTCAACAAAACGTTTGCATGGAAACAGACTGCATGAATAAAAAGAAACTCTGACATAGCCTCCGAGTCAACATGTCTGAGTGATATTGTCCAGGATTACAGGAGTGGTCAGTGATGGCTGGTTGCACCAACAGCTGTAATATCTGATGACATCTTCTTAAAACATTAGGGAACATAATTTGAATCTCTTCTCTCCTTTTTTTTCATGCACGTGCAAGTTATTTTACTGAACATGGAAGCTGGAGTCTTTAGAAGCACAAGCCCACATGCAGCGGGACACTAATGAAGCAAACTGCTGCTGCTGTGGAAGCCATGAGGAGCAGGATGCCAACACCACCGTTTGTTTGGTGCAGGCAGACTGTGCCACGTAGCCTGTAGAGCCCACAGCGTGCACACACACACACACACACACACACACACACACACACACACAGTCAGATTTGTTTGGCTTCTTTTTCTGCCACGGAGGATGTTAACTGGAGGTTTCAACCATTTACCCACATGTTCTGCATCACTATTACAGCTCTTGAATTAATTTAGATTTCGTACCAAGTAATGACCTTCATTAAAATCTTCCCACGTACCTCCTAGAGAATGTGAATCACTTCCAGCAACGCAGCAACTATTCAGATTATTTCGATTTGAAATGGCAGCTTGAGTGTGAGTTTGATGCTTCACTGAGTTGGAAAAAGAGAGGAAGGTTTCCCTTTTCATTCTCACTCCTCACCCTGAGAGTTGGTTCTTGTAACTTCAGCGAGTGGGCACGGTCTGTGGAACCGACTGATAAGTCATGAATGAATCAGGCCCAGCAAGATTCATATGGAACGTGGATCAGTTTAAAAGAGGTACAGCTCATTCAAAAACAGCATTTATTTCTAATATTCAGCAGACGACAATTGAAATGATCTGTGAACAGAGTTTGGTTAGGGTTAGACTTTTTTCCCCTCTAGCTTCAACATGAAGCTGAATAAATCCCCATGTGTGACTGTGGAGGGCGCTGTTGCTTCACAGCTACTGGAAAAACAAAAACTAGACTATACCCACTTTGTATAATTATTATTCATTAGGCATCAATTGCTCCTCAGCTCAAATGAATCAATCACTGTCTCGAAAGTGAAATGAATCATCATCATCATCCACCATGATCCACTCTGATTTAAGAACGAGCCGGTTCCTTCACAGATGCAAGCTTCTCTGGAGAGACTGAATCACGACTTACTCAACCCTATAATAATAAAATCGATTGTCTCCTGACCCCTCGTTAACAGGCATTGTTCACAATATCTGAACTAATGGTTAAAGCACCCTCAAGACTCTGTAATGTAATTAATACCATTGTTTTGTACATGTCTGTTGAAAACGTGCTGACGGTGCAGTGCCGTTTCGCTGAATCTGTAGAAGCTTGTAAAAACCTGCAGTTTGCATTTTGGGCTCTTCAAAGCCTCTTATCAGTCTCCGCTG
The DNA here is from genome assembly GCA_016785235.1 of Pseudorhombus dupliciocellatus. Classification (NCBI taxonomy): domain Eukaryota; kingdom Metazoa; phylum Chordata; class Actinopteri; order Pleuronectiformes; family Paralichthyidae; genus Pseudorhombus; species Pseudorhombus dupliciocellatus. The sequence continues at coordinate 1,368,308 of JAFBJW010000050.1, forward strand.
GTGCTGAACAGCAATAAAAGCCAAATATGTTCTTACCCAGAACTGGAGATATTACCGACCTTCACATCAGCACTCTCATTGGTGCCGAGGTTGAGGGAGTCTCAATATACAGTAAATACTTAGATGTCAATCAGATCTACCTCAATGATGAACCGAGAAGGGACAAGGCCACACGCTGCAAAGTAAAAGCCTTTTGAAGCCGTCGTTTCAGACACTGTAATCTCCTGTTTACCTTCAGACTGACAGCTGCGGACCAACGGCAGTAAACAAAACATCTTATTGCCTTCTCAAATAGACCACACGATATTGGTTTGTTCGAAACCCTTTTTATATATCTGATGCACGAGGCTTTGTTGTCCTCAATCTTCCCGTCTTATAGGTTCTTCCAGGAAACTATAAAACTTTAGGAAGTTAGAAGAACAATTTGATACTTCGAGCTCAGAGGAGGTTGGCACATACATTCCATCAGAGTGTTCAGAAAACTTGTAATCAAAGTGGACTGGGATAAATACTGGTGAAATACCCAGACTTGAGTTTGTAAAATTTCATTTCTAAGCATTCAATATACAATGCATCTTCAATATATCTTCAGTACACATGGAGGAAAAGCATTTTTTGAGAATCCACACCTTGTGTAAATAAAACCCAAACCTTCACTGCTTCATTAACACAAATTTCTGTTTATTGAATTTCAACCGGAGTCACTTCCATCACAAACACAGAAGTGCGGTTGCATAACGACTGTACACATATGTACACATGTATGACACAACAGAAGACGCTGTTCTAAAAGCAAAAAGCACACGATGAATGCGACTATCACACTGTCACACGAATAATTTAAACCATTTCACCAGACCATCACTTATCATATACCATCTGCAGCACATGTTTAAGAGCGCCAGCATATGGAGCCTCTGCCCATCACATGTATAATTATGTTCCTAACAGGTGTTCTCCCGCACACTGAAACCTGCAATCCAGTTTGGAAGCCGAAGACATGAGCGCGATACAAGCTCATAATTTTAAACATACCATATATGAAAGAATCCTTGGGATGTGAAGAATTTCACAACATCTGGAGACGGTGATGACTCTATAAGGATGTTTTTAAAAGCCTGAAACTAGGACAACTATGAAGGGAAATTGTATGTCATTAGACAGTAAATGGCCAGTTTGCTTTCCACATAAAAATGTGGCGAGGCTTGAGCGCGAATATCATTACTCTGAGGTGTCTACGTTCGTCTTTCACTGGATGTCATCGTCGTCAAACAGATCTTCAAAATCTGTGGGAGGAAAACAAACAGAACAATTATTCCAATAAAGTTACATAACAGCCAGACAACAAAAGTATGGCTGCATCTCCAAAGTTTCTGCCAGCCAGGCATTTTCTCATAAAGCGGTGGTTTGGGTCGGTGGGTCCAAGGGGTGCAGGGTGATAAAAGGAAAGGGATCTGGGAATGCACTTGGTGAGGAGTCTGCAGAGCGGCCTTCCTGTGGGTCTGACAGTTTGTGAGGTCAGGGGTCAGCAGGAGAACTGCATGAACACGCTGGATAATATGTGCCACATCCTCTGCTGCAGGTAGGCTGCGTTTAACACTTTAGAAATCCAGATGCAAGAGGCAGACACTTTCATTTTTGCAGACAATCCCTGTCATGGGTCACATGTGTTTGTCTGACCTGCTGTTCTGCACCGTATGTTTCATGTAAAATTGAAAACACAGAATATAAAAAGAGCAGAAAGGTTCTTTTAATTTTGCATGAAAGAAACCGAACAGAACAACTGTCAGAGTCAGGAGATTGACAGTTGATGGGCAATGTGAGTCAGACGTTTTGTTTACTGACAAATTCAGAATTATTCGGTTCACAGTCACCAGAAAAGGAGAGCGGTAAATCCTTCCAACTGAGAAACTGGAAATGAACAACTTTTAGTATAATTTCCAGAAGAATTATTTGAAACCCTCCATGATTAATAAATATGCTGAGTAATTGTCATTCAGTCAACTAATGGAATACTTGTTTCAGCTCCAGCACTTTAGAAACATGGTTAACACACACACGTATAAGTACACGTCTCAAACACGCACACAGACAATCAGGAGAGCAAAGAACTCAATGTACGAAATTCTGATTAGTGTTTGTGACTCCTCACTTTAGATTGAGCAGGCTGTGTTCATTCTGCACGGAGGAATTTGCTTTGAATACGTGTTTGTGTCTGCATTGTGCACAAAGTGGCGTTTTCAAAACATGTCATCAAACATAAAACACAGAAAACACAGACAAAACAAGCTGCACATGATGGAAAACAACATTTTAAGCACATTTAAAGGCACAAGCACATGACCCAGACTGAAAGACGGGTAACCTTCAGGTGACTCCTGACCACATGTGGGAAACACAATCAATTCTCACACATACAGATTTGTCTCAATGACAGTTTAAATCTAGAAGCTCCAGCCTGTGGTTGTTACAGGATTTCCTGAAGTGTTGTCGTGTTTGCAAGGGCAAAACATTTGTGTTATGAGGTTACATTGGTCTTGACCAGAAGATTTAGGTTTTAAAAAATCCCTTAGAGTGGTACAGACAGAAACACTATCTGGTAAGAATACAAGCACTGAGGCCAAATGATTTTGAAAATATTTCTAAGAACCAGATAATACTTTGAGTTTTTGTTTGACGTCTTCAAATCATTTCTCAGGTAAAACATTTGACTGAACCTAAATAGACAAAGTCATTTTCCCCCAGAAATCCTGTCGTCTGGATATTTCACAGCAACGTGGAGAAAAACAGATTAACAAAAACTGTCACAGCACTGAAAGAATTAAACGAGAGTGACACTGATTGTTTCAGTGAATGAACGTTTAAAATCCTTTTACGAATGTAGGCCAGAGGATACGGAGCTGCTTTCAACGAGCCCAGAGACAGTTAAGTGGCACACATCTCAATCAGAGGGGGAATAAAAGGGGACCTCTCTAAATGAGCCTCATACAAAGCACATCCACAGGGTCCCCGCTGAGACGTCTGCGTGGAACCTGTGCTGCATATGGCAAGACGTCGTGGCTGTTTGATGTAGCAGCGCCTCGAGACAGAGATCACACTCCATTATAAAATGCAGTTTGTAAAAAGGGGGGCGTGCTTCAAGGAATGTTTTGGGGCTAGTAAAGAAGCTTCCTGCTGTGGAAGCAGCTACATGACTGACGCCCAAGGGAGGGAAAAAAAGACCTCATGTGCTAAAAGATTCAATATGCCCCGACTGACGATTTCTTACTCAATGATGACAGACTCCTCCGCTCCCTTTATATTACACACCAAGAAAAAAATAACTTGCATTGACATCTGTATTTGTAGAGTGCTTTAGGAAGATTGTTGCAGTTCAATAAAAATGTAATCAACATAAATAAAAAGTCAGTAATGCAGTCTGAGATAGAGCTTCTGCATATGAATCTGTGGGAACGTGCTTCTGCCAGAATCTCTGGGCTCACTGGCATCTGTGGGTTTTAAACACAAACCCTACTCATATACACTTGAGACACAGCAATTTAATTATGACGTACATTATTCTTCATTTCAAAAATGTCCAGCCAACTCTGCGTGTGGGTTTGTGTATTTGTGGGTGACACACCTCTCTCATGCCAGATCCCTTTAATCACAAACATATGACTGAAAAGTAATCCCCAAAAACAGATCTCTAGTCAGTAAGCGCATCGAAAAGATTAGAGAATATAAAGGTAAAATCAATGACCTCATTGAGGCATTAATTTTAAAGAAAGCAATAAATCAATATAAGCATTGTTGTATCAAACATTATAATACAAGTGTGAGCATTAGTTTTGGACAATAATGATTTAACTTTGAGTGAAATCAACATCAAAACGCAGGGTTCAGACCAAAGAGTATGAAGGTAAAGTACGACAAGCAGAAGTGTGCACTTTACCGTTGAAGAAGTCTGCGTGGACGGCCTTCTCACTGGCAGCCAGGTCCATGAGCAGTCCTGTGCTTCCCCCCGCCTGTCAGAGAACAAACATGCAGCTCAGAGACACAGATTTCACTCCAGGACGTCAGAGACAAGCAGAGCAAATGATCAGGAGCATCTGCCTCTGAGACATCGAGCATCTAGAATCATTTCTTTTCCACATATTCAACGATTTCATCTTTTGGTTCACTGTTGATTCAATAAGTACATGGAGGTTTTGTAATAAAAGCACAAGTTACAGTAGTCAGGTGAATTTTATTAATAAAGCACATTTAAAACAGAAGTAGCTTTAGTGCAGAGCAATAAAAAGTGTTTTCATCTCTCAATGGGTCTGAACACCACTCTTCCTCTGGTGTATTGCTGCTGACCACGTGTGTCTCTTAATGGTTTGATGTACAGATTATTTTTTAATCTTAGAAAGTATTTTTTTTATCTTTTTTTCTTACAATGACACTGAGCTGCTGTAAATGTGTGTTTCCCCCACGGAGGATGAATAAAACCGCTCTATCCATCTCTGTCTTTACCATTATATAATGGCCTCTTGCAATGTGATGCTTCACCAGGTCACAGAGCTAAACTGGTCTCAAACTGGTTTCATGACTCCAATGTGACTCAAACAAACATGGAAGAGCATGACAGAGCATCAACATACAGAAACAAACGTGGTGGAGATTCTACAATGGGCTGTGTTAGCATTATGTCCCTTATAATTATGCTAATTATAAGCGATCTGGTTTATTTAACATTAGCTTCATTCACAGGTGAACAAACGCTGAAATAATCGAGCTAGCTTACGCCAAAACCTCTCTGAGGAAATACACATTAGCGTTAGCACAAACTATATATTTAAATATCTAGATAACACTTCTAGATAAGCTAGTGATGTTTAGATAAAACCATTACCATGTAAAGCCAATAACAGAGCCAAGGGGAGCGGCTAGTTCCAGCTAACCAGTTAATTTGATATGATCTACGCTGCTAGTTGGAATTAGCTTGTGAGCTAACACACCTCGTCCAGGTCCACGTAGGGTCCAGCGCCTTCGGGGAACATCTCATCCACGGCTGGTTTCATGGCGGTGGAGTTGGACTGGTCCTTCAGAGGCATAGATGAATGATGTCTGTAACATTAATGGTTTTCTGGCTGAGTTGCACACGCTTCCCCAGGCTGGAGCAGATACACAGCGGGTGTGCTGCGAAGAGAGGTCCGGCGTGAAAGTCACAACGGGAGATAAAGGTTCCGCCACTCGTTTATGAACGTAGAGCGCTTTTAATTCAAATAGTGTTTGAGCTGTTGAGAGTCCACTTTGAAATCAAGGAAGATCACATGAGGTAAGTTAACTAGGTAACTTTATTTATATTAATTCGATGTTTCATGGGTCCAGTTCTGGTATAATCAGATTAGGTCAAACCTCATTTGATTCCATGCGTTTTTACAGGAAATGAAACACGTGTTATTCAACAAAGCATTTCTATCGTAAAAATCACATCCAGTGATCCTGTGCAAATTAAAGGTGGCTTTGAATTTGTATCTGTGCTGTCAAACATCAAACAACATCACATCAAACGGTAACTATAATGCACAGTAAAGTCGTTTCGTGCTGTAAACATTTATATCATCTTTAAAACACATTCAACTCTGTGGCTCAAACTAAATTAACAGAGCTGAGTCTGGACATCACAGCACATCAGTCATCATCATCGTCTTCCTCCTTGTCACCAACAGCACCCTCTTGTGTTTGCTCTCCCCCACCCTGCTGCTCACAGGGTTTTGTCACAGCCCTGCTGCTTGCTGGCAATCATCCTGCTCACGTCAATGTTGTTGTTAGTGAAGGTCTCCCTGGCTTTCTCCAGTGTGGCCTCAGGCAGGGTTCGTGTTCGGCTCAGGATCCACGCAAAGTCCACGTGGAAGAGCCTGAGGATGTCCGTGCAGGAATACACCAGGGCCATGTTGGTGTAGTCCGTGGACAGGATCCAGTAAGGGGAGTAGGGCAGGACTGTGGTGGGAGGAAACAAGGGTCCATTAAAATTATTTCTGTCCACTGACACAGCTGGAGTCAAACACAGTCATTCTCACCGTAGGAAAAACTGATCCCCAGCTTGGCCGGATTCTTCATGTCTTCTATGACTCCAGTCCCTTCGATTTTCTTCAGCTCTCCCTTTCTGTCCAGCCCACACACAGTCACATATTTTAAAAGAAATAAAGTGGATACAACCATCACATGCGGACAAAGAACATGCAGATATGAACTCACAGTATTTCAGAGCTGACCACTCGGATGGAGTTGTCCGTCCTCATGGTGAAGTTTGTCTCGATGCATCGGCCCTTCTCAAACTGGGCCGGCAGTTTGGCGATTTCAAACCATCTGCCCATGAACTGTGAGGGTGAAACACAAAGACAGTTTGCTGCGTTTGAGAGGAGAGTATGAATTCATTGACTTCTTCATTCAGTGAAACTCTTTGCAGATCTTTACCACACCCAACCTTTTACCAATTATATTTACTCAGTGAAAATAGATAAGACAGTACAGCCTCCTCATTTAACATAGATTTGTTAACAGTCTCATTTACATATTATAATAGAAACAGACACTTTAACTGAACACCCAGGAACTATTTTCAGTACCTGTTTGAGGTTGAAGGCAGGCTGGACGGACGGTTCTGGACACGGTCCCCAGTGAGGAACTTGAGCCCAGGCGAGTGGGAGAACAAACACAAAAGCCAGAGCTGAAGGTAACTTCATAGTGAGACGTTCTTTGTTTCCTGCAGACCCAAAGTTAACAAATTAAAATGGGATGCATTTACAATATTACTGAGTTCTTTCATTCTTCTAGCAACACCTCATTTTATGAGAATGAACATTACTGGCTCTCGTCACAGTTTTCAAATTATCTTCTGTAATGATAATGTGTTTTATCAATTATATACCTGACTAGATATGATTTCTTACCTCTCTGTGGCTTCTTCGCTTGAAACTTGTCTGGGCTCCCTCGCACAAACTCTGCTGTTTGAATTAGAGACGTCGCTCTGCACGAGGTTTTGCAGCACTGTCCCTCTGTGGCATCAGTGGTTGTCTTTGTATGGAACCGGCCTTATTCCAGGCATGAAGCAAACTATTAGCTAATTGGAGTCACAGGGGACATACCAGCAGAATTGTTCTAAGTCAATCTGGAAGTTCTCCTGACTCAGATGCTCAGACATTTGGTTTTTGTTTTGTTTCTATCGAATCCTTGAAGATTTCATGGCAGACTGCAGCATTCATTTATAGATATGAACTCCATCTGGGCCAGTGAAAAACAATTTTAAAGCAGAAGTGGGTCCAGGCTGTGAAATAATATGACCAACATAGTCCTGCTTGGTTTTACGTAACAGTTGACTAAATGAATAAAAGATTTAAATCAACTATTTTCTGTCATGTCACAGTTTATCAGGAGCCTTTTGAGTCAGGGTAAAAGTGGATCTGTACTGGTGCCTGTTTTTACAATAACTTCTAATATTACTGACGCCCACAGGTTGATATTTGTGGCATTGCAGCCTCTGCCTCTTCAAACTTTTATTTTTGGCGATCTCCTGACTTTTCATCTGATTAGTGGCCAGTGGGTCAAACTGCAGTTTAGCTGTTCCAAGTGTGAACGGTATTCCTGATCCATCTGTTTTTGATTCTTGAATTTCAGCGACTCACTGCATTACAGACCCTCAGAGATAATAGTCCTGTCTCATTCACAGACATCGCAATGGTGGTAATTATAACATCACATAATATTGATTTATTCAAAAATGTCCAAATTCATGAAAAGCAACAGACCCATGTTCCTGATCTGCAGAATACTAACAATCCACTGACTGCAATTAAAAAACTCAAAAGCCAAGGCACCAACAAAATGTGGAGCGAATCCTAATCAAATTCAATTTCCCATGGAGATGACAGGCGGCAGCTCAGAGGTTTGCTTGTTAATAAATCCTATAGCCAGTATCTGTGTCTGAGTCTGCAGCCTGACTTTTAACTACGTCCTGGTGCAATGAACCGCAACCATTTAAACCAAACACTGTCAATTACGATTAAATCCTGTCGGCTTCCTCGCAGAGCCACACAAATTCAGACAGGGTTGAAATAAAGATGAGAAAGATCAGAGGGCTCAGTTTCCAGCTGACACACTTCAGAGGGACATCAACTTATTAGCTGCAGCACCATGTAAATCAGAGCCTGGTTAAAGCGTTGGTTCACTGGGTGGAGGCAATGAGGAACAAACCATCACACCACGGTTTCCGGTTTAAACAGAGGAATAACATCAAAGTGTGAGGAATATTAAAGAGCATATACTTTCCTGTATGTTTCACCAACAGAGCTGTGGTGATTGTTTTTAGTGCCTGTAGATGGCGCTGTTTTCACACCACTTCTGGCATGAAGGCTTGTAGTTATCACAGTCAACACATGATTTTGTGTTTTATTATTTAATTGATGCTGCTGTAATATTATATTTTATTGCTTTGAAAAAAATTAATCTTAATATAATCTTGATTCCTAGTCTTTTATTTTTGTATTATTATAGTATTATGCTTGTTATATGTTTGGTTGTTTGTGACAGAAATGATCCTTATCTAATGCACATTTTGAAACAGATGCTATATCATGTGACCGATGGTAAAGTCTCTCGTGTCATAACACACGAGGTCACATTGGGTCTCCCGCCACCTGTGTGCGCTCACACACACAGTCACTACAAGTTAAACATGTGAGAGAAAATATACATTAACACAGAGATCATGAGAATAGTTCCTGCTGCTGAGGCACAACAAGGGCCACACCACCTCCTCTCTGACCTTTCACACGTAATGCATATTTACTTTTTCATTCATTACCTTTTTCAAGTTTGATTCCGACTCTCGACAGACTGACTGAACTGTTGCTGTGTTTCTTGCCTCAGGGGCGTAATGAGAAGTACTGACACCTTTCTCTGAGTCCAAAGCAAACATGTAAGCCAGGGAGACGGTTAATCAGATTCAAGAAGCTTTCATCCTCCTCTGAGTCTTTTGGACATTTAGCAGAGAGCAGATTCCATTTCTGGCTTCATGAAATATTAATCACAACCTGCACATCTGCTAATGAGTTTACTGAAGCATTGATTGCATGAACAACGTCTCCCATGAGCAGAGTTCAATTTGATTAAATATTTCGAGCATATGAGCTTTATTTCTTAAATGAAGGTGATCAAGCTTTATTTATTATACACTAAATGAATTACATTTTAAAGGTGTTAGCATTCATTGACCTACTTTGCATTTATAGAAACAAGAAACAAAAAAAATGTCCCAAAGGTCAGAGGTCACCTGCAGAAGGAATTCAACTTAATAATTAATATTCTTAATGTTGATACTAGACTCAGTGAAGAAGACCCCAAAGATAACACTTATTAGTGATATCATACATTTGGTAAAATATGAAGAGGTTATGTTTTCAGATGTCTAAGGATTATGAACTGCATCTTATTCGTAGTTTTCACATTTCATATTTTGGCCAAGATTTCTTTGGGAAACTAATATCTGTGCCATGAACAGACGAATGGACTCCACAATGGACAGAGGCCTGTTTGAACAGCGTCTTCATTTGAACAGGTGCCAGCTCTCACACCCATTTCAACTGTCTGTCATGAAAACACAGAGGAGGGGCCCAGGAATGTGATCGGCGATAAAAGACGGTGAGGAGCTGAAGGTCCTTCATGCAGGTTGTGGCTGTAAACACAGGTAAGCAGGCTGCATCCAGCCTGTCGTCTCTCATTCTTCCCTTTCGTGGTTTTGCATCCTGAGCTCTGCAGTCGGATCCTGCCTCTGTAACTGTGTTGTGTCTTTGATCCTCTGCAGGTTGTGATAAGATGAAGGCTATGCAGGTGATTTCCCTGACTCTGCTGTCCGTCCTGGCAGCCAGCGCTCAGATCTTTAAGATCGGGAAATGTCCCAAACCTGACGTTCAGGCCAACTTTGATGCAACCAGGGTGAATACTAAACTCTACTGAATACTGAATACTTTACCTACAGTTGCACCTGATGCTTCATATTTAGTCCCTCCAGTGAGATGCGCCGTCTTTTCCCTGCAGTACGTCGGGAGGTGGTATGAGATCATGAAGCTCCCAACAGCGTTCCAGAGAGGCGAGTGCGGAACCGCCACCTACAGCCTGAAGAGTCCCGGAGTCGTCGGGGTCCTGAACAGGGAGCTGCTGTGAGTATCTGGGTGCATTTATTCAACTTTAACCTCATGTCAATGAAATCATTTAAAGGAAATTTGAGGATACACTTTAAACTCTGAATGTGAGTTTAGAAAAAGGGAATACTCAACTAAATTCCTTTTTTCAAATTAAGCCTTTCATGTTTTATTCATGGTTTCATAGGAACGATGGAACCACTAACGCTATCGCTGGCTCTGCCAAGACTAAGGACCCCGCTGAGCCTGCCAAGCTGGAGGTCTCCTTCTTTGAGAGTGAGGATGTCTAATTTATTGCAAATATATTTTAACCTTCAAGTTCACACCAGTGACTTGTGCTTGGAATATTGCAGCAGCTTTGACTCTTTCAACTCGTCTCCCCTCCAGACTCCCCCCCCGGTCCCTACTGGGTGCTGTCCACTGATTACCTGGGTCACTCTCTGGTCTACGGCTGCACCGACTTCGGCCTTTTCCGCATGGAGTTCTCCTGGATCTTGAGCCGGGAGCCCACCCTCTCTGAGGAGACCGTCGAGGAGCTGCACGGCATCCTGTCCTCCATCGGAATCAACGTGGACAAGATGGTCCCCACCAACCAGGACGTCGAGTATTGCAGCGCCATGATCCAGTAAACAGAAACACTGGTGTTGAAGTCGGGCACAGTCAATGCAATAAACCTGTGGAAAGAAATTCATGATGTGTTAGTTTTTTGGTTTTTAGACCTTGACTTCATTTTGAATCACATAAAAGCAAACTGTAGAATTTAAAACATGAACACACACACACACAGTTCTCCTTTCAAGGTCTCACAACACCCCGGAATGGACTGAAAATGAAACGAAGGTCCAGATAAAAACATCAAATATAATTTGCAATTACAAGTCTTATCTAGATAACTAAATCCTGGGGGATAGAAATGTTGATTGAAATTGGGAATATTTTTTCCCCATACATTTAATTGTCTAATTGTATTGATTTATTTGTTGAATCCTCTAAGCTGCCGAAGTTTAATAATGTAGATTTTCATCTTGGTTTTATCTTGGAAATTCAAAGTCATGATGAGTGATGAAAACTGTTTACCATCTTTAATCATCATGTACAAAAGAAGACACTGATGTTTAATATTTAAAGGAACATTTGTGTATTTCTATTTTACCCTTTGATTTGATTGTTAGCAGTAAAGATTCACATACAAACCTAAGAAGGCCATTCATTTTCGTCTTAATAAAGGATGTGACTAAGCTTGACCGCTTATGACCCTGTGAGTTAAATCTGCCCTCTTGGTAACCTCATCGGTTTCCATAGGATTACACCTTGTGATCAGTTCAACTTGATCACTCAAAAAGTCTGAAGATGCAAAACCAACCATCCAGACACAGAATAAAAGAAAAATAAAATTAGATTCATAGAAGTTACACAAGGCTACACGTACATCAATGTTTACACCAGGCTGTCCAGTTCATTCATAACCAATATCAAGAGAGGCCCACAGAACAGACGTCAAAGTCTGACCTTCAGTTTGAATACTTTTATTGCATTGACTTTACATGAAACACCCAGCGGCATGAAGACCAGTGAGAGCACAGTCATAAGCAGCAATACATAAGACACAGCGGTGTTTGGGTCTGTAGGCTAAATCAGGATTATCTCTCACTGCATAGCGCTGCAGTAAGCTGGGTCCTGGTTGGTGGTGAGCAGCTTGTCCACCTTGACTCCGATGGAGGACAGGGTGCTGTGCAGCTCCTCCATGGTCTCCTCGGGCAGGGTGGGCCCCCGGCTCATGATCCAGGCGAAGTCCACGTGCATCACACCGAGGTCGGTGCAGCTGTAGACCAGGGAGTAGCTGTCGTAGTCAGTGGACAGGACCCAGTAAGGGGCAGGGGGAGAGTCTGGAGGTGTGAAGGGACACAAGACAAGTTAAAAATCATGTCCAATATCCTTCAGACGTCTTTAAGAAGTGGTGGAATCATCTGTCCAGGGTGGAAGGTTCTAAACAAATGAATCCTTACTCTCAAAGAAGGAGACCTGCAGCTTGGCAGGCTCAGAGGGATTCTTAGCCGTAGCCGAGCCGCTGATGGCGTTGATGGAACCATCGGCACTAAAAGAGAACACCCCTTCACTTCAGGTTTTAAAGGAACACCCATACAACTTAATAAATGTGACTAATACAGGCTGAAAAACATGTAAGTCCTAGTTTTACAGTAATATAGATTTAGATATAGCTCTGAAAAACACGAGTGGAACATTTTGTGTACACGTGTATCAGTAATAATTAAAGTATATCCCCTGAAAGAGCTGTGTAGTGAGTACAGTAATTTCATTATTTGAAGCTTTGAATGCAGTATTTAACTTGTGATTGAATAATTTCAGGTGATTGAGGCTCTCCTGTCTGTAAAGAGATGACAGATGTGGACCTGGTACTCACAGCAGCTCCTGGTTGAGGACACCAACAACTCCTGGACTTTTTAGGCTGTAGGTGGCAGTGCAGCACTCACCCTTCTGGAAGGCGTGTGGCAGTCTCTGGATGTCATACCATTTACCAAGATACTGCACAGGAAGTATGGGGACATCAGTTCAATGTTTGTTCGGTGACAAATTTAGGCCTCAAAATTTAATTTTGTACAAATTATGCAATCTGAAGAAAAAAAAAGGTGACAACATGCAGCCTTTGTTATCCTGCAATAAAGGTGAAAATGTTGTTTTTGTTCACCCTGGCAGTGTCGAAGTTCTCCTGAACAGCCGGCCTGGGGCATCTCCCGGGCATGATGACCTGAGCGTTGGCTGCCAGGACGGACAGAAGAGTCAGGGAGATCACCTGGATGGCGTTCATCTTTCCTCCACAACCTTTAGAGAGCAGAACAAAAAACACTGTTCACTTATTCAGTTGGATACTCCAGCATCTCAGAAGACATCAGAGGATGACAGCGGCGGTCTGCTCACCTGTGTTGACTGGGAAGCAGTGACGGCCTGAGATCGATGGCGTTTTTTATACATCAGCGGCGGCGTTGTGCTGCCTCCTCCTTTCTGTTTGCATGTACGCGGATTTTGAGCGTGTGTGGAAACTGGCACCTGTTCAAGTCATTTGTTTGAAGAGGCCCCTCACAGAAAAAGAGGATTGACATGTTTGTGTAAAAAACGTGCAGTTACTTGCTCCACAGAAAAAGATAATAACGACTAGAACGCATATGATCACTTCACATTAATTTCATATTATCCAATGCCACAGCATCACAGTGAGTGCGACGTGAATTCCCCAACTAAATATATTTATTTCTAAGTAGCCTCACTTATGTTCCAGCACATACTTTAGCAAACATCTGCAGTTTTTACTTACCCTAAATTTTCCTTATGCATCACGATACACTAATACCAATACGAATACTACTAATGCAGTGAATACCTTTAAACTCTCACTAAATGCCGTTTGTGTATGAAAATATACATCTTCATACTATACAGTTTCAGGAGGACCATAATGTCTTTATCATATTTGATAAAATATAACAAAACATGTATACAGAATCTAGCCCCATAGTAAACATTGACCAGTCCGTCATGATTAACTGAACCTAGTACATCGGGGATCTAAAGCCTTTCCTGTTATTTTGGGGATTATTGATCCTGAAGAGTCTTACAATCCAGGATCTCACCGTAATCAAGAGCGAAACAAGATCTCCATCAGACGTAGAAGACATACCGCTTCCTCCTCCGAAGGATTACAGCTTCATTATAGACGTCATTCCACGGGGGAGACAAACACATGATCCGGACCCCAGGTTGCTGCTGTAATTAGAGGATGGGTGGTGTCTACATCTGCACTGACCCAGAGAATTTATAGCTGAGCCTGTGTCTTGAGGTTAAACCTGCTCTGATCCTTTCGCCTCACTGTGACTCTGTAATGCTTGGTGCAAAAATCCCTTATGAAAAGCTTACACCTAGGAGATTCCTAAATTAGCGGTTTACACATCCTAAGGCTCCAATCACTTAATACCCAAGTGTGTGTTTTGGTTTAGTGTCAAGTGTGTTTTTCTCCTGTCAGTAATAACTGCAAACTAATAGTACTGTGTTTTTTTTCCCTTATTGTTAAAAACAAGTATTCAGATCAGTAATTCCACATAATGTCAGTCCATTATATTTATAAGCCTTGCAATTAAAAGTACCTTTAGTCTTTTATTTTAGCCCTTATCAACATTCTGGGCAACTGAACAAATGGAATCACATCATGAATACAAATAATTATGATTCTTGTGCTGCTCACTAATTAGCAGAGGACTTCAGAGTAAAATGTTTCTACAATCTCTCATCACAGCCCCTTTTATTGTTGTGAAATTATTTGGTTGCTTGATAATTTACATGTTTTACTTTCAAGTCAAGTCTGCACACGGCCGACTTATTATGTCGTGATAATAGAGGTTAAATGTTGAACGTTTTTCAGTCTGGATGAAAATACACTGATCAGTGCGGCTGCTCCGCAGTTTTACTAAGTCATCAATGTCTGAGGAGAGTTTGATATTGACAATAAGCTTTATCTTCACAGAGCTCATTAAATTCAGAAATTACAAAATGCTTCATCAGAGGTGGAATTGGAAATTAATATAAAAGGGCTGACGGCAGGTTGTGCTCACATCCACAGAGTGAACATTATATAAAAAAACCTTTATAAACATACACAGATATATATGACTGAAATTAAAATAACTAATATATTCAGACTATATTCTGTCATGTATTTACAATGAAAATACAGACGAGTGTAAAGGACTGCGAGACATTTAGTGAACCTTTACATGTTCAAAATCAGAAACTTGAATGACTGATACTTCATTCTACGTTTATAGATGCTGCTCTCTCAAACTTTCATAATTCATTGCAGATCTTTTTAGAATTCATCAGATGTATATGTGTGCATGCATTTGATGAGCAGCACAGCAGTGTCCTACCCTGGTTACTCAACCCTCCACAAGTTATTTCTTTCCTGCAGACTGTTGATGGAGATAGAAGCGCTACTCCATTCACCCTCCACGTCATATTATTTGGAAAAAAAACATCTCTAAGGGAAGAAGTGCAGGTGCATGCTGTAAGCGGGTGGTGAGCACAAACTGTCAGATTAAGAGGTCTGAGAGGATGATCCGGCCAACATTTAGTCGGATTTCTAGCAAATTACCACCAAGCATGTTTGGGTCAATGCTGTGGCACCCTGGGGAGCACAATACCTCTGACACCCAAACTAGACTCAAGAAAAAACAAAAACATGACTGATCTGTGGGGGGTTTCTTTTACAAAGGCCTCAAGCTGCATCACGAAGCTGCCCTGCATGTGGCCGCAGAGCCACATAAGGAGGGGTTGGCCATTTTGCCACTGGAAAAGGAAGCTAAGCATTTAGGTGTCTTAACTATGGCCTAAAGTGCTAACAAGGGATTAGTGAGGTAAACGTTGAAAGAGGTTTAGCACTCCATGCTTAGGACCAGTGCTGCTTCAGTAATTACACATCAGTTGCAAGGTGCAGTGAGCAGTTGGATGGGAGATCACAGTGATGTCAGGACAGGGAGGGCTTACCACAGGAGATAAGGCCAGCTAATGGAGATGAAATGAATCGGTATTTAACAGGTCTCCATTAGTTAAGGCAGCTAGCTGGCAGCAGACTGTGCTCAGAGGAGGTTGACTGGTTAGTGGGAGGCCGGATAGTTGTAAGTGATAGTCCAAGGGACACATTCTGTGAGCTGTGCGAAAGCTTTCCTTTGCAGTTCTGTCTGGTTTTTTAACCTGAATTGGACAAAACCAGTTCCACTGGAGTTAACTTGAAGGTGAGTTATTGAAAACCTTTCCTGTTTCTACTTCTTGTCTTACTTTTTAAATTTTATCTTGTGCTTTTATTCACGGCTGATTTGTTCTGGTTGTATTTACAATAGTTCCTACGAGTGACATTTCCTCTGCAGTTATTCTCATAAAAGCACAAAATCAATTTGTAATACTGTGATCAGAAATGATTCCACAAACCTTAATATTCAAGCATTTAGCTCCAAACCTTTTGCCACACAATGCAAATCTTTTCAAACTGTCAAAATGTTCAGCGTAAACGGTATAAACGGAGGCTGATCCCTCAGTAAGTGATTAATCTAGAGGCCAATGCGATTAGAGGAACAACCTTGAAATCTGTATAATTAACCTAATAATTAGCCCAGATTCTGTAAATAGCACTTGAAGATAGAAAAAAAAATTGTGAAATAACATGAATAGGCTTCTCGTCTTCATAATATGAAATTGTATATTTTGCCATCATACATATAAATTATGCATCAGTATTTTATTAAAATATTTAATCGAATCCAGTCAATCATCGTTTATTTCAGCAGCTTGATCATGTGAGGTTGTTATGATGAGAAAATATTTTTCAAATCGATAAGAAAAACCTGCGGTTCACCATTCATTGTTCATGTTTAACAAAATCTCATATTTGTGTGTGTCTGTGTGTGTGTGTGTGTGTGTGTGTGTGAAGGGATTAGCGAGGACTAGACAATACTTCTGTCTTGTCTGATATGACCTCCTCAGGGCTCCATCTAAGTCGTCAGCAATTTTTCTCTTTAATTCATTCTTGTAATAAGATTAACCAGGCAACAGTAAATCCAAGGAGCCCAATCCCTGGATTTGGCAGCTGCGGTGTGGCCTCTGTTTGTTAAGGAAATATAACAAGAGTTTGCGAGCTCACCTTTGACGACAGTTTCACTCTGAAGCTGGGGCCACCTGAGGTTTAGGTGTGAGGTTCTGACCCATTTGAAGTCTAGTTTGAATTCATGTTTAGAGCAGAACACTAAGTCTCAAAAGGCTCCAACTTAAGAGTCTTAAAACAAAACCCGGTAAAAGTGGGAGCTGTGATCAGGTTTATCAAGGATTTCTCCAAATGGCACATAGTTCACAGAGGCCTTCCTCTGTTTAAGCCGCTCATGCATTATTTATCATTACTATTTCTCTGAGAAATAATAACCCTACGCTCTTTGAGACTTTTTAATAAAGCCCACTGCAGTTCAGAAGGCATTTGCAAAATCATCAAAGACTCTTTTTAACCATGCAGAAGAAAAATCCTTTTGTCCAGTTCACAATATCAGATTTTTAATCTGTGTCCCAAATTGTATTTTAAGATTCATTAGATGATTCAGTAGAATCTCTTCCTCTCTTAAATTAACCTTTTAATGTTGTGCATGATAAGCCTATGACGCATTGTCGAATACTAAACAAGCACTACAGTCATTTGTTGAAATTTAGAACCATATTATAATATTGAAATTCTGCAAGTACTCTAACAATTAAGTTATAGCATTTAGATTGTGTATTTATGATACTATTAATGGTGCCATTTTGCATAATGACTGTTTGATTTACTTGAGGTTTCTTATGCTGCTGTTATGGATATTTACAACATTTTTGTGAGATTTCTAATTCTAACTCCTCCCCCGCTTACCCGAGCAAGTTCGTTCCAAAGTTTGTTTTGGGGAAAGTCACTTCAACTATATGCAGTATGTATGAGTCATACATTTTGATGCAATTCCAGTTTTCCAGTTCATGTTTTATACAGGATAAAGAAAAACTGTAGTTTTGAATTGTCAAGTCATTTTCAGCCACCAGGACAGAAAGAAACTGCAGCACTTGGACTGAATTATTAGAATGATCATATTTACCTTCTGTTTTTGTTATCAAATACTTTCAGTGTATTTACCTCTCTGACGAAGGTGACTTGGTAACATATAAAACCCACAGACGGGCCGCTGTCTTTCCTGAGACAACAGACTGTCGTTGTGAATAAATAAAACGTTCTGTTCTATTCTTCTGTCTGAATACAAGTTGACCAGATGCACTTGAGTCATGGAGTCAAACTCATACAATAGTCTCCATTTTGAAGATTTAAGCCGACTTCTGGGCAAAATGAGCCTAATCATCCTGAGATATGTGCACTTGTATATTGTCTCCCATTTAAAATGTAAATCATTCAGCAGTGGAGAGAACGTAAAGGGGATAATAGATTATAGGAGGCCCAGAGGCTCAGATCCCAGAGCCCACTTAGGAATTAGAGAAACATCAATGCAGGAATATATTTCTCCTCAGTTGCTGATGCTAGCTGTTGTGACATTGGCAGAGAAGGAGGTGGAGGCAGGGTGCATGTGTTCGTACCACATAGCTCCACATAAACCGATTGCATCCCCAGATTTATCCTGAAGGTGTTTTTAGGACATCCTGGGAGCTAATGGAGGCTAATAGGCTTAGCACTTAGGGTGTATTGTCCGGGATGCTTACAGGCAAGGTTTGCTGAGGGTAAAACTCTAAACGTGCGGATTACCTCCAACACATCCCTTTAAAGTGCTGTATAGCCAGGACTTAGCTAATAGGATCGTGGGGGTAGCAGGGGCCTGGGAAGGTGGGGTTGGGGGTTGGACGGCCCAGCAGGGCGGGCTGGTCAGCAGGTCAGCAGATGTAGCTAGCAGACTGTTGCAGGACTAACAAGGGGATTACAGCCTTCAGATTAGATGGACTTCGGAGGGAACTTGAGGGACTGTGGATAATGCACAAGGCCCTGGGGCAAATCTTATGGCGGCACCTGCCTGGGGGAGGGGAAAGCAAAGATAATGTGACCTAAGCACACGTGCAGTTTTAAACACACAAGTGAACATATCAGTAAAATGTAATTAAAGTCAGTTTGAAAATACGAATAGAGGTGAGAGTCTGTAAAGTTTGTGTTAAAGTGTGAAACTTGTTTATCTTTTGTTTGATTAGAAATATTCTGCAGCCTGGCCTGGGATTAAGACAGTTGGATTATTGTGCTGTCGTTTACAGTATCATATTTTGTAATGGGATTTCTGCAGTGTCAAAGGCTAATTGGAGGTGTCTAAGTCGATTGTGCTTGTGTACACAAGCTGCTGGCTCAGCTAAGAACTATGTGGCCATGTATTCATGAATACAAGTGTACTAGTGGGCGTGTCCTGTTATCATTACTATACTTACAAGAACAAAATGTAGAGAACAGCAGTATGAGGAGATTGTGGGGTTGTTTTTCCTGGTCTCTTCATCTTTAAGGGTTACAGTTAGGATTTGGATTTACAGGTTAAATTTAAATTTAGGATTAGATTTACATGACGGTGAGGGTTAAGGTTGGTTTAAGATACTTAATGCTGGGGATCAGGTAAGAGGTGAGAGTAGGGGTCAAAGGTGGTTGAAATGAACTTGACCAGTGTCTGTGGGAATTGATCCCATACCAGCTTTATTCTAGTTTTCAGAAATACGTAATACTGTGTCCATAAAATGGCTTCTTACTTATTTATATATGAAATAATTATGTACAAAACCATATATTTATATATTAGACAGTAGTTAAGTTTCTAACATTCCATACACAAGCCTTTAAAACCTAATTATAAGTTGATTATCAGTAAATATAATAAGATAATTTTGTATGTTTTTTTGTGTTTACATTTTTTTACTGATGACAGTCTGAATTCACACTTTCACGAGACATTTTACTGAGAAGACTACTGCAACAAAACCACATTTCGGTTGACTCAAAATAGAGAACTGCTGTCCTCTAGTGGCAGTAACTGAAAACTGCAAAGACATACAGCGCAGTTCAGCAAGTGTCTTTTCAGTCATTTTGCAGTCAACACAATAACATACCTTGTCTTTTACTTGAATTTCAGCAACCTTCACGTGGAGGTCAAAGTTTGAGTGCGTCATGACCCCACGGGAGCAGCTGAGGAAGATGACAGCGCTGGGGGAGCAGGGGGCTTTGGATGAGAAGCACTGGTACCGCCTGGTCAATGGCATGTCAACTGGAGGTGAGAGAGCAAACAGAGGAGACTAAGCCACATACAAACTAGAAATAATATATGAAAAAATTACAAACAGATACACTTTAAGATTCACATATTGTCCAAACATCATCTGAACACTTTTGCATCTGCCATACATTGATGTTATTGAATAATGCTCATCTGTCCAGTTTCAACAGTCAGTACTAGTCTCTGTGGATAAACCTGCCTCGAGTGTGACCTGTGGTGCTGCTTCTTGTCTTGCAGAGCTTAGACAGAGGCAGGAGTTAATAATGAGGAACCAGATGGCCATGGCTCCGCAGATTCTTGCCCAGGGCCAGCAGAGGTTACAGGGAGTCCCAGCACAATTTGAGCCTCATTTCATGGAGAGGTATGCGCCTGAACTTACTTTAACATTTTAAATGGTAGCTCTATGCTGCTTTTTTTATCAGGCCAGATTAGAAACCAGGAGAATTATCAGGGTCCTCAGGGGTCCTGACAGCACCAAGCTTTACTCCAAATTATTTGAGTCACCTTAGTTTGCATAATCGCAAATTTGCTAGAAATAAGAAATTCTGGCCATGGTCCCGCCCAAGTGTCCTTTCTAGCATATCTAGTTTTAAAGCTGAAAAAGTGTGATTAATTCTGGCAATCAAATAATAAATTATTGATTGTATAGGAATAACCAATCGATCTCAAGTTCATAGACTGAGTTCTAAAAGTTCTCTTTCTACAGGGAGTTGGTTCAGCCCAATGAGATGGTTGCCTCGGAGGCCCGGCAGATCCACATGGGGCCTCACCTGGGTCCCCCCCTTCCTCCACATGCCAACATCCTGCCTGGCAGAGCTTTCCCTGGAGCAGGTGAGCACAGAGAGGCCACTACAGTCATGTGTGACTGCTTGTGATGGTGTATTAACAACTGGCTGTCCATTTCTTTTCTCAGCCGGCTATGGCTTCCTGCCCTCAGAGCCTATGGAGGCAGTTGCTCGGCGACAGGAGCTCATTCACAAGCAAAACATTGCCAGGTGGGAACATGGAAAATCAGCATCTCACACAAACACTCCACCTACACAACTCTCATTTTGTACATTACAGACTCTGGTCCCTTCCCTTGACAAAGTATGTTTTCCACCATTAGTGCTGCACACAAACGTACCTAAAATATTTGTATGCGCTTTCTTTCAGAATGGAGATGAATGCCATCCTGCACCAGAAAGAGCTGGAAACTGCCCACCAGAAGGGACTGATGGGCCTCGACAATCCCATGGCTTACCCTTCCAACCCCATGGCCTTCAGGGGGCGTCAGCGTATGCCAGACGGCCACGACGTCTTTGTCCACCGCCCTACGCTGGACGAACTTCACTCCAACAGCATCCTCATGTCAGCCAGCCCTTACCCGCCAATCAGCACGCTGCACAGAGAGAGGGGGCGAAGGGCTGGCAGGAGACCGACCGCTCACAAGAGTGCAGAAAGCCACGTGGCCAACCTGAAGGGCCAAACTGAGGATAAGAGTGTAGAGCAGAGCCCAGGGGCCACATCGGGGGAGGAGAAAGAGGTGGAGGCCAAGGGGGACATGGGAGAGGAGTGTGCTGCCACAAAAACGCACCATCAAGCAAAAATAGAGTCAGAACTTGCAACAGCAGGCAGGAAAAACTACAAAGAAGGGGATACAGTGCTGCGTAAGGCCTGCGTGACCACTCAGGACAGCTGCTCTGATGTGACCAACAGTGGCACGAATGAAAAAGACATATCCAGCCAGTGTTCTGCTTTCCAGGAGAAGTTCATGTATCCCTCAGCAGGAGGAGCTCTCCCAGGGATGCCTTACATGTTCCCAGTCCCTGGAAATGGCTTCCTCCCACCTGGTGAGTTTGGGCAGTAAATACAAAGTACAAATCTTTAAACTGTAAAACAAAAAAAATCTTTAAGCAATGTTTTTTTTATGTTTGGCCAGGCCCACGCAATCTCTTTCTTAACGGTGATGAGGTGTCGGAGGACATAAGGAAGTGGACAGTGAATGACGTTTACAACTTTGTCAACAATATCCCCACATGTGCAGAATTCGCTCAGGTGGGTGCTCGTCTCTAACATGCACGTCTACATGCCATCTGTTGTGCCGCTGCTGTGCTAATGTGAGGTGATTGCTCTCTGCAGACGTTCAAGGACCATATGATTGATGGCGAGACCCTTCCCCTCCTCTCAGAGGAGCATCTACTGGACACGCTGGGGCTGAAGCTGGGGCCGGCGCTAAAGATCCGCTCGCAGGTAGAGAACCACACACACACTGAACAGAAACCCTCTGAAATCTGGGCCATTTGGGCCACACAGTGGAACACAGACACATCACAAATGAATAGTTTTATGAATTACACCTTAATGGAACTATGTCTGTTTTCATTTTAATTTTTTTTACGTATTTGCGTTTCCTTAATTAGCTCTCGGCGACCGTAGATAGATTTAGCCGCGCTACCTCCGATTAGCATGCTGAATCGAGTAATAGCACTTTTGAACTGTTCACTCAACTGTTGTTTGTTTTACACCCGTTGTTAATGAGCCAACCTTTCTGCATTTCATACATTTTGCTTCTTAAGAACTGAATTTGAGCAACGTACTCACCACAACAGGAAGTGACCCGTGTAAATCGTTCAGTCAATCTCCCAGCGCCATGACACCTGGGCCCTCAGTCCGTGTGCGCCCCCTATAGGTTGAACTGTGCAACAGCATGTAAACGAAACCATCATTGTAATTAGATGATCTTATATGTGCCAACTATCTTTATTCCTTCGCAGGTGTCCAAGCGTCTGGGCAGCATGTTGTACATGATGAACCTGCCACTGCCCACCGCCCCCCTGCACGCCACCCCGGAGAAGCCCGGGGACCGCTCCTCAGAGATCGGCTCCCCAGTAAACTGCAACAGTGAGGAGATGGTGGCGAGTCCAAGAGACCCTGAAGTCCTCAAATCCACAGAGCACCTTCACGAAACAGAAAACAATTCCCCATCTGCCAACAGCGAGACAGTCTGATCAGCACCACACAAGCTGGTGGGCCATTGCTGTCGCTGTGGTGGTTGTTTCTATGATGATAACCTGGATTTAAAATGCTTTTTTTACTATTTGCTACATGGGGTTTTCATACACCTCTCCATACGAGGCCCAGGTGTTTGCTAAATATTTATATTTTGCATATAAATGTATATTTTTTTTAAGACAAGAAACAGTGGAGTGATGCGGACTTTGAGTCAGGAGACTCAATCATTTCTTTGCCAGTGACTGCTAATTGTAATTGTTGTGCATTCGACAATAAACTCTTGAATCTTGAACTAAAAGGGTTCAGTCTGTGTTTTTGTTTTGTTTTCTTTAATTACAGGCTTTAGTTTCAAAATGTCTGAGTGTAGCCTCAAACTCTGAGTTATACTTTTCAGGTGGTTATTATCATGTCTCCAGTAGACCAGCAATAACACAGTAGATCATGTCTCCAGTAGACCAGCAATAAGACAGGAGAAATCACAAGGGAATATATTTGTGTTAAAAAGTTTGGGTTTTGATATATTTTGTGATATTGTTTGTGTTTGTTGGATTGTAAATAAAGTGCTTTTCTACATATGAAATTGCAGTGCTATATTTTTTTTCATGGCCCAAACAGTTATGGTGAACATTTATGTATTGTATGTTTGTTCTAAGAAAAAAAAAAGTATATAAAACATATTATCAATAAATTTGACACAATTGTTTATATTATTATTATATTTCATATGATGGTAGAAAAGCACATGTATTATTCAACTGTAACCCTACTCGTGTATTTGTTGTATATTATTATTATTATTAATATTGACTCTTTCTTACAGTTCGGCTCCAAATCTCGCGATACCATACTGTCTATGCGCGTGCCCCGCGTCGCGCACGGCGGAGGAGCAGTGAGGATCATGGCGGAGCGCAGGAGACACAAGAAGCGGATCCAGGTAACATCTCTCACTTCTTACTAGACACTTCCGCCCGCGTCAGGCGAAGAACAACGGATGCATTCGCGGGGCAGATCAGCGGCCTGTTATCGGACCACTGTTCGCGGCCACATCCCCGAGAGGAGCCGTCAGCGGGCGGCGGAGGAAGCCAAAGGATGGCTAAAGGGAGCTAGCATTAGCAGGCTAGCGAAAACACATAGCAGTGTTTCTGCTAGGGAAGAGACGTTTCCGGGCTGAGAACTGTCTTCAATCAGCCGCAGCTCTCACCCGCTATAATCACGTTATTATACTTTACCCCCAGCGCCGGGGAATCGAACCTTTCCCACTGTAACTCAAGTGGCTGGAGGGGTCTGCTGGCTAAGCTGCGTCAGCTCAAACCAGACGTATTTACATAACGTGAGGCGACCTGTGCCGGCTTGAGTCACGTAGTAAACATGTAACACACGCATGTCAACACAGCTCGACGGGGTGTCAGCTGGTGAACATCACCGGCCTCTCAGAGGCAACAGCTACAGGTTCATTCAACTTTATGAAAAGGGGGTCCCTAATATTCTGACACCACGGCTACACCACTGTTTTTTTCCTGCACGTGTCTCACTTGCGAGTATAAGTGAGCATTCAGTATTTTCCTGCTGTGGCTGACATGTAACATTATATACCTGTTATTCAGGTTCACACACAAACACAGTCAATTATTATCTTATTTAGGAGCAAACCTCAAATAAAGAGGCTTGTCCATAGCTGACACCATCACTCACAGATTATCTCCTGTTCTGATGGAGGTGCCCTCTAATGTTGAAGTCTAGTTTTAATCAGGATTCAAAAGTGAAGCTGTGATACAATTTCTATTAAATTATTACTGCACGGAGCTGCTGTTTAAATCATTAGCTCCAGGTACATGCTCCTTGCTCCTCTCAACCAAGTTGAGTTCAGTTGCATAACACTACATGTTGTTATCTCCTTTATGAGATGTAATTTTCAGAAACCAGCTAATCCGCATGCAACCGAGTCAGGTAGATGGTACAGGTCCACAGAGATGGGGGGGTGGGGTGGAGGGAGCTCATGTAACAGAGCTGAGTGACTGATACCTGCTTCTTTAAACAAAGGCCTGTTTGATGGACTTCTCCTCGTGCCGCGGGTCAGCACCAGCTGGAATGGCTGTGGCACGACTGACTCCCACTGTGCCGATGCTCCCATTCCCCTCAGTGTTGGCATGTGGCTCAGTGCTGCTGGCAGGATCGCAGACAGTGCAAACATTGTGAGGAGAGAGAGGGGATAGAATCCTCAATTCTAAAGCAATGTGGTTATTACTTTAGTAATAACATGAATCTTCTAAAAAAAGACCCATTTTCCTCCCATGCCCAGTGCCAGAATTGAGCAGATTGCATTTGTGTGTGTTCCTGTCTGGCCCTGCAGGAGGTGAGCGAGCCCACCAAGGAGGAGAAGGCGGTGGCCAAGTATCTCAGATTCAACTGCCCCACCAAGTCCACGAACATGATGGGTCACCGGGTCGACTACTTCATCGGTCAGTATTTGTCAGTGGCCCGCGAGGCATCAGGCAGAGATGTCAACGTCAGCACAGAGGGGGGAGTGTGAAGCAGGACACGTCTGTTCAAAGCTGCCCTCTGCTGTCTAACACTTGTCACTTAGCTTTATGAATCTTTACTCGTCAATCTCTTCATACTCGTCAAAATTTACTTTAATCTTTAATGAATGAAATATTAACCACCCTAAGACAATGTTTCACACTAACACACATTAGCACATGACACATTCAGGGCAAGTAGTACTGTACTGTTTTTCTAATGTCTCTTATTTATGTCCTCACATTCAGCCTCAAAGGCAGTGGACTGTCTTCTGGACTCCAAATGGGCCAAAGCTAAGAAGGGAGAGGAAGCACTGTTCACCACCAGAGAGTCTGTGGTGGATTACTGCAACAGGTCGGCTGTGAGAATTTGTGGAAGAAATCCCTGAAATGACTTTTGTTTTTAATAAAGTGAACATAAATAAATGTTGGTAGCTGTTCTCTCGCTTCCTCTGTAGACTCCTGAAGAAACAGTTCTTCCACCGAGCTCTCAAAGTGATGAAGAAAAAACCTGAGAAAGACACCAAGAAGGAGAAGGAGAAAGAGAAGGCCAAGGGTGACAGCAGCAAGGAGGAGGAGAAAAAGGGGAAGAAGGAGAAAGAGAAGAAGAAAGAGCCTGAAGCTGCTGAGACCAAGAAAGACAAGAGCGTATGTTACACAGCACTGACTCACTCTGTTAGATGATGCACACTCAGACAATACCTGGCCAACAAAATAGATAGATGCAGTTAAAATGTGAAATTTAATTAGAAATTCAAAAGACATGAACTTGATTCCACAGGATGACAGTCCTGGAACCCCCAAGAAGAAAAAAGAAGTGAAGAAGAAGTTTAAACTGGAGCCTCATGAGGATCAGCTGTTTCTGGATGGAAACGAGGTATCTCAATGCCTGCAGAGAATATTTCACAGACGTGATTGTAGCTCTTGAAAAAACAAGAACACAAAACGTGTCTATTCGTTTTAGGTTTTTGTGTGGATTTACGATCCTGTCCATTTCAAGACGTTCGCCATGGGACTGATTCTCGGTGAGTCGCAGATAGAAACGTTCCTCTAAGCGAGGACTGAAGAACCCTCCCGTTCGCCTACGAGCGACTGCAGCTGTTTTTAAACTCGTCTATGTGTCGTGTGCTTCAGTCATTGCAGTGATCGCAGCCACGCTGTTCCCGCTGTGGCCAGCAGAGATGCGTGTAGGAGTTTACTATCTAAGTGTTGCAGCAGGCTGCTTCGTGGCCAGTATTCTACTCTTAGCTGTTGGTGAGTATGTGCGTTCAAAGAAAGAATGCTCAGTGTTGCTGAAAACTAAAAACCAAAACAAACAATCTTACTGCCAAAAAATATGTACTAAACTAAACTATGGTCGCTCTTTCTCTCCACAGCCCGCTGTATCCTGTTCCTGATCATTTGGCTGGTGACTGGCGGGCGCCACCACTTCTGGTTCCTCCCCAACCTCACAGCCGACGTCGGCTTCATCGACTCTTTCAGGCCGCTCTACACTCACGAGTACAAGGGACCGCGAGCCGCCACCAAGAAGGGCTCCGACAAGACCGACGAGAAGGACGCCGCCGCCTCCACCAAGGCTCAGAAGTCCGACAGTGACGAGAAGTCCGACAGCGAGAAAAAGGACATCGACGAAGAAGAGGAAGAGGAGGAGGAGGAGAGCAAAGAGGCGGGGCAAGAGGAGAGTCAAGAAGCAGAGGGGGAAGGAACGGGGGTGGAGCGCCACTCGGACACGGACAGCGATCGGCGTGAGGAAGATGGTTCACAGCACAGCAACGGAAACGACTTTGAGATGATCACCAGAGAGGAGCTGGAGCAGCACACGGAAGAAGAAGAAGAAGAAGAGGAGGAGGAGGAGGCAGAAGCGGGAGAGAAAGATGAGGAGACGCAACAAAGGAAAGATGGTGGGAGTGAGACTAAAACCCAGACTGCTGAAACATAAACTTCTTACAATCCCATCACTCTCAACCTTTCTCTGCCCCCCCCTCCTCCTCCAGTGTCTCTGAGGCCACACAGCCTCCATCTCCTCTCATCAGGATCTTCCACTAAACTGGGACAGACATGACACTCAAAGTTAACGGCTACAACAATGGGGGGGGAACACATTAAATAAAAGAAGCCTTATGATGGATCCTCCCACTCAAATATTATTTATGTTAAAATAAAAACTGCCACCGGATGTTAGCCTGAGGAAGTTAAGGAAAACCCATCAGACCAACAACTCAAATGTTTTCATTAATTCAAACTTATAATATTTTATTTATGTCCCGTCTTTAGTGTTCTTCTTTCTGCTTTAGGTCAAATCCACATCCGAGAGCCATCGTGTTAAAGTGACCATTAGAGACAATGTACTAGTTATTCACCCGCTTCTTGTTTTCATCATCTCTGAGCTCCAGGTTGTTGGTACAGTGACGGATGTCCTGGAGTTCACCACCAAGCCCCTTTTTCTTATTTCACTGTTTTCAAACAGTTGCACGTCTGAAAGATTTCTCGGGCAGCACTTAAAGCTAAGTGGCCAGCACGTCTGCCTGGAAATGAAGCCAGATGGACCAAATCCTGTAGTTTATTAAGAAAAATAAAAAGTAAAAAAAACGACCATATTGTGGCTGGATAGGGTATTTACAGGTAGTACGGCTCTTTGAGGTACTCACCATTGTCAGGATTGTTTTTTATTTTTATTTCAAATGAATGACTGATAATCACAGTGCAATCCTCTCATGGTCTGACATAACGTTTACTTTCTGTTTAAAAATGTGCAACTCGTCTTGAAGAGCAAATGTGAGCGACTGGGCCTCAGCTGGCACGCTTGAGTTTTTTCTTTTTAAAAAGACCGCAGCATTGACGAAACACTGATTTACTGAACCAGAGAGGAAGCAAAGCAAACTAGTGCCAAACACAACTCATCACGATGTTCTGCACGTGAGAGCGAGGGGTACGTTTTCTGAATCTGTTCCATTTTGTAACCGCAGTGTCAAACTCAAACCTTCAACATCTCAAAAAGGAAGCACAGCACGAGGTGGCCAGTGCGTCGCTAAACAAAGATTATTGGTCTCAATGAAACCGCTTGTGTTCGCACTAGACTGTTGTGTGAAAAATCGTGGGCGTTCTTGGTGAATCAAGCTCCACCAACCGGTACTGGAGCTCCATGCTTATTCCGTACCTGGTGGCCGTGGTCCAAGCTGTTTCTTCACATTATCTCATGGCTAGAAAATGTCTTAGGTCTTCTCTCTTTAGTCATAGCGAGGATTATATTAAAGTATAAGAAATAGAAATGTATCATTTATATATGGATTCTATTGATATATCAAATATACTATCTAAGAAACTATAAAACAGCTTTTTTTTTTCATTTTTCTTTTGTACTGGGAATAATAACTCCTCCTAAATGTTTATATTGCTAATTTGTGTTTTTATATGTTCATCATCTGGGATTAGAAAACCGTGGGGAATTGTCAACATCTGTATTTCTTTCTACACTCGCCACTGTAGCGTTGAATGTGCGATATGGTTGGTTTGTCGTGCGCTGGCACAGCTGTATTCCTCCCACTAACAATGGTCAGTCATTAACCTGAGGTTATAGAACTAGTGGCTTGTGTAACACTGAGAGCGATCGGCCATTTCCCACATTACCTAATGTCGCAAAACCAATATTCTGATGTATTGCAAACACTTTCTGTAGGGACATCCTTTTGTTTTTTTCTTGAAAGAACTTCCCTCAACTGTATTTAGTCGTTTTATCTCCGGCTCCTGTTTGTTTTCTGATATTTCTCTTTTTCCCCTTTAGGGGCAAAGTGCATCTCCTGTGTCCTGAGCTGCCAATTGCTCAATATCAGAAAAAACTGTTTCACAAAAGAGAGAAAAAAAAAATACGATTCTCCTAATTGTTCTCGACTGCTGCACAGTATCAGTCTGTTGTAGGTTGTAGTATTATTATTACTCTATGCTGCTGCTTCTCATCGCACATTTCTGGGGGAAATAAAAAGTGAAAATATAACATGTTCTATCTCTTGGTCAAAAAAATGTCTTTTGATCACCTAGTCGTCCACATTTGGATCAATGTCATTCTAAAGACTGTCTCATGCAATATTGGAGTATAATTTAATAAAAATGGATGTCTGGAAATATATCTGTATCTTCTTATTGCAATAAAAATATAGAAAGCACTTCAGGAATGAGATTATTTTTCTCTGGAATATTTGGAAATTGGTTGGACACTGATGAAGATTATTCTTATTATTATCATGGATAAAAGAGACGACAACAACCACAAATTTCAACTCAGTTATAATTTTATCTGTTTGCAGCCCTTGAAGAATGGAAACATCTTGGCCTTTTAGTCACTACCATTAGTAGCACTAAAACATAACACTTAAAGTTCACAAATCAGATTATACAAAGGTAGAAACTTTGACCTCTTTATTTTCTGACTTTATTGTCAGTTTAATAATGATGAAAACAAAAGCTCAGCTAAGATTCTCCAGCTCATTCCATTTGTTTGACGCAACTGGATGAGATACGTTTGTGGAATTTAAACTGCGGCACAAAAGTTTGGAAAACAACAGAGTGGGTTCTGAAGGGCTGTAGAATATGATTGTACAGCTTTCGGCTCAGTGTATGAAATGAATTAAACCGAACATCTACTACTTTGAAGTAATATAAATATCATGTAAATATGACTTAAAATAAATTAACTCCAGCATCCATTATATACAAATTTACAATTAAGTCCACCTTTCTCTCTTTTCCAGTGTATTTCCACTCTTGACTTCACCAAGTCCTGACAATCACATCTCCAGCTCCCTCATCACAGAGGATTCAGAGGAGTGACGAAGACCTTCAGCTGACCCTCATCATTCACATCATAGCATGGTGGAAGAACTTAAGTACCAATAGTCTTTAATCATTTCTCAATCAGAGACATGCATCCTCCCTTTGAGCCACAGATAAACCTGCAGTTTATTCACTGGAATGTAATGGCCTGATGAGTCAGTGTGTCGAACACTGTATACACAGCATGTTTGTTGTGCATGCTATTCTTAGAACTAATGCTGCTGTGCCTGTCACTGCCTGCTGCTGCTGTGTCTGTCAGGAGACCTATTGGTCGTCGTGGTTCCCCCCATCGTCACTCACTCACTGCTGCTGCTGCAGAGCGTCGGCTGAAGGTCTTCACCTCAGGCCTGTTAACGCGCCGCCTGTTTCAGTTTTCAGTGTCCGATGAGTCTGAGATGTCCGTCAGCCGCGCCTGCCTCTTGCGCACGTTCCAGTGCAAACACTGAGCCAGGCTTTCGAACCAGTCGTACACCAGGTCGTGGCAGCAGATGGAAGGCACTGGGTAACAGGACGTAGTGATCTTGATGCTGTTGGGAGAGAAACAGAAAGTTCATGAATGATGAAAAATGAATAAATTATTACTCAGAAAAATGCTGACAGCGAAGGAGCTTTACCAGTCTCCATGTTGGATCTCCTGCCTCTTCCTGCCATCAAACGACACCCAGGCTGTGTTTCTGGCGTCTGGAGACAAGGTGATCTATTTCGGAACGGAAGGTGGCAGACGGTAAGCTTCTGTGACACCGGCAGCTCTGTGAGGCTTGAATCTGACACAGTGATGTTTTGGGCTAAAAGCCACCTTCAGCAGTTTAACATGGTGACAAAGACAATGCTGATGTAAAGCAGTATTAAAAGGTAGCTAGCAGAATTAAAAAGTAAAGGTGAGGCTAAGTGGTCATAGTACATATTCAAATTTTCAACTGATGCACAGAAGAGCTGGTTTGCTCTGGTGACTAGTAGAATGTCATAAATAAAGCAAAGAGAGGTTTCAACACATTTTTGCTTCTACCTCATCACTGAGCTCTCTTCCGCATGGGGCAACAGGTTTCTGTGATTTCACTTTCTTTAGTTAATGCGTCTGCAGCACGAAAACACAGAGTCCTCTCTCACATGTACCAAAGTGTCTAGACATGAAAATGCATTTGCTGTAATGAAGTCATTTACTGGTCAACTGGAAAAAAGAGAGCCTTCTCCCATTGTCTCCCAACTTATTGTTTCAGTGAGACCGTACCATGAGCTCCACCCCAGCAGGAACCACAATGGGCCTGAAGGAGAGCGAGTGTGGGCAGATGGGCGTGACCATGATGGCGGGTACGTTAGGGTGGATCATTGAGGCACCGGCCGCAGCTGCATATGCTGTGCTGCCTGTGGGTGTGGACACAATAACCCCTAGAGGACAAAGAGAGAGGCTGGGATATTGCTTCTTCATATTTGAATGATTTGCATTTGAGTGGTATCAAATGAGAGCGGTTGTCTGTCCTCACCGTCCCCCTGCACCGAGGTGATGAGTCGGCCGTTGAGGTAGAGGTCCACATTGGACAGGTAAGAAGACGGGCCTCGATCCACCACCACCTCATTCAACACCTGGACAACACAAAACACAATGTTCATAAGAAAACACATCACCTTTTCTCAAAAACCTGGTTGTGGAATATTTGCTCTCTTTGCTTTCTACAAGGAAATTCTAACATGCTACCACAGTGCCATCTACTGGAAAATACTATCAATGTTTTTATTGTGCGTATATAAAGTAGATGTGCATTGACAGCTCCTAGATTTAATAAAATGGTTATGAAAAATGAATTAGTGGCTTTTGTTTCATGTTTTTTCGACTAAATATGACAAAGACTGAATGCAAAGAGGAGAAGAACTACAGGAAAACATGGTGGAAAAGAGAATCTTTGAGTCAGCAGCAGCCCAAAAAAAGACATGTTCTAAAAAAGTAAAGCTCTCCTTCAGTGCGAAGTGGAAATAACCACACGGTAACACACTGATCAGTGTGTCTTTGGTCCAGGGTTACATACAGTCTGTCTTCCAGGGTCACAGAAAACTACTACCAGAAAATACTTTTTAAAACAAACACACAATAAAATAAGTCAGCCTAATGTAAAGACAGAATAAAAACATTCTAATGCAGAGCTCTGTGTACCATGGAGCACAAGCGTTAATATTTAATAGGCTTTTACTGTAAACATGTGTGAAAACATAATTAAAGCAATTTAATGAAATGAAATGCCAGCAGCAGACACAGGGTTACAGGTCAGTAGGATCTCAGACAGGATGAGGAAACCAGAAGCAGAGAAGAATGCGGGTGTGCAGACAGGCAGCGAACACATCATGTTCCAAACTCAAGTCAGGCACACTAAACACTGCAGGGCTGAGCAGTGATGTCTGGCAGATGTACTGACGTCAGTGAAGCGCAACACAAACATCCTGCTGGACACAGCAGACGTGATGTAATGTGAGGTCAAACTTTGGTTCAAAGAACAGAACAATCCGTCACTGTCTTTAACTGAGGAGACCAAAAGCCCCAGAGAGACAGGGGAGCAAAATTGAAAACTGTGTGTGTGCCTGCAGCAGTGTGGAATGTTGTTTAGTCACACTGTGTCAGACAGAGAGCATCAGAGCTCATTAAATATTGACTGCAGTGTTGACGCCACAGTGTCCATAGCAACTGGCTCAACAGAACTTCACAACATCCGACTTGCTCTCCCACTTCACCTCTATTATGACTGTTGCTCTGGCAACCCAGCTGATGCTCACTGGCTGTAATGTTCACATTTATGCACAAACCTGAGAGGACAATAAAATCGAGCACATGCACACGCACACACCCCATGATAATGCACTCAAGCATAATTTAAGGGGTGTAATCAGGAATTAATAAAGGGAATAAAATGCAGTCCTACCAGCACTGACCCTTTTAGACCAAATATCATTAAGCACTTTGGAGCCTAAGCAACTGAACCCCAGGAACTGAGGCAGTTAGAGTTTGCATTAACATGTCCTGCTTAAATTTCCACTGCATCTGTGGAACAGTCACATGGATCAAAAAAAACAAAAGCCACAATTTGAAATGCAGTTTTCCTGTTATAATAAATTAATACAATAAATAGCATTCAGTGTTAAGGAGTGAGTCGGGCCACAAAGACAGCTGAGTAAAGTAGCACTGTCTATAATTCTGTGAGACATGGAAATGTTGTTGTCTTGTGGCTGCATAGCCAGGCTTGGCTGATGTAAACAGTTTAGTCACTTGTTGACTTGCTGACCCCTTTTAATACACGCGTTCCACTGATCTCCATTGAGCTCACCTGTAGCTGCAGCGTGACCTTGCCGGCCTCGCTGTTAGTGTGTCCGTGAGGAAGGAGTCCGTTGTGCTCCTGCTGCTGCTGCTGCGGCTGCTGCTCAGGTGGCTCTTGGCTGTACGGCTGCTGGCCTGTTCTCTGAAGCATGTCCTTCACCACCTTGACCTTCAGACGACTGCGCAGAGTGATGGCTGCGTTGCCTAAAACAAAACAAACCCCATACTGTATCAACAAGATAATGAATTACTACAGTAACTTATACACATTGGTGTCACTATAGTTAACAGTTACCATTACATTTCATCTAAAGCAGAATTCTACCTTCAAACACTTTGGCCACTTCAGTTTTATATGAGTCAAACTTAAAGGGTGTCAGGAAACCCAGAGAGCCGAGGTGGAACGCCATAACAGGAGGAACGCTGCCCTACAGGAGGGAAAGAAAACGCAGTGTCACTGTTTCTGAGATCAACCTGGACATGACAATCAGTCAACAATAATGTGACTACCTGAAAAAGAGAGGAGGCGTAAAGCAGAGTCCCATCTCCACCCAAACAGATGATCAGATCAATGCAGTCAGAGATATCATCATAACCTGTACATGGAGAGGAGCAGCCATTACAACACCACAGGAAACTATAAACACCTTACTTCAAAAAAATAAAAATATTCCTTTTCCGAAAAAGTCCTTCATCAAAGCAGATGATGAAACATCTTGAAACTTTCCAACTTTTAAAATCCCTGAGAAAACATTCACTATACATGTGCAGTCAGTGATTCGTCCAAAAACATACTTACTGAAGACACTTTCTCACTCAACTTTTCCATCATAGCATCACACAGGAAGTCTTACCCTCTCTGAAGGTGCAGAGCTGATTGCGTATGGAGCCGAAGGCCTCGTCCTTTGACAGTGTGGCATCATCTGCAACCCTGCGCTCCACGTACACCATCATCTGCTTCTCCTGATAAACACAGACATGCTTTAGTGACAGCAGCCAAAGCAAACAGACCTCTCTCAAAAGAAGGCTTTCCAAAATGAAGCCTAGCATCTGCCAAGGACGTAGTTCAATGTCTGTGTTTACATGGAAGTCAAATGTGCTGTTCACTGGACAGCCTGTGTTTCCAGTCTGTAACATTCCAAATCATGTACGAATAATCACTTTGCCTTCTACCATAAAGTGTACAGAGGATGGCCTGTTCAATGTCATGGCAGAAGATTCATGTGGAAAGCTGCACTTTAAAAGGTCAAACTGTTCACTGTCTCAAGTCTTTCCCTATATAAACAAAACAAACACTTGAGCTTGGTCCTGCACTCACATTGACTGACAATAATAAAACACAGTAGACTAATAAACGTAAATGACAAAATCAAACCACTGTTAAAAAACCTTATATGCATAATGTATATGAACAAAAAGGGAACGTCTTACAGATATTCCCTGAAAAACAAATATAAATATGCTAACCATGGTTCATATCAAACTCTGTACCTCCACTAGAAATCTGCAGAGCTCTTTGAAAGGCTCAACCAAGCTCTCATCTCTGATTTTCCTGATGACAAGTACATTGACTGGAGGTCTATTCCAGGTGAGACGCTGGCTGGCCGGGTCCTGGATGTGCCTGGAGAGGGAAAGGCAGACAAGAACACAAATACAAGTCAGTGAAGTAACAAATACAAACACACAAAAAACACAAAAAAGTGACACAGACCAACTCTGTCTGACCGACACGTTGTACAGAGAGAAATACAGATGCGGAGTAGGTGAAAAAGTTAACATACACATTATACCAAACTATGGATTAGTGTTACATAATCGTCTTAAAAACTCTCAAAATTAAGGATCACCATGACTCCATGCCTTCTCGGGCTAATAACAATGAACCTGTAGCAATAGTCATTAAACATAATATCTGTCTAAAGTCCAAACATAGTTATAAATTAATTAAATCTTTAGCTACTTTACCACTTGTCTCTCTCCTCCTTGTTATTGTGGATAACAGGCATGCTGCAGATGGTTTAGTCTGAGAGTCTTTTCAGATCAAGTTCAAGGGAAAACTTGGTGAGCAGCTGACAATAAGAATCTGCAGTCTGTTCAGGGAATCATACCACAACATGCAACCTCCAATCACAGCATTCCTACTTTATCTTATCTCACACTGTTACACAATTTTGTCAGTGTCAATGTCCCCAGCAAACAGAGGCTACTCTGTCTACTCTAATCAGTTTGTTACAGACAAACTTTGACTCATTCAGCACCATCACACTTACATGACTGAAGTTGGGTTGGGAAGAATACAGGCTTTAGGTCCGAAGTGAGTGGCTGGATACGGTCCATGTAGAAAGTGGACTCTCCTGTGTGGGGTGAAAAGGAAAGAGTCAGGACACCATCACCTCATGTCCTGGGCAGCAGACGGGCTCCAGCGGCATGGCAGACCAGCTGGCAGCATGCAGTGCAAACCTCTTAGGTGAACTTTCCGCTGTGTCGCTCGCTGACCCGGACGGCTCCGAGTGCTCGTGTTGGCCTGGTAACCTCTGCCGCTCAATCTC
The DNA here is from genome assembly GCA_016785235.1 of Pseudorhombus dupliciocellatus. Classification (NCBI taxonomy): domain Eukaryota; kingdom Metazoa; phylum Chordata; class Actinopteri; order Pleuronectiformes; family Paralichthyidae; genus Pseudorhombus; species Pseudorhombus dupliciocellatus. The sequence continues at coordinate 1,404,479 of JAFBJW010000050.1, forward strand.
CCAGAGCAGCTGTTCCTGACCACCCCCCCGCCGCTGCGTCCTCTTCCCTTGCCGCCGTCGCCTTGGTGACTTAGACGGGTGCTCCCTGTGCTTGGAGGGCCTGGCTGACTCGGACAGCTGACCCAGGGGGCCTGAGGGTCGAGCCATGCCTCTGTCCTGCGCTGTCACAGGCCCCAAGGATGAGCCGCTCTCAGAATCCTCCATTCTGCAAGACAGCAATGCAGAAACATCTGAGAGTCTTTTATCTATGCAAGTGAATCTGTCATGTGGATAAAAGTCAGGAGTTAATATTGATTTATCAGTTCTGCAGCAAACAGATTATTTTTGATGAGATAGGATAATCTTTAAATGTGTTATTTATGTTGTTCTAAACCAGTTGTTCCGGTTTAGCTAAATGTACCTAATAAACTGAGCAGCGAGGCTTAACAGTTGCCTGGAAGTTAATGAAGCTAAGGTCAAATTAATCGGTTCTTCACTGTGATGTTTAGCAGTGATAATCATTCAAAGTAAAAGCAGCCTTTGTACAACACACCTTTCACTGGTATGAAGCAGCTAAACAAACATGACGGGAGGTGAGTTTACCTGCCTCGGTTCATTTGGAGACGGCTAACGCTAACTAGCAGCTTAGCGGCTAATGGATGCACCGGAAAGCAGACGTAAACGACGGCTTACTGTGTCACAGGGCGGCTGACATGCTCACACCGACACTAGGCCGAGTAAACTGCGCATTTAGGGACAGACGCTACGAAAACTCTGAAAACTGCGCTGTCAGAAAGCCGGACAGGACGCTGAGAGGGCTCAGGGGCGGCACGGTGACCGGAAGTACGCGCCGGAACCGGTGCTCAGCTTCAGACACAGCGCCGCGATGAACCCCGGTGGTCACAGTGGGAATTACATCCACAGTGGGCCCGTCGTGTGTGTGCGTGCGCGCGCGCGTGTGTTCAGAGCCAGACAAATCATTAACCCTGCAGTTGTGTCATAAATACGGGTGCAGAGACGGGAAACTAGCGTCTGGTTGGATAAAGCCCCAGTAAAGTCAAAGTCTGAACACGTGTGGTCATGTGGGAAATTAAAACAACCGTGCACCTGTGCAATACACTTCTTTCCCTTGCCTTATTTTTTTCTCTCGTTTCATACGCTGTTGATCTTGCTGAGATAGTTGTGGTTTGTAAAAGGAAGCCGAGTTCTTCTGATCAACATTTTATGCCAAGCAGATTTTCTGGTGTAAATGAATAAACACAGGGAGCAAATGATATTTCACAGAGGAGAACAGTGTGCCAGAGACAAGCTGAGAAAGAGAAACCTCAGGCAAACTGGCTTTGCTAATTTCCCTGCATTCACAGCGTGTTTGCACATGTTTGCCCTCTGCTCCATGCAGTAAAACAACCCTAAGAAAACAATGCAAGCCCACTTCCTTGTTCAGACCTGATCAGTTCCCTGACGTATTGTGTGTAAACAAAACCAGCCCTTTAAACAAGAGCTTATAGTAGTTTCACTGAAACTGGATCCAGCATATGAGGTGAAAACCTGCAGGAGGGAACAGACACTGGATTTAATATGACCTTACTTCACTCACACAGGTAATAAAGCCAGCGTTAACCGTGTGTGTGTTCTCTTCATACAGGCTGCTTTGTCGTGCTGGATGTTCATGATCAAAGAAAGTCTTTTACTTTCCTAATGAACAATCTCAGAGGCAGAAGTAGAACCGTTCAGTTGAGAGTGAACTTACGCCTCTACTAGATGAATCCATGCATTTGTGTTTCACTCACTTCTCTCTCTTCACTCACTTCTCTCTCTTTAGCAGAAAAGACTTGAAGTTTATTTAGGGAACTGATATTGATGTGTGTTGAAGTTAGTGCACCTTGACTGTTGGGCCTTGGTGACAGCATATAAATCACATCATGTAGATTCTTCTCCTAATTTTTGAAGTGTGTTCTCTATCTGGATACTTAGAGTTAACTTCTCATTCAGTATTTGGATGAAATTAAATTCACTGTGCCATAGAACCGTGTCCTCCTCTGCACCCTTTTCATTCACTCAGCCTCTTATCGGCCGCCTCCGTCTGCCATGTTTTACAGTTGGCACTGTGGCGGCCCTGGGCATGTTCATGCTAAGCATCCCGAGTCCCGTCTGATTCAGACAAACTTCTTTAGGTTTCATCCAACTATGTGCTGCCAGAACCCACCATGCCTCTTTTCATGTTTTATTTATTTTTATATTTATTGACTGAAATCAGTTTCACACTCCAGAGACACAAGGACGTGATTCAAAGTCTGAGTCCTAAAAGTTTTCTCTCCACACCCAGAAATATACTCTTATGTTCACATAAGATGAGATTTTAATAGGAGCAACCACCTGAGAAAGGGCCAGATGTCAGTATATTGGAATCACCATGAAAATGCTTCATCATCAACTGAGCTTTTACTTCTCTACCCTTTAAAACTTGAAATACGGAAATAGAAAATTTCAACATCAATGAGCCAGGAGACAGGAAACTTCCTCTTCCTTGTTGTAACCTGTTCAGTTCATATTGAAAGTCTCCTGGTGAGTTAAAAAGCATTTTAAATCAACTGTTTTTGTATATCTATGTTTCTGTGAATGAGCAGTTTATGTGACACGAATCGGCAGGAAGCACCTCGATGGTTTTAAAAACTAGAGCATGTTTATTCTTTTGTCTTTGTCATCTTTACTCAGTACACAGCCAAACCTTTACTTACTCTGTTCACTAAGCACGATATTCATAGTTTGTTCTTACGCATTTTGCATCTTTGATTTTATTCACGTCAACTCAACCTGTAAAAGGGTTTCAACATCCAACAGTCTGTTTCCGTTGACCAAAGCCATTCTTTTGTACATGCATTGCCGCTACCTACTCACCTGTCTTTCTTCTGTAGTTTAGTTTCTGTAGTTCTCCTGTCAACAAATGCACACGGCCAGGAGGTCTAGAAAAAAGAAACCTTTGATCTGTGTCCATGTCACAGATCACAGGAATCTTTATGTGGCTTTGTTATTCAAGTTTGTCTGTGAACCTGTCTACATTTAATATTCATTTGATGAACACATTGCTCAAAGAATTCAATCATAGTATGTACATGTTTATTTCACTACAAAATATCTCAAATGAAACACAACCTTTTACAACAATTTGCAGGAAAAAAATCAGTAAATTACTCTAATAACAATTCTTTTACTGTTTAATGATGCCTTGTCTCTGTCCCTCTTTAAATTGTAAAATTTAATTGAATTGTATTTATTCTGGCAAACACAGCTGCTGTTTTAATTAACACTGTATAATAAGTTGAACAAACACCTTAATATGCCATAAATAAATACTTTCTTGACTGTCTTTTGAAGGTATCACCCATCAGCAGGAGCTTGTCCTTGATGATCGACAGTCACCGGTGGATAACACCTCCACACAGCCAACACAGCATGAACATCTCTGTCCTCTCCATCCTGCTGGGACTGGGAGGGAAATGTCTGCTCAATTGGGCCCTAGTGTTTCTCCAGAGGAGACACATCTGCAGCACTTTCGTGGGGGGTTTCAGCGTGTCCCTGTCCATCTTGGACACGGTCATGACCCTCATCTTCACCTCCATTTATATCTACACTGATGGACCCTTCTTCCTCTTCGACTGGCCGCTGACCACGTACCACACGTGTCTTCTGGTTCAAATCCTCGGAGAGGTCTACAGCGTCCTGCAGTGGCCCGTTGTGATCATGACCAGTCTGGATCACCTCTGCACTGTTTCTCTGCCCCCGGCCTCTTCCAGGGTGAAATGGATCGTCCACTCATTAGTGACTGTCCTCCTGTGGATACTCGCCACTCTCTACGTCTTCCTGCTGTTTGACTTCAGCCCTGTCCTGGAGGACGTGTCTTACTTCCAAATAAGCCAGTGTTGGGTTTTCCACACTGGTCAGATCCTGCAGGTTGTCATGGTGCTCTCCTTGACCCTGGCCTGTGTGGTGCTTCATGCAGTTAGCTGCTCTAGATTATCAGAAAATCCTCCCCTGAAGAGTAATATTACAAAGAGAAGCTTTGTTTTCCAGGTCCTGAGTAGGTTTCTAAGCACTTGGGCACCTCTGCTGTTTTTTCTGGCCGTGCTCCTCCTGCTCCCCGTGGGAATACCCTCATACCTGGGTCTGAACGTCGCCTGGCTCTGCTTCCTCAACAGCTTTCTGATCGCACTCATTCTGTGTGTAGTCTGTCCAACCCAACAGTTCGCACAGGGCTTGGCAGCAGTTCCCGCTGACAGCTTCTGTGAGTGGAGGATTAAATTTAACTTGGCTGCAGAGGACAGAACATGACGGCACCCAGCGATTTAATGTGGGACGCACGTCAGAAGAAATGAAATTAGACAACGGAAACTGAATGTGAGAAAATATTTGGGTTCTGGAGAACAGTGTCACTATAGTGATGGTGTCAGTCAGCCCGACACTGACAGACTAAAATACCTCAACCACGACTAGATGGATTGCTTTCAATCATTTTTGACAAACATGATCATGAGAGAACCATTCATAAATAATGAGTTGAAAACTCTGAAGATGATAAATTGTTTCTGTTTACAAAAGCTCATTTTATTGAGCTTCTATTTGTTTGAGCTTGATTGTTAACTTTTCTAAGCAGTTGTTTGTTTGTTTTTTCAAAGACATCAGAGCACGAGCTAATGAAAAAGGCAAAACACAACACAGGCTCGACACTACAGAACTTTACTTGAATTTGATCCAAGTTCATTGTCTATACAGGGTCTATTTACAAGATCTGAAATCAGGGAAGGGCAAAAACAGAAAAAAAACAAACACTAGATACAACTGAGGTATTAGCTAAAAGCATTTACAGGTATGTCATTTACTAGTAAATATCAATGATGATAAACAGTTAGAGATGCAGTGTCTTCTGCTTAAAAAACATCTTTTTATATCACAACATGAGGTAGGAGAACAGTGTCTCGATTCATGCAAGAACAAAAGTCTCATCACACTGTAGTATTGGCAACGTATGCAATGGTCATACACGGACACCGCGGTTCATTTTTCAGAACAGCATCGAGGGGGAAGAGGGATCTTATTTAGCAAAGCCATAAATATTTTTTTTTTCATATCTATTACAGGATGTGTGGACATGAAATAATTTTATTCTTCGTAGCCAGTGATCTGTGCGATCAATCAACAACGCAGCCCTATGCTTCAGACTCCTCCCACAGTGGCGCAGAATAACTACTGGCTGAAAATGAAACACCCAACTACAAAGCAAACCACCTAGCAACAGTTCAGCCGTGGATTTGTTAACCAGTTTACTTCACAAGTGTTTTTGTTGTAAATGCTGTATTAAAATATGTTTATGTGGTAAAGCCTGGCTCCGCCCTCCTGGTTTAACTTGGTTGGGCAAAATTCACACCTGTAAAAATTCTGTACAAAGCTGAATATCCAAGTTCTCCAACACTGCAAAATGCAAAAAGGCCCAGAATTCCATGTTGCAGGAGACTCTCTCGCTGTCTCTCTCTCCAAGCTCATTTAGTCCTTTTCTCATTACAGAGCACAATTAGAGAAAGATAAACATCGCCCCCTTGTGTATAAAATGCTAATTACACAGAAAGTAAGACTACATATTGTCAATAGGTATTTGCAAATGTGATGAATTAAAATGATTCTATTTTTTTTGTTCTGCTGAAGAGGTAATTAAGTCAAAAAGAGAACTAATACTGATCATCTTTTCAGACGAGGATATATGATCTCAAATCAGAAAACAAAATGACACATCCAGAGCTACAGGAGTTTCTCTTTCCCTTTTCAAAGCTGCCGTGCTTCAGTCAGACATGGGAGCTCATCTCACACACGCACACACACACATCCGAATTAGGCTACATTTCATGTTTTTCCATAATCTGACTCAACATTTAGCCTCTGGACCGATAAAGACAAAACTTGCACATATTTAATGTTCATGCATAAGAGCCATCTCAATATTTTGTGTGTTAAAGGGGGGGATTTTTTTCACAATAAACTGATTGATAGAGAGGCCAAGTGACACTAAACATAAGGGGAAGCAAACATGCAGAACAAAAAAAAAACTCCCCAAAATGAATTTTCTGAAACAAATGTTTTGAATTAGCTTGGGGGGGGGGGTGTCTTGACAAAGCGGTAAAAAGCTGGTTACATTACAACAGTCTGTCAGAGACAAAATCCACAACAAAACTAATGCATTGGTTTCCAGAAAAGGGGGAACGTGTGTGAAAGTATTATTTTCCTATTTAGCCTTTGTCCTGCGTCAGGTCTCAGTAAACCATGCATGTCACTCCCCCCACATCCACTCGACCAAAGTCGAGTTCAGATATCTGCAAAGATCACTTTTTTAAAAAAGAAAGCAAAAAACATTGCGGCCGTCTGGAGCCTTAGTTCTGGTCCAATTTATATAACCTTTAGAAGATTATTCTTATAAGAACAGTTAATATATTAATGACTACTGTATTTACAAAGTGAATATAAATCTTTAGTTAATACGTTAAATATTTTTCTTTTCATAATTTCAATAAAGGTTTAAATGGAACAACAGTAGAGTGTACATTTGCGCCATGGGTTCGATTTTAACTGGCTTGCACCCGCACTCGTGACCAAACCACAACTGTACCCGGCCCAGTCTGTGAGATCTGTTATTGTAAAGGGAAGCTGTGTAAGAAAATCTGCATTGTACAGGATGGAGCACAGTGGAATGTCTATCAATTTGCATTTAGAGCAGATGCATAAAAAAGCTCAGAGTTTAGCTGAGGCCGATCCCCTTCTCTTTTTAAACAACTATTTACACACACGCACGCACACACACAGACACACACTCTCTTGCTTACAGGGATCTCCTCAGTGGCAATAAAAAGCGCTTTTGCCTGGCAACTGACACAATAAAAGTCCTCTCTTCCTCTGGCTGGATGTCTGCTCGCTCCCCTGGGCTTCTACAAAACAGCACACCCCCAGCTGATCTGGCACTGGAGACGGATGGACGGGTAAGTGAGAGTGAGTGAGTGAGTGAGTGAGTGATGGTGGTTCTAAGGGAGAGGAGGGAGCTTACGTTGAGGGATGGAGGGGATCCTGTACAGTCTCACCCGAGGGTGGGTAGGGGCCCCCAGACAACAACAGCTGCCCCCATTCTGACAGAACAAAAAAAACGGGCTCCCTCTGTACCCCTGGCGTCCGGGCCACCCAGCCTGCCGAGGGGGAGAGCGCACCAGTCCCCCGAGCGCTCCCCTCGATCCTACCCTCCCGTCCCGGTGTTGTTTGTTCAGCCAGGCAGATTAACGTAAAGCAGGGCCCAAACCATCCTGGGCTAACTGCTTTCACCTGCGACCCACATTCTGACAAACAGGGTGGGGATAAAACCGTCCACTAACAATGAAGTCAAATGATAGCAAAAGAAGCCCACGGAACAGGGACACGCTGCAGCTTTGATCATCTGCTAGGAACGCTGGGACCATTGTTCTGCCTGAATGCCTGCACTGCCCTCGCACACTTGAGTGTGCACGCATGTGGGGACGTCACATGTATAATTGTAAGATGGTGCAGCTACTGCACATGTGGGACTCTGCCTTTCTTCTTCCTTAGAAAAGCTCTGCCGGCTCACCCAGCCCCCATGTCCAGACGCATTCCTTTCCCAGGAGACTCTGGAGGAGGAGGAGAGCACGTTAAGTGCATAACACCGCTCGTGAGCTTGTTCATGCCAAGCCTGAAAAGAGCACAGTGTTTCCTGTCTAGGCCAAAGTGGGTGAAAACCACAGTGTTGAGGAGTTTCTCAGCAGAGGGCAATGGCCCCAGCACACAGCGATGGAAGGTGTGAGGTCTCTGGTGAATGGGGTGCTGTGGGGGGGTTAGAGGAGATGCTGGGCAGCTGGTGGATCAACTGACAGACTGTTTGGTCTACAACAGGAGAGTCCAGGTGCTGCCAAGCAGAGTGAAGAGGAAGCTGAGGGGCAGCTGGGGCCCAGGCCAGACAGTCTGAGCGCTTTTTACCTCGTGGGCGTCACACTCTAAACACTCATTTCAAGTTCATTGTCACGACTGGCATATTTTCATTACAACATCTGCTTAATGTCTTTTTGTGTACAGTAAAGGTTTTTCTCCTCCATATAGATTTGATATTTTAACGTGTTATATTTTTCTTTCTTTGTATTTTTGTAAGGACCAAAAAAAAAAAAAAAAAAAAACAGTTTTGAAATGTCCATGCAGTTTCCTGCATTCGCTGGTACTTGAGCATCTGGGCTGAAGGTACAGAAACACGGAGGGGAGGCACACATCCAGGCGCCATTTTGTGTCTGTGGGCACCGGCTGCTGTGCCAGGTAGTATCAGTGAGTTGACACGTCCGTAGGGAGCCAAGCATCCGTGTCTGAGCTGAAATCTCAAAGTCAGTGGCTCTGGAATCCAGAGCAAGCGAGAGGGGATGAATCGGATGACAATGTGAGAATGGGAAAAAAAAAAAAAAAAAACTAAAGTGATGGTTGAGTTGATCTCGAATGGACTCAACTCCTGTCTGTGAAGCAGCTGTTTGTTCAGTAAAAACTATAAATTAAATCATACATGCCCAAAAATCTTTAAATACTGTTTTAAGAGAGGAGAGAGAGCAAAAGAAAGAATAATAATAAAAAAAAAACACACCATCACACTTCTTTTTTAAGTGATATATGAATTACAAAAACAAAAGTCAGTCCTACACTGAAATTATAAGGGAGCAGAATGAGATGCACAACTTAACAAAAACAGCCTGAGGAGATGTGAAGCTCCGTTCTGCTTCAGGCTGATTTGTTTGTGTCTGTAGAGCTGGTGGGTGATGGCGGAGAGGAATGAGGGAGGGAAAGAGGCGCCTGGAGGGGTGGCAGTTACTTTTGGCCAGACGCTGGGGCCTCTGAGATGGAGGAAGAAGAGGAGGCCGCCGGAGAGTGGGCGTTGGGGGGTCCGGTGGAAGGGGTGAGGGGAGGAGAGGGGCTGCCTCCCACTGTGCCAGACCGGGCCATCTGCTGCTTGAGTTGGGTGATCGTGCGCTCCAGCTTCTCCCGGGCCTCCCGCTCCCGGCGCAGCTCCTCCTGCAGCTCCTGGCGATCGGCCTCCGCCCGCTCCAGCCTCTGGCGGAGCTCTGACAACTGAAGACACAGAGGCGAAGATGAGTTGTGACTATAGACGACACGCGGTCTGGTACATCATCAGGGGCACCAAGAACGTCATGGTGTCTATTCTCAAAGACATGCCATCAAATCACAAATATAATTAGTTTACGATCGCTGAAAACACGAATGTCAGAATTCACCAATGGCTTTATATAAGAAATTAATTTAGTTATAATAAAATATTGTTTGATGAGTTTGATTTTATTATAATTAAAATTGCGACTGTCTGAAACTACAAACAGTCAGTGAAGTGTGTTCACAGTACAGAGCCTCCACAACATCAGACGTGGAGATGCAGAAGTAGTTTGTTCGGAAGCTCTCACAACAGACAGTGCAAAGTACAGCAGATAGGCTATCTACATGCGTTGCACTACATTGTGTCTGTCAATGCAGGAAGGGCCTGAATGAGAAGATGTTAACCCTCAGTGCCTCCTCCTGGAAAATGAATTTCCCGACCATGAGGATAAAAGAACACGTCCAAGGTTCCTTGAAACTAGTAACTTTGAAATACAAATGACTTGTTTTAGTTCTAAGTGAAACTGCTCCTATTAGTCTCACGCACGCCTCCTCTCTCCTGTTGGCACTCAGCCTGGTTTTGATGCCAAGGAGAGCAGGGCAGGAGGAGCTGGAGCTTCAATAGCAGACTAGAGGGGAGATAGTGCAGCTCTGAGCTCAGGCCAACATAACATAATCTATCTCAAGATTAGATCTAGTGGAAACCTAAACAAAGGCCCTGAAGGTTCATGTGTGTGTGTGTGTGTACACTTTTGACTCACACAGGGCATACATGTTCACAAAATTATTCAGTCAGGAAACACTCAATCACAGAAACAGCTTGTCCACACCTCGAGTCAGGAAGTGCGGGTAGAAAACATTCTCTGCTGCTCTCAGAGCAAATATTTTGCCACTATCTGCTGAGAATATTTAAAAGAGAGACATCCACTGCTCCATTAGTCTGCAATTTTGGAAACAATCGAGGACCAAAGGTTAAAGGGGAAATTCTTAGAAAGTCACAGTGAAAATCTAAAGAGCATTTAAAGTGGGAATGCACAGTGTGCTGTAGCTGCTGCGGATGCCCCTTTTCCTTGAATGTGCTCACAACTGAAGCACACCACCCTACCATCTGAGATCAAATGATAAGTGATGCAAGCTAGTGTGTGTACAGCATCATTCAGACTGCTTCTGATGCCAGGACAAGTTCTCCTCTCATCCCGTACCTGTGCGGTGTAGTGGGCCTCCTGTTGGCGCTGCACCCCCATTTCGCAGGCGCAGGCCTGTTGTCGGAGCTGCTCCAGACGGGTCTCCAGCTCCAGCTGTTCCTGGCGGGCCTGGTTGAGCTGCCGCGCCTGCTCGCTGTGCACCGCCTCCAGCTCGCTGCGAAGCTCCCGCTGCTCGGCGCTCAGCTCCCGTAACCTCGCTGCCTCGCCCCCGCGCACCGCCTCCAGCTCCTGAAGGCACAAAGACTAAGTCAAGGGAAATAATAACAATCATGTGATACTTCACTGACCTCTGTAGGGGAAATTGCTTTACAGCTCTGACCCTCCACTGGGAGACATGTCATGATATCCCAAGGGGCTTGAATACAAGAGGTTCATACTCCATATGTCCAAACTGATATTTCATTTAAGTGTTTTAATAACAAAACAATATGTTATAAATGAGTGAAACCTGTTTCTCGATTAACTGAGACTTCTGACTTGTTTTAAAAACCATCTGGTGCCTTGCATCATGTTTCATATGATGGGAAGGAAACACGAAGGGGTGAGTGTGAGGTGAACGTCACCTCCACATCCACGCCAAGGACGCACTAGTAGGCAATGACAGTAGGGGCATGGTTTATCTTGGGCCCATTTATCTTGGTCTTTGTTCTTCCCTACCACCAACTCACCAATTCCAGCTGCAGCTGCTTGTGCAGGGTGGATTTCAGCTTCTCCTGCTGCCTGCTGTACATCTGCATGATCTCCACAACAATCCTGTCCTTGTCGTCCTCCAGCCCCCCCACCACCACTGCAGCGCCGCTTGTGGCGGAGCCTGTGTCCTTAGCCGCTACTTCCGTTACCGGTGTCAACAACGACGCAGGAGGAGGAGGGGTGTGGGCGGGGGTGTGGGAGGCTTTCTTGCAGCTCGGGCTGCTCGTCTCCATGGAAACTGCCTGGGCTTGGCATTCCCGCTCGGTGGCCGAGGCAGCAGCGGCATGTTGGGATTTGGCCTCCTCGGCGCCAGCAGCGACAGGGGGTGACGCGTGAAGATCTGAAGAAGGAGGAAGAGGAGGATGAAGAAGAGGTTTTTAAACAGAATAGGAAGTGGTTGAAAGACAGGAAGTGCGAGCCGAGCTGGCGCAGACTCCCGCCTACGTTTAGTAACACCCTCGCACAACCTCATAGAAACTCACACGTCTTTTTCTGTGTGGACACATACACAAGCACGAGAACAGGCGAGGAACCAAACATCAATCACAAATTCTGTGTGTGTGTGAAAAATGGGTCTCGTGTGGGAGCTGTTCTGTTCTGTAAGGGCTCTTTCAGACTCTGACTCGTTCCCTCATGGTGGCCTTTAAGGTGCACGTCACGAGAAATGGATCAAACAGGCCGTGTGACACTTCTAACACAAAGACATGTGACGGCCAGTAATGACAGTGTGTATAAGCTCACAGACAGAGAAGCAGAAATAGTGTCAAAGGGAGGGCATGAGAACAGTGGGTTGTTTAGCAGAATAATGTGTTCACGTGTGTGTATGTGTGTGTGAAAGGAGACACTCTGCTCTGTACACAGCATGTCTGGCACTGGAGAAGACACGCTGAAGATGGATTTTGCATGTGCGTACACATGCAGGCACGCACACGATAGTAGAAGCAAACAAATAGCAGGAGTGAGTCATGTGGTTGTGGATCAAATGGAAATAAGCAGGAGGAGGGGGGCACAACAGAAAAAGTGAAAGACGCACAGATAGATCGGAATAGAGAAAAAAAACGAAAGAAGAAGAGGATGATAATGGGGAGAAGAAGGAGTATGAGGAGGAGGAGGAGGAGGAGGAGTGGGGGGAAGTGACAGCAGACTGAGAGGAAGGTGGTGATCAAGGCAGTCAGAGAAGAAAGGTACGGATGGATGGATGGATGGAGAAGCAGCAGTTTGGAAAAGAGAAAGATCTCTCTCTCTTTCTCTCTCTGCACACACACAAATCGTATTGATGTAGCTTTAATATACACACTTCAGTGTGCTTCTGAACACACACAGTACATAGAGGAGGTGGCTGCCTTTTCACCCCTCTTGCTCCGTGGTGAGGTTCCCCTAGAGTCTTTATGTGAAGGTCAATGCATGATTATGTGTGTCACTGCAGGCTAAAATGTTACATGTGTGTGTGTTGGAGGGTGGTTGTATGTTTACACTCAGCACGTGTCAGCTCTTGTGCTACATGTACATGATCTGCATGTCTCTTCTGCTTATGGTATATGCATGTTAATTGCCAGCATTTGCTGCATGTGCATGCATGATGTATTTAGAGCTGACATGTGTCAGCCATGTTTGTGGGTATGTACATTCAGTATGTGCACTACAATACAAAGGTCAGCATGTGTGTCAGGCTGTTGTCTTCAAAGTGAAGAAACATGTAAAACATGTAGCATATTTTCCAACTCCTGAGGTCCTTAATTTAATAGCCTCCATCAAAGTCATTGTGATGTTTTCACTCTACAAATTGCACAAAGACGGTTTTACCTGCCGCCTCACACCAGGGAATGTAGCTACATAATCACTGTAGTTCAAAAGACAACGATTTAATGGATGAACTGGAGGTAATTTCCCACCCATGGACCTTTTTACTGCTCTTCTGTAAATTTCTTACATGAGTGGACCAAATTACACAGTGTGGGTTGTTGCTTTTACTTTCACCTGAATGTAAAGCAAGAAAGGGTTTGATGACAACTGAAATTCTATTTTAGAGCAATTACAACATGCAAAGGTTCCACGTTATAAAGCTATAATCAAATTATTATCAAATAGATGTATTAAAAGGGCCACACTATGTTGTGATGCTCCTCTGACCCGATTTATTCCTCTGTAGGATTAGATCTAAACTTTGAGATGCAGCTTGTTATTTGAAATATTTATTATCCAAGGAATCATTATGAAAACCTCTGCACATTTTTTTTGTCATTTTGATTTAGCATCATGGTTTGTTGTATATGTTTGGAATTGTATGTGGATGGGCCTTTTGGTATCCCTGTTTAGTAGTGTGCGTATCATTACTGACCCATGGGTGGCTCGTCGTGGCCCAGCACTCTGCGGCTGTAGTGCTGTTTGAGCAGCGCTCCGAGCATCTCCTGGCTCATCTCCGCCTCCTGCTGCAGAGACACGTTGGGTGCCACCATCTTATCGTATGTGTACAGGTAGTAACTGGGAAGAGAGGCAGATAAAGAAAATACATTTAAAACACTGAACTGGTTCAAAATGGAGATAAACCTTTACAATTTCTGCACAAGATAGTTAACATGCAAAAGGTTGAGTATACTGCTGATAACATACAAACTGAAACAAGTATCTGGTCTGTATTGATTTTCTAGTCATGATAGCAGCACAGCCACCTTTCACACACTTCTGTGAGTTTGCAGCGAAGACCATAAAAGGTTACGAGTTGTGGACTTTACAATGCTGATGTACATTAAGTCACAAATATGGCCGCAATAACGCATCGGTTGAATCAGAGCAGTAAAAGAAAGGTATTTCTGTGAAGGTTAGCCTAAAGTGAGTGCAGCATCTGAAGACAAGAGATGAAAACACAGTGCGGAATATGGATATTTCTTATCGTGTGTTTACAGCATATCAGCCTAAAAACACCTTCATCTTATCACACATGTTCAGGTAGTGGGTACAACTGAGAGGGAGAGATAATGCCCGGAGATGCACTGAAGCCACTGAGCAAACACTATCTGTCCTTTCCTAACTGCATGATGGGAAGACAGGAGGAGAAGAGGAGAAGAAGAAGCTTTGAACCCCTCCCCCACAGCAGTCCCCTCCAGACAGAGCCGAGGCTGGAACTGTGAACTAGGTTAAGCATGACAGCTCAGTGGGGCTCTGCCGGAAAAACTACAGCACTACCAACCAACCCAGCCAGCCTCGCTCCCTCTGCTCTGGATGGAAATAAGCGCTGCCTGTTCGCCTGAATGACGATCTGAAACTCATTCACATGAAATGCCCAAGATGTGATTGAATAATGTAAACATGGCTTGTATTTGACATGTGTGGTGCTAATGGATGTTGGTACAAATAGGACGGTAAGTGCTGCGGATGTCTAGCAAGAGCATTTGTTATTACTGAAGCTGCAATGCAGAAACGCGTGCTCCAAACTGCTCTGTGCAAGTCACGACTGGTTTGATATGCGCAGCAGCCTGGTAAAGCCGGAGTGACCAGAAATCTAAATCCTGCCATTTAGTCTGACCCATGGACAGCATGTCAAGCGGTCACGTGTAGCTTTGGCACCATAAACCATCTAATTCCAGTTTTTAATCTGGGTCAGAGTATTACGTGAGCTATCAGAGCAACATGTCAAAACACAGGCTGGTGTGGTCTGTGGAGAGAAGCAGGGAGGAAAAGAGGACCCAAAAAGAAGGGAGGGAGCTGAGTGTAGCATAAAAAGAGAATAGCAAAAAAATAATGGGGAATTTAATTTACTTAAAAAGAACCTGCTATGTGGCTTGGCAAAAAGCATAATGACACAAGTCCAGAAATATTAATTCACTGATTTTTTAAAAAATCTGACTGTAATGAAATGATACACATATAATAATGTTAGGTTTTGGACAGTTGTTCGGACAAAATAAATAAACTTACCAGTGTTAATTATTTTGTTACCATTTATAAATTAAAAGATGAATCAGTGTGAAGGTCAAACAATTGGTTGTTTAGTGATTGAGTTGATACACAGTAAATTAATTTGATTGACATTTGAGGATTTCAATTTAGATTTGGTGCTGTTCTTCAACAACCTGCACATCGGTCCCTTAAAAAAAACAAACGTCAACCCTAAGATGGTGTACTGGTGCTGCTAAATCAAGGTTTATATGATGTAGTACCTGGGATGGACCAGGGTGGGGTGTCCTGGCTCCTCCTTAATGTCTGGGAACAGACGGTTGAAGACCAAAGCAGGTGGAGATGTTTTTCCCTGTGGAAAACAAAAACACGCATATACACACAATTACGACACAGCAACATATTGTCTCTTTCAGCTTTTGTGTTGGAGCCAGAACGTCACACAATGGCAGCTCATCCATCTACATTTATTGATCCTTGCATACAATTTTTCAGTTGAATGGGTGAATTATCACAATGGCAATCAGATGCATGGCCACGCTCACACACACATGCATACCCATGACTACATGGAGAGGGAAACAGCAGGAGGAGATGGGAATGTGCTGTACTGCACATGGCACTCTCAGTGCCATAATCTAATAAAGCTAATATATGCATGCATACATGTGGATAAGGGCTCATCCATCAGACATCACATGAGAGAGGGTGTGTGTGTTGAGGAAAAAAGACAATGTGTGAATGTAAAATCAGAGTGTGTGTGTGTGTGTGTGTGTGTGTGTTCCTGGACGGTCAGAGAGCAGAAGTGTGCCGCTATGAATGGGTGAACAGGGGGTGTGTCTTTCAGTGGGGGCAGGGTTCATGACCCTGAGAGCTGACCTGTGTGTAGATGGGGGGGGGGGGAGGGGAGGGGATGCTGGAGCAGTAGGACGTGATGGAGAGACGGATGGATGAATGCGATGAGGTTTGTGGGGGTGGTTGATGACTGACCTTTCTCGCAGGGTAGGTATTGGCCAACTTTCCACTGGATGAGCAAAGGTCTGCTGAGGATTTCTTCACCTGGCTCTCCTCCTCCACCTCCTTCTGAAACACACAGGAAGGGATGGTGGGTTAAACGGACAAAAAGACAATCCCAAACCGATGGTACAGAGGTAGCGTGGGAGTCATTCGCAAGAACACGTTGAACAATTAAAATGATGCACACTCTTGTCGGGCAGCGGGGGGGGGGGGGGGTGGGGGGGGGGGGGGGGGGGGGGGGGGGGTTACGACAGGCAGCGTGGTCACAGAGGGGAAAGATGGAGACAAATGGCATTAAAACAATAGGAAATAGAGACAAATGACATCCAAGAGGTAGAAAATGGAGACAAATGGCATTCAAAGTGAACATCAGGAGTGAGCTACACCGTAAACTGGCAGTGATACAGTATGGGAGAGAACGAAGGTGGCAGGGATATGGATTAAGTAAAGAGTAGTGACTGAATGAGACTGCTCAGGAAGGTCTATGAATAAAACACAAGAGGAGCTTGGCTGATAAGTCAACATGGCTACTACACGCCGTGTCATTCAGCGCATGTGATTCATTGATGTGCACACAGCTTATGTGCCATTCTGACGAAGATGCATCTGTGTGTGTGAGGGTTGACTGTTTTTACAATTAATTGTGTCAGCTTGGCAACCCATGAGCCATGTGAGTTCGAATAAATACTGCTGGTGCTGCGTGCAGTTGTGTGACTATCTGGCTGAATGTGTGTTTTCTGAGCAAATCCAGGGCACACGCTCAGCGAGAGGCCACAAGCTGATGGAGTTGATGCTTATCTGTGGCAGACAGGCCTGACACTAGGCTGCCTGCAGTTACCGCACACACAAACTGACATGTAGCACAGGCACCAGAGGAACCAGAGGAACCAAATCGCGACATGAACGGCTAGACCACAGAAACAGAAAGAGAAGTGATGGAGAAGGAGGGGGGGTGTAGAGAGGAGAGGGAACGTGGGAGGAAAAACGAACGCGCAAAAAAAGAGGATGGAGGAAGAGAGGGATTCCAAAGAGGAGAAAAGTGCAAAGGCGGGGAGCAGAGCGGAGGTTGTAGAAAGCATCAATAATTGACTTACTAGCCTGTTAAAGCTAGTAAGATGACTGCACACATGCACACACACGGTCGGACAGTGAATAACAGACAGCCGCTCATCAGCTGAACTAAAGGATTTTTTTTTTTTTTTTATCTCTGATACATTTTTCTAAGAGATGCCAACAAATTATCGAGGGAGCCTGGTATCACGCACCTAATACTCAAAAACAAGCACATCCACATAAACAAAAATATCTATACCTTTAATGAAAATATAAGAAATGTATTAAAAACAAATGCTCAGTGGTTGTTCCCACAATATAAGAATTTGTTGCATTCCTCTGTTTATTATCATTATCTTGGGGATATTTTGCTGACTGAAAGATTCACTGCAGCAGTGAGTTCTGTGAATCACAGATGAAACCATGAACCTGAAAACAACTATTACTATTACTACTGATTTGTGAGCTTGTGAATTCATGTGTACTGTATATAGGAGACCGTCCCACATCTACAAGGGCACAGCAGAATGAGCATGTGCATGCAAATGTAAAAGGCTCCAGCCATATGCGTAGCCAGGTGTGTCTCTGTGAGTGTGTGTACAGAAGGGGGCTTGTTCGCTTATGAGCGCTTGTGGTTGGTGTTTTTTCCTTTTTTTTTCTCCAGAAGGCAGCACTGCAGCATGGAGGGAGGGAGGGAGGGAGGGGAGACAGTGATGGGACGGGGCAGATACAGGAAAGGAGGGGACAGAGGGAGGAGAATTGACAGACACAACAATAAACCCACTGCAGTGGTGTGGTGGAGGTGAGCTGGACCCTCGTCAGCTGGATTCGCTCCAGTATCAAGGTTGTCTGAATGCGTGTGCGTGCCACTGTGAACTCCTACTATGCACAGCAAATCTCCAGTGTGTCACTCTGCCGTGCGCAGCACAGACAGAGGCAGAGCACGGGGCCAAACTGACATTACCGCCAGGTCTTCCAGGGGTCTTTTCATGTGCTTGACCCCACAACAGCAGATGTTGTGCTGATGAGAGGACTGACAGCTCATTAAAAGGTGGGATTGTGTGTGTGTGTCTACATATGGACATACACGTATCTGTGTTCCACTAATGGCCGCCTATGTCTTTGCCTATAATTCCTGCTTACCTGACAGTTGACAGCTTAACGCCCACCACCCACACACCCCCGTTCGTTATTCCTGCTGCTCCAATGCTTGCACATTTTCACACAACTGTTTTCCTCTCCTCCTGTTGCCCATCTCTCGCTCCCTCTCTCGTCCATTCCACCTCCCCACCCCCCAATGTGCTTTATTAACGCACACCATGCTGCGACTGAGGCCTAATCTGCAGTAATGAAGCACCTCTCTTACGGGTTGCCTCTGCAACACACAAACAGATCTGTGCACACACACACACACACACACACACACACACACACACACAGAGCCCCCTAACCCCACAATGTCTCCAGTCCTTTGTCAGGCTGAAGCTCGCCTTATGACAATGTGGATTAGCATTCCATACACTCGCTCAGCTGAACTCTGCCCTGTTGTTCCTAATCACCAGCAGCCTGCCTGCCGCTGCAGATACACACACAAGCACATACACACACACCACGATACACAGCTACATGACACACACGGCCATGTGAACTTTGTGACCCATTTCTGGAGCCTCAGTTTGGTCCCCCGACCATTAGCACACATGACATTTCTCCAGCCGGTGCATTAATAAAGCAGAACGTTTTTTTTCCTAGTGTCTGTGTTGCCTGAGTGCTGTTAAATCTGACAATAATAGGCAAGCACTGTGAAATGTGGACATGACCATACGTTAGCACACATAGTGGACAAAGGCAATTCAGCCGCAGCCTTGTACTGATACAAAGAGCTGCATCTAAGAGTTGCCTCTGCAAAGCAGTAACAACACTGCTTCGCTTCTCTTCACAGCTGGATGTTTACATCAATGAGGCAACTGAAATGGAGGCAGACATTCACAAGTGAGCTCCTCTTAACAGTAAAATAAAAGAATGTGCTGCCTTTCCAAACCTTTACATAATATTCCTAATAACTGAAAGCACCGTCGCATAATCAGTGGTGAGCCGATTTCAAACTAAAGCGACGGCAACCTCACAAATACTTGATAGACGTCCAATTTATTTTCTTGCCTTCTGTCAGTAATTGTCTTATCCATCAAGAAATCAATGAAGTCTATCTTTTAGTCCACTTTCAGTGAAATGTATATTTCTTGAAGGTAGATGCACACATACTCACTCACTCACACACACACACACACAGCCACGCAGACTGCAAACAAGTCCGAGGTCAAGCTCTCTTCTTCCTTCCCTCTCCGTCTCAACTTCAGTCACGTGGACACTCCAGATGACTGCCGTCTCAGTGGGTGCTTACACACACGCATTTACTTTGGCTATAAATACACATCCTGTCTCCATACATGTATAATAAAACGCATACAAGGCATGCCCTGCACCACACACACACACACACACACACACACACACACACACACACACACAGACACACAGACACACAGACACACAGACACACAGACACATTCATTGAAGTGAGGCATTTTCTATTCAGCAAATCTTAGTTTAAAAAAAATGTAGAAGCACAAAGACATGCATTTAGCAGAGTAATGAGTGACAACAAACAAACTCCCTTACAACTACTCATAAACTGAACATGACACTCTTAAGTAAAAGGCTCATATAGCTACTTTGGACTGCAGCAGGATGTAGCTTCAGCTGAACACGATCAGAAAAAGCTTGAGAACATTTTGCAGATACAAGAGCACACTGAGTCATACCGGCTTCTCAGTTTTATCATGATATTCTGAAATGTTAGAGACAAAACAACTTAAAATGGATAAAATTATCATTAGCTGCAGCGCCAAAACCATTATGACTACCAGCTTATTGTTGATTTCAGCAGGAAGCATGGATTGATTTTTCAGAGAATATGACAATGAAATAACTGTGAAACCCTGCCCTAGATATAAACACAGTCCCACACACAAACAACCACAACTAGTCTCAACAAGCCTGATGGCAAATCTTATCTAGGGCACAATAAAGAGTGTAAAAGCCTTAGTCTGACCTTTCATCCCAGAGCAGCCAGCCTGTGATGGGAGTTTAAATGTGTGTGTGTGTGTCTTATTAAAGTGAATTTAAAATCAACATGCCACATCACATCTGATGAAACACGAGCATCAGTGGCTGTGTTTAAAAAACTGGCCCAAACTCCAGGCAACCCCCCCTTTGCTCGTTCACAGGGCAGAAACAGAGGGGTTCACAAAACATAACTAAACTGTACCACCCATCCTGCCTCTTCCTCCTCTTCTTCCTACTCCTCCCCCTCCTGAGGCCATTCATGTGCCTGGCATTCAAGAAGCGGCGGAAGAGGGCAAGGGAGAGTGGCGAGCGGCAGATGAGGACGGAGTAATGCAGTTCATTCTCGTTTTTCCTCTCACAGGAGGAAGTGAAACAGCCTTTATTTGGGTGCTTTTCATTCGCGCACACACAGGGAGGAAAATAGGAACACAGAAGCTCAGAGACAGCCAGTCACGCCCTGTCTGTTTCTTAACCACATCCTGCTCTGCTGCAGTCGTCAACTGTGTCAAAGATCAGACTACAGATACAGAGATATATATACTTCCTGGACAAACCATGCAACAACAAGATATTGAAGCATTGTGGCTCCCAAGTTCTTGTCGGCTTTTGCTCACGGTTACGATCTGATATAGAGACCTTGTTACTTTATTTGGGATGTGGTATCATATATTGCACCAACACCCCCACTGACAGCGGAGGCCTTAATATGGACGTCTTTAAGGAGATGAGACACACATTGTTTTAGCAGCCAAATCAATACAAGTCCACAAGGGAAGCTGGCAGTAAAAGTGGAGGTTTTTAGTTCTCTCATTAATTCAACAAAGGGAGAACAGAGATGTTCCGTTCTTGACTTGTTACCTGAGGTGAATATCTAATTTTAAGTTGTACTTTTATTTTGTTCTGCTCAGACATGATTTTTTTAAACATATTTCTTAAAGTATGTGGTTAGGGGTCTGTTTAACAGACATTAAACCGCAGGACATGGATCAGCACAGGTGTGACAGGTGGACAGTAAAGTGACTGAGGGACAAACAGGGAAGTGAAGAGAGAAAAAAAAAAAAGATTGGGCAGACGGTGGAGACAGATGAGGAGACAAAGAGACAACATGTGACTGTCTGTCTGTTTGTGCCTCCCCTCAGACACACATACACACACCTGTTCCTCCCTCTTTCCAAACCCAACAAGAAAACAGCAGAGCTAGACAAGCACAGTGATAAGGATCAGCCAGACTAGTCATACCAGAGTCTCACACACACACACAGTAAAAGATAAGGACAGGTTCCTTCCGAACTTGCTTTGGCTTCAGGCCTGGGGCACATTTTTGCGTCACATGGGCAATCTGTCTAGACAGTCATCACACACACACACACAGCCTTTCCCCTCCCTGCCAACGTGTTGAGCTCCTTCCTCTACAGCTACAGTCAGCCATTTTACAATCCTTGATAGCTACAGCCAGTGGAACTGAGTGGATGGAGAGATGATTAATGGGAGTGAGTGAGTGAATATGAGCTAAGTTGTAAAAGTGTTGTGAGTGAGGAATCCCCCCCCACCTGTCTGTCCACAACCCCTAACTTTACCACAGACAGGAGTTTAATTTACAAACCAGCTCCAGTATTCCTCTATGATCCTTTACAGAAAAAAGCAGTCTCTTTAAACTCTCTCGATCAATTTTTCCATTCATTTCCCCCCTCTCTCCCTCTCCGAGTCTCTCTATTCTGTTTCTCGTGTTTCACAGTCGAATCCCAGGTGGATGCCTCTAGTCTATATTCACTGCGGTACATAAGCAGGGCTGTAATAATGTTTCCTCATGAATGGACAAATTGTCTAACTGGAGGAACACACTCTGAGCCCCCCCCCCAACACACACACACCATCAGTGCTAACGATTCATTTTATTTTCAATTGATCTGCCAGTAACATTCTCAATTGATCAGTTAATTGTTTCAGTTATGGATGGAGTCTGACAAAATAGCCCACAAATCAATGGCAGTTAAAAATGGCATCTCCCGATGTCTTGTTTTGTCCGACTATCAGTCCAACAGTATAAAATTAACCACCCCAAAGGTTAATGGAAACAAGCAAATGCAAACGTATGTGGTGAAAACTAATGCGTCATTCACTCTTTTCCCCTAATTAGTGAATATTAATTCATTTCCTGTTCATTTCTCAAAATATGCGTATGGGCATTATTGTTATTACTAAGCTTCTAGTTGCCGTAATGATGATGGTAACAATTAGCGCAGATTGATTCAATGGTTGACAGGAAATTAATGCAACTGTGATCATTAATAATTAAAGTCGTTTCTCGAGATGAAATTCAAAATGAAATCTTTCAGCTTTTATTCAAGCGAGACACACAGTGCTGGTAACTTTATGAATTGAGTAAGTACAAGACAAATGAGATAATTTTAACTCTGCTCATGCAGCTATATGAGAAAGGAATTATGAGAGACAGGCTCAGTGCAAAGGGTGAGAGATTTTAGATATATGAAATTTCCTGTTTGTCGTCTGAGTTGCTGCAGCGCAAGAAGGAGCAACAAGATGAAGCTTTCTCTTTTAACACATCGTCACTTCATGTCTTATGTGAAGGCATAATATTTTCAGCTGTAAAATCCATGTGAAATCTGCACATCTCCTCCCCAAGATGTATTATTATGTTAAACATGAACCATTAGACGCCTTCTTCAAAATGTGGTCAGTGGATTTCATCCCATCAACAAACGAATGCACAAGGAAATTGGAGTATGTTTGCATCAGTGAAGAGCATTCAAAATCATCCATGTGTAAGAGAGCATACTATACTGTACATGTGCGGCTCGCCGTCTCTGGCACAGCAGCTCAGCGTGCGTCTCTGCTCTACTTTCCTTCCCCGCTGCCCCCCCCAGTGTGTTAATTACAAAAGCTGCCAGGGCTCACCTATCTGAGTCAACCAGGCCAGGACATAGACACACAACTACACACACTCACATCCAAACACAGACACACCCACACACAAGTAAACAGCTTCATCAAACAGCAGTGTAGGAGGACAAGGAGAGTGACGTAGTTTACCGCAAGCAAACGTCTGTGCACAGATACACACACACACAGACACGAGCAGACACACTTCATGCTCCCAAGAGAACACATCGACTGAGAACGAGGCCAGTGGGCCCTCGTCTTGTCTGAGGATGACTGTACTCATCATTTGAGCTTCATCTGGGCCAATGTGTATGTGGGCTATACCATCTCTAAAAGCCAAAGTGAAAGATGAAATATAAGCCATGAACAGCCATGAGACACTGTTTGGACAGAGGTTACTGGATCAAATCAGTAATTAGGGATACACATGGTGCCATAAAAAACAACAACAAATGAACTGCCTGGTTTTCTATACAAGGGAATTGGATTTACTATTTGAATGGATGAAACAACTCGGAGTGCTTGGAGACAGAGGGGAGTGAGCGAACTGCAGAGTGAGCGAGCGTTGCTAAGCAGACTGAAAGTCGAGAGAGGCTGTCAGCAAGCCAGCAGTGCACTGCTATCACTACACAGAGAGAGAAAACACAAAATGGAGACACTGCCCGACCCTCTGTCTTTGCAATGAATTACGCAGCATTCACTAGAATGCCTCAGAAAGCCTGCCGAGGCCATTCTGGGACTCAATCAGACCCAGCGACAGCAATCCCATCACGGTTTGGGCTCATTGCCATTTAAAGTCTAGACTTGAAGCAATCAGAAACCAAAATTAGTGCATATTTCTGTGTGAAAGGTAGAAATGAAAACACGTTTCTCCTTTCTATATGCTGCAAACTTGAATATGTGAGTGTTTAATGCAAGAGTCGTAGTGGCCTCCAACTAGAATCCCCTCTTCCCTTGCTCTACTATGCAGTCATAATATCGATCTGCGGTTTGTTTACTTCTTCCTCAGCGCAGGAGGCTGCTCTGCTGTAATGTGGGATACTGCAGTAAATGTCAATGCTTGGTTGGTTATCACTGTCTGCAGCGACATAGAGCAAGACAGAGAGGGAATGAGGGTAAAGAGACTGACCCCCGATACAGCTGTAGCTCTACAAAGGGAAAGACGCACCTGGCCAAATGTCTTGCATGGCTAAATCTATTACAGACACACTGACAGGGAGACGGTTATATCCAAACAGGCCCACGGTCCTCTGACTGTTCTGCAGGGAGCTCTGGTCTCATCCATATTACATGCAGGAGCTTGTTTGAAGCTTCTACTGCTCGTCTCTGCATGGGCAGCTTGGCTGTGCTGTCCAGGCCCCTAGGGCTTGCCTGTCGCTCCCACACACAAACACTCACAGACACACACACACACACACACACACACACACACACACACACACAGCTCCTGTAATGCAAATCCATCAGCTTCCATGACTCTCCCTCTCTCCCTCTCTCTCTGTCACAAGCTCTGGTTTTCAAAGCAAGTCTCAGAATACCATTCTCTCTACTTTCACAACGGGTGCAGGGCTGCAGATTTGAGGAGGTACGTGTACTTTTAATCTGACGAGATAGGAATTTTCAGAAAGCAAAGGAAACTTCAACAGTGAATAATGAACATATACAAAATTCTACCATCATTTGGCCTGAGGCTGCTCTTTACTTGCGTTCTGCCTGCATTGATGTTAATATACCAGATCCTATGTAAGGTGAGCCAACAGTCCGCATATTTGATGAGCAGACTTTTCTCATTAAAACAGTCACTGTCTGAGGCAGGCTTGACAACAGCCCAAGTAAAACGCGGCTGTGTTTGGTAAATGTCATTACCGTTGAGTCAGAGCTCTAAGTGAACACACCTGGGCGTACATCAAACAGACTGAGCGAGAGACTGGAGCGGTGATAAATCTTTGTCCTGGCTCCACTGTGACGCTGACGAGTGGAGAGCAGACCACAGCAATGATGGAGCACCGTGACTCACGCTGCTTGATAGGATTGGCGTGGTGAATGGAGGAAGTGGAGGGTGGCGGTGGTTGCATTTGTGGCCATGGTTGACCCTTTGACTTCCTTTAATCATGAACAGCGGACTATCATCTGCACGCGGCCCTGTGCTGCTGCATGTCTTCGTGTATGGGTCATCTGTCTGACAAGAGACGTTGCCACGCACATTCAAAGCTCACGTAATGGTCAAGTCACAGTCAGAGACACTTTGTCATTCATCTCTGATGACACAAGGACACAAAGTTTGTCTAGTGGATTTTGTCAAGAGGAACTTTTATTCTTTCATGAGGCACAATGATTTGCTGAATAAAAAATGAGGGTGTCTGCCAAAGCAACAAAACGGAAAAGGCAACCTTGCCAAAAACTGCCATCATCTGACTGGAGGCAACATTTTTTCACCCTTAACGTGAGTCATTTTTATTCAGAAAGTACAGTACACATGGTCTCATCCCGTGTCAGGATGCATCTCAGCCAGTACAATTTAATAGCGATGACAAAGAAAATGTCTGGCATAGCAGAGTGCACTTGTCACAGGAACTGGCGAAGATGTAGTCAGACTGGGAACCACAATGCAATGCTTCACTGTTCAAAGGATAAAGTCAAGGGTAACAAGAAGTCGCCCCAGCAGCACGGCTGTGTGAATGTGAGCAACAGCGAAGCCAGAAAACGAGGTGGACACGCAAAGAATCAGTGCCACGTGAGAAGTCGACAAGAGCTACACACACAAACACACACACACACACAATCCCACACCACTCTGTTGCTTGGGCTGTTCCCTACCCAGCTTCAACACATGCAACCTTTAATTAGGCCTCCACAGATGAAGTTTACACTACTATATTATACTATACTAGTACATTGTGAAGGCTATTATGTAATTAATTCCATCTGGAGGTCAATGACCTTGAGGAGTGTCTGCAACTTTTCTTATGCTGCAAAGAGGTGCAGTGGGATGGTTGAGGATCCAGAGGGAAACAGCGCCCTATTAACAGGATCTAGATGAGCAGGTATGAAGCCCTGAGGGAGATGAGGCAAAGAAGCCTGTGTGTTTGCATGTGTGTGTGTCTTCCCTAAGAAATATCAGGAAGACAGATTATTCCTGTGAGCCCCCCTGCAGGTGGGAGTTGTGGCGAGATAAACACATCAGTATTCTGCATGGCAGAAGCAGAACGAAACAAGAGTCTAAGGTAAATCACAAAATGTCACTTGTTTCACCTTCACTAAGGCAGAATGTTTCCCAGTTGCAAACTTTACAGCCTTGTCAGGAGCAACATCTTTCAGACCCCTGGTGAGAAGGGGATTTAAAGGGTATAGAGGCAGCCAGCAATTGAAGGGAAAGAGCTTTAATGTCAGTGGAGCAAAGGTGAGACTACAAAATAAACGACTAACAGGACAAATAATCACCTATCCGAGCTTGGCAAGTTTGCATCTTTGAAGCGCTCATCTGGTGCGTGGGCAGAAGGTCAAAGCTAGCATGGGCCAAGACAGCACTTGGCAGCCATTGTTGTGTGCAATTAAGCACATGGGACCATTTGACAAAAGAATGTGGACACTTCATCAGGCTTCTTGAGCAGGATCTCTTCCATATGGAAATGACGAGCGATTACCAAACACGCAAGACATTACTGGCAAAGTGGAGAGATGGGGATTCCTTTAATAGTACAGACTGACTATTTTCCCTTGATTTCCCGGTGTTTGCCACATGCATAATTGATCAGTGTAGTGGCTGAGCTTAATGTGTCGTGAGTTTTCCGGGTGGCAGCCCAGCGGGACTCGAGACACGCCTTTGATATCCTGTGTTTATCTCCCTGTCTGGGAGACTGGGGTTGTCGGTGAACATATAAGACAGAGAGTCTAAGTGCCTATACATAGTGTGCGTGTGTGTGTGTCCCCGCTGTGTATATGGTGCTCCTATGGAAAGCACCGTCTCTGGATCTCTCTATTTATATCTTCATTAATCACTGTTCCCACCGGGAAGGCGACACAGAAGAGTCTTTCAAATGCAAACGTTCCCTCTTTGCTTGCACAAAACAGGCACAGGCTGGCTGTCTCCCATAGTCCTTTTACAGTACACCTCCCTCGCATCAGTCTCCCTGCCCCCAACGCAACCGCAACCTGCTCGTCTGACTGTCTCCCAGGGACACCAGACAGTGGACGGTTAATCTTCTCATCTGCGCGTCAAGCAATTTATTTGAAGACTTTCCTTCATTATAGTTCCATTAAAAAATCCCCAACAACAGACAGGCTTCTGAGACATGTTACAATCCTAGCTTCTTTCTTTTCTTTTAGTCTTGTCTGAGCTGAAGGCCCATTATTTTCCCCTCTCCTTCACTTTCATTTTTCCTTAAAGGCAGCAAACAGGTCTGCTGCCCTGAGGTAGGTGGGGGTGGGTGGGGGTGGGGACGTACGAACACGTTCAGGGCTTCAATTTTTTTTAAAGGAGCTGCAGGAATTTCAGTTTAAAAATAATGTATGAAAAATTATGCTTCTTTCTTTTCTTATAGTCTTGTCTGAGCTGAAGGCCCATTATTTTCCCCTCTCCTTCACTTTCATTTTTCCTTAAAGGCAGCAAACAGGTCTGCTGCCCTGAGGTGGGTGGGGGTGGGTGGGGGTGGAGACGTACGAACACGTTCAGGGCTTCAATTTTTTTTAAAGGAGGGTGGGTGGGGGTGGGGACGTACGAACACGTTCAGGGCTTCAATTTTTTTTAAAGGAGCTGCAGGAATTTCAGTTTAAAAATAATGTATGAAAAATTATTGCTTTGATTTTATATCAAAGATATATTTGTATTGCGTAGCTGACATGTCTTCTGCTAGCCCCAACCCACTCTGCCATCTATTACCTCAAGAGGGAACAGTGAATGACTGTAAAACATGGGACGATGAGGAAGTAACAACTGGGCTCGCAGTCACCGCCTGTCTTTGACATTCCTACTCTTTCCTTAAACTCACGAGGTTATGCTGAGGTTACATTTATTTGAGTAAGCGTTAGCTCTACGTGAGCTGTGTGAGGACTGAAGGTTGTTAAGAGTTGTTGCAACTGGCAAATAGCCATTTTAAAGCCCATGGGGCATTTGTCTGGGAGGGGCTTTGCCAGTTTGTTTAGTCTGAGACTGCTGGCAGACATTGCACAGGCTCCACTGTATCTGTTACCACACATCAGATACACACAGCAGCACATTATCTTCTTCTGGTGGTGAGGTGGGGAGCCCAAACCAAGGAAACAGTCAAAAATAACAAGCTGGAGCCAGTGTGGGGAATTACCACCAGCCATCCAATGATATATTTTTTTAACCGTGGGGTCTTAGCAAACAGGAAAGGCTGTGAGTTGGTGTACAACCAGTCAATGTGGAAAAGACGTAATTAATTTAGTTTTCCTCCAGTTCACTGTAGTGCTTTTATGGAACTGTGATACTGGCAATGACCTAATGGTGACATACTGGAGGCCCCCTCAGCTCAGCCCCTCCCACTAGTGGGGCCCCATTTAGCCTTTTACAACAGGCAGTCAACACTGGACAGGGCGGAGCATGTTGTGGACAAGAAACATAGAAACATAGACAGTTGTCCATTCCAAACTATATACAGGCATGATAGACTGTAGGTTACTCTAGGCCAGCATTCCTGTGTGTGCTCAGCATAGGTGGATAAATGCTCTTTGGAAAATGCACAGACAGACATAGAGGTATGTGTATGACTGTCTTGGTGAGGGGTGTGGGACAAAGTTGGCCGGGGAAATTTGAGCTCACCGGCATTTGATTGGCCAACCAAGAGGGCTGTTCCGGGTTGTGGTTCAGCTCAGGTCTTCGGTAGGTTAATTTTCAACTCAGGGAAAGAGGAGCTGGGCCCCAAGCCCCCTGAAACAACCTCTCTGGCATGGCCAGAGTCATGGAGGACAACCAAAATGTATAGCAGTGTGTGACGGCAACAGTTGGACCCACCTGTCCTGGCCTTACGCTGTCATTTTCTTACTTTTATTCTCTTTACAACTCTTACTATATTTGCTCAAGAGCCTCCCTCAGGGTGTACACACATACCTTTTCTTTGCGCCTGTCTGATACTACTTTGTTTTGGCGGCCAGTAAAAATCAGGCAGCCAACAGCACAAGCAGAGGTAAGGTTAACTTAGGAGACGGGTGCATGTGTCTTTACACAGATAGGAACTCACGCAACACAGGTAGCAGCCAACATAACTAAGTTGCCTCAGTTCATTCTTTTTCCTTTTCTTCTTTCCTCCCTGCCTCTATCCATCTCCTCCTCTATTCAATGTCTGTGTCACCCAGCAACTCGCCACATCCATCAAGGTCGGAGACCGGATCAATAGCCACTGGCTTTCCTCTCATCCGCCTTTCAAATGCACACAAGTGGTCTTCTTGCTTATGTAACGATCGACTTATCGGGTCATTTGGCTGCTTATTTTGTTACTGGCCGCTGATTGGGGCCCAGGGGATACTGAGCATTTACAGACACATGTGGGCAACAGCAGAACTGTCTGGTTTAAGAGAAAGAAATGATGCCAAGCAGACTAAAATCTGTAAGACAAGATGTGTGAGGACACGAACCCACGAGAAGCAGGCAGATGGTTGATTGACGTCAAGATACAAGGAGAGGTAGGAGGAAGAGATAGCCAAGGCTGCACAGTGAACGATTAGCATGTCTGCCAAAATCCAATTAGATGTAGCCCGAGAGAATGACTGACAAGCAGACAGACAGACAGAGCAGACAGCCCAGGAGACAGCCAGAGAGTGCAGCTGCACTGGTCTGCGGTAATGAAGTCACTGGTTTTCAAATAGCAAATAGAGGAAGTCAGAGAGATGCAGCTGTCTGCCGTCTGTGCCGCAGCCACTGTGTCAGCCCAGGCGGGGAGTCACACAGAGGAAGGCTGTTCTCTCCGTCTGACACTTCTGACTCTGGGCCAGAAAAAGGCTACAAATAAGACTGAGGCAAACACGCAGGACACAGCGATGTTCACTATGTTGCTCACCCATGAGGTTATGCTCGCCAGAGTTCGCAAACATTCCTAAAACATCATTTTGTGTATCACTTTATTTGTTCTTACTTGGAAATAGACATACAGATAGGGAAACATTGATAATTCCAGTCAATAAAAGCAGTACACACCAACAATTATAAAGCTGTCTAATTATTCATATTTTGAACAGTAAAATGATCTTTGTGTCTTTTTGAACTGTGAACATTACTTGACTGAATATGAACATATTACCAGGACAGACGGTTTTGCTGTCTGACAACATGTAACCCAAGTAACAAAATGCCCCTTGAGCAACACAGACATTACACA
Organism: Pseudorhombus dupliciocellatus; assembly: GCA_016785235.1. Lineage (NCBI taxonomy): Eukaryota > Metazoa > Chordata > Actinopteri > Pleuronectiformes > Paralichthyidae > Pseudorhombus > Pseudorhombus dupliciocellatus. The sequence goes on from JAFBJW010000050.1 coordinate 1,434,861, forward strand.
AGGTGGCGGGGATGATCATCGCAATGGAAATTTTGCTACTTCCTGTCTTGTTTGGTAAAATGAGAGCACGTAATCGTGTCACAGAGGAAAGTACAAGTGTCTGTCACAACCCCTGAAGACAAAATGAACTTCTTGTCCGCCAGACACTTAAGTAACTCTTGAGATACAGCAAGGCTGTCGATGGCTTCTGTCTGTATTTACACAACAGGGTTCAGTAGACATGGAAGCCATGCCTCAGGGAACAAAGCGCCATTTATAGAGAGCAGGCCCGGGAGATTTTAACTGCACCTTCTCAAACCAAACACTTGTTACAGGATATAGGACTAGTAGCCATTGGAGAAAGTAGGAAAAACAACTTCCAGAAAGCCCCACTTGTTTGCGTCTCTTCTCCTCTAGAGGTCTCGGAGCTCTCCATTAAAACTATGACCTGCTTGTAAATGTGCACACTGACACCGTGTGTAAATAAGGGCCACTGGGAAAATGGTCTGCATTCTGGGTTAGACCAACAAACTGAGGTGAGCCATCTTTTAAAAAGCATGTGTGACTATAAGTTGCCTGGCTGGCCTTCCACTAACATCCACTGGGATGTGGAAAGTATGAGTCACACAGTCAGTGCAGTGGAGGCGGGTTGACGGAGTCTGTAGGATGTTCAGGGTGAGAGACATGTCCGTCTGCCTCACTTCCTGTTCAGTCTAACGCACAATTAATTTGCAGAAAAACACACAGTTAAACAGAGAGCGGTTTGTATTGGAAGAGAACCCCCATGTTTGAGGAATCGGGACACTGCCAGGTCACTTCGTTTTCTGGTCAATGATCTTTCACACACCCAAACATCCGCTCCAGTGGGGGTAGTAGAGTGACATCCTCTACCAATGCCAGCATTCACCTGCTTCCTGCAGACTCACAGGCAACTGTCTTTCCAGGAATTTGTACCTTTGTATGTGTCTGCAGGGACGCTGCTGTTGCATTTAATTTCACACCATTTTAGGTCAATCTAAACTGGCACAAATAACATATTAAGATCAAATCTAGGCCCTTCGAACAAGGTTAAAGCTTTGTTTTTAATTAGTGACAGCAAAAATAGAAAAAAAAAAGTAAACAACTGAGAAATCCCCACAGCACTTGCAAACTGAGAAGACAGCACCTGAGACTGTGGTGAGACAGAGGCTCCAGAGAGCCTGGCAAAGTGTGAGAAAGACAATGTGTCATACGAGCAACCACACAGCAGCTCATTGCACACGCTGAGGTTGGCAATGTCTCACACATAGATAGCGGGACTCGTCATCCACCTTGAGCATGTGTTTTGTTGTACCTGTGTTTCCTCTGTGGTATTAAAATGTCTGTGACTGAGACAGAGTCTACCTCTCTCAGGGTAGATTGCCTAAACCAAGGCAGGAGGAAGAGGAGGATGACAATTGGCAAGAGGCGGGACAGCAATGCGGCTGGGACGCTCGACGAGACACCAGATGTTGTTTCCAGCACATTCACACACCAAGCTAACCAGACAAGAAAAAAAACACACACACACACACAAACACTCCATTCTTTCTACTCCCCAGTCTCTCTTAGTCTGCTTCCTTCTCTACTGAATCTAGAAAATTAACATTTCCAGTAATGGTTGAAGGATAGCCCTTTTCTGTTTGAAATAATCAGTGGCTGATTTAAGCACCTCCTTTTTCAACCTGACCAAAAATCAATCCAAGTCAGTGACCACAACAATCAGACAAAAAGAAAACCCCAGTTTCACCTAAAAAAAAAAAACGGTAAGTGGTCACACACTTCCTCACTGAATGCTGCCATGGTGGCTTCGTTACTGCACTGACAAGATGCATTTATTTTAAATGTTCTTGTGCACACCAGCATTGTTTGTTTTAATTCAGTTAAAATATGTTATTCACACAGGAGATGAACTGTGTCATCCTGTGCCTCATGTATTGGCCTTTTTTTCGGTGACATTCCCAGTGACCTCCAGGTGACCTGAGGGGACAAACGACGCACGTCCCCTTCAGCTGTGACCAGCTGGCCCAACCTCATCTGATGAGACCTGGCCAGAGAGAATAGCACCACCTGTCCTCTGCCCCCCATACTGGGTCAACGACAGTTTAAGAAAACACCAGCCCAACATTAGACCAGCCAAACAAGGCTCAACACAAAGAATAATGGAGGTAGCCAACCAGCCATGGAGACTTTATGACTTAAACAATTTGAAGAGGGTTCCACAGTGATGATGAATTACATTTTATTGCATGCAAACAAGAAAGACAAAGGGTATCGTGCTGTAGTGTACTTACTTTGTCTAGTGACCTCTTGAGCTGGTAGTGGAACTTCTCTTTGACCTCATCGAGGAGCTGCTTGAGCTTGGGCTCCTCGGGGGTTCCCTGGTACTTCCTGGCGAGCTGTAGGTAGCAGGGCCACTTGGCTGAATCAAAGCCCCAGTGGCAGGTCCTCTTATCTGGTGACTTGTGTGAATGCATGACAAACTTCTGCGGGGAAAAGAGCAACTGGCACTCAACACACTGGATGCAGGGCGCCTCAGGCTGGGTGTAGAACTGGGGCACAAAGAGACCCTGGCACTTCCCCAGACACTGGTGCTCCACCTGGAAGCTGGCTTCACTCTCCTTCAACAAGCCCTGGGCCGACAGTTTACCACTGGGGTCAGCAGGCAGGGCCGCTCCAGGGCGCAGCAAGGCGTTGCACAACCGCTGTGCATCCGTCAGTGTAATGAGGCCACAGGAAGGTGCGTTGAACGGCAGTATGCCCAGCACTTTAAGGATGTGCAGCTGCTCGGCATCGCAACGTGAGCAATAGACGTAGAGCTCATCGCACACCGTGTTGATCTGCTGCAGCGAGAAGTCGCGGAGCACAGAGTTGAGCACCTGGGGCAGACAGAGCCGCTTCTCTCCCCCGACAACGAAGCAGGAGATGGACTCCCCTTCCAGCAGTGAGTGGGTGAGTTCAGTGGAGCTGTCACAGGGAACCAGCAGAGGGCCCCCTCCCAGGACAGGAGGGGAGGGCAGGGGTGGCATGCCGGATTGGGAATGCTCGTGGCCGGTACGGGCTGAGAAGGCAGCAGGGCCCCCAAGAGAGCTCTGGCTGCTGAGGGTGAACTGGGCTAGTGTGTGTTTGAGCCCAGGGCTCAGGTCCAGGGCTTTAGCAGAGCCCACCACATGCAATTCAGCCTGGCCCGCGAAATCCACGTCAGAGTCGTGGTACAGATCCTCAGTCTGCTCCCTCTTCACCTTGGGGGTTTTGGGGAGGGAATCTGAGCTGCGACGCTTCAGGTTGATCTCCGCCATTACTCGCTTCTTGATGGGTGCGTCTTCCAGCCGCTCTCTGTACAGCCGTTTCATGTTGCCCTTGAATGAGGTCAAGTCTTTGAAAGGGGTTTTCAAACTGGTCTGGGTGCTGGCCATGTCTAAGCACTGGGTTACTGTTGTTTCTGTCAGCTGACTGAGCTCTTGTATTCCTCTGAGTCCTTTTTCCTCCTCCCTAAGTCTTTTCAAATGACACAAATCTTCTGGTTGAGAGACACATGCATGTTGGTGACTGAAGTTTGCCAAGTTCTGATCCGTTTCCTGCGTGTGAAAAAAGAGGATTTCAGAAAACACAGAAGGGGAGGGGAGAGGAAAAAAAAAAAAGATAAATTTATTGTCCAAACTATGACTGATTATTTTTTTTCCTGCACAGGAACAAATTAACCAAAAATGATCTTGAAAAAATAGAATGATTGAGGGGCATGAAACACCCATAAGGACTTTAAATGCTTTATGGCTGCTGTCCTGGTTGGGGGCTGAAGAGGTCAATGGCTGTTTGCATGGACCACTAAACCAAATGGCCATTACCATACTTCACACAAACACTTCAGCCCTTGTAATTGAACCCAAGAGGAAATTTGCATACAGGTTTTGAAACAAACTTTCTTGCTCAAAGTGAGAATTTTAGCAAGCGAAACCAGACATAACAACCTGAGCCAAATCCCCCACCATCACCACCATCACCACCACCACCACCCAGCCCCTCTCCCATTACATTGTTAATGTAAGGCTCATTACAATGGCGCAAAAATATTTCACTTTGCAAATGAAAGTAACCTTCCCAGCCATATTGTGCCTTCCCCTAGGTCTGCTTACCCCACGCTGACCCCATCAACTCGGTGAAAAACAATTGATAAAAGCGTTAACAGCAGTCGTCCCCTTCTCTCAGTCCCCTCACAGCATGACACCGAGCAGCATGGAAAGGAGTGTTTTCCCTTTTTTATTATCATCGGTCCTTACTGCGGAATTACTAAATCCACAGTATTACGATAAAAAAAAAAAAAAACACTCTTTGACTGGTTTCCCCCTTTAGATTTCAAACGCCATGGAGTTGATGCTGGCCACTGCTGCAATATGACGCTGAGACACGGCGGATAATTGACTTCAGCAACAAGATGCAGCATTTTTACCGGAGCGTTTGCGTTTCAGGGTGTCGCGAAACGCATTTGATGGAAAAATAAATGTGCACTAAATTAATATTTCGACCAAGCAAAGGCGATTTAAAAACATGCACATCTGGTTAAATGAGCACAGTGAGTGGATTTGCACGATTTTGCAGATTTCAGCATCCCTTACGTTTTTTTTTTCCACCGAGTGAAATGATGATGCTGCTGCGGGGGAAAGTGAGAGCTCGATTCCGGTACGGGTTGATATTAGTGGGCGATGCAACGGAAAATATCACCGTGAAAAATGATCGTGCATTGGGGTTAAAAAAAAAAACACTGCAAAATCAGATTAATCAGCGAGGGGCGCATACAGATCTGCAGGGAGGGTTCTCCCCCATCCTGCCCGGTGTATTATCAAGGGTTTGGCTGAAAACCTCCAATCGGATGACAGAAATTACTACGCCCCGCTTTGGTTTGCTGGAAAACAAGGCTGGGGCGATGCTCATTAAGCTCTAAAGACACCTTTCTTAATCATCTTCTCCATTGCACTATTATTTTTTTTTTGTGGTGCAAGGACACCGCGCATGATGTGATAGTAATCATCATCATAATAAAGCAGCTCCGGCTCTGCTCCGTCCCCAGCGACGACCCCCCTCCTCCTCCTCCTATTCCTCCCCAGACTGCACCTCGCCTCCTCGGCTCTGGTATGCAGACGGCGCTGATAATGACATTCACTGTCTACGCTCCGGTCTGGGGAACGCACCGCGGCCGAGCCTCCACGCACACGCCGATCCAAGGAGGGCACGGCGGGGTTAACAACCGGCGGCTGCCCGGTGGAGCGCCGGCCCCGTTTAACGTTGAAATTCCCCCAAAATGACACATTAAATTCCACTCATGTGAGTGTGAGGTTGTTTAAAATCGACGACCAAGCCACATTTTGGTGTTACACAGAAATAAATTAAATACAAACAGTAACAACCGAATGCGCATTATTGTATTTAACATTGGGCGCTACTAGCTAGCTTAGCTCCCCCAGTTTACCCTCGTACAGTCGGCTGTGAAGCACCGTAGTGGGCTGCCTATGAGCCGGGCTAGCCCCAGCTCCGCGGAGCACAGGCAGGCTACCTTAACCCGGGTCACCTCGGCAGGGGGAGTCGTGATAAAGGAGACGGGACCGGCCCGGGCTAACACGGCTCCATGGGTTGGTAAGTGAGCGGCTATGTCCGCAGGATAAACCCGACACAAGTGACCGAGAGAACAGGCTAAGCGAGCGGACCGAGAGCAGGCTAACCCCCCCGACAGAGAGCGATACAGCAGGCTACAGCAGGTTAGCTTCCCCCCTCTCTCCGTCCCTCCGCCGCGGCTGAACAATTCAAACTCGACAGTTAAAATCGTACCCGGCTCGGGTCAACTACCGAACGAAGTGTTTAAAGACATCCACGGAGAAGCTCGGCGGTGTTTAAAAACAGCACTTGCCTGGACGCTGAGTGTGAGTCTGCGTGTGTCGTCCTCTCTCTCCCGGGCTCTTCTCAGTACTGAGCCTGGAGGACCGACAACAAGACGCAGCGAGAGGCTCCACTACTGCCCGGTAACGTCACGCTGCACACGGGCTGAGAGGCGGAGACGTCACCGGGCTGACGGAAACTATGCGGGGGCGTCTCTCGTCTGGCTGTCTGTCTGTCTGGCTGCCTGTCTCGCACGCACGCGCGCGCGCATGTGTCTCTCTCTGTGTCTCTCTGTCAGTTTCACTATGATTCCTCTCAATCTATAAATAATGCAAATTCTAATCATTATACTCATTTAACCCAACGTCTAAATATTTCATTACCTGTAACCCAAAATAGTCCTTTGACCAAAGACAACAACTGAATTTAACAATTCAATTTCATTAACTAATTCACCGGTTCTCCCAGACACACCATTTCAACATCCTCTTTCTTTTATAGTCCTAATCTATAACCAGCCTCTGATTAAATTTGGCTGGAATCATGTTGTGGGTCAGTTTTATTGATGTGGCCTTGGCTGGCATTTGCTGGCATGCCCAGACATGACATTTGCTTTATCTGTGTGGTTGGCTTTCCATCAAGTTTGCAGAAGAATAAAAAAAAAAAAAAAAAGCTAGACAGGGAATAAGAGAGGACAAACTGACTGGGGCAAAAGGTTGGTTTCCTCTCCCACCGTCCCCCTCCCCCTCTGTTTTTATGGACCTGTCCCTAGTGAAAGGTCAGGAGGTCACTCACACGGTCTATTGTGCTTTTAGTGATGATGGGAGTTAATAAAATCGGAGAGTGAGAAGGTCAAGAATTAGATTTTTGTGAATTATAGCTCATGGGTTTTTATTTGAAGGAGGTTGAATTCCCTCTGCAACTTTTCCTCTCGCGTCTGATTGGACACTATCATTTCCAATTCCTGCCAACTCTTAATCTGTGGAGGTTATCATGCCCCGTCTACAGCCACCGTGGGTTTTCTCCTGGCCTATGCCCCGGCTGTCTGACTGAGCCATCGGCGTCTGTGAGCGGCACCGAGGCTTGATAAAGCATTGATAAACAACACCGGTCGGCCGTTTTTTTGCCGCAGCCTCTCTCTGGCTCACTCTCTGACAGCAAGGTCAGCAGTTGTATTATGAGAGCAGATGTGTGTACACCCCGTCCAGCCCCAGAGAACAACAAGGGGGACATTGATTTTCCTGTAATAACATCAGTGTGCACTGCGGGGAGTAGATTAATCTCATATGTGCAATAATGTGACCAGCACTGATTGTTCATTAGGGGTATAAAGGAGAAAGCAGAAGGATGATGTAGCGTTCACAGTGGTGGTGGTAAGGGGGGGGGGCAGTTCACAGGGAGTAAGAGACAAAACCATTGATAAGCCTGTCCATTAGCTGAGACTCTGTCTAACTGATATTGGACTCAGGACTAAGTGGGCCCCGGGGGCGGGCACCTCACAGTCGTTTTCATACATCCCGTCTTGAAATCAATGGTGGATATTGAAATATGTCATGAGTCCTTCAGTGGACGTGTCTGTAATTTGGGGTAAGCTGTCGGCGTGGGAGGGCGGACGCCGAGCGCATTTCCTGCCCTGTGATGTGTGCGAGCAGGTTGCGTCAGGTCTCATCTTGCTGCCACATTAAAAGGAATGTGTTGTGCTTTCGGTAAATGGCTTTAAAGTATTTGGTTATTTAAAAGAAGTGGTCTCAGCCTCCGACCGTCAGGAAGTAGACACAATAATGGAAAATCTGACATCACCACAGCTATAAAGGTGGACTGTGCTGGATATCTGCACTGTTGCGGTATTCCAGCGATGTGTTGCTCATCTGAACATCTTCTGGTTTTTCCCAGATCTGGAGATGCTCTTTTGATGGTTCTGATAAAAAGCATTCTGTGGAAAACTCAGAACACACCTGAGGACGACAGCTGTTCACTGCAGAGCTGTTTCTTCCTGGTTGTGTTTCAGAACGTAGGACATGATGGTGACGACAATCTCAGGGACATTAGGGACGGACAAGACAACTGAGGGTGTGTGTCCCAAACATCTCGGCGTCTTTCCTCCTGATCAAGGCCTGCTGATCTTTCATATAACTACTAAAGTACAATTTTCTTTATTCGTCGCATCTATTGGAGCACGTCTCCTCTAGTATTCTACCCACAAGCCCCGGGTGTCCACACTCTGTCTGTAGGTGTTTCTGAAATGCTGCACGTGAGGAATCCTCTCAAGTGTCGACTAATGATACAATATTATTACAATCACTGGAGTAGCACACGCCAATTTGCAGCTCTGTTACCAGGAGGGTGGAATGACTATATATAAGTACTGATGCTGGAAATCACTCAGAACAACTCATTACCTCCGTCCTGCAGCAAAGCGCTCCAGTAAACGCCGCGCGATGGCGTGCACACCGAGCCAAGTCGAACGCTGGATGCACCTTAAATTGCAGTGTGGGTTTTACTAAGGGATCGCGTTTAGCAGTGTATGATTCTTCTGCTTCCTAATTAATCCCTTCAGGGACGGAGTAAAACACCCAACAAGATAACAGCAATTAAAACAGGATGTTTCTTCAGATCCTCCTCAGTTTTACATCATTAATTATACAAGGTTAGTCTTCCCTGCATCTTCCAGGGGGTGATGTGGAGCCTCGGTGCCTGGGGAGGCGTACCCCCCGATTCTCCACAGAGAGGGCACAGGAACAGTGTCAAACACGCCGCTGTGGGAATACACAATTATACGCAGAGGTATTTGTCCTTGTCCTGAATGCGGTGGTGCTGTTTGTGTCTTGCAGTTGTACAAGTGGAGTAATTTTCCACTAAATCAAGCTAAGATGAGACACTGGATAGACAACGCTTCCGTTTTTCGCAGAACAGGAAATGAAAAACCTGACACAATGGGTTTACATCTGCCTTTGTGTGAGTCACTGCAACTCACAAATCAATCCTCTCTCTTTTTTTTAAATACATCATCATTTCCACGATCCTCTTTTTTGCCACCTCTCAGCACTGTGGCTGAGGGCTGAGTTGAGAGTGTCAACGACCTTTTCACCCCTGCGCTGACGCCTAGGGCCTCCCTGAAAGCCAGGCCAGGGTCACATGACCGGCGGAGACTCAGGCAGCTGGGGTGGAAAAGCTCAAGCTTAACAGCCTCCCTCCAGACGAGAGCTCAGGCCTCAGCGTTAAACTATCACGGCACTGAAGTTATTACAGTCAGGCATTCTTTGCATTGAATTCTTAGTGGGACTGACAGGTAGAGCAGTTCCTGTGAGCCATGTGTCCACTCCATTCTTGTCACCTCACAATACAGACACACTTCTGTAACTAATCTAACCAACGGTAAGGTAAGGCCAGGGAAGCTAAGTGAGGTAGGGTTTATTTAGCCTCTCTAGCTGCTGGCTATAGCTTCACCGTCTGATCGGTCCAGACTGAAACAAATATGATATAAATATAATAACGTCTTTCTTATAATTTAGTAAATTTTGCCTTCACACGAACACAACACAATCACTTATCACTACAAGGAGAGAAATAAAATGTTTATTTTACTGTCAGTGTTGTTTTTCTTTGCACACTAATAATAAAGTTCAGTAGAGTCCTGTGGGTGGTAACCACCTCCAAAACAACAAATACAACAAATAGTGTTTCCATTGGGTTCACCCAGTAACATTTTGGAATCAATGTAGTGATAAAAAAAAACATCAAAATTAAATCTGATTGACAGAAAGTAACAATAAAGCAGAAGTAACATGAGTAACAGAGTTCCTCCTGCCAGCGCTTTCCAAGAAGAGAGGAGCTTCGATCGGAGGAGAGTCTGGAGTTTCACGCACCGCCTCTTAGTGTTGTTGGCTCTGCAGAGCTTTTATATGCTTTAAAGCAGTTTTACAAAAATGTCTAATGAGCTGTGGGGGTATACATGGTGACAAACACAGCCGAGCGGACAGCGATAACAGTTCTCAAGCCACCGTCTCAGCGAGCTTGTTTCTATCACTTAGTGTTTTGATTTACAATAAAAAGACAAACATGGAATGGAGTACAAAAAAAGAGAACACACCATAACGCTCAGAAAGGCATAGTATTTAAAATGAGCAACAACAACAAAAAAAGAATATATAAATTCTATGACTTCGGACAGCACATGTATAAACTGTACCCTCTAATTTGTACCAGCAATTTTTCAGAAAAACACTCTTTTTGCTTTTGGTCCTGTGTGAATGTATATTTAACGTGTGGTCCGCAGAGTCGAACTCAACCTGTGCGACCCGTGAGCTCTTTCATTCACAGTTTTGAGAGTATGAACTCATTGTTAGTGTTAGTCGGATACTGCTCTGTAAGTTCCTTCATTGTAGGAGAATGAATCCGACTCCCTCTATTCTCCTGGTGTTGAGCATTCGTCTAAACAACAAAGCCTGAACCTTGTTTTTTGGTTCTCTTTAACACTCAGAACAACATATAACGACCGCTATGTTGTTAAATAAAACATGAGAAAAATATATAGATTTTTATCTTTTTCTTATTTTTTTTAAATGCTAATGTTATGATTCTTTTCTGTTTCCTCTACACAAGGGGTCTTGGGACAAAACTAAATCCGAAATGACAATTGAGTTGCAGCAGTTTTGTCCGACTGTGGCTTAATATTAATCCTCAATAGTAGTTTCATATATATTTATATATGTACACAAATAAAATGTGCATTGAAAACAACCCACCAGCTGTAAGGAGCTCAGTTCATGTGTCATGGGTTGCACCTCGTCCCTCGAACCCAGTGTCCAGCAACCCTGGAAGATCGCTGTAGCCTCGCTGGCTACTGATAAAGAGGCCCCGATGAGAAAATTGATATCAGTGCAGATTTATATGATATAAAAATAATTAATAAAGAAGGTAGACTTAAGGGCAAGTGGTTACAAATGGCAGAGTGAGAGACTGGTTTTGGCAAATAAGCGTTGTACTATGCATGTGTGGCTCTCAAACAGAGGGTTGACGTCATCCATTTGTCTTGTAACCATGCAGCTTGAAGACACTGAGACAACACGTAACATGTGCATGAGTGTGAGTGTGAGTGTGAGTGTGTGTGCGTGTGGGTGGGTGGTGTGCACGAGCAGAGGCAACATGTCCCTCACACACACTCCTCCGCTGACATCAGGAGTGGGTTGATGTACTCGAAGCCTTCAAACTCAGACTGATCAATCTTCCTGACCACGTCACTGCAACAAACAAAGGGATGTGTACATTAATGAGCATTGTATTAGAAGTGTGACAGAGAGAGAGAGAGAGAGAGAGAGAAAGAGAAACTCACTCATCGTCAGGTGTGAGCTGGATGGGTTCGTTAGTGAACTGGGCGTCGAAGTTGTCCAGTCCGAATTCCCCTGAGATGTTGGGCTTGAATGGAGGGACCACCTGCTTCTGCTCCAGCTGAAACAACAATGTGGACATCAGATGGGAACACAACAAACTATTGTTTTCTCAAGGGTCATTAAAGACATGGGATCACTGACAGGGTTTACACTGTAGAGTAATCCAGAGCTATAACAACGATACAGACGATCGATCAAAAGGAAATTAGGTCTAGTAAATTAAAACAGCGACATTATCCTAAGAACGTACATCAATATACAACATTTAGAAAACACTACACCCTCTTTCTAGGGTTTCCATGATTTTTGAAATTCTTATTGTGTGAATGAATTAAATAAGTAGATTTGAAAAATATGACAAAAACACTGATACACAAAATTCAGAGAAATCACAAAGATGATACACATCAGACTGGAGAACAGATTCGATCAGAAAAAGCAGCATTGATAATATTTAAAGTGCACAAAGGTTTCCATAAATAAATCTACCCTCAACCTGTCCTTGTGTCTCTCATTACATTTCCACACATCGCTCCTCAAGCAGGCCGACAGCTGCTCCCCCTGCAGGTCAGCAGGAGCAGTGAAGGACAGGCTTTCAGGTTGGTGCATGGTTGTAGTTGGAGGGTGAGCGTGGGGGAGGTGTAAGCCGATCCCTCCAGACACTCTGACCTACTGCTGAGTCCCTGCTCCAGACCAAACAGGGACAAAAGTGGTCATGGTGATCCCTGGCCAGCAGCCCCGTCTGTCTGAAGGTCGGTCGGCCTGTCTGAGGGTCTGTCATCCACCGATGCACGTGTCCCTGTCCATTACTTAAGGTGATGTTGGTCTTCCTAAATGTCCTGGATCATTTACTTGGTTTCATAAGTTTTTTCCCCCCACATACCTTTAGAGTTGCAGTGGTTTTAACTTCTAAACTGAACTAGTTAAATTAAATAAAACAATGTTTAACATCAGGGATACAGCAGCATATCAGGGTTTCTGCAGGTTCACCAAGTTTCCTCCAAGACATATATTAATGTTAATGCATGCCAATTCATGCTGATTAAGCAAAAAGAATACAAATCTATTTTTTTAAGTTATTTTACTGTAGTATAGGACGTTTGTTGTGATCAGAGTTTTCTGTCTTTTGTTTATCTAATTAAAATCAAACTACTGGGTCAAACTTTGTGACACTGCTTTTATATTTCTGTTCAGGGTGCCATAAAACTGATGCACGTGTTGACGTGACTAACCTCTGAGACAGAGAGTCACGTTGAGCCTGTTTGATTTATATTGCCCTTTGAGACAATTCACGTTCATGTCTTATGAGTTCTATCACCTGACCACATTTACTGTAAACACATACGCACTGACTTTAGAACAACACTATGTTTCAAGCAAAGAAAACACACACAGGTTACAAGTGTAGATGGACACTTTCAGTGCATCCACATGACTGGTGCTCCATGAGGGAGTGGCAACATGTCAGAAAAAGATTTCATATTATATCTGTATATGTGTTCAATTTAAGGCAAAGGGCCTGTTTTACCTGCAAGTGAGATTATTGAACTTACTTCCTCAATTAAACTTTTGAATTGTTGTTCCTATTCCATCGTCTAATTACTATAAATATATAAGAGCAATTTCAGTTAGGTATGTTTTTCTGTCTTGATGACGTTGTCTGCCGTTGTCAGTCTTCTGCCTCGCCTGTTTGTTTCTGTCTGTCTCATCACATCACTTTAACCCTCAGCTCTTCTACCAGCCTCAGGGCGAGAGAGAGAGAGAGAGAGAGAGAGAGAGAGAGAGAGAGAGAGAGAGAGAGAGAGAGAGAGAGAGAGAGAGAGACCGTGACCTTGTGCACTTAGATTCGACCCGCGTCTTGCAGCAGTTTTCTGTTTTTCTTTCTCTGCCAGATCAATATGTGGATTGATTTTGAACAGTTCTGGAGGCTCACTGGTATTGGACTGATTTTATTAGAAATTACTAAGAAAAAGGAGGCAATTCCAGAAAAGCATAAGGTGGGTGGGGGGGGGATAAAAAACGAATAACTCACAAGGTCCCAATCAACGTTTCGGAAGAACGGATGTCCCATGATGTCAGCAAAGCCTGTTTGAGGGTGACAGCCTAGACGCTCCTTGGGATCCTGAGGGAGAGAAAGAGTTTGGGTGAGAGGAGGAGGCGGAGGATGATAGTTGAGACAGACGAGTAAGATGATGGCAAAGAAAAGGGGGGTGAAGGTGGTAAATTAGAGGATTTGCCAGACAGGTTGGAAAGAGGATTTTTTTGAGAAAAAATAGTTTTTTATTAAAGATAAGTAAAAAGGTGCTAGAGCCACATTGAGAAGGTGAGTGTGTGTGGGTGTGTGTCTGTGAGTAAAAGAGTGAGATAGCACTGTGACTCTATCTGAGGCCATAATAATGTTCTTGACTCTCAGGGGTCAGCAGGAGCCAACACCGGTTAAGATTCATTCAGGCTTGCCTGAACCCTCCTTACCTTGTTGAGAAATCCCTTGAGGACACTGGCGGCTTTGACTGACAACGAGCGTGGGATTCTGATCTGTTTTTCCAATATTACTGCAGGAGGTGAGAGAAAGGAGGAGAGAGTGAGCTAGACGGTCCCCTGGGGTCGAGATGACAGGATAGCACTGACACTACTGCATTTATGAGGTTGATCCTGGGGGACATTCTCATGTTGGACATACATAAAGTCACTCTTCAATAAAGTGTCATCAGTCAAGAGAACTTCTGATTCCCATTTATCTAAAATAGTGACTATTTGTCTGCCAGACAAAAAAAACATGCATTCACACGTCTCCCTGTCACAGATGGTTTAAAGCCTGGCACTGGGAGAAGTGGCCTACAGAGAGGTGTCAATACAAAGGTGTTGCATGTGTCTACAGACCCGGTTTTTCTTTTTTATAAACCTCACCAGTGTGTATGTGTTACCTTGGAAGAGGTAGTCTTCTGTGTTCTGGTCTGGGTTGTCGGAGCTCCCAACAATGTCGAAGGGCGACCGGCCTGCCATCATCTCAAACATGAGCACACCCAACGCCCACCAGTCCACGCTGAATCCTGAAGAGAGCAGATGAGAAGAAAGAAAATTAAGATTAATTAAAGAACAAGGGTAGAGAAAAAAGATATCAGTAAAGATATCAGATGTAGACTAGACAAAGTACAACACATTTAAAGCTGATCTATACAAACACGTTTTAAGTACATATTTAAAAAAGGGGACAATCACAGTGGGTCTAATAATAATAATAATAATTAATCAAATAAGAATCTATGCACATACATATGCCACATTACTTTATGAATACCAGCCTCCATTTTTATACTGACACAAGCTGATTAGAGTTCAAAGTGTTGTTTCAAAAAAGGACCACTGTACATGCATGTAAAAAAAAAAATTTGCATAAAATTCAAAAACACTGGTATGATCATGGACCGGTGGAACCTGTTGCTATGATACCAAGTTTGGTAACCAGGGAGCTGTTTATTCTATTTTTATTGACTCTCATTTATAGACGTTCATGTGCAGCGCTCAGTTCAGATGTAGACTCTAAAATATGACTGAACATTTCTCATAGCACCTCGACTAAATCTGTAACATATTAAAACTGTGATTCACGTCAGTCTAGTTTGTTTGAGTTATATGCAGTTTGCAATAAGGTGAGATAGAAGCGTAATTCATTCTGGGGATGTAACAATCGTTTCTCCATTACTCATATTTCAGTTTTTTTTGCCCAAATTTACCTTGTTTCTCATTTTCCTGTAGGTTTAATTGTTCTCATTCTTTTGTGCTTTCACAGAACTGCTCCACTGTTTGTACAAAATCCTAATAGCTTCTCAGATGCTCCTGTGCAATGTCTAATATTCTCTTTTACAGCAACTCATCAGATAGCCTTTCTGGTAAGTGTGTGTATCGTAATTCTCACCGTAATCCTCTCCCCTGAGTATTTCAGGGGCGATGTAATTAGGGGTACCGCAGAAAGTGCTCGTTGTATCGCCTGGTCTCAAGCCCTCCTGCAAAAACAAAAGATCATCACATGTCATCTCAGTGGGCTGTAAGCCGACACTTCTGCAGCTTCACAGGTGCTTTTATCCAAAGTGCATTATGATATCAGAAGAGCCTCTGGTAAACAGCAAGGTAAACCACACCTTGCACATGCCGTAGTCTGTAAGTTTGATGTGCCCCTCTGAGTCCAGAAGCACATTGTCCAGTTTCAGATCTCTGTAGATGATTCCCCGCTCGTGAAGGTAGTTGAGAGCGAGACTGATCTCTGCTGAGTAGAACCTGACAATGGCAAAGGACAGTTGTTCAAAATCCCATATGTCTGAAGATACTCCATCAAACCAGTCTTCCTCCTTTTAACGAGTCTACCTGGCGTGTTCTTCTGGGAGTTTCCTTTGTCTCTGCATGTGGAACATGAGATCTCCACCGTTCACATATTCAATTACAAAGAAGAGTCTGTGAAAGGAAAAAAAAGAATCATTGACATTCTTGAATTATTTTTTATGATGGCTGTCTTCAGTGAGCAACTCATGGACATTGTTATATAGAGAAAACATTTTCCATGTTCAGTCATTCGTTTGTTAAATAATAAACATTTTTCAAAATAAACTTCCTGTAGCTGACTTTGGAGACTTTTAATTAAATTGTTAAATGAGAAGTATTGTAGAAAGTCAAGATTTCACTGGGCAGAAAATTCTTTGTCTGATTTTATTTTATGAAGCTGTGAAGATACCATTTGACTCCCACAAGGAGGTAAGTGCTATCACCTGCTTTCTGTCTGGAAACAGGAGTGGAGGCCCACCAAGAAGGGATGATTAGAGGCCTGCTCAAAGACATGCTTTTCTGTTTGGACCCAGTCGATGTCCTGGAAGAGAAATACACAAAGACGGACCCAAATGTAAATCAGAGATCATAATGACGTACTAACTTATAAAAGCTGAATTAGCACCAAGCTCGATCAATCATGCTACAAAGCGTGAAGCATTGCTGCGGCCGGAGAAAAGGGCTGAGCCCGGAGGAAGCGGTGGCAGCAGCAGCAGGCCTCCGTCAATGGCAGGATGACAAGATGTCTGGACACGGCTGCTGCTCACGCTGACAGGGCAGGGACAGCAGAACACTTCACCATTGATCGACAGGCACTTGTGAATTTGTCAATCACGCTAAGTGCATCTAATCAAGGCTAACTACTCCCATTGCTGCGGGCTGTGCTGCAATGCATGTTCACCTAGATCAATTTTTGATGACATGACTGTTTATCTACACCTTCTTAGAAAGACTGATGGCTTTGAGGACGCCTGTCAACTTAACTCAAACTGACTCAGACAAGACATGCAATCACTTGAGAGAAATGTTCATTGTGCTATGAGTAGCAGCACGCATTGATTGTGCTAATTGCATTTATTATACAAGGCAGGATCATAAGACTGATGACTGCATCATTAACGAACCTCATCATATCTCAATAATGTAACTGTTGTTTTTCTCACAGAGCTCACACTTGAAGAGTCTTCTGTGTATAAATAGGCCTCGAAAGGAGACAGCAGATCTAAACAAATCACAGCATGTATCACAGTAATTTGTTCTGCTATTCATTAATGAGATAATATGGATAATCTAAATCTTAAGTCATTTGTTGATTGGGCTTAAATTAATATTTAACTGAAACTAATTGTTTTTTCTATCATTGATTTTATTTCTGTGGGATCGGCTCTTTACTTCTTTAGTCCTGTGTGCATAGGCTGTCCATACAAAAGGAGAGTGTACTGCTCTAATTGCAATAGGAATTAACACATTCAATCCCAGGTGAAAAGAAATGTAAAAGTTTTTTTGGTCTGGTATCCTTCTGTTTTACCTCATCATCATTGACCAGCTCCTTCTTGACCACCTTCATGGCATAGATGCGCTCAGTCTTTTTCAACTGCACCAGCAACACTTTGGCGTAGCTGCCTCTGCCGATCACCCTCAGCAAATCGAAGTCTGCCAGGCCCAGGCTTGAAGGCGATTTCCCTGTGTCTCGACTGCTCCGTGCCTGGGGGGCAGTTAGGCAGAGGAAGGCAAGACCATGAGGTGACAAATGCGAACACGAACTCGGTGACAGTTTGTCATGCAACATTTAAATCCATCAATTTCTGTCTACATAATGTGTTCACTGAACATCTGAACTGGTGATTTGGTTTGGTCAGGACAGTGATTTCCTTTGGGTCTTTTATAAATTAGGTTTAGACAGCTCCCAGCACCAATTTCTGAAAATAAATCTTAGTAATGGCTTTCTTGTCTTTATTAAACAACATTATGCTGCCTCCATTAGACAAGGCACTCACTGTATTACAATCCTTCTCTGTAAACTGCCACCTTCACCATTTCATCACCCGTCTTCTTCCCTCCACTGCTGTAATCTGTTCTGTAGTGAAGTGTTTCCACTGGCGATCCATCTAACCTCTCTTCACGTAACAACCTGCCTTCCCCAGAGTCAGACGTGGAACAGAAGATAAGATCATTTGGCTTGCTCTCTTTTATCTCCGTCTATCTGTGTCCAACCCGATGCATTTTTTATCCATGTCTAACACTCCTGCTCCATTCAACAAACCTCCACCCCCACCCCAAACTACATCCTGGGCCATTAATCAGACTCTGGTGTTAAGAGCTTTGATAAAAGGTTACTTTATTAGCTCCGCCAAAGGAAATCAATATCCACAGCACAGCAAAAGTGCTGGAGTGTAAATGCTCTCTATATCTTACTCCTACAGCAGGTGGAAGGAGGATCACCCAAATGTACGTCACAGCAAAACAAGTCGACAAAAACCTGCTTCCAATTACAGGTGATATTTTTCTTTCTCCTTATCTCCTTATCACAAAAACAGCAAGTATTTGTATAAACACGCACACGTCCATCTAGGCAACATGACAGGTTGACAGGCTGTGAGTCATACATCATGTTTTCTCACCTCTTTCTCTTCTCCGTCGTAAGTCAAGCTTTCTCTGGAGTCTTTATTCTGAGGGCCTGAGAGACGAGAGAAAAACGTGACAGACAGACAAAAGGAGAGGGGGAGGCAGGAGAGAAAAAAAATGAGGAGAGATGAGACCAGAAGGAGAGAAAGTAGGTGAGAGACAGTCAGATGCTTTGTTCACAGCCTTGCAGTGCAAGTGTGATTTCTCGCTGCTTAGTAAGACAAGAAAATACCCTTTTGTAACCAACCTATAACAAAACCAGAAAATGAGAAAAACACAAAAACAATGTAATGGCTCCATTTTCTAGATACAGGGAATGTATAGTTGTTCATGGATTATTATACACAATGGGGTTCCTCACCATCAACAGGAATTGATTTATTTGTTACGCCAATTTCGGGGAAAAAAAAAACTAAAGCTAAGCAAAAACATTTCCATCACAATGGTTCCATGAAAAAACCATGCAACTACGCAGGTGATCTGTGAGCATGGAGCAGGATGATTCAGCTCCCTCACAAACAACAGTGACAACAATTTAAGCTTTCTGATTCAGCCTCCAAACCAGCTAACTGGTTTAAGTCTGGTGAAATAGGAAAACACTGATAGCATCTGAATAATTCAGACTGGGCAGAACAAAGCTACACAACCTCTTGAGCTTAGTTGATTTATCCTTAATGTTGAGACACATTTAATATGATAAATCAATTTGATGAAAAGACTGATTGACTGAGTTTAGATCTGGTGTGTCCAACCTATTAATATATTTCAAAATGTACACTGGATTGTTGTATAGAAAAGGTCCATGTCCAGAAAGTGTGTGATTTTGTTTGTGTGCGTTACCTGGCTGTTCGGTTTGGTCTATCTGACTCGATGGTGGTCCTGGCATGATTGGTTCCTACACAACAACATTCTCCATTTAGTGAACCGAGAGAGTACGATCTTTCTGAGACACTTACATTAATCAGCCACTTCACTTCATCAAGCTAATTTGTCACAGCTCTCACCTGGATCATCGGTCGACCGCACTCCAGTGTCACCAGTTTATGGCATTTCTTGTGCACCAGCAGTTTGCAATTGATGCATTTGTAGCCTTGTCTACCCAGACCCCAGATTCTGTCTGTACAGATGGCACAATGTGCTCGCTGCTCAGGAGGGCAGATGGAGGGGAAAAAATCATCATCAGGAACTGGCATACATGCTCATGGTACAGAAATACACACTGTTTGTTGATGCATTTAAATATGAAGAATGCAAACAAAACCTAGTGTCATGTCTCACCCTGTTGAAGCGTTTTGCTTGAAAGGCATGGCCACTAGCATAGTAAAGCTTCCTCCAGCGCCGGGCTCCGCGCCGATATATGGACTCTGAAGAGAGAAGAGAATGAAAACAGACCTTCCTTTTACCCAAAATTGCAACTACTATCAAATGTCGGTTTCAGCTGTTAAAGGTTAAACTCACTGTCTTCTCCTGGACAAGGCATCCCAGGTTTCTCTGGTATACATGGAAACACTGAGAAGAAGAAAAAAATGACATTAAGATGATCAGTAATTTATTTTAGACAGTCAACTCTGACAGGATCTATGTGAGACCTCTCCCTTCCTCCAATGACAGCAAGTCTAAACAAATTAAACTTGTTGCTTGGAGGGCAACATGGTGACATTCCCTCATGTTGATTTTAGGACAAACACATTCGCCTGCAACACAAAAATAATTAGGATAAGATGTAATCTTCAGAGGCCAGTAAAGATTACACTTGCGTGTGTGTCTGCGATGCATCAAGCTAGATTGGGGGCACGGTGAATCACAGGAGAGGCATGTGCTCCAGCCGACAAGCTTGTTAACGAGCAGACCAAGCGACCCCCCGCGGCACCGTCACACCATCACATCCTTTCCTCCCACCCTCTATTCATCCTTTGCCATCTCCTTGGTGTCCAGCATTCAGTGTACATTTGACCCTTCACCACTGATGTGATTAAAACTTTACATTAACCACGCAGCCTGTGTCCTGTCTACCCACAGGGTACATGCTAACACACACTGCCTGTCAATCAAAGAGTTATGCAACATTATGTGTTTGTATATACATTTATACTATAGATAGATATACACACAAACATACACACAGAAACCCACACCCTACCCCGCCAGCAACACAGTTAGCCGTGACCTCAAGTTCACAAAGTTGTACAACTATTTGTCAAACGAGCAAAGCTGAGACGGGGAAGTGAAGTAGCTCCCGGCCACAGTGACGGATGTCAACAGAGGAAATGATGTTGTTTTCACGGGTCAGCGCTGCATTAACTGAAGGTTTTGATGCTTCTGTGTTGGACACAGCTTCTTTTTGCCTGTGTTCAGGCAGTTAATGCAGACAGGAATAGACAGTTTCCTGCCGTCCTTTCTATTTAAATTCAAATTGCTGCTCCTTTGACTTGAGAATCACAAATAACTGGCTTCTCATCTGGACCTCTTTCCGTCCACCTGGATTGCATCAACGTCTTACTTGTAAAAGCACACAAGAACATTCTGTGAGTCAAGAAGTGGAACTGTACATTTTATGTGATAAATAAAGTCAGTGTGAGGAGCAGCAGGCTCACCGTGGATAATGAGCTCCGAGTCTTTGTTGACTTCGTAGAGACGCAGGGCTTCTTCCAGCTCCAGCTGAGACGACACTGTACAGGGGTCACCTAACAGCAGAGGAAACACTGTTATTCACCACATTTAGATGCAAGAAACCAGATAACTGAGAGCAATCAGGCAAGAAAACAGGGGAAACGTTTGTTCATACAAATCCCTCAATCACTTAAATTCAAATATTTTTTGTGGAGCCTTAACAGGTACATTTTAAGCACACTGGCGAAATATGAATATGCAGCCAGGAGACACTCTTTTCCTTTGATGGGCTCTGTAGTGAAAGCACTTATTTGGTTAAATTTGTGAAAAGACATGGAAATTACTTGTCTTCACTGAGAGTGTTTGTTTGTTTCATCTTTCACCTCTCGTACCGAAGTGCCATTAGAAACCCTTTATGAGAAACCAGGCTTTCCATTTACCCAACATTAAGGTTCTGTAGAGAAAGTTAGAGTACCCAGGTTGAAGAAATGCAGAGAACGACAAGATAAAACGCCCACAGAAAAAATGTTTAAAAAGTGTGTAGGTGTGCGTGGGAGCAGAAGAGACAGAAGTCAGTGCTGCCATCTCAAAAAGTTTCCCTTTAATTACTCATTGTTATATTTAAACAGTGAACAATCAACAGTGGCACGACAATTAAGTTACCTAAATATGTCTTGGATAATGGGCAAAGTTTGAGAAAGTAGGTGAACCTAAGGTTTATGACATGAAAGAAACATTCACGTCTAGAGTGAGAAACCGTGTCCAATTAATGCAACAAGATTAAAGTGTTCATGCTACTTGAGGGACAAAAAGACAATATCTTTGTGTTCTTGGAAAGGCTGAAATGATTGTGATTTGAAAGACTTAATTCACATATTCATCACAACAAGTTCTATAACAAATCTTTTTGTAAAATGTTACAATGGAGTGTGATAAAACAGAAGCCCAGATAGCGTCTAAGGATTTAACAAAATAATAGGAGTCTATCTTACGAAAATCATAGTGCATGGTGGGGACAGGGTGCCCACTGAAGTGTGCCTTAAGTTTGCCAAAGGGCACCTGGACATTCCACATCACAACTCAGGAAATATAAATAAATAAATTTACTGCAGACATTATGAGAATAAGTCTGAGCTGAAGAGGTACGATGGAATACTGGCTCAAATTTCCTCCTGAGCTATTTGCTAAAAACAATGAACAATGTTTGTGGTTATCTTTGCTAGAAGGGGTTGAACCAGTTTTAAATCAAAGAGTTCACTCAGTATTTTTCACCAGCCCTGTGACTGTTTAATGGGTGTGTTCTATATAGACATGAAAGATCGTAAAAGGCAGTATTACAGCTAAAGTAACAAGCAAAATGTCTGATGCTGGTTGTGAAAATATTATTATAGGGAGCTGAGTTAACAACAGAGGTCTCGTCCTCTCTGGTGCAGGCCAGGCTGACAACACAGATAAAAAATCTAAATGAAGCAGTTTGACGTGGACAAAGAGCATCTCTGCAGGCTTCAATCTGCCGCTAATGTTAGATCAGCTTGTTTCTAGGGTGCTGGATTGTAGGTTCAATGTTCAGCATTCAGAAGATTTTTCAACAGGAGCTACATTATGTGCAGGCGACTCCTCCGCGCCAAACCAAACAGGAAAGGTGATTAACAGATAAAAACACTGAATAAAGCAGTTTCTCTGATGTGGACGCAGGACGCCAGAAGGAGCCGTTTGCTCAGCTTGTTTCTCTCCCAACTTAAGATCCAGACACCCAATTACTAAAATCCTACATCTGGTTAAGGGATATAGTTACAAGGTTATATGAATATACAAAGTGCCAGGACTTGAAATGTTAAGAAAGTAGTCATCTGGAAATGCAATGTAACTAATGGAAACTGTCGGTGGTAGACGTCTCTCCCACTCAGAGTACTTCATTACACACATCAAGCAGCTTTACTTTCTCAGACAGGCTTATGACTGCAGTGACTGTATATGGGTGGCAACCAGCTGATCTGAGTCTAATGAGTTTGGGCAGAATGACCTTATCCTGAGCAGAGTGACAGCTCCATCTTTCCAATGACACTATTACTGCCGCCTGACTAACCGGATGACCACAAGGAATTGGGTGGAGGTGCTGAGCAATTCCCTCCTTCTGTGATGTGTGTGCATGTGAGCTTGTTTTTAACACATTGCACAAATAAAGTCAAGCAAGTTCAGCTTGCAGCTGTGCTTAAGTTTTATCTTTAACTTAATATTTGTTTAGCATGTTTGTTTTTCCTATGAGGTGAAAGAGAGAAGCAGAGAAGGGCGATGGCTGCATACCTTCTTCGTCAATCCACTTCATGGTGAAGAGCTGGTCGTTGTCCATGGAGCACATGTCTTTCACTTCCCCGTACAGAGACTCGTATGAGATGGATGGTTCAAAATGGGTAATCATGATGTCCCTGCATAAAAGACATATTTCACTGTTATATACATGTTATTAAATAGTAATCCAGTGAAAGAATGAGGAATATCAACCATCTACTAATACCCTTAAATGTTTTCTTTCCAAGCTTAATGCTTCTGCTATTGAGTACTAAATACTAGCTAGCTGCATTAAAAATTATATATGTATTATTTAAGTTGATAGCTTTGACCTGAACACAATCAAACATCTCTGTACTAACAGACCACCTGCTTCCCAGTTATTGTCACAGTATTGGGTATTTTTCCGTGCTAAAAAATAAAAAGTCACAGTTCTGCCTTGAATTGTTGGAAGAAAAACTCAGGAGAATGCCACACTTTTGATGAAGGAAAAAAAATCCCCCTCAAACCCTGCTGTGTGTGTCACAGTCTGTCACATTTGTGTGCATTCACCCGTACAGCATGATTGTGGGTGTGATAATTTCAGCAAAAGCACGAGAAAAAGGGTGAAAGAGTGACGGAGAGACAGACACACACAAACAGAATCAATCACAGGCAACTGTGACTGCTGTGGTAAAGGCTCACTGTCCACCACTGCACTCCATTACTTCTCTTAAAAACAGAAAAAAATCATTTACACTTGGCTTACTGCCCTTAATCAACAAGTACATCACTCATCAGCTCACAAACACTCGAACATTACGATGAGACACAGGATTAAGAGAAAAACAAAGATTGACAACCCCTGTGGACGGGATCATCTGTCTGTCATTTCATAGCAGCCTTAGGATTGATGTCGCCTGCTCTCAGCCTCATGGACCGCCTCAGTTGTGTATATGACACGGAGTGGGGGATGCAGATGGACTTGAGCTTTTACAGGTCTCCAGGCGACAGGAGTCTGTGCTTGGGCGTCAACATTAGCAGGGAGGCAAATATGATGAAAGTACAGAAAACAGACAGGAAATTAAGAGGGGGTGATGGGTAATAGCCGTTCCACCAGTAAAGAAAGTGACCCTCCCCAAGGACAAACACCCCTTACTCCCTTTACTGCCGTCATCAAAGATGGACCCAGATTTCCATCAACTTGAAAGCTTGATAGTGGGATGATAAAATGCCAACGCAAGTAAACAATGCACACCTAGGAGGCCATCTACTAAGTCCAAGGACGATGTAAAGTGTATAAGGTCACTCTGGGGTCAGTCCTTGCTCGGAGCAGACACACATGAACACACGTTAGACTGTGATTTATTAATGTTGAGCATGGCTGGGATTAAACTGTCTGAAACTCCACAGAGAATGGAGGAAGCTTTCTGAGCATGAGTCTGGCACGAAGTTCAGACTGATGCCTACTCCTCCGTCTTCCCACTTTTTTCTCACCCTCCATCCTGCTGGTGTTAATCATTGCCTGCGTAGAAGGGAGGTGGGAGAGGGGGTGGACTGGCAACAACACTTCTATAGTCTGATCGTCTCGCTAGGACCAACATGGCAGCTCAACTTCTTGTTAAAATCAGAACAAACACTATCTATGATCCAAGCAGCATATAAATGGCAGCAGGTGACTTTAACTGGGTCACGTGTAGCCGGACCAGAGCTGTGGGTGCTCATTAAACACAGTTTCTGTGCTGTAGTTAAATCTAAGCCACTCAGGTGCCTCAAACAACTGTGACACAGATACAGGCTCAGGAACAAACACTAGACAGGAAGGGATAAAAATATATTGAGAGAGCAGGGGTAAAAAATACATTTTACTTTCTGTAACTGAAGTTTATAAGATCATTACAGTATAAACATTACCATACACACTTAAGTAAGTAACGGCTATTATTTAAAAGAACGTAGCATGTTTAAAAAAAACAAAGAGAAAAATGAAAAAATAAATGTCATTTTAGTTTCTATTTCTAGACATTGGTTGATTTCACAGAATAGAATGATGTCAACTTTGGGTGTTGACTTTTGACTTGGAGAGAAAAATCAGCAGTTTGAAAATATAATCTTGAACTCTCTGATAAGCTTAATTGGCATTCCTTTCTTTACTGATGTTGATAGCAGATAGATAAAACATTTTTTTTCTAAGAAGTCTAATATAGATCAAAAAGTAATGACAAATTAAAGCCCACTGTGGGATTCCTCAGGGTGACAAAGAGAGATAGACTGTGAGGCTCATCAGTCGGAGGAGGAAGTGACATTCCTCACAGACCTGGCATTCCTCTGCTCTGCATTGTCCTACAGTAGAGCTAAATTAAATAGAGGAGGAGGAGGAGGCAGCACATGAGGAAGAAGATGAGGAAATGTAGAGGGCGCTGGCCTGTGCCCCTGGTGTCTTAACTGCCGTAAGTAGGACTCTGAGGCCGCATCTGCCCAGCATGCAGCCATTTGTTACTGGTGAGTGCTCAAGCAGGAAGAAGGGTCAGGGTGCCTCTCCAGGCTTCCATGAGCACCTACGACCATCCATCTCTCTGTCAGCACTGCCATGGGTATGCCCCCCCACAACACCTTCACGCTACACCTCCACATAACCCACATGCACAAGCGCGGAGAAGACGAATCACATGCTAACACAGAAATGCATTGATAGGAAAGGCTTGCCCAAAACAGCCACCTATTCAAAAAAACATGCACTGCAACTGGCAGCTCTGCTGGTCCACATTGCAGGATGCTGCAGTTTGAGGCAGCTCAAGTCTGCCTGTCATGCACACAGAGAGGAAGCCTTGAGCACAAGGCAACAATCAAACACACCCCTGCTGAGTGGAGGGCCAAGGTCACTCCTCCAACTACAGAAAGACATGAGGAGGAGGAGATGTGCGATGTGTAAAACACATAATGATCCAGACACTACGACACAGGCAATTCATTACATGTATTTGAACAGCAACTAGGAGTGACGGATAGTCCTTTACTATTATTAGAAGTAGAGATGTGTGTATAACATTGTGGTTCCATGCTTGAGGGGCTTTCAGAGAAAAAGTAAATGGCAAGATAAGGAAGACTTCCTGTATTTTAAACAAAGGCAAGCCTTCCAGTCCTGATGTAAATGGTGGAGTCTTTGAAAAGGAAGAGCAACTCCTTTCTAAGAGAAGAGAATGAGTGAACTGCTCCGTTGAGCCAGTGTAATCCCATTTTCCTGCCAAACAACATGCCTCACAGGAATCCTGAGGTCGATTTGGCCCATAAGAAGCCTTGCGTTTGTCAGTGTTGGCAAATCAATGTTAAACTCTCATAAACAAACACGGAAGGTAAACTGTGAAACTCACGAGGAAAGGTCCATTTGGCAAAATATAATTATTCATACAACAAACGGTATGTAAAAAAAATAAAACACAAGTTTTAATTACTTACTGCTTTAAAAACTGTATCAATGTGCCTAAAATTCACAGAATAATGAAACAAATAATTAATGTAAAGTGGTGGTTTGTTCTTCTCTCGGTTTTCAACTACACAACACCACCTCTGTTGACCTCTCTGTTGATCTAAATGAGAGCAACATAAATACAGGCCAGTGACAGAGCGGCGATGCTACAGGCTGACACCAGTCTGATAAAGCTGTCTCTGGCAGATGACAGACAAATGAAAAGAAAAGAATGGACTCACAAATAGCACAAGTACTGAAAATAGATAAACTTTATCAGTGAGTTAAAATCATGTAAACAGCCTGATTGAATATGGTACATGAACATATTTTAAACTAAAACAATGTCTTTAAAACATTTGTTCTCTCCTATCTGTTATGAAGGCGCCTAAGTGCTGATCTCACACCACAGAAAATGCAAGGAAATGACCTGTTAAGGGCTGGAGTAAACAATTACTTCCTCTATAGTAAAGTTGCACTTTCTACAACTTTATAAAAACACAAATAAACATTACTTCCTGATTCATCACCATCAATCTAAAACACTGATTCATCTCACTAATAGGCATTACATCTAGACCCCACTCTGTCTGAAGTGACACTATAACAATGCTGATGGCATCCTGTCCTAATCCAACCTGATTCAGCCAAACTTGCTTTCCCTTTTGCCAACATAGCTGAGATTCCGCAGCAGCAGCCTCATGAATACTTCAGATGTTTTGTTGTGCAGGATGAATACCAGTTATCGGCACACATTAGGGTTTATGAGGTGTGCCGCAGAGCCAGTGAGAAATACGTCAGGTATGACCAAGGTGACTTGCACTACACGTTTTTCAAGCTGGCTGGGCTCCAATCAATGGCTCTGTCAAACAGAGACAGTGGGACAGGGTGTGCCGAGGAAACAAGTGGGTGACCAATGATTTCCATCACCAAGTCCAAGTGTGAAACTAAAACAACTCCCGGACATTAATCACCGACTCTTAATTAGGTATGACTAAATATCACAGGCAGTTTCATAACAAGAGGAACAAGCAGGGATTAACAATTCACTGACATTTTCAGTTTATGATGTCATGCTCCCTCAGATACTAGTAATGTAAACACAAGGTCGGGGGTATGTGTCACAGAGAGTTCACCTGGAGTCGAAACCAACACTGAAATAAAGAATAAAGGATTAACTACTCATTGGTAGACTTATCAGGAAAACACTATCAAATATATGAAGTATGGAGTTTAAAAGAAGCTTATTAGGTACAAATGTGCATATTATTCATTAGAATGTTTGATTTTATTTGGTATTTACAGTTTCTATATGTTTAAGTCTTGGGGAATTTGATAATACTAAACAAGCAAATGAACCCCTCATCTTAGATTTTTTTATGATGAAAAAACACTACACAACTTTTAAACATTATACATACATTTGAGTAATCAAGAGAGGAACTGATGGGACAATAGGAAAAACACGTTAGCTGTAGGACTGACTTGTAGTACACAGTCTTGTTGTCAGTATTTCTGACTAGAATGAAAATTAGAGTGGCGCAATGGTATTTATACTCATTTCCTGTTCTGATATATTCAGCCAGTGCTGGGAATAAAGCTCTGATTTGAACTGTCTTTTATCGATTTCCGGTTCTTCCCTAAATGACACAACACACATCTTTCAGCAAATGTTAACTTGGTGAAAAACTGGTCGATCGATAACAACAACCTAGTTTGGATGTTCACTTACTGGCAGATACTGGACTTAGCGACCACTGTTAGCAGCCGTTAGCTAGCACAACAACTCATTTTGACTGAGTTTAGAGCACTTGACAAATTCGCTACATACACCAGAAGTGACACTGTGGTTTGGGCTTCACAATGGCTGTGTGACCGGACAGTTTCACCTGCCTGTCCGCCTGGTCAACTTCCCCCAAACCTGGTACCTGGTATTAGCATGCTGCTAGCCGACTTTGCTAACGTTAGCCAACTGGTTTGCCCCCTTTTAGCGAGTCTGAACCCGGCAACGAGTTGGGTTTTGTCACAACATCCACAACAAAAACACGCCGGAGGAAAGTGCGAGTCCTTACCCTTTATAGTACGCTTTCACCCGGACTTGGTGGGAATTCTCGCCGGGGTGGGACATGGTGCTGTCCCGCAACGTCGGCATCACAAGCTCCGCCGCGGTCTGTCCGACTCACCGATGCCTTCCTCCTTCCTCCCTCAGCGGTGTAGTTGTGTATCACGCCCAAATACCTTGTTCGTACAGTCCGTCGACACGCAGAGTAAACGCCGGGGTATTTTCTCCTAAATATGGCGACTTTGGCTGTTTTTGGACAAACACAGCCCACAGGGAAAGTAAAGGAAAACTTGCGGAGTCCGCCGAACAACTCCCCACTGCAGAGGCCTGGCGACGGGCGAGTCCACTGCCGGAATGTTGCGGGGTGGCGCATAACTTAGCACCGTGTAATCGCAGACATGTCAACGCGCTAAATTAGCATTATATTTCAACTTTACCGAACGCATTCAACTCAGGTACATTTCCCCAAAGCAACAAACCAAACGTGGGATTATTTCCACGTCGCTGCAATTGAACACGTCGCCGTCCAGGTTTCCCGACTGTACCAACTCAGGGCTTTAGCTTGTGCGAGTGATGCATTCACGTACAAACATGAGCTCGGACATCGCATAAATCGCCCGGGGACATGTCGCATTCAAGTGCTCTGGTTTGGAAATAAACAACAATATAGCGTCATTTAACTAAACAATGTAACGTTAAGTAGTATGTATTAGATATAAAACACTGGAAAGATAGACTTTATTTTGACTGTATCACTTTGTAATTTCTACAACCACTCAGTTTCAGCCTCCACGATAATGATGTTGTATATCCATTAGTTTGTGGTGCTCTTCAATTGTATTCTAATATTAAAACTAATTTTGTACATGTTTTAGTACATGACTGAGTTGTCACATCAATACTCACTAGTCTGTTGCCTCCATTCATTCTGCCATTATATTGAAACCGTTTTGTATTGCATTTTCTGTCTCTTTCGAATTTAGATTGTATACTTTATCCTTGGACAGCAACAAGATTCCCATATAAAAGCTCATTCTGTAAATCATTATATAAAAATCGTTACGACAATGGAAATAAACTCAGAGGAAACAGTCAGTGCGCGCAGCAGCAGACCCCCGCATGTGGAAGGTCCTCCCGCACTGTAAGCGGTGCTGTGTCCAGGCTCTTTTTTAATTATTACAGTCTCCTGTCTGTGCACCGTCTGATTTTTTTTTTTTTTTATCTCCATTCTACATTGACGCACCAGTGTCGCCTCCTGACTGGGACAATGTGCCGGGATCCGGGCAGCTCCTGACGGCCCGGGTCTTTCACTAACAGGCAGGTACCGCCGACAAGAGGTGACTAGATGAGGATGCATGACGCACACAGAGAACGACTCCCCGATATGTTGAATTGATTATCCTCTACATTAGGGACAGTACATTTATGATGAGACTGTGTTTTTGTGCTCGTTCAGGATTTTTGGATAATGTCATGTCTGCTTTCTAATAGACTGAACAGGGTCTGCAGCAAAATTCAATCAATATTCAACGTGTGAGGCTCCAGCCATTTGAAATATACAGCAGAATATTTCACTGGGCTAATGGCAGAGATCATTTAATAATTACTGTTTTTTGGAATTAATGTACTCATAACAGCTGTTTGGGAAAACACCTCTAGCACCGAGGCATTGTTATTTTCTACAGAACGTGTGAGAGGCACAAAATAACATAAAACGCCCATCAGTTGATCAATGGTGAAATATTTTTCGATTGTTGTGGTATTAATGTAATATGTTCTCACAGGTTACAACCTATTGATCAATAGCTGTTGTCCTCTGTTATGGTGTGATTATAACTTATGACTCACAATTCGATTGTTATGATTTTACACCAAAATAAAACAAATAAGAAAATGTTGGAGAAAATGATCATCTACAATCAGCATAGATTATTCTTTAATATGCTGAATGTTTATTTCAATGCTGCACAAGGTTGGTTTTCTCTTAAATGTATTATTCGGTATTTAAATTGCATTCACATAGATTTAACTCAAAGGAAGCTGGTATTTAACTTCCTCCTCTTCATTAATGTCTCTTTCATCTCCATAGTTCCCCCATCACTGAATCTGTGTGTGTGACCTGGAGGATGGAGCGACCGAGGCCAGGAGAGAAGCAGGCAGACTCTAATCAAACTGTAGCCGCTACCACCACCTCTACAACATCAGCTGCAGTCACCATGGCAACAGTCAGTTCCAGCTGTACCACGTGCACCCAGGTGCCCTCAGCATCCCTCAGCATCATCCCATCTGACAGACAGGCGGTCCAGGTAATAGACAACACACAAAACCTCTGCAAAGAGTTTTTCACATGAGTGCTTTAGGTAATAGACGGCATCTGGTAGCCCTGGGCTTCATTTAATAGGGGTAGTCCCATTGGGCTAATAACTGGGTCCATGACCGGAACTGTCAGATGGTCCAGGTGCTAGACAGCAACACATCTGTATACATTATTCAATTTGACAAGTCAGATAATAGACTGTAGCACAGATCTCGCATCATGACGGGGGGAAGTCCAGGTCTAGAGTGTGTCGCTTGATTGGCAGTCCAGATAATAGACAGCACCTGCTAGGAACTCTGCACTCATTGTTTTATTCAACATGAACGGTTTCCAGGTAATAGACAGCACCTTTGAACTCCAGACAGTAATAGGCAGGAATGGGACCTCTGCAGTGCATGCATTGTTTCATCTGATAGGGAAAAAGGTCAGGTAATAGACAGCGCCCATTACCTTTGCATGCATTCATATTGTTATATTTCTTGGCCAGTTGAAGAAAATATGTCCTTTCTACACTGTGTACACTTGTCTTTAATGAAACTACCATACTATTTAGAAATTAATTTGTTTTTAACCAACAGGTGATCCAGCATGCTATCCACAGACCTCAGAGCATGGCAGCCCAGTACCTGCATCAGATGTACGCAGCCCAGCAGCAGCACCTCATGCTGCAGACAGCAGCCCTGCAGCAGCACCAGCACAGCCCCCAGCTGCAGAGTCTGGCCACTTTACAGCAGGTCAGTGTGTGTGTGTGTGTGTGTGTGTGTGTGTGAGGGGGGGATAAAAGAGTTAGTTAGCAATGCGTTCACAATTCCTTTCAGGCTGCAGTCTGTCAGAGGCGGCCTCAGACTCCCTCCGCTGGCAGTTTGGTTCAACCTGCTGGTGTCTCCCATAGCTCTGTGAGTCATTCGTCTCGCACTCATCCACATATGAAGTCCACTCTCTGTGTCTATACATTCCTCTTCATGCCTCCCTCGACCCAGATCACTCTGCCATCGTCTCCGGTGACGGCCCAGCTGATTGGCCGCACCCACACATCCAACTCCACCGCTGCTGCATCCACCGTATCCCAGCAGGCCATGCTCCTGGGAAGCAGACCAGCTAACTGTAACCAGGCTCAGATGTACCTTCGAACTCAGATGGTACTCACCTCTTCAAATATCCCCAAGCTCCTGGTCGTACTGCTGCTTTGAAACTACATAAATCATTTGCCCTACTTCTATTTTTACTGGACGCTTTTATCCTCTTTCAGCTAATTCTGACTCCTGCAGCTCCGGTGGCTGCAGTTCAATCAGACCTCCCCGCTGTCACCTCCTGCTCCTCCTTGCCTACCTCCTCTCAGGTACCGACTTTGCCAGTCACATCATTAAAATAAGCCACGTGTGACACAACCCTCTTTGTTATAGACCTGATGTCACGAACCTTGGGCGTGAGCCAGTGAGTTGCAGAATAAAAGGAGATCTGTGTCATACACTGACTTCTAACAGTTATTCTCTTCTGCACGTGTTCAGATTCATAATCTGGCTTTGCGTGCCCACCTGCCTGGAGGTCTGGCTACAGCCCACAGTGTCATCTTAAAGCCGTCCAACCAGCCCCAAGCCCTGTCTCCATCTGCCTCTTTGTCCAGGACATCAATCTGCGCTTTGAAAACCAACCAGCTGATTGACACCTCCACCGAGACGAGTCAGTCCGGAGCCCACATTCTAAACCCAGGTGAGTCACTGTGCGTGAACAAAAACAACAAACTGGTGAGTTTTAAACCAACAGATGGGCCTTCGTTCTCGGTTTCCCTGCAGCCTTTTCTCCAGTGCAGACCCACGCTCTGGTCAAGCAGCAGCTGTCCTGTCCCGCCGGCCAGCGGGTGGCGCACCACCAGCTCATCCTGCAGCAAACCACGGCAGGCGCCCTGAACCACAGACACCTCCAGCCCATCGCCCTCAGAGTCGCCCCCCAGGAAACAAAATCTCACCCTCTCCCTCTTAAAAGACTGACCACTCCCGGCATCCAGTCACACACCAACAGTGACCCCCAGACCTCCTCCTCATCTTCATCCATCACCAGCGTGTTTGCATCATCAGCTCAGAGCTCAATCCCAGCTGCCACCGTTCAGCCTCAGCCTCCTCCTCTGGTGGCTGCGCCTCAGCGCCGGACCTTATTCCCACAAATGCAGAATCATCCTCCGCCCCCTCCTCCACCTCTGGTTCTCCCCAGGCTGCCCCAGAACCCCCCGGCCTCCCTTCAGAGGCTATCCCTCCACTCGCTCCAGGCTTTGTCCGTCCAGTCGGGCCAGATGCTGCTGACAGAGCGGGAGCTGCCTGTGGCGGAGGCCCTCCTCCAGATGCCCTACGAGAACCGACCTCCTCCTCAGACCGTGGCCGTCGACCTGAAAGTGCATGTGGTCAGACGCAATGACAATCCATCAGTGAGTCGCCCTGTCCTGTGTGGAGATCTCCTGTTTACAGTATGTTGTAATGAACAGAGGTTCTGCTGTGGTTTTATTTCCAGTCGGGGCAAACGTGCAAAGAGAACAGACAGAACCTAGAGGAGAAGAAAGGTGGATGTTCTCCAAGTGGACAGACAGATAGGACCCCCACACCCCTCACTGTGTCTCCGAAGCAGAATGGCGCAGGTAAAATATGATGCTCAATATTCAAAGATAATGCGTTAAAGACTGGTCCATCAAACATGGCTTAATGTGTCTTGAACTAACTTCTGAGCAAAGACTGATATACAGTTCACCTTCTGTCCCGCAGTGACGGGCTTGTCCCCTGTCATCTCCAGTCAGAGGTCACCCCAGGTGGAGGAGTCCCAGCTCAACACGACAGGCAGCAATGGAACTAACCCTCCACCTACTCCTCCTCTTCCTCCTCCGCCACCTTCAGCGCTACCTCCGTCCATCCTTCCTACCACAGCCAGAGGCCCCAGCCAGCCTCCCTCCGCCCCAGCCAGCCTCCCAGGAAGCCCAGAGAGGATACTGACAACACACGTCCTCACACACCTCATAGAGGGCTTCGTCATCCGAGAGGGCCTCGAGCCGTTCCCAGTAAGCTACCCTACTGGGAGCCTTCACAGAAATAATACAACGTCTAATACAAAACCTACACCACCTCTACACATCTCCTTTGCTTTCTGAAGATGCAGGTGGGTCCGTCCTCGCTCTTAGGAGACCAGCAGGCTTCACTACCCGAGTCACAGGAGATACACACCAACGGGAACCCAGCAGCAGAAGACAGTCCTCTGGATGCTGACCAGTCAGATTCAACCGACTCAGAGATGGATAATGATGAGCACACAGCAGATGGTGAGCACTGTGTCTGTGTGTGTGTGTGTGTGTGTGAAAGAGAGAGACTAACAGCTGGTTCCTCTGCAGTTGCAGAGCTGGGAGAGAGCGTGGCGGGGATGTTGCAGTGTGAATACTGCGGGAGCAGAGGTTACGCTCACACGTTCCTTCGCTCCAAACGTTTCTGCTCCATGACGTGTGTCAGAAGGTAAATGAATCCCACACCGACGTGTTTGCGGTTCTCAGACAACTGGCCAGTGAACACAACACAACACCCAGCTCCATCCCCTTATAGCTACTATGCAGACTCCAAATACTCATATTCCTGTTTTATTTGTGGATAGAGGGAGGGCAGGGAGACTTGTCATCCATCTCCATAACATAATGTATTAGGTTGATCGTATCTGCCCAGCTTGTGTTTCACACAGCCTGTTCCTGTGGGGGTGAGACATGCCAACTCACATCTGGACTCCATCGAACTCCATTCGGTTCATAAGAAAAAGCCTCAAGTGTATAATTAGTCTGGTGTTTCCCTCTGATTCTCCATCCAGCCATCAAAGACCCCACAGCTACGGGTCCAGATGCAGACCGTGCCCGACTAACTGTGACTGGCTCTCTGTGTTCAGGTTCAGCGTGAGCTGCACCAAGCGAGTCACAGTGCTGCGAGCAGGCCGCTGGGGTCACAGGCCGATGGGCAGGAGGGGACGACCCCCGAGCAGAGTCAACGGGGCCTCGAGAGAACATTTCCTGAGACAGGTCTGTTCATATCAAGGATTTGAGCCATGTGAGGAAAACCCAGGAGTGCAGCAGGGATCACTGGTCTTAACACAGGACAGCTCTCTGGGGAACAGCCACATTTTTACTTTTAGGTTGAACTAAAATATGCAGTTGAATATTTTTCTGTCGTGAACTTTAGACCTTAAAGCAGCAGCTTGGAAATCATTCGATGGTTCACTGACTTAAAATAGGGAGAATTTGGGAGAAAAAAGCTACTTTAAATCTGAGTGTCTGTTCTTGCTTTAAATAACTTTGGTACAATCTGAAGTACGTAACTCACTGATAGATACAGAATCAAAGTTGAACAACTTTAAATCACGCAAGACTTTCTGCTTCACAGGCTCACAGGTTAGGTGCCTCGGAGGAGACTCAGCAGTGCTCACAGAGAGAGGAGGTAGAGGAGGCTCAGGAAGAAGAGGAGCTTCAGGAGGAGGAAGAGGAGGAAGAAGAAGATGATCCTCCCATTCCTATGAAGACCAGGCTGAGGAAGCAAGTTGAGAGGGAGCGAGAGAGGGTAAAAGAGCAGAGGATGTCGGAAACAATCAGTGTTTCAGAGGAAGACGTCGGACGTCCGTCCCAGTGGAACGTGCAACAAGTGTTTTCTTATATCAACTCTCTGCCAGGTACAGATCCAGCTCATTTTCAGTTAGAAAATGTAGATTAGTAAAGAAACCATACCATCAGTTAAAGAATCTAATTTGTAGTTGCAGATTTAATAAATCCCTTACCAGAGTGAACAGGGGTTTATTATTTCTTCTCCTTCCTCCAGGCGGTCAAGTCATAGCTGAAGAGTTTCGCTCACAGGAAATCGACGGCCAGGCTTTGCTGCTTCTCACCGAGGATCACCTGGTCAGCACCATGAACCTGAAACTGGGA
Organism: Pseudorhombus dupliciocellatus; assembly: GCA_016785235.1. Classification (NCBI taxonomy): domain Eukaryota; kingdom Metazoa; phylum Chordata; class Actinopteri; order Pleuronectiformes; family Paralichthyidae; genus Pseudorhombus; species Pseudorhombus dupliciocellatus. The sequence continues at coordinate 1,470,711 of JAFBJW010000050.1, forward strand.
CCTGCACTCAAACTCTGTGCCCACATCAACTCTCTGAAAGATGCATAAGCCTTTAACATTCCTACTCTCCAACAGTTTGTGTTGCTCGGGACCAGGTCGAAGCCGGGTCGGTCAGAAGATGGAGCAGATCAGGATCTGAGATCCTATACGCACAGATTTTCCTCAAACTACTGCCAAGGGCTTCCCTCCTGACACCTGCAGCTGTTCCCAGCTGTTTGTCAGATTGAAGTCCACTCAGAGAGATGAGCAGTTTGATTCCATTACCTCTGGTCATTCCATCGTACTGATTGTATCGACACTTATCCATTTGTTTCAAAATGGTACCAACAAATCTTTGTATCATTTGTAAGCAAGAGAACAACCTAAATGTACATGATTACACAAACGATGCTGTGAAAGCTTCAAGGTTTACAGATTGACACGTTGCCTACCGTGGTGATTTTTACATCAGCAATCAGTTAAAATCAATATGAAAACTTACTGATGACAAGGTTATTTATTGTTATTATTGTCAGAATTAATATATAAATAAAACAAAATGCTAAAAATGAAATACACATTGTCTTGTGTTGCCATGTTTCTGCATTCTGAAATTGTCTATAGCAACTAATAAAAAACATTATACTGTCAAATATCTTAGGTCAGGTGGGGGCAGAATTTCAAGGAGGATAACTACTGCTGCCCTTGTTTTAAAGTTAAAAGTGAACTTCTACATAGTTTTTGGTTCAAATTTGACCCTAAATTGTATTCCTATATCCTTGGCAGGGGATCATAAAAACACATACTACTAAGTTACGTTGTAACTTTGTTTATTTGACACAAATCCAGATAGTTTTTTTTTTTTTTTACATCTCAGACACAAATTAAAATAGATTTTGGAACACTGCTATAATTAAGTGCAAAGGAGTACAGCTCTCTACTGAAAAATACTATTGATTACATCATATACGTTCTATGCTCAACATGGAGATTGTGTTGCCTGGATGTGAAACTTATGGCTGGAATGTTTCAAGTGTGCAGGGATGGTCTGAATGGAAACTAACAGGAGATACAGTTCATAAAGAAGGTTTCCATGTGCTGGGTTTGGTTAACAAGGCTACTGTGCAGAAGTTGTTGCGTTTAAGACATCGAGCGATATCAATGTGATAGAAATCGGTTTACAGGCACCGAAACGATGAGGTTGTACATTCTCAAAACTGGTTTCATCTTTATTCTACAGGTCCATCAGTTCTGATTCATTTCAGAGGCGATTCAGAGGGAAGTTTGCAAACTAAAGTCAATTCTAACAACAGTACTTACAGTATACAGTACTTTCAGAAATAATGGACCAGTAAAATAAATTGTTACTCCAACTCTTCTAAGCTCAGAGTTTGGATTTAGCTGCAATCAAATCTAAATGCATGCATATAAATGATTAATAAATACTCCCGAATTCCATCACCTGTGAAACTTTGTCACGTGACTGGAAATTAACCTGATGCAGACGTCAATGATCTTTAAAGCTCTGGAGAATTCAGCTGAATTAAGCGTCTGAAGAGAAAACTAAAATAACTATTTACAAAACCAACAAAAATCCAATATGGTTTGCAAATGATTTTGTTAACCATGTTTCGTGACAGCTGACTTACAGTACGTAGAATTTCTAAAATCATAAATTAATGTATAAAACACAGGAATGAGCCTCTTCATGGGGAATGGGTTCAGTATATTGCCTCTCTGCTTCTTGCTGGTTTCTCTTGATGTAACAAAAAAAAAAAGGTGGTACATCTTTTCTGATTGGAAGCAGCAGCCTAGCTTATGATGACGACTGACCCACTCAAACTCTGCTGTGTGTAGCACATGCGGAGAAGACGGGCAGGAAGATACTTGAGAATGAAAGTGTCACTGTTCGATGTGCGCCCACCTCAGGGCATGCTGCCAGTGCTGAGCCCGTCCCTCTCTGCAGATATGGACTTGACCAGCTCCTCCACCCAGCGGACCTCGGAGGCCACCTGCTCAGCCAGCGCGTCGTAGCGGTTCTCCAGGCGCCCGAACTTGCGCTTGAGGATGTTGGCAGCCTGCATGGTGACGCGGGCGTCCTCCTGACACTTCTTGCGCTGGGTCTGAGAGCGCTGCAGCTCCTGGCGAATGTGGCTCAAGTCGCTGGAGATGCTCTGGTTCTCCTCCTTGTACCAGCCCTCTTTTTCCTCGTAAATGGACAGCAGCGCCGCCACGTCCTCTTGGCACGAGCGCTGGTTACGCTCCAGGTCCTTCAGGCCTTCCTCTGCCGCTGCAATCTCCTCCAGCACCTGGGAGAAGCGCTCAAAGTTGACATAGGTGTTGTTCGGCGGCATGCTGGAGTGAGACTTGATGGTGTACTCCTTCAGACGAGTGGTCTTCAGGCGCCGGCGCTCAGGCTTGTGGTCTCTCTCCTCCGGGCGTACGTTCCGTCTCTTGATCACCTGGAGGGTGCAAGGGGTATGGTAATTTGATGAAATACCACAACTGATAATCATGATTTGCAACGCCGTGACACATCATTTTAATTATATCCACTTGAACAATAAATCCCACTAACTTAATTATGTCGACATAAAAGCATTGATTCTTTCTCAGCAGTTTCAGAATATTAAATATCTCTGCTCTAATTAAAAAGCCTTGGTCCTAATAATAAAAAAACACCCACCTTAATCCACGGATGCTGAAGACTGTCATTTATCTGCATTCTCTTCCTTCAAAAGAAAAGAATACCCCAGTGTGAGAAAATTAAAGAGCTTCACCTGCTTATAATCTATAAATATTCATGTGCTTTTCTTTTCCTGTTCTGTGGCGTTAAGTGTGAAGATATTCTTACTTTGGATCCTTGACCAAAAGGCGGCGAATGAAGTCTTTGGCGAGCTCGCTGGTGTTGCTGAAATACTCCTCGTCAAAGTCATAGTTGACTCCTGAGATGTTGGTCAGGGTCTCCTGCTTGGTCTCCCCGAGAAACGGCGAAGCCCCACTCAACCTAACAGAGACAGGGTTTGGGGTTACATCACTTACGGGTGGAGCACGGTGATTTCTGTTTTGACAAAAGACGGCATGATGTCACTACTCACAGAATGTACGTGATTACTCCGATGCTCCTGGGGAGACGAAAAGAACCAAACATGAGTGAAAACTATTAACAGCATAAAGCTTAGGATCTGGGAAAAAAACATGTTGACATCTTACCACATGTCCGCCTCCAGTCCAAGTGGCTCATAGTTTACTATTTCAGGCGCTGTAAAGCACAGAGGAATGAACGCTTTAATTCAAGCCAGCTGTGGAGATCTGAGACACGCGGATCCTTCTTGCCAGTGTGGGCACAAACAAGCAGAAACATTAATTTGGGATTTTCAAAATGGAGCAAGAAGGAGGGGGAAACGGGATCTCACCGACAAACTCTGGGGTCCCAAAGATGTTCTTGAACTCGTTTCCTGCTTTTATCTGATGAGCGATCCCAAAGTCGATCAGCTTGATCCTGGGGTTGGGGACGTTCTTGTCGAGCAGCATGATGTTCTCAGGCTGAAAAGTAAAACAAAGACTTCTTCACTTAACTCCTCTCCAAAATATAATATATCCACAGTGTCAGAAACAAGCCGTCATAACCAAACAGCGTGCTGACCTTGAGGTCAAAGTGGGCGATGCGTTTGGAGTGGAGATATTGAACGCCATCCAGAATCTGTTTGAGGAACTGAGTGGCCTCCTCCTCTGTCAGAGACTCCTTCTCAGCCAGGAAGTCAAAGAGCTCTCCTCCAGACACCAGCTCCAGGATCAGGATCACATCGGTCTTGTTTTCAAAGATGTCATGCAGGGTGATGATGTTGCTGTGCTGAATCTCCCGCAGGATGTTGACCTCACGCTCTATCTCTTCGCGGCTCACCCCCCGCCGACTGGATGATAACCGCCGCTTCTTTATGAACTTGGCCGCATACTCGACACCTGTGCTCTTCTCCTTACACTTGCGAACAATAGCGAACTGTCCACTGGAGGAAGACAGAAACAAGGAACTCAGTGCTGATCAGTGTTTTCATATATATATATCCACAGATACTTGGATTTTGGATAAATGTGGATGGGGGGGGGGTGCTTGTCTCTGATTCCCATTTATCATCTGCTCTCTGAACACACACACACACACACACACACACACACACACACACACACACACACACACACACACACACACACACACCTCTCCTTTGCAGGGATACTACAGGAGAAGTGGAAAGGCACATTGAGAGCCAGTGATGTCACACTTTTGCTGCATTACTGCAGAAGAAAAATGGCCAGGGTACAAAGTTGAGTATAAGAAACGAGTCACGGACAAACTATCAGTGTGATCACATACAGACTACAGATGTGTTGTCATTGTAGAAGGACTGTAGTTCATAGTTCGGCTAATGTAGTCATACAGATCACTTTTGTTTTTTATTTGGATTTTGGATAAATGTGGATGGGGGGGGGGGGGGGGGGGGGGATTCCCATTTATCATCTGCTCTCTGAACACACACACACACACACACACACACACACCTCTCCTTTGCAGGGATACTACAGGAGAAGTGGAAAGGCACATTGAGAGCCAGTGATGTCACACTTTTGCTGCATTACTGCAGAAGAAAAATGGCCAGGGTACAAAGTTGAGTATAAGAAACGAGTCACGGACAAACTATCAGTGTGATCACATACAGACTACAGATGTGTTGTCATTGTAGAAGGACTGTAGTTCATAGTTCGGCTAATGTAGTCATACAGATCACTTTTGTTTTTTATTACAGAAACTTTGAACACCATGTTTTTAGGGTGACATCAGTTCATCTCTATGTTTTAGACTTTAACATCAGTCAAGTCTGTCAGCACCGACAGCAATCATCATTTCCATAAAGGATTAGAAGCAAGATACATTATAAAAGTTATTATTTATGTCAATATACTGCTATAGGATGAGTGCTCTGAAACAAAAGCCAATGTTCAGAATCAGGACAGTTTTTTCTCTATTTTTCCAGAGAAGAAAATCCAAAAAATCAGAGCCACATACCTGCCCAGCTCCTCTCCCATCTCATAATACAACTCGACATCTTCTTGCCTGAAGCCAGCCATGATGTGACGGGAGCGATGCCTCAAGATTCACTGCAGGGGAAAAGAAACAGATGTAAGAGCCCGATAGATACTGTAGAGGAAACACTGCAGGCAGCACAATAACAACACGGCAGTGGGTTTAACTTGTGTTAAAGCCTCAGCTTTAAGGCAGAAATACCAGTTTCCTCCTCGAGAGTAATTCACATCCTGTCACCTGTTTCTTTCCTCCTTATTTGGCCTGAATCAACACAGCCTGAGTTTTCAGAGAGTTTGTGGCTGATGTCAGACTTCTGCATTCCAAAGCCACTGACATCACCTCCTCCCTGGACCATCCATCTCTGACTCAGTTAAAGAGTCTGGAGCTCAGATACACACACACTCCAGAGAACATGCCATTTAAATCTTCTTGAACCTGAAGGATCCAACGATAATTAAAACACACGCGCGCGCGCGCACACACACAGTGGCTGAAACTGTCTGATTAAAGCTCTGGACAAGATGCTGATGTCTAACAGGAAGAGACATTTTCCTCTTGGATTATCGTTAGAAAACGTGACATAACTTCACAGTAATGCCACAAAACAAAAGAGGAATCACACGAAAGAGCTACGACCTGATGGCCCTTTTCAATAAGATGAGAAAACAAGTTATTTTAAATGAAGAAATGAAACGAGTCCCAGGGACGGAAAGGAAGCTAACGCTAGCCGGTGTGGCTGCTACCAAATCAGCAACTAACGAACGGGGCCGCTCGCTAGAAGATAAAACGATTGAGCAGATTTAAAGTCGATAAAGTTTGTGGTCAAACAAATCAAACTTGGAGGCAAACATTCAAACAGACACTCACCGATCCGTCCAGCTTCGATGGTCACATTCCTCTGTGGAGACCGAGCCGTGTCAGGAAGAAACACGGAGGCGCACAACTTCCGGTCTGCATTCAAAATAAGAGCCTTGCTGAATCAGGGTTTATTTTAGCAGTCGGGTGACAATAATCAACATATACATCCTGCTCAATATATATATGTTTGGTACAATTCACTCTTGGCACACATGTTCGTTTATGTGTGTATTAATTTTTAGTTTATTATGCATATAAATGTAAAGGATAAACATGTAAAGGATGAATACCCTCAGAGTAGTGGAATGTAAGATGATAAATATAATAATCCCACCGATGACAGGGTTTTCCGTTGTATAGTGTCCTCTACGAGTTTTTTTCACAGCAGACCCGCAGGCTGCATGTGGGCGCAGACTTGGAGTTTGTGTTGTGAAGGCAGAGACGGTTTAAGTTCCGGTGCTGTTGTGTAACTTGCGGCAGGTAAAAGTACAGCAGAAGGAGGAACATATGGAATGACATCATGCAGAGTGAATCAACCGCTGCAGTACGTCAATGAATAACAAGATCCAGCATGCAACAGCAAGGGTGATGGACTCACTGAGGTCACACTTCAACACAACATACCTCACAACACCGAGAGACAAACATTAGGAAACCCAGAGAAAATCACGAGCATGTTCACCACACTCAACACAAAAATGAAAAGAACTTCAACAAGCACAATTCAACTTGACCCTGGATGATTAAGTGCATGTTTGAACAAAACAATTCCATGTTTTACAACCCTTTCACAATATGTGTTGCTGGTTAGAATACAAGTCAAATGTCAGAAAATAAATATAATAAACAATAGGCCCGACTCACAGACCTCGATAAGAGAATCAAAGTACGAAACATTTGTCCTTATGCCACAGATACAATCATCTAGAGTGCTCATAATGTTCTTGGTTAAGAAAGCCAGAGGTTGCAGATCAATTAGAGGTTGCACTGAGGCCTGTTCAGTGAACTGTAATTACAGTGAAAATAGATGTTAGTGGATGGAAAGCAGGGCTGGAGCCTCTCTTCGTCTTTCCTGTCTGCAGGGATTTGACATTCTGAGAATGACTATAACCCACCATCCTGTGAATTATAGCTGCCAGTACACATGCAGCACACACACTCTCCAGGTTTAATCACGTTCCAAAAGACTGTATAAATGAACCAAACTACTTTGTGCATGAATAAACAGGAACACTATTAAATCACCATTTCATAAAATGTATAGCAAAAGTATGTATTAAAACGTATAGAAAGACAAAATGTGCTGCAAGGTACAGTCACTTCAAATGTGTACAGAGTTGAGCATGAGCGGAATATAACAACATGCTTAGTTTTATTTTGAAGTGATACAGACAGCTGAGTTTTTATAAATGGCGGAAGAGCTAGATTCTCGGGTTAAACCTGACGGCGCTAATCATAAATAAACTCTCATCTAAACGTAGATGGCGAATTAATAATAAAAAATAACTATTATTATTGTTATTACATGTAATAAGAGTTTTAGTTTGTCGTCTTTTGACTGACACTGACTTAAACCAATCAGAGATGCGCTTACTCCTTCGTTGCCACGCGGCAGCCAATGAAATGCCCCGCATTTGGAGGTGGGCGTGCCCCACAGGACCAGCTGGTGGGGGTTAGCGCTAACTGCCAGTGGTCGGTGTTTGATGGGGGAGGCAGCAGCAGCTCGCTCGGCATCATGAGGGTCCCTGAAACTCTGCTATGGACCGTTCTTCTCGTCCACAAGGTGAGAGACACCACCGGGACACGCTGGCCCGCCTGCCCGTGTCGTTAAGCGTCACTGGGCTGACGCTCCGAGGGGTTTTCTCCAGCCGTTTTCTTCCCCGTGTCCCCCGCAGTGGTGGTAGTAGCCTGTATGCTATATGAGGGTTAGCTAGCGGAGATCACCGAGGGCCCCGGAAACCTTCTCCCCCACAGATCGCCCCCCTCCACACACACATCACGCCGATCGGAACACATCGCTCTGGGTTCGGACGGGTTAGCTAGCAGATCTCAGGAGGCTACTACACTCAGAGATGTTCCTCTGGTGTGGCCGATGTACATCAATGTCGATATTTTTCATAACCGTAGGCAAACAGTTATTATCGCGATACTATTGCGATGTACTTTAATGGCAAGGTAATAAAACAGTAATGACTATCACAAGGTACTTTTCAACGATATAACTAAGGTTCAACATATACATATATATGTGCATTAAGGGATAGGTAATAAAACATTAATACGAATGATCACAATGTACTTTTAAACATTATTTATTTATATCATCACCCAGCCTCCTTGAATGAAAACGTTCTGGACAAATTAGAGTCTGTGTTCACTCTTTTTTTTTTTACAAATAAAAGCTTTTCTAATTGTTGTAACCCAGGTTGGAGGAGGTCTACCCTTAACGAATAATGATAATACATGTACAGTCGTATCTAGACATCTACAAAATGATATTTCTACACAAAAGTCTGTGACACTGACGTTGCCATGACGCTGACAGGTGGCGGGAGAGTACGGCATGGCCCACATCAGCGATGAGGGCAGCAGCAAAGGAAAGGATTACTGCATATTCTTCAACTCTCAGTGGGCACGTCTACCTCAGGACCTCAACAAGGCAGTAAGTCATGAAGCAGACAGTGGAGACAAACAACAGTACACCGGGTGATCAATACACTTACAGGATGCTGTCAGTGCAGACGTTAGAGAGCTTTATGACTGATTGTGATATAATGAGTTACAGTAATCTGCTGAAGAGGAAATTAATGCCTGCATCTAAATCATGCTTTTATTTTTGGAGCCCATGTTTTTTTATCCTCAGTCTTGTGCAAGTCTTCAACATCAGGCAGAAATAGTTTGTGTATTTGTCTTCATCTTCTATAACATTTGATCCAGTCTGACAGGAAATACATAATTTAACACTGCACTATCATCAAGACATTTTTCCAAAATACTTCTTAACTTTTTCCTGTAGTCACGACTACAGATCCATGACCTGACAACTTCAGTCCTGTGCTCGCCCTCTGATGTCCCAGAGGAAGGATTCCCAAATCGCATCCCCATGGTGATGCGGGGCAACTGCACTTTCTATGAAAAGGTCCGGCTGGCCCAGATAAACGGTGCCAAGGGTATACTCATCGTCAGCAAGGACAGACTGGTAACCTGAATGTAACTTGTAATGTTGTTATTGCACCTCTGCAGCTCAGGAAACCAAAAACAATGTTTTGGTTTGATCTCTCATTCACTGCAGACACCACCAGCAGGAAACAAGACCCAGTATGAGGAGATCGATATTCCTGTAGCTTTGCTCAGCTACTCTGACATGCTCGACATGGGCAAGGTGAGAGGTCGACTGTTTGATGTCTTTGTTTGCGCCATTTTATTCCTTGTGCGCTGATTTAAGCTTGGCCCAACCTGATGCCTTTTCTAACTCCTACAGATGTTTGGTAAAGGGAGACTTGTGGCAATGTATGCGCCCAATGAGCCGGTGCTGGACTACAACATGGTGATCATCTTCCTGATGGCTGTCGGAACAGTTGCCATCGGAGGCTACTGGGCCGGCAGCAGAGACCGCAAGAAGTGAGTGACTGAACGGACTTAATTGAGTCTTCAATTAATGACTTCCTGGAATGTTTTTAACATGTTCTTTTGTGAAAAAAACATCTCAGTAAAGTATTTTCTACTCCATAACCAATTAGATTATATTATGTCTCTTGCCCGTGCTTACCATGCTTTTTCCCTCTGTGCTGAAATTAAGGATTTATTTTTCTGAGGACTCGTCTCCGGGGAAGATTAGTCACAGTCTTCTTGGCAAATTAGCAGAAATGTGTTTATGTTTGTGCGAATCTCTTCGTTCAAACAGGCTGCGTTGTGTCCTTGTAACTTCTCCAAAGGGCAGTGTTAGAAGTGACTCACTGGCTTAAGCCAATCTGAGTCCGTCCTTCCCCATGCAGTTGCCACGGTGACTGAGGGCACAGTCAGATGGGGTCTCTGACGCACAGGACCCACGGGCAAAACATATTTTGGAATACAAGAGTGTGTTTTGAACTCTGAATTTCTGCCAGTCGGCTAAGTGATGGTAAATATTGACTGTTGATGGGAGGATGGACATCTGTGAAACCCAAGAGGCGGGAGAACTGCAGTCCCCTACAGACTTTTGTTTCGAGGGTCGGCACAACAAGAGTTTGTCTTTTTGTTGATGTTGATCATCACGCGACATGATCCCAAACACGTCGACTCTCATTTCTCCTGCAGACGCTACATGAAGCACAAGCGGGATGACGGCGCAGAGAAGCAGGACGAAGAGACGGTGGATGTCACCCCGATCATGATCTGCGTTTTCGTGGTCATGTGCTGCAGCATGCTGGTGCTCCTCTACTTTTTCTACGACCGCCTGGGTACGACACTCACAGCACATACACATGAATGATCTCAACACATTATTACAAGCTGGATGCAGCTTGTCAAAGAACTAACAGTAGATATCATGTCATAACATCCGCTAAACTTCCTCCACTGTTTCCTCACTGTAGCCATCTGGGTCATCGCCATCTTCTGTGTGGCTTCCTCAGTCGGCCTCTATAGCTGCCTGTGGCCTTTTGTCAGGAGACTTCCTTTCTGCAAGTGCAGGTGAGACCCTTCACATCCTTACTGGAAACAAACTGCCCAAACACCTCTTGTCAGCACCTGCCATATTGGACATCCCAACGCAACAGTTAGCCTGAAAAAACTATTTGCAGATTTCAGGTTTGTAATTGATGCAGTTTCAGTTTAAGTCAAATGTATTTTGTTGTGTTCTGATCCCAGGATCCCAGAGAACAACCTCCCGTACTTGCACAAGCGGCCACAGATCCGCATGTTGCTGCTGTCGGCCTTTTGCATCGGAGTCAGTGTCACCTGGATGGTGTTTCGCAATGAAGACCAGTAAGTGCACGAGAAAACAGGTGAAACTCCCTCCTCTGCAAATGCAAATGACTTATGTTCCAAAAAACTACGACAGTAGTTGTGGCAACAGCAGCCACACTGACACTTAAACTACACTGAATTATTCCAGTGTGTAAGTCTGTCTGTCCGACGTTCTCTGTTGCTGCTGTGACAAAGTGTGACAAGATGGTGACTATCTCTGTTTGTGTTCTGGATGCTCGTGATGATGATGATGCTGGTTGAGCCACACTGCTGCTATGTGTCCTCCAGGTGGGCGTGGGTGTTACAGGACGCCCTTGGGATAGCCTTCTGTCTCTACATGCTCAAAACAGTCAGACTACCCACATTTAAGGTGGGCTGGAAATCAAATGCACATAAACTGTACAGATATGAGGTAAAAATGTGTTTCATGGTAAACTAAATTCATGTTTTTTGCTGTCTACCCTCCCCAGGCTTGCACCTTACTACTGTCAGTCCTTTTTGTCTACGATGTTTTTTTCGTATTTATTACTCCTTTATTTACAAAGGTACGTCGAGTCATTTTTCTGTCCCACTTAAAACCTATTCGTGCTGCATCGTGCTCATGCCACCACCTCCTTCTCTCCGCAGAGCGGGGAAAGTATAATGGTGGAGGTCGCGGCTGGTCCCTCTGACTCGTCCACTCATGAAAAGGTGAGCTTGTTTTCAAATTCCACATCTCCCCCTGGGGTGGGATGCGGTGCAGTGTATGTACAGAAACTTTACGCGTTTACTGCCGCTCCTCCTGCTCTCAATGGCTCCTCTCAGCCAGTAACACCAGTAACACCAATACTTCTCTGCAGCTCCCCATGGTGCTCAAAGTGCCGAGGTTAAACTTCTCTCCCCTGGCTCTCTGTGACCGGCCCTTCTCTCTCCTGGGCTTCGGCGATGTCTTAGTGCCAGGTAATTCAAAGTATTATTACTTCATTCGACACTCAAACAGCTCAAAGGTCATATTGTTGTTTTTTTTTGTCACCAGCAGAAAAATACGTACAACCACGTTTCATCTATTCTTAACGTGTCACACATTCATATAGTCACTCTGTAAGCGTAGCACAAAGGCTGAGTATTTAAAGTTATATTAATACACCTCACCTCAGTTTTAATTAGAAAGATCCAGTGTTAATATCAGATCATGTAAAGTGCAACTAGAGCCTTCTTCACATAATGTCAGAGTCTGTTTTTTCCCGTCAGGTCTGTTGGTGGTGTACTGTCACAGGTTTGACATTTTAACACAGTCCTCCAGGATCTACTTTGTGTCCTGTACTATCGGTACGTGCACTGAATCATGACCAACTTGTTCAGTGTGTTTAAACACATGCTTCTTCAACATTAGAGCAAATCAAACAATCAAAGCAAACATCAAAACATTGCTGTCTGACTCTTTCTCTCTCTCTCTCTCTCTCCAGCCTATGGCATCGGCCTGCTGATCACCTTCGTGGCGCTCGCCATGATGCAGATGGGTCAGCCCGCCCTGCTCTACCTGGTGCCTTGCACTCTGCTCACCAGCCTCAGTGTAGCGCTGTGGCGCAGGGAGTTGCCCCAGTTCTGGACTGGAAGTGGATTTGTGGTGAATACCAGTTTGATATGACTGCCTACTGCCGAAAAAACTGAAAACAAACCCCCCCAAAAAGAAATTTAGTGTTAAATAACAAGCAGAGTAAAGTGAATTTCAAGTTGAGTAACTCCTTTAAATGATTCCATTCGTTCCACCTGCCTCTTTCTGTTGTGCTGTCCCTTCCCTGCCATCGCTGCTCCTTCATTTCACTGTGGCTGTGCGTTAGTCTGCTGCTGAGGGCTCAGCTGTCTGAATGTCAGCGCAGGTATTCTTCTGTCTGGGCTTCTCCTTCACACTTCACCATTTAATCCTCCCCATCCCACTATGGACTCATTATGCTGCTTTTCTGTGGCTGTGTGTGTGTGTGTGTGTGTGTACATCTTTGTGACCAATTAGCAAACAGCAAGAGCCGTCACTTTTTTATTAGTGGACAGAGGAACGACTGTAGTCTCTGGGCGTGTGTCTAACCTTCCTCTTTAGTTTGAGCTGAAGTTTTCCTCCTGAAACGTGTCCTCCGTCTCACACGGCTCCTGTTGCTTTGTCCCTCACAGCCGTCCATAATGCTCGCACCGATCAACTGCACGCAGACTGCAGCGCTGAAGACAGAAGAAGCCACGACTAAACCGGAGCAGCAAACATCAGAATCCGCCGCTCAGAGTGAAGACGCGCTCCATCATCCGCCTCAGGAAACGCCCGGACCTGAGAACGACCAAGACAAATATAACTGAGAGGACTTCTAGTTTTGGCATTTTCCATTTCATAACATGTTTTATTCTTTGTCCATTGTTTTTTTTTCTACATAGTATTTCAGTCAGTGGACATTTTAAGTATGGACTTTATTTGCACTTGTGTGAAGGGACGAGCAGATGAGGTCAGTGGACGAACACACACAGTCAAGGCATTGAAACCAAGCACCAAGTATAAAACCTGCACAGCAGCACCAACTCCCTCTTCTACCACATAATGTATCATCTATATCTGCGGTGGGCTTGACTCAAGTAGTCTACTTCAGATTTGTTGTTTTCTACTTGAGGCAGATACTCAGTTCTTGACTCCACTGTATCGTTTGAAAGTCTAAAAACCACAGAGGTCTTCGGTTTGGAAGCCCTCGACGTGGAAAATATCAAGCAGCTTTTTTCATGATTCAGGGGATTTAGCTTCTCGTCCAAGGAGCTGTCGTGTTGTTGTCCATCGTTATGAGTAATGTATGAAATAAAAAGTGATGGAAGTTACACTGCAATACCCTTTTAGTTATAAGAAAGCCTAACAGCTAAAAATGTTCAAGCACTTCCTCAGAAATGAACTGGTTATTATGATTTTCTAAACAATTTTATAATACTTTATAGCCTGTCAGAATACAAAGCACAGCAGTGATGAGTGAAGACGCTCATCGCCCGGATAAACGTGGCCCCACCTTGGTTCTTGACTGAGCCATTATGTTGATATTTTCATGTTTCTTTAGTTTTAGTTTTGCATGTTATGATTTGACCTTTATATGAAAAAGAGTGTATAATCTATTATCTGGGCTTCGTATGCATTGTCGATGGTGCCATCGCCATTTTAAATCCCGAGTAGTTCCTCGAACTGTCTTAAGATCAGGTTTTGGCCTTACAGTGTCCATGAGGGGAGCTGTGGTGGAATGTGTAAAAGTTGCTTTATGACAAACACGAGTGCTGTTCTCTAAACAATGACGGGCGTTTGAAAGGGGGCGTTACCAGTGGTCCTAGTTTAGTTCAAAAGAAGCATTTGCACAATATTTTTTTAATTTGTGTACCGACATGAGTTGTTGGTTTATGTCTGTAAAAGATGTTTAATGAAATGGAAGGCAAGGTGTCAGAACATCCAGCATTCATCCTGAACACCAGAGCCCTGCAGCCGCTTCACCAGTGTGGAAGAGTCGAGGGTTAAAGGTCAGGGGGGCGGGGCAGCTTTGTGGTTGTTTACAGGACATGAGATTATTCACCGGTACAGCTTGTCACCAAGTGGTTTTTAAAGCCTCTGTTGAGGAAAATGTATAATAAACAAACATTGTATTTGAGATGTGGCGTGATTCCTCTGTTGCACAACATCACACAGAATCTAGAATTCAAAATATCAATGTCAGAGTTTGGAAAACTGGTATAACAGTTTGTTGGTCAATCAAATGAGTAGGAGTCGGCCTCACGTGGATCTGAGCACCGGGGGAATTCAAACGTCCCTGATTTACAGGTTTAAAGACACGTGACTTGTTTTGGCCTCATTCAGGATTCAGTCTGTGCTTCTACTCAGACTGATGCCTGCGAGTCTGAATACGTCTCCTCGTGGTGCGGCCGACAAAGAGCCTCAGTTTGCTGGGCTCAGTGAGTCGAAGTGAGGGACTGGGCTTCTGCTCACTTTGGGTCACTGATCACCATCAAACCTCCACGTTTGTCCTGCTCTGATGTCATGACCCTTCTCTCACATGCACAGTATCAACTATGGCCAAATTAAACGAGAATTACAGTTAAAAGCAAAAACAACGTAGTTGGTATTTGGGACATGATAATGTTGACGTTGTAGGAAACAAACTCAAACTACCAATCCTCCTCCACGTTTCATCATTTATACAAAGTAGAGACTCCAGCTTTTTACACAAACCCTGTTCATTTACCATCAAACTTTGATGTGTTCGGGCTCTTTCTGAAACTAAGTGATGTGCTTGGCACTTCAGATCCAAACCGATGTAAACGTATTGAGTCCAGAGCTTCTTCACATTGTATTTGTCATTCATTAAATTAAAAAGAAAAACATAAGTTAAGACAAGAGTGCTAAAAGCTGACAGACCAAGCTTCTTTCATTTAAAAAAAAAAAGATAAAAAGATACTCAGGAAAGTTTCAGCAACATCTTCAAAAAAAAAAAAAAAATCATAAAATTTGTCTTGAATGTACAAATACGCCTGTTTTTCTGTTTCTAATAAACCATGTCCATCATTTTTCTTTTTTCAATGTTCAGCTGATCCTTCCAGTTTCTGAAGTTCCTTAAAAAGTTTTTTACAGCTCCATCATTCTTTCCATTATTCTTTTTTTCTCCATGTCTTTATCCTGAACACGGCCTCGGCTCCAGTCTGTGAGTTTGTGGTTAAAGGAAGGTCACCTTCTCTTTCCCTGCTTCCAGAATCTCTTTGGGGAAAGGAGGAGGTGCTGGTGGAGGACTGTCGGTGCTGCTCTTCTTCTGTGTGCTGAGCGACTGTGTCTTCACACTGTGTCCAGGTCCTGCTGCTTTGAAGGTGTCTGAAGGGAAACACATGAATGAGGAGAGCTCCAGTAACGTTATAACTAGCAAATTGAGAGAAGGTTTCAATCGTCTGACATGAGGAAAACGCCTGCTGTTTGTGTGTCTGACTCCCAAAAACAAGAACAACAATCTCGGGTGGTGTTGTGTGTCTCGTTTCAGTCTGTACCCGACTGGTAGATTCTCTGAGGGCTGGCGTTCCTCGCGGCTCTCATGCTGCCTCCTTCTTTCCCCGTCACTCGGATGGGCAGCAACTGGCTCACATCTATAGAGGCTGGAGACGCACAAAGATGTGTTTTATTCATTTCCCGTTTCATTCACAGTCCATCTCTGACACATTTTCAAAATAAATAGTGTAGCAGCATATTTTTTATCTCCTCACATGAGGAATAAATAGTTGACTTTCTTACATCAAGCCCCAGTACAAGCAGGCCGGACAGTTGATATGGATAAACAGTAAAGACCAGTTTTGTCTGTTGACCTGCACTGTGCGTCCTCTGGTGGGACCCTTTGCTCTTGGAGCCCTTGTCCTTCCCCTTGGGCTGAGTGGCCAGCTTGGTGGGGATCTGCTGCTGCACCACGGGGGGTTTCAGCACCTGGTTGGTGGTGCTGATCAGGTGGATGGGCAGCTCCGGTTTGGCTGCCTGGGGGTTGATGCTCTCTCTGCGCGGTGGAACCTTTGGAGGGACGTCCAGGGGATTGGAGGAGAGCAAGATGCTGGGCTTTGGAGTCAGGTTCACGCGGCCCCCGCCTCCGTTCACCATGCTTCTGAACGACGGGTAACTGTACAGACTCTGGCGTCAGAAAGAGGAAATGAATAAATGAGCTCATCTCAGCTTTGACTTCTCAAGTTGATATTCAGAGAATCTTTTTTTTTTTTTTTTTTTTACTTGTGCAGGGTCCTCATAGTGTCCCCAGTTTTGAAGCTGCGTTAATTTTGACTTTAACTTCTCCTGCATCTGCTCCAAACGCTCCCTCTCCTGCGTCAGGCGCTCGCGCTCCTTTTCCACGGATTGCGTCGACTCCCTCAGCCGCTCCAGGTCCTGCTGGTAGCTCTCCCACTGGCTCTCCAGCTCGCCCTTCTCCCCGCTCAGCTTCTCCTCCCACTTGCTGCACTCCTCCTCCCGCTGCTGCAGCTGAGCCTCCAGAACCTCCATCTGAATCCGCTGCCGCTCCCTGTCCTTCTCCCAGCGCTGCTGCTCCTCGCGATACTGCACCTGCAGCTTGTGCAGGTTGGCGAGTTCCTCCTTCTGCTTCTGCAGGCTGCGCTGCTTCTCCCGCTCCAGCAGCACGTTGCTGTAATGGCGAGACGGCTGCTGGCTGTTCGACTGAAACGCACGCTGCAGCTCAAGCTGGCTGGTCTGCTGGGCTGTGATCGCCTGCACATCGGGTACGAACGCAAACATTTAACGGCATGAGGGCGAACAAGAGAAAAACACCAAGTCGCTGATGTTTTACCTGTAAGCTGTGCAGCATCTGGGCAAGTAACATGACCCTGTCACACACCTACAAAAGTCCAGGGGTCAGTAACATCAGCATGAACACAGATTGACGTGAAGAGGAATCTTAATCAGAGCATTAGACGTGCTACCTCTGCCCCTGGGAAGGGACTGGGGGCTGAATTCATGTCTGGCTCGGGGAGTTCGTCGTCATCGGCCTGGAATGAAATTAAAACAGGAATCATAAATACCTCATTTAATGAATCAGCAGATGGAGGCTGAGATGGTTTACTCTCGTCTCGCTCACAGACTGTTCCAGGCCTTCAGAGTAGAGGATGTCCTGGAGCTGGGGGCTGCTGCTGCTGTGGCTGACGTACACAGCGCTGCCCTCTGCGCTGCCAGGCCTCTCAGCTTCATCTCCACCTGAGGACACAAAATCATCCAGCGTTGCTCGACTCGACTCCTTCATTTGCTTACACATAACGTTTAAAAATCACCTCCCACATTAAATTATTAATGATCTTGTAATGTATCTTCCTTTAATGCCGACTTAACAGTTCGTTCTTTTATCAGTAATAATAACAGAACATAATAAAACTCACTGTTCATAATGTTTGCATAGGAGTCGCCATTGCCGGCGGCAAAGGTCGCCGCCCGCCTCAGCAGTCCTCCCTCCGTCTTGCTCTCGTCCACTGGAGGGTTCGGGTCTTTTATTCTGGAGCAGAGCAGGTTCTGCAGGTTCTCCACTGCAATACAAAAGAAAAAGCTCCTTAATCTCCTCTTGAAAAGACGTCGTCAGTGAGTCACGACACGAGGAAATGTACGTGAGAACATTTCACTTCAACTTCGATACTGAAAACTGCCTCATTGTTCCAGACGCAGGAAACAAACTGTCTCTTCCTTACCCTCATCAATGGCTCCTTTGAGGAGCAGCTCTCCCTGCTGTAGGTCGGTAGCGTCTCCTCGGAGCAGCAGGCCTTTGTGGGGCGTTTCCCGCTCCATCACACCCTCAAAGAGAGCAGCAAAGATCTGCTGCTTCGCTGCCAGACTCTGTATTATCTGCTCGTCCATCTCCTTCAGAGCATCTGAGCAGTGGCAAATGAACATTCTTCAGATTCAAGCCATTAACATAAAGTCGCTGTTGCAGGCGGAGCTGGAATACGCTAGGGTACTAATACTGCCAGGATGCAAAACTTTAAACTCATCACATGTGAATGGCTTCTTATTCTGACATTTTCCTGTGCCGCTCCCCAGAGACAGAGGGTTACCTTGACAGTGCTGCAGTTTAGCGATCAGCTCACGGTGCTGCTCCTCCTGTGGATAACTGGATAACGCAAACGTTTGACTCAGACTCAAATAAATAATAAATGAAAAAAAATAAGAACAACAACTAACACGTGAACGGCTTACTGTTCCACGGCTTCCCGTATGAGCGTCATCCAGGTGATGCGCTCGTCTCTGGAGCCGGTGTGGATCTCGTACATCTCTGGCAGACTGGACGTGCAGGCACTGATCAGAAACATGGCTTTGTCTTCATGGGCCACCTCCCTGATGATCAGCCCTTGGAGGGAGATGACGGATGGTTTGTTGTCCTGCGCCAGTCACGAGGACAAAGAGCAGGTTAATATTCAAACAATGATCTGCCTCAGGCAGCCGGGATTAAAGGTTATTAAACAACCACAATTTTTTTTTATTTTTATAGCATCTTGGAATGTCCAGGAGCTTAGGCACAGTGTTTACAAGTATCATGCAGGAAATATGATCACTTCCCCTTCTGCTCCTGGGTGATGGTGTTAATCAATGACCAGAGAAGTGCTTCGGCAGAATAAGGATGTCACAGAATCATAAAACTAATAAAAAATGCAAATGTCATAATTAGCACATCTGAATCTAGAGCCACAATAAAAGCTAGAAAAGGGGGTGGGGTCAATAGTGAACATGTTTTGACTGAGCTCACCACAGCAGCAAACAGAAGCTTCTGATCCTTCTCCTGTAGGAGGAGGAGCACGTCTGACAGCAGCACAGCGTGGATCTCTGCAGGAGGAGAGTCAAGCTGCTTATTATCATCATCACAACACAACTGCACAATGTTGTCACTCAGCGCTACAGAGAAACAAAAGACAGAGACTTTCACGTTTTGTGCGACTGTTCAACTTTGAAACTCTAGCGAGGAGATTAAAAATATGCTGCTACACAACTGGTTCGGTCAGTCCTCCTCTCTCTCCTCGCTCAGAGGCAATTAGAAAAACAAAAGGACAAAAGTAAACCTGTTGAGCCTTTAACAGCCACTGGATGATCCTCAAAGTGACACTTTTATGACCCCACTACAGTCATTACTGCAGTTTAACAGATGATCATTCAAAATACAAGTCTTTAAAAGAAAGGAAACAATGACCGGAGTTCTCAGCTCTCCACAGACCTTTCTGCCTCCCGGAGGTCTTCCAGGTGATGGCGCCCTCGTGCAGCAGCGTCCTGTCTTCCTGGACCAGATCCTCTCTGCGCAGCACTCGGCCGTCCTTCAGGCGACCCTGAGATTTCGTCTCCAGGCGGGAAATGATGTCTCTCAGGCGAGCAGCTTTCTCGTACTCGCTCACCTGAGCGTCCACCTGGAAGATGGTGTCTCTGATTCGCGCCAAGCCTTGAACCAGAGACTTGTGTTCTTCCGTGTCAGCTGCAAAGAAGCAGGGGATGGTTGAAATGGGATCAAACTGAATTCGTGTTGCAGCAGAAGAACCAAATGTAGACGAGCCACGTGTGAGATGAGATCTTACCTTCGCTGTTTTGTATGATCCTCTCCACCAGGACAGGATATTTTGTGATGCGTTGGGTTACCAATAAAAAACATTCAGGGATTCCCAACCTTCGCACTAGAGGAAGCTGACCTAATTTCTGGAGGGAATAAATAAGCAAAGTTTGGAACCGTCAGCCTCCCTGGGTCTTGAAGGGCAACACGTCTATGAAGACAAAGGAGATTCTTACCCGGATCAGAATCTGCAGCTTCTTGCTGTTCTGCAGCTGCTCTTTATAAAAGCTGATGGCTTCTTTTTGATGACTGCAGAAAATACTGTAACACTCCATCATCCCCTCTCCCAGCTGGTCTGAAAACTATCACAGAGAAGACAGCTCCAGTGTTGCTCTGAGGTTTCTTCCAGTCAGAGAAAGATGTGTCTGAAAGTGACCCTGACCCACCTGTGAGACGAGGACGTCTCCCAGCTGCGTGATCTGGTAGCTGTTAGCATCGCCTTCCTCCAGACTTTGACTTTGGCGAGACTTCAGGCAATTGAGGAAGTGCTGATGGAAACTGAGGAGGGAGTCCACTCCGGGGAAGAGCCACTCGAGTCTGGCTTCATCGAACAGGTGAGACTGCCTCAGCTCGTGCATGTAGACGTAGAGGAGGATCTTTAAGGTGCGCACGTGGTGCATCTCCGTCTGTATCAACTCTGGGGAAATGACAGAGGACGCTGGTCTGAGAGAGGAGTCTGTGTCGAGTGCCTGACACTTTGAACATGCATGTGGGTTACCGTGGAAACAACATTTTCATACAAAGTTGATTTAAGAAGAGGCTGTCATACCATAGATGACGTCCTGTCTGTTAACAGCCTCTTTGTTCAGGGCCTTCAGGTAGTTCTGATCCATGGCCACACTCCAGGACTCCGCCTCCAGGTTCTGGGCATCAAACTCAAGCTCGCTGCGCAGCCGAGCATAGTGGGAATCTGAGTGCAGAGACAGTCACACGCAGTCTTTGAGGACCAGTATCAGTGTCCTAAACACAGAGACTAAACATGTCTCTTTGGACAACGTCTCAACCTAAGCTGCAGAGAAATCAAGACGAGGCTGAATTCAAACTCCAGTGAGCTGCTGTTGTGACAGAGCTGCACGGAGCCTTCAGCAGCTCCTCATCCCGGCAGACAGCTGACCTTCGAGGTTGATGGGTTCGGCGAAGGAGGAAGTCAGCGACAGCGCGTCCTCGGAGGGGAGGACAGACTTGAACCGCAGGCCGTCGACGTCCTCCATCTGCACTGGATCTGATCTGGATGGTATGTGATGAGGTAAGGTTCAACAGGTAAATGAAAATGTGATGTCACAGCTCAAACACTTGGCCTTCAGCATCGTTGCCCAACTCAATATCTTTGAGACCAAGATATATGACCTTTGCAGCAAGAGTCAATAAATTAAGAATAGCATGAAAGTGATAAATATCTGGAAGGATTTCACAAATTTAAGTCAGGCCGAGAATGAACCTGGAAACAGTTTCGTGCACGAGCCGAAGCTAAACTCAGACACCGTCGGCTGTTCTGTGAAGGTGATGGAAATTCAATTCTTAAAATACACGTTCACAGACCTGACACTTGTGCTGTAAGAAGAGGAAGCAGGCTGAGGACTGGACTTTTTTGGGGAGACAGTCATGCCTGGACTGAGGAAGTGAGCAGCGTGGCCATGGGAGGCTGAGGTAGAGACACATTCATCAGCACTGAGACAGAGAGTGACAGAGGCAGGGACATTTATAGGCGTGAGACTTAACAGGTGCAGAATAAAGAATATCCTGGAAGTAGGCGAGCAGACATGAGCTTCCTTTGGGTATTTTACTTTGTACATCATTTACATGCATATAAAAACACAGCAGAGGACATTTAGGCCGTCTCCTTGAAATTAACTTTATACGTTGGCAGGTTATGAAATGTACTTTACCAATGAACTGGCTTGGCTTTTACTTCTACATGGATGAAGCAACATCATGACAATATGCAGCAACAGTAACTTAAAAGGCCGTATTCTTCCACAGAAAACAACAAACGTACCTTTATTTTTGTGACCCGGAGCCTCAGAGATCGTCGAACAGAGCGGCTACCTACAGAGCAGAAGAGCAGAATAAGTCAACATAATGTTTAGCAATGTCGAAGCCAAACAAAAGGCTGTTACTAAACAAATCGGGCCCTGTGGAGAGGAAACTGGTTTGACAAAATGCGACGGCTCACAGCTCGGCTCAGGTCAGACCAGCTCTGAGGCTGCGCAGCACAGCCGCTGCACTATGACAACAACTTTCAGCCGAGTTTTTCCTCCACAGTTACATAAGTTAATGAGCTGTGTGAGAAAGGAAAACGATGATCCATGTTTGTGCAAAGAGACGTAACACTAGATGTAAGTGGCCCAGCTCTTATCTGCTCAGTATTTCCCCCGGACCGGTGAGATACTCATCTCTGCAGGGTGAGGTGAGAGAATGTCGACAGACTCCATAATGAACCAAAGACTGACACATCCTTTCCCATGTGGCATTTCATTTCAAGTGTTCCTCATCTCCTGCACTCTGTCTGAGAGCGAGTCACCTGGGTTGATACGTCTGCCCCAGTTTCCACATGACTTTGGAAAAACAGAAATAGAAATGAAATCCAACTCAACCGGTTGATAAAAACAGACGAGGAACTGATGCCTTTATCTCCCGGTGTGATTGAATCTAAACTCCAGCGTCTCCAGGTTTTCTCCCGGTGCTGCTCACTGACCTTGTGCTCTGTGTCTCTAGGTGTGTGTGTGTGTGTGCACATGTTAATTAGCCCCTGAGGGTCAATGAGACCGGCCCTTGTGTGTACAGCAGCAATGTGAGACAAAATCACACAGAAATGTGACAGAAATCACCCCGCAACAAATACGCATCGACACCACAAAGCAGGAAACAGCAGGAAATGCTGACGTTCACAGAACACGTGGGACGCGATCCCAAAGTCAAGAAACTGCATTCTATTGATATTGATCAAATATTATATTGATTCAAAGTGGATTGAGTTTTACAATAAAAGCAGCGGCTGTTTGAAGACACGCCTAAAACACACATGACTGTTTGACTAGAGAAGAGGCCGTGACACGAACTCCCACATGCCTCTGGTTCACCTGCGTGACACAATCACACTGCAGAGTCGGGGAACGACCGGCACCGGAGTAAAACTTGAATTGCTGAATGATCATCACAGTACTACGCCAAAAAATATATTGCCCATTAATCTCTCTAAGCGGCAGTGACTTTAAACTTCACACTAAATAGAAAAAGTACACAAATGATTCAATATAAATGCAATTTCTACATAGGATGAGATTCTAAGTTACAGAGCTGCAAAGCTCCAACATGTAAACAAACAGCGACAGAGCGCCCTTACATCACCGTCCACTCTGCACGTTTCCCCAGGGCCCGGTGTCGTGTTACCTCCTTTAAAGACTTGTTTCTGAGCTGCGTGGTATTCTATTAGCCACGGTGCGTCTGCACGGCTCGGCCCCTGCTAAAGTGGCAGCCACGCCCTCACATGATTCACACTGGGTGGAGATGGAGAAGGGAAACACAGCAGCACGAAATACGGGTCATTCCCTGAAGAGACAAAACAAGACCAGCAAGTCCGCCAGGTATCCTGCGGAGGACTGAGCGATAGGGGACAAGGCTTGACAAACACTGTGCTGGTGGAAAGAAGCTTCTTTTAATTGTTCAGCGAGAGTTGTGACGTCCCAGCATGACCAGGCGCAGTGAAAGGCCCTGACAGTCAAACCGCAGCCACGAGTATGAGGAAGCTGTAAAAGCAGAGACAAAGGAACCCAAGTGTCCCATCGAGTGTCCCATTAACCCAGAGGTCAATAGTAGTTTTTCATCAAAAACACAGATGACTGAGCTCGGCCCCTCATTACTGCGGCAGGTTTTACCCACTTTCCTACGACGCACACGTAGTTACTGATTTACTTCAAGGCTGTGTTTGCGTTCGTCGTGCTGTAAATGCACGCCAACGTGTTTCCGTCAACACGCCTTCACTAGATCCTCAATGTCAATCTGGAGTTAGTCGTTCATTCTTCGACACATTTAAATCCCAGCTTCCTCTGTCCACACACACCATCTGCACAGCGTTGCTCAGTGACTCACGCTTCACACTTCACCTGGCACCCGTTTAATCTGAAGACTTCCACCTCTGCTGAAGCTCATCGCTGACACGCCATCGACTTCAATTCCTTCCGGTGCCTGAACATCAACTGATTCTTCAACTTTAATCAGAGCTCAAGTGAAACTCACTTCAAATGACATCTGAACTTCTGCTGCCACTTTACGTTCAATGAGGGCTTAGGGTTATTACCCTCACCCCACCTGCGTAGGACGGCCCCTATCAGTTTTACATTTTCCAAAGTGCCATGATGTGCAAACATAAACGTCAGAGGAAAACTTCCAAAGTATTCAGAGCCGGCAAGACACAACAGTTTTTGACAATAAGGGCCATCCCCAGCGCTGAGGTGCTGTAAACAACATGTGAGATCTGCAGCACAATTCATAAATAATGTCTGTGCTCTCCACACGCACATACATCATGAATGTCATTTCAGAAAATGTCTAGACATTTGCTGGCGCTCATGTCTGAAAACAGATAACATCTGTCTGTGGCGGTAAGGTTTTGGTTTCATGATATTTTTTATTTCCAGGTTGTCTCTTGCAGTTGTTTTGTGTCTCTTTGCTCTGTGTAATTTCTGTTTGACTTTCAAAGAAGAAAGAAAACAATCCATGACTTCGGGGCGATGGTTAATAATGTTTTTGCTCCTCCTGACATTTAAACATCTTAAGTTTTCCTCAGTAACGAGAGGATCATTTAACATCAAATAGATTACTTTATAGTAACGTGAAACCTCAATATTAATAAGGCAATTTGACCAATGAAGTTTTATTTACAATTCATCATATTTAACACCCAACAATGTTTGCATCATGTTGTGTGTTTGTTTTATGACATTTACCTCAAAACACAACCATGAACATGACATTAAACACCAGAAGTTTTCTCATGTGAACAGGAGAGTTAAACTGAGCTGGAATGTAAAGCAAGTTATTTTAAAGTTGATCAACTTGTGTGTTAAATCAAAGTTCAGAGATGACAAATAAAACACTTGGATAAGATGATGATTAAGACAAGCAGGCGTTAGAAACATATATCATATAATAAAGATTTAAAATAACAGGCTGGTTTTCGGTGAACGTGTCGAGGTTGAAACCGTAGAAGAAGAAACGTGAGGCGACAGGTGAGTGGCGTTAGCTCGATGCTACACGGAGCTAACGTCTCGTGTCCTCGGGGACACGAAGCAGCGGCCGAGAGACAGAGAGGACACCGACCTGTGCTGGAGGCTCACAGGCCGAGGGACAGGCGAAGCCATTCGGTTTAATCAGTAACCGGCTGGTGGTCCGGCAGTGATCCGCTAACGACCCCACACCCCCCGAGTTAGTCCCGCTCACCTCCTCCTTTACCGACAAACACAACGAGGTCAGGGCTCACCTGGTGTCGAGTTCGAACCCCGGACCGAGAATAAACAGCTGCGGCTCAGGTGAAGCCAGACAGGGAGGGAGGGAGGAGAGGAGGGAGGAGAGGAGGGAGGAGGGAGGTGGGGGGGGGGGGGGGGGAAACGGGGGGGGGGGGGGGGGGGGAAACTGAGAATAAACAGCTGCAGCCCAGTGTTCAGGTGACGAGAGGGAGGGGCAGAGACTGACAGACGCTCAACCAATCACTGCTGCCTCTTCTGGATGATCCCGCCTTCCTTCCTTCCTCCCTTCCTCCCTTTCCTATTTCCTTCTCCAACCTGTCTCCGAGCATGGTGGGAATCATTGGGCTCAGTGTAACATCCAGAAACAAACACAGGACGCGCCTCTTGTCTCTCGCCTTGCCTGTTCTGAATCTGACGATATATAAAACGTGTTGACATGTAGGATATATACATTTGCATCATGTCGATAAATTCATCTGTTCATGGATGTAATTCACTGGACGTAAAGTAAGGTGAGGACATTAAAGAGGACATTAAAGAGTGTGCTGACTCTCTGTGGGGGTGGGCGGGGTTCTGGACCCCATGTCTACAGCAGTAGATCCGCCCCTGGTCATACCATTGGATGGAGGAAAGAACTGAAGACATTGACAAAGTCTCAAAGTCTCAAAGGACAAACAACCCTGAATCTGTTCTTTAGTGGACTTGTTTACGCTGCTTGATTAAGAACTCTGTTCATGCTCATGTTGTTTAATCTGTATTGTTAGTCCGTACACTGGTGTATATACTGTTTATATACACAACACTGTCTTCAACGTTCAGCTGAGAAAAGTACAAATGAATTCCATAATGGGTGGCGCCACCTGCTGGAGAAGGGTATGTGACACAGTGAAAAGATCCAGGACAGTGCTGAGGACACCTTGTACTGAAAATGTCAACAAAGTCACAATATTTTTAAAACATGAACACATTCACGAGTGGATGCTAATTAAGGTTTCACTTGGTGATGTGGAAACAGCTCCAGTATTAGCAGGGATTTTAAAAAACCCGTTAAATTAAACTAATATGAAATATCATAGTTAAGAAATAACAGGAATGCACAACGCTGAGGAGGATGGACTGGACTGTGCCGGTGAAAGAATAAAAACATCCTCCCATATACCTCAAAACAAGTGTACAATTATTAAAGAATGTTTGATAAGTTCCTACTTTCTTTTTAGTATCTTTTAAGTCTAAAACTCCACACGCCAACATGTCCATTCCTCTTCTGTCCACTAGGTGGCGGCAATGCTCCACACAGCCACAGGTTAGGCGAAACCAATAATTAAATCTGATCCAGGGAGGAAAAAAAAAAATCAGATAATTTTACTTATGTCCCTTAATTTCACCAGAATTAATTTGTATCTAATTTCATTAACTTTTATTTCCTCTATTTATTACTTTTTTGTTTTCACAGGTTTTAAAACCAATTTATTAGCAAATATGTATTTGTGTCAGTTTTGCATTTTCCTTTTCTGCATCTGAAAACTTAATGAACTGTTTTTTTTTTTAAACCCTGTTGAATTAAAGCTCGACATTGAACATTACAGCCACATCTGAACGGCTTGTGAAATCAACACAGGTTACATCATCGTCCAAACATTACGAACCCGACTGGTGGCACATAGAAACAGACGTACTGGCAGAGCCGCTTCATGAATGCACCTTGCTGCAATATTTACAGCACTATTTTATTTGATCTCGATATGATGGGCAGACATCTGAAGCTGAAGACGCCAAACGCTTCTTCTCCTGGGCATCGCATAGCAAAAAAGACCAAGTTCTGTTGGTTGATCATGAGTCCGAAAAAAACAAAACAAAAATAAAGCTAATTAGTATGATTTTCTGGATTAGAAAAAATAAACATAAGAGACTAACATGTAAAAACATTTTCTATGACCGGAAATACCTCAACAATGACAACATATCGACTATGTACAAAAACATCAATAATATATTTATATATATATATTTATATTTTTTTTAAACTTCTATACCCACTAAAATATACCAAAGAAGCAGCTATTGGTCAATCTGAGGAACTCGTTCGCCAACATGTTTTTGAAAATGGTTTAAATATCCTTCAGCTGTAAATGTGAAAACTCAGAAAAGGGGGAAAAAATAAAAAAAAATAAAGACAGGTAAATAAATAAAAAAAAAACCCAACAAAAGTCCTGTGTTTATCCTGGGAGCCATTTTGGAATACTGCAGAGTGTGAGGAGGTAAGCCACTTCAACCAGCTTCTCCAGTGGATCAGAGTCTGTTCGAGGACGGATGCGTTCGTCCATCCGACACCAAAGTCTTTTCATTCTCAGACCATCGTCCACTTGTGTACAAAGATTCACGAACAGTTCCAAGACAACCGACGTAGGCCACAGACAAAATAGAAGGGCACTTTTTTTTTTTCAAGACTTATCGATCTGGGATTGAACCCTTGTGTTGAATCGGTGGGGGGGTAGGGGGACACAGTCTGGACTCAGGGAGGGAGAGTGGGTTTAGCAGCCTTCTTGTTTGTCAAAAGTTTGTTTCACAGTTGAACCCATTATCCACCCAGTCGAGCACAAACTTGGCATATATATATACATATGTATATATACAGTATATGAACTACAATCATTGACAAGAAAGACATGGGCAATTCATCCTTAAATACAAAAGAGTGTCTCTGCTGTCCACATTGCTGTAGTGTGTGTGTTTGTGGCATCTGAGGAGAAAAATAAGGTCCTGAGATTTGCACTGAGCGGCTTCTGAGGAGAGTGTGATAAAAGTGGGATCTTTATAAAATGACAACAAAGGACAAAAATATATTCAAATCTATAGCATCGATGTGTTTGCGTGGGATGTGTGTGGTACGTTAGGAGGGGCTGGACCGCGGGAGGCCCAGTATTCGTCCATTGGTCTTTCCCCCGTTCATGTGTGTGAAGGGGATGTGGTGCTCCTCGTAACTGCCCCTCAGGCCCATGGACGAGCCCTCATCCCTGTCCAAACACTGCTCCCTCTGGGAGTAGGACGACGGGTCCAGCGGGATGCTCTCCATGTTTTCCATGTCCAGGTCAAAGTCCTCGCTCTCGGGCGGCTTGTTCTCCTCGCTGTAAAAGAAGGAGAGCTCCTGGAAGGAGGGATGCAGGTCCTCCCGCAGCATTTCAATGATCTCCTGGAAGGAGGGGCGCATCTTGGGGTTGTACTGCCAGCACATCTGCATCAGGTTGTGTCTGGGGAAAGACACAGGGAGACCATGGTCCAATGATACCCGTGTCCAGATACTGTCCTTGCAATACGTAACGCAGTATCCATACTCACATTCTGTCAGCGCAGTTGTCTGGTCGGTCCAGGTAGCCTCCGTCCATGACAAACTTGAGGACTTGCTCGTTGGACAGGCCCTGGTATGGCTGCTCGGCCAGCGTGCTGATCTCCCACAGCACAACCCCGAACGACCTGGCAGACAGGCGGAGGAGAGAAAACAACAGCGACACAGGAAGAATGAGGACAAGCCAATTAGAAACCTGACAGAGTGAATCTGTCCGCACACCGAGGGCAGGGGCAGCGCTGGCGGATGCTGGTAAACAAGGTCGGATGAGAAGCAGGTTAGCTGCACGCAAGTGTCCTGGTCCCACATTTAATATTCGTAATGTGTTTACTCTTTGTTATTCTGGTCCAGACTCAGGGGGACATTAATCAAGTGTGGCAGAGGGGTTTGTTTTTGTTCCTCGGCTAATCACAAAAACACAGACGAAACATTGTAATTCAAGGGCTTGCTTTCACATTTTATCTACAGCACATCAACCATCAGAGGAGAGGAGTCACTGACCAGCAGTCTGAATGTGCAGTGAAGACTCCGTCCTTCAGAGACTCGGGTGCCATCCACCTGACGGGCAGAAGACCCTTCCCTCCTTTGCGGTAGTAGTCGGTCTCATAGATGTCTCTTGTCATACCGAAGTCTGGGAAGAAAAATCAATCAATCAGTTCCAGTCAAACTGACGTATGAGTGACGTGTTGTCGCATTTCAAACCCACTCCCCTGCAGCTGCCTGTGTCAGCGACTTTATTTCATCGTCTTATCGTCTCACAGAGCAAATCACTCCTGATGCTGAATACACATTTAGTTTCCCCTGAACGTCGTTGTTGGCGTTGAGATTAGGGACGACCTGCTCTACCTACTGAGCCACAGCTGACCCGCATCTCTGGATTATACCAGCCACATACAGATCTAATACTGCAGATGATATAAGTAGATAATAACTGGCAAATTATATAACGATTACACAGGAATAATGGAAGTGGAAAATACAGACGCAGCGTTCAGGCTTCATTCACAATAATAATCGGGCCCCTCCGTGGTGTGAGCACCCGATCTGACATTCTCCAGTCTGCGGTGGTTATTAGAAACGCACCTCCTATTTTGACGGTCAGATCGGTCGCCACCATGCAGTTCCTGGCTGCCAGGTCCCTGTGGACAAATTTCTTGGCGTTCAGGTAAGCCATGCCGTCGGCGATCTCGGCCGCCATTTGGATCATCTCCTTCAGAGTGGGTGGCGGACGCCCTGGGTTGTTCTGAGGGAGGAGGAGAAGAAGAAGAAACATTCAGTTCTGACGGGGATATTTTAAAATGTGTTATTTCTTGTGTCAATAACTGAAGATTATGTGTTTGTTTTGATACCATGTCATGTTCTTATTCATGCCAAGAAAACTATTTAAAGGAAATGTTGGAAGTGTCCTGAGGGATATGTATGGATAAATCATGTGATTCTCAACATTAGAAATGTCAAGTCATTCGATTCATCTGCTGTTTAATCCACACATGGATCAAAGTGGCGTGTATTTAATTTGCTTTAAAGTAAAAGCAGTTCCCTGATGTTTGCGCAGGTGAACTAATCTGGAAGTGACATAAACATTTAAACTCAAACACTCTGTGATATCGGGGCAAGTCTCGTGATCCCATTACTTCAGCATCGGGCCGCAGAGAGCGCAGGTAGCTCTTCAGGTCTCCGTGGGTCATCAGCTCCATCACCACCAACGTAGGCTGGCCCTTAGACACGACGCCCAGCAGACGCACCTGGGAGACGAAGACGAGGGGATATTTGTCTCAATGCAGCCGGGGGGTGGATCACATTATGCAACCATGAGAACTGCCACAAGGCGAAGCAGCTGCTCTCTGCTGGGCGAGCGCAGGAGAGGTGTGGTGTTTGCACATGATGGTACATTTTGTACAGTCTATTCTAGATCCATGACTGCGTCTAATTATTGACAGACGCTTAATAAATACTGGATCCATTCATTCACGCCCTGTCCAGCACTTCCACATAGTCAGTCATGAATGGAACCAGTAATCAGAAGTCCTTATGGAAAATAGATTTCTCTTGTAAAAGGCGTGGCCTCGTCTTACCACATGGTGGCAACTGAAGGCCTTCATGACCGAGGCTTCGTTCAGGAACTCGATCCTCTCCCTCAGGCTCGCTGACTCATTCACCGTCTTCACGGCCACGCGTGTTTCGGACTCGCCCTTTATGATGTCCTTGGCGTTGCCCTCGTAGACCATGCCGAACGTACCCTGACCCAGTTCCCTCAAAATGCCGATCTTCTCTCTGGCTACCTCCCACTCGTCCTCCTCGTACACTGCAAACACATTTCCACAAATATATAAAAAAATATGACATGCACAAGATATTAAATGTCGAATAACAAGAAAACAAAGTGTGGGTATATTGTCCCTGAAACCAAATCTAAATAAAAAAGTTTAAAAAAAGAACATTGCTTTTATATTATTGACAAAAATGTGTGAAAACTTTGCTCACCGTCATGTGCACTGAGGTATTCTGGGTTAGAAGAAGCGTAGATGGGACCACTGGGCCCTTGAGTTTGACTTTGAGGAAAAAAGAAGGAAGGATTTATTACATTTTGGAAAAAAATAGGAAATAGTAAGAAACAGTTTTAACAAGATGATCATTATTTTCTCACTTCTTCTTGAACAAGACGAATCCGGTCACGGTCACAAACAGCAACAGGATGAAACAGATGACCGGGCCGATGACGATCTTGACAATGTAGAGGGGGTCGCCTGTTCAACACAACCGCCCGGACAATGAGACACATTTCAGGTGAAGAACAACAACCAGCCTGGTCTGACTTTGGGGCAGACGGAGACTCACTTGCGTCCTGGACGTAGAAATATGTGGGCTCAGTCCAGGATCCGTTTCCGGCCAGTGACGTGGCACGAATTCTAACAGTGTAGTTCCCAGGGTGCATCACTTTAAGCTTGCAGCCTCGGTTCACCTTGAACATGTTCCTCGACACGCAGTAATGCAGCTCCTGTGAAATAGCAACACGGAGGCTCAACACGGAGAAACATTGCTAGACAAAAAGCGGATTTATAAGAAAAAAACATTGAGTTCTCATGTTTTAAATAATATTTTATGAGGTT
Source organism: Pseudorhombus dupliciocellatus (assembly GCA_016785235.1). Classification (NCBI taxonomy): domain Eukaryota; kingdom Metazoa; phylum Chordata; class Actinopteri; order Pleuronectiformes; family Paralichthyidae; genus Pseudorhombus; species Pseudorhombus dupliciocellatus. Next base: position 1,502,579 of record JAFBJW010000050.1, read on the forward strand.
TTTTTCTACTGTGCTCGGTTTGTTTCCACTGAGGAAACATCTGGTTTTTATTGTTTTCCACATCAAACAGCCGTCTGCAGCATCACACGGAGGATTTGCGGACCAGTATCTAAGGCAACAAAACAAGGTGCTCTGGATAAATTACTTCTTCATGAAGGTTATCAAACAAACACATTACTGAGGCCGCAAGCCCAACTTTCAAAATACAAGCCATACAAGTAATAAGCAATGCTGTAAGTGGCCATTTTAATTTTAAAATGGATCCATTAAATCCGATTCTCAGTTTAATTGTCCGTCATTGCAGCCGAGCCTCTGGTTTAATGAAGGGAAATGTGAAGAGTGCTTTCTGGGTAAGAATAAATTGATGGAGAGCAGTGAACTCAGTGACCCAGCGTCACCAGAGTGATAAAGTCACATGACAGATGAGAGCGCAGTGTGTTTCTTCACCTCGCTGTCTCCCAGCCTCTTGTAGTTGACCTCGTACAGGATGATCATGCCATTAGGAGCTGGGGGTTCCAGCCACGTGATGTGTACTGAATTCTCCGTCACCTCAGAGGTGATCAGACCCACGATGTCATCAGCTTTGTCTGCGGACGACAAAGTCATACGGTTTGATGAACATGACATTTCACCTCAAACTGTGGCTTGTTTGGAGTAAACAGAAGACGAGCTGCGACTCCATGTCATGTGACGGCAGAAAGAATGTATGTTCACTCTCTGTTGTTAGTTAAAGGGCAAATTAATAAAAATACAGATGAGTCACAACTTCCTCCTTAATTATATGTAAATGTTGGAACCAGATGCTCTTTATTTCCTTGCGCTGCCAGGAGCAGGTGGTCAGGTGCTGAGAGTTTCAGCTAACATTGTGTTTAATATGAAAGAAAGTGATTGGCTGGCTGGACCGAGTATAGAACAATACAAGAATTTAGGACGTGAAGGAATGCCGGTTGATGCTGGATGAAAGTGCCACACTCCCCTCACAAGAGTAAAACTTCTTTACCTTCGGGCATCGTGCGGGCGCTGACGTACGCCGCCATGCTGCAGCGGGCCGGGCTGTTAGGGTGGTTGCAGGCATGAATCTCGATCTGGTAGCTGGTGAAGTGCCGCAGGTTCGAGATGACAGTGGACTCTTTGGCGGGCACGGTGACCACCGTCTTGGTGCTTTCAAAAGTTTCCTCGTCCTCTTCGTCGGGGATGCGCGTCCCCTCCGGCGGGCTGGGGGCGGTGGTGTGGACGAGGTGTGTTCGGTTGGCAATTCCCATCACAGCACGCCGCTGTCTCGAGCGTCTAGGATAAGGCGAAGAAGTGTTTTTTCATAATGCATGAAAGACATTACATTAGAGAGTCTGAGACCTTTAAGGGACAGAGGACAATTTCCAAAAGCTAATTGGAAATCACAACCTGCAGGGAGCAGTAGTCAGGGTCACAATCACATAAAGGCATAAAGTTTTAAGACGTTATAAGGCAGGATGAAGCAACAGTTGTTGGATTTAAGGAAAAGTACTTTGTGCGATTTAAATAAGAAACCTAGGATGATGCAATGAAAGCCAAAGCTGCTGTGTGTGAAGTTAAACTAAAGTCAAGTTGAACTGGATTGAGTTTGACAAGGTAAAAGCGAAGAAAGAACATCTAAAAGCCATTGTCATTTATTCAAAACCATGAAAAAATGATCTTTTGAGGCCCATGTTCATGAATAACAAAGCACCAACACGCCACTTCAATTGATTTCCATTCTTAAAAAGACAAGTCTGTTGTCAGTCCTCTTACTTGATCTCAAAGACTTCATTATGCAGGTAATTCTCAAAGGTCTTGCGGTACTCGGAGTCCTCTTTCTCTTTCTTGAGCTCCTTGTCTGTTTTGGGGCAGGAGCAGCAGTTGGTCCCTGGGCCCCGCTCCTCCGTCTGGTTCCACTTGTGCTCCTCGTCATTGTCCACCTGAGTGGGCACTCGCGATGGCAACTTCATCCCTGATGAAATGAAACCAGACATGGCAACCGGGGGGGGGAAAAGGAAAACAATCAAATAAGAAAGAATGGCATGACAGCTGCAATTAACACAGACACACAACACAGTCTTATGCACACACGCACACCCCTGAGGGATGTGTCTGTCATCGTCCTCCTTCACCTCCTCCTCACCCTCTCTAGTGGAAATAAATGACTAGAGACATGACCTCCCTGTAAACTCTCCATCTCTCTGGATGTGTGGGAGTTCAGAAGATGGAGGGACATCTTTTTGGGATGCGCACACGCACGCACACATACACATATATATGAAATATCTTATAACCCCTCTAATTGCCTATAAGGGACAATCAGAATGCACAGTCATTTCAGCATCCTACAAGCAGACTGGTGCAAGGGTCAGCCTAACCCTAAAGCAGCATAAAAGGTTCTTGTGTGACAGCAGCTCTTCAAATATTGGAAAGCTTCTCTTCCTCTCAGACTCAGACACACAAACACAGACATGGGACAATGACCAGACAACCACAAACAACGTGGCCTACCCTTCTGACAGTAGTCAAACTTGTAGAGCTCGCTGGCTTCAGGTTGACGCTGGCAGAAGACCAGGTAGTGAGTGATGTTGCCGTTGGGGTCATTGGGAGGTTTCCACTTGAGGGTGATCTGAGACGAAGAGTTGGAGGAGGAAATGGCGTCCAGCGGGACGGAGGGTTCTACAGAGAGAGGCAGCAAGAAGTTGTTTTTACAGCAAAGTGCAGTAAAACATTTATCGAATTCAGGTCACACGCGTTGTAATTTACATATTTATTAAAAGGTACTTCAAAAAGCTTGATTGTTCTCATCAGTTTCACAGGCACTGAGAGCATACTTGTCTCTTCATGTTGCAAAACAAAGTACAGTCTGTGCCTCTCTGTGAAAACAAATCAGAGATCCGAAGGCATGAGTCATAATAAACTCGGTGTGATTTACAAAGGCAGGACGGAGACTGTCCCCGGCAACAAGTGCTGCTAGTTTAAATGTATAACATCCTTCTAGGATGTGGAGACCTGATTGTAAAGTAGAATATTAGTGCCTGAACACTGAGGCGGCACGTGGGCATGTCAGACTGAACCATAAGGAGACGCAGACACAGACACGCGCGTGTTGACGTCACGGTGATTATGTAGTGTCTGTTTCATGAGGGTTCAACAGACTGGTCCGACTGCATTGTCAGACCAAGTTTCACCAGAGACAGCTAATGGGTAATGACAGCTTTGCCCTTCTGACGCAGCAGCCCGGTTCGAGACGACACAGATGCGACTCGAGAACAACCGTCCCTCCGCCGCCTGAGCGACGCGCCGCCGCCGGAAGTCTGTCCATGTGAGCGAGGGTTGTCATTTAATGTTCTTTATCAGGAAGGAAACGCACATTGTGTGAAAGGAAGCCGACAAACGACTGTGCACGACACACACTCGGTGGGTGGCAGGTTACAATTAGGTTCTAGGAAAGAGCCTTGAGATTGCTGCGTGGAAACTGATGCAGATATCTTTGCACGAGGCTGCCCCCTGTAGGTCAGTGGCGCCCGAGGCGGATTGTGCCATCTGTCTTCCTCATGGCTGTTGTGCCAAGGACGTCTTGGCAGCAGCCAGACTGACACACAGACACACACACACGTACATGTTCAATCCACCAGTCAATGATAGTAACACTGCAGGACATGTGGATTCAACACGAGTCTGAAAGAATTTGGATGAACTCTGGTTCAATCTGAGGAGGATTCGTTACTGAACATGCATGTACAGGCCTTTTACGCCAGTGGGAGCTAATTATGATTATAACCTGCACTTGAAATGCACATTTATGTACATTTAATCACTGCGTCGTCTTATCTGAACAACATGCGGGACAAGTATATGCGAGTTGGGCCCCTTACATCCACTGACTCAAACCTTTTCACTCTTCCTGATGTCAGAACCTAAAGAACCAACAGCTCTCTGCTAAAATCCTATATGGCTTCATGTTCGGACTTGCACTGCTTCATACACATGAAAATTTCCTTCACTGGAAAAGCAACAAATCACAAGGGTGTGTGTGACTGCGAGTCAGTCTTACTGGTGGCATTGGTGCGGATGTAGATGATCTCGCTCTTGGCTCCGTGGACCTGGTGCTCATCAGAGGCTGAGAGTTGAGTTTTCACCATAATGGCGTACTGCGTCCAGGGCTTCAGCGGCATGATGAGATGACCTGGTTCGAACTGCTCCTTCTCCCCCTCTGCGGCTCGACGCGGAGGGTCCACGTCAGCAATCACCCAGCTGTTGGAGCCGCAGGCGTCCTGCCCATCAAACTCGGTTACGTTCCGGAATGGTCTGCGAGGGAAAAACAGAACAATATCCAAATGAAAAGTGTGTTATATGCTGGCCTCAATCGAATTCCACTTGAAAGGATATCGGGTTTCAGTTCGAATTTTTCTGGCAATTCATCTCAGTGTTTATCGGTTCTCTCGGCCGAGGGAAGAAGAGCTGTGTAAACGTTGCAGAGGCCGGGGAGACGCTGGTTGTAAAATGGAATGAAGGAAAACAACTTTTTTTTTTCATAAAAGCTTTCATTGCAGCCCACATAACCTAATTGTAAAACAGGCTGTAGAACTGAAGCGGTGACCTCATAATATTTGGAGATGTTACTGCAGGCGGTTGTGTTTTTAAAAGTCAGCAAACAGATTCATTTTTATGCATTTTTCCATTTGTGGTGTTGAATTTGAAACACTTCCTCATTTTACTTCTCAGCCAGCTCAGAGTCATGATTATTCAACCGGCACAGGGTGCTGGTTTCGTTTTCTTCTACATGTTGATGACTTTGAGTCCAACTGATCTCCATGTTTCTTTTCAGCTTAATCTGATCTTTGAAGAGCTTGAGCAGCTGAGAGCTTTGTTTTTCTAGCAGAGAACAAAGTGGAATTGTGAGTGTGGCTGCCGCATGACGGAGAAGAAAATGTACTTACGCTTCTTTGTACAGCACCATGAACCCCAGCAGGTCTCTGTAGTCTGGAGGCCAGAAGGCTTCCCACTTCACCATTATCTTATCGCTCATGGTTCGGATCTGGGTAAACTTCAACAGGTGGTTCTCACCTGGGAAGACACACGGGGGATCAATTAAAAGCTACAAACAGCAGATTATGCAAAACATTTATCAGATTCTCATTACTGAGCAGATTTAATTCAGACATTCAAAAATATTTGGATATAGATGAGATTTAGAGCTCAGAAAATACTGAGGATTGAACCTTAACGTTATGGTTAGTGTGTCACACATGCTGCAGCAGGGTCACAAATTCATTTCCACACTCAAAACATCCTGCACTGATGCTGAACATTTGAATTAACTTGACTCCAAAGATAAGGAACTTACACAGAACAAATATGTCATTATTTGTTACCAAGTAATACTTTTTATTTGCTAATATCTCACTTAAAAACATACTCACCTGGTTCATCAACTCACTGACATGCAACATAATCTTAACGATTTAAAATATAATCAACCCAGAGTTTCAACAGTACGACATTGTCTCACTGGTTTTAATATGCACTTGACATATTTATGTTTTGAAAGACCTGTGGCACAGTGCTGTGGTCAGTGCGTCCTTGCAGAGCTCTGTCTCACTGTCTCACACAGTGACAATGGACCCATCTGTCATTGTTGGGCTGGACCGGGAGAATTCTCAGCGATTCAGTGAACCATCAAAAATCCATCAAGTTCCTACAGTCCACGGCAGAACTAACAGAGTAGTTTCTACTTTCAGCTGTGTGCATTCCCATGGCAAAAGCTATATGTATATAACTACATTATATGGCATGCAGTGTCAATATATAGACATTACAGATGATCTGTATGGTCTATGAGTTACATGAATAAGGGTTATCCAAACAAATTTGCAATAAATAATTGGATTCTCTATTCTAGGGATGGTTTGTGGTGATGCATTGGGAAAATAAGCTAAATATGATAATGGAAATTCTAGGTCCTTAAAATAATATTGGTGCTTTGGGATATAAATACCACAAATGCAATATCATCAAGTCCGACAGTCGGGTGTGCTTTGCTCTGTTGGTTGTTCTAAACTATAACAGTAAAGGTCTGCAGAGAGCCATCAGCAAACACCAGCGACGACAGGAAATGACCCCCATGACAATAACTACGACTATGTTTGCGGCTATGCTTCGCCCGACCTGTTGTCATAGCAACTCATGCAACAATTAACATGTATCTGGGTTAGAGGTTCTTACATGAGGCCTGGTCTCCATTGGTCTTTGTGGCGATGTCGATTTTCTGCTGCCGGTCTTTGGTTCCCGTGACCTCCTCCATCCTGCGGATCTCAGACATGCACAGCTTGGAGTTGTAGAGGAAAAACATGCGCCCCTGCAGGATGGTGAGCTTGTGTTTGGACCAGTCCCAGAGCTGCCGCAGGTTCTGATTGTCCAGTGCATAAAACGAGTAATTCCTAGAAAAGAACACACAAGATTGCATAAACATATTTTTACTGTAAGCAGAGTGCGCTACAGTGGCCCTCTACCTCGTCTGAATGAAACCTCACATATGATTTGGGAAAGTCTAACCAGAAATGTCTACCACATTGAGACATTTTGAAAAGGTCAATCCTTCCGCTTTTAACTCATAATTACAGGAGGAGGCTCTGAAATAGGGAGGATGAGATGGGCTCAGAAGACGAAGTCTCACCCGATTTCCTGTTCCTCTCCACGAATAACACGCAGTTTGCGGAAAAAGGAGAGGGACACAAGGGCGTAGGAACGTCGTATTGTCAGGTAGCCAGTGATCTCCTCCAGCTGACCCAGACTGGCTTCCAGCTCAGCTGCTATGTTGTCTACGGAAAACCAGAAAGCACAGTTTGTGTATTATATCTATTTACTTTTGTGATTTGAATCTGTTTGTCTAGCTTCTAAGGTTCATGTTCAATGTGTTAAATAAAATAAAATAACTAATGTTGCTGTTGTGAAAATAGAACTTGTTTGATTTATCGTAACATGGAGCTGTTATTATTTGTTCTGTACTAAAGTTTGATTCAAACAAACATATCACAGATACTCACTTCCTCCACGCAGGTTAATGACCAGGCTTCCATTCAGGACAGTACAGCCTTTCAGAGCCTGGGCAGCAGTGACAGAGTCCACAGTTTTTAGACCCATGCACACCTTAGGACAGAGCCCTGCACAGGGCGTACAGTTGAGCCTATGGAACAGAGACAAAGAATTATTAGTCAAACAAGACATTTTAAATTTCATTTTTAACCTTTCAGATTGTCTTTTGACGCTGAAACACCTCAAACTTGCACTTTGCCACCACTGGGCATCAGTAATGTCCCATCAGATCATATTCTGAACAACAAATCACACTTCAAGCAAACACAGAACAAACTTAATAATTTCATTTTCAATAAATCGGCCCTGTTTTTGATCTCTGCCACCACCTGAAATATACGGCTCTTTTGCAGCGAAATGCTACCAGCTCTGTTTCATGTTCCACGCTGGGCAGGCTATGCACAGTTGGTTTCACAGCTTTACTGCGAAGGTCGCTGCCTGCGGCTCGAAATAATGATGAGTGGGGATTCTGAACCAAAACAGTAAAGTTGTCAAAAATAAAGGTCAACAAAAGCTGAGAGATGCTCAACAGCTCTGCAGAGCTAAAGGGGAATTGCAGAGTTGGGTGTTACATAACCTCGAGTTAGACCTTTTACAAACAAGTACTCATGTAAGGTTGAATATAGCTGCTTTAAATAAATCTGGAAATCTTCACTGCTCTGCAGGAGGAATAAAAACTATGGTGATTCAACTTTCTTTAATACCAGCTTGAACTTCTGTCTTGTTTGAACTAAAAATGAACTAACCCTTACTAACACTTTGACCTTGATGACCAAGCCGAACAACCTGGCTTACATAATGTTTTCATAACAAGTCTCTTCTCATAACAAGTATATGACCGTGCCTTTGTATGCCAACCATATTAACCCATTTCCTGCAAAGCTGTCTGCACAATCCCTCTCTCATAATGCGGTAAGTGCAAACTTTGATGAGGTAAAATCCAAAGTACACAACAATCTCTGCAGCCTTGCAGAAACACCCAGCAGCCAGCACACACATCTTTTAGAGACATCACACAAAATATCTCTTTTTTTTTTTTTTTTGTTTTGACGGTTTAAATTCGAGGGAATTCAGGCACAGATTAAACAATGATGGGCTCTGGGTCTCTGTCAGAAGTACTGCATGTGTTCAAGATGTTGGCTAGTTTATGAAGTGATAATGTCTCTGTTCAGCATCAGTTGAGTAAGCTGGCAATCACAGAAGCATGAAGAATTTCTATTTTTGTGAATGCCAAATGAATGATCTGGGGAGACAGGTCGAGTGCTACAGCTTATATTATGTTGTCTACTACATACATGATAAAAACGTAACGGTTTAGTTATTGTTGCAGCCGCGTCGTTTGTGTCGAAGAGCAAAACAACCACATGTATCCTACACTGACTCTTGAGCCTGTCATGTGGGGGAAAAAAGCGAATTATGGGCCATGCATCATTGTCTGGCTTACTTTCATTTCCATGGCTTAAATTCGAGCCAACAAATGTGAGGGAGATGCCAGGGGGACAGAAAGGGACTCATGGGGAAAAGGTAGCGATATGAGTAGTGGTGAGCAGCAGCTTTACATCTGTGATGAGCCGGACTGTTGATTTAAACTCCTGGTGAGAGGTGAACGCATCTGCACATCAGCACCAGAGAAGCTCCAGATTTAAACAGTGGAGCTCTTAAATCACACAGAATCTGTGCAATATAGACCAAAGGACCCTATACAAGAATGTAAAAACGAATACTTTTCAATATATAACAGTAGCTGACTGTAATTTCTTTGGCTTCATATTGGCTTCATCCGTTCAGGTTTGATTGAAAACCCAGTAACAGCTGGACAACAAAAGAAAAAAGTAGCTCTCTTTCCTTCTCATTTATCGCAGAGGTGCACTTGAGACAGGGACTTTAGTTCTGATCTGCTCCAGTGGAGAGTCCCACTAGAAACCTCTCAGGTCTAAATGTACAGAACGCCATGAATGTGAAGCTGAAAGTTGCTTGAATGGAACTTGTGGTTAAACACACACATAATGACACAATCACACCAGAGCACACCCACTTGTCCTTGTCATCACCACTGAGTGAGTGAGAGAGTGCCACCACTACACTGCTGGATTTGTTTGCCACACAGGAGCCCTCATCTATTTGAGGCCAGCCACGGGAAGTCGAGCCCCATCACCCCAGGGAACTCACAGTCTGTCCCCAACGTCTCCCTGACACCTCTGGTGTTTCACTGTGAGCCCAACAGCCTTGTAGCAAAAGACAACAGGACCTGAAGGATCCAGCTGTGGTTGCAGCCTCTGCCTGTGGCATGATTGGGGCCATCTGGAGTGTCTGTGCTTGCAGGCACACCCACACTAATCAACCGGCCCGTCACGGTCAATGACAGTCACTGTTGAGTCAGTGACAGTACTCTTCTTTTAAGGAGGCAGGTCTGCTTGAATGCAGCTACAGAGATGCATGCATAACACGCAGTGGCCAGAGAAGGAACACGTGCCACACCACCGGTTGGTAAACAACAAACCATCTTGCACAACAAGTGGGTGACAGAAAAAAAAACATGCAACAGATGGATACGGAGTCAAAATCATAAACACAGACATCCTGCTGTGCTGCACTAATATGTCCTAGCTGTCTGCACTCTCCCACACAGAGGTGCACGGGCACATATACAGAGTACTGTCTGATCCCAAACAGTGATAAGAGCTAAAGTATTCTTAATGGGTTATGCTGGGATGAGGGTGCTGCTCCAACACCATCTGCCATGATTTTGTTTATGTTAAATCAATGGTGGAAAATGGAAATCCAAAAGACCACAGCAATTCCCCCGAATAATACAGATTTTCTGTTGGCTGAGATAAAGAAAAGAGAAAAGTTTTTTTAACTACTCAATTGCATCTTTGGTGTTTAACTGTCTGTTGTGAGATAAATAAATCAGAATTGATGATGCACAGTCAATAGAACCAACAAGTCAACGCACTCCTATTGTCCACTTACGAGGAGGAGATGGCGGTGGTGTAGCCAGAGGGACACTCGGCGACGCAGGCCCCGTCGTGGATGACATATTCGTGGCATTCGGCGTTCTTGCTGTGCTCCTTTTCCCGCTTGCATTTGTTGTGGAGATCCTGGCAGAAGGCACGTGTGACGCAGCGCCAGCCCTTGAAGATGAAGTAGTTTTCGGGGCAGCGGTCCACACAGCTACCCTCGAGCTGGAGGCCGCGGCAGGCCACACAGTGACTGGCTGAGTTGGGCTTCAGGCAGCTGCCCAGGCACTGCTCGTGGCAGCACTGGTCGTCCTTGGTGCAGGCCCGGTGTTTGCACTGTACGGGGCACACTGCGGGCAGGAAGAGAGGAACAAGGTCAGGTTAAGGAGGAAATTAATCCCATGAAATGAAAGTGTGTCATGTGAAGGAAAAGGTTTTGTGTTACGAGCTCGGTTTGAGCTACGGAAAGAGAAGTACAGGAGAACGGAGCGTGTTGCCATTTAAACCTAGAGTTTCAGTTCCCCGGTTGTCGTAGGTGATTTGAATCTGTCCCTAATGACAGCAACATACTGTAATACCACAGAAATTTCATAGGGCCTTATCTCTCCGCCCACAGGAGACAAATCCATCCACACGAAACTCGCCGGCTGCCCAGAACACCATCTGCCGTTGGCCAACAAGCATACTGAGCGCAACCAGCAGGCATCCAAACACCAAATGACTCAAGGCGAACACTTATCCAGAAGTCGTGAGAAAGTGGCAAAGAGACGAAGGAGAAGCATTTGAAGCATACAGTAGTTTGCAAGTGAGACACATGAAAATGGCCTTGCTTGGTGTTGCTCTGATTTTTGCATGGGCCTTGTAGACCTGCAGGTCTTCTGCTGAAATAACAAACACTGTTTACTTGGAAAGAGTTATTACGCCAGAACTGCGATACCTGAGGGGACATTCTAATAAAACCTCCTACTACAACATTTGTTTAGAATTGGGAATTAGAGTCCATGGATTAGATAAGAAAATAAATAGGATATATTTAGATGTGGAATATTGGAGTTTGAGTTTCTGAGATAAATTGTGATGGAAATATAATTCCTGCGGTCTTATTGAAATTATTTAAAGCTCTGTCCAATCTCGTTTTAATTAATTTATTTTTTCTTTTTTTAAAATCTTTCTTCTAAAATACATTTTTAATCCTGTTAATTGTTTTAACAGTTATTAAAATCAATGTGTCTGCGTGTATATAAGTGTGCAAGTGGAAATGGGCAGGCAGGTAAAGATTTGACAGATACGCCTCGCAATTCTGAAGATGAGGAAAGAAAAACCCCGGACAGGCCTGTCAATGGCATCTTTATTATCTCGGGCAGTAGGGCTCCGTCTGAGTGCCCAATCATATTGCAGTTCATATATATAATTATTTATATTATATATTGATATGTATCTGGTGCACTGATAAAAAAATACAACCTCAAAATCTAAAGTCCCTGAACATGATGATGCAGAGGCCTTTTTCTAGCAGCATGGACTCAAGCACCTTGAGAGCACACAGAAGACATAAACACTGATAGCAGGAAGATACAGTGTCCTGATAGTCGCACAAACAGACAAAGGTCCACTGACGTTTCGGGGGAATAAAAGCGTTCAGCTGAGGACAAAGCCACAAGTCTGTACGCTGCCTGCTGATGCATACGTCCATATACATGTGTTCGTCTGTAAATAAGCAAGTTACATAACCGACTCCCAGGATTGGCAGGTGTGTGTGCTTTGTACACAGTTTATGTCCATGTTCTTGTCTCGCGATAGGTGTGAGGACGAGTGTGCACACGTATTCAGGAGCCAACTTAGAGGTAAATACAGCAAACGCCTGCCTGATGACATTAGCTTCTCGTCCACGAGAGCCAGATTAAGATAGTTCAGCAGCACAGGAGATAATGAGTCGCCGAGGTCAGGGGCAGGTCACAGGTCGGCTCGTAAAAATGTGAGCTTGTATGTGTTTTATTGGCCTGAACAAACATTTAGCCGCATGGCGCAAACCCACATTTCATGGTGCCGTATCTCCAATTATGACACAATGAATTTCCATAACATGTTATTCTCTGTAACGCTCTGAAGTCTCTCTTGTTAAGTATGTGTCCAAAACAGCACGGCTTCATTAGTGTCATGAGGTCAGTCTTTAGAGGAACAAAACAACAACCCCCTCTTTGGTCCTCTCACATTAATGGACGTGAGCGCCTGAAGCACACGAAGAGAGACGGTTTGGGGAGGGGAGGCAGCAAAAAGGGGAAGCCAAAGGGGGGGGGGGGGGGGGGGGGGGGGGGGGGGCTCAGTGAAAGAAAGTAAATGACATAACCCCCTTTTTTATCTGCGTCAGTCTGCTAGTCCAAATAATCTACCTGACACAGAGATTTAACAGACACTTAAAAACAAGTAATCATTTTCCTTTCCACCTTCAAAGTTCATTTCAAAAGCTGCCCTTCAACTTCTCCTCCTCCACGCACATACGCCCTCACAAGCACGTGCAATCACACAAAAGCTTGGCTGTGTGTCCTCGCTGACTCCTGATCCTGCAGCGGGGCTCCATGCCGTAGCACAGGCCCAGCAGCAGATCCACCCTCAGCCTTAGCCAATGTGTTGGCTAGCTGTGGGAGCTAGCCATACAAATGGCCTCTCCCATCTCCAAGGAGGACAGGCGCATGCTTTAACCCTTTGTGTCCCTCCGCTCTGCTCGTCTCTCCGAGCCAACCAGACAGCAGCAGGAGCAGCAACTGAAAAATATGTTTTTTTAAAAAAAAAAAAAGACACAAGAGCCACATAGAAACAGACTGGGGCTAAACTGAAGTCGGCTGGATTGCACTGCTCTCTGTCTTTTCCCGACCATAAACTGGTTGTTTATGTACAAATCTGAAGCAGTAGCTCTTATTAAGTCTTTGTGGTTGCACGTCTGTCTTTAGTGGACAGGAGGGCAAACATAATCTCTGTTATATTATTTTTATTCAGTTCATTCTGAGAGAAATCTCATTTTTTCTGTATTAATGCTTCAAACTCGTGCTGAGATCATGTTAGAGGCAGCATTGTGCAGAACAGCTTCATACAGCGAGTGATGGATCGTGCCTCGTCTTGTCTACAACTCATTAAGGGTTTCTGGAAACTAAACGGGCCGACAGGGACGTAACAAAATTCCATCCAGACTGAGATCTGTTTGAACAACTGACGCCTGCTCTTAAAAACAGATTTAAATAAGTGTGACATGAATGTACAAATAATCCCAAACACTTGACTTCTAAATGGATATTTATTATTTTTATCCATCAAATTTTTATTCAATAAACAATGATGACCATATGAATATATATTGGCACTGACAACTACTGCTATTTGACTCCCTCTTGTTTTGTCTGTCAGCTTTTTTATTTAGTCTGTGTAACGTCCTAGACATTCCTCTGTAGCAATTAACAATTATTTCCGATCAATAGTATATATTCCAGCAATAAAGTACAGAGATATGTAAATACACATGTACATAAAAATGTATATAACTATTTGAATGATTTAATATTTGCTAATGATGGTTTTTGTGTTTTATATGATTTAAATCTGTTTTGAGTTTTTATTTTAGGGTTCTTGTGTTCTCAAGCCAAATGCATGAGAATGTGATCAGGATTTTACAATTAGCCATTTCTCTTTCCAAACAAAGCTTCTATGACGTCATCATAGTGGCATTACCAATTTGAAGGTTTTAGTGTTGGATTATTTTCAACTCCTTCACTGATCCTTAAAAAAACAGCTTTTAGAAACTCAAGAAAACTACTAATCTCATTTTAATCACAGTATTTGTCAAAAACAACTGGATGTAAATAACTGTTGGTTGCAGAGCTACAACACATCTTGGTAAAGTTGAATCATGTTTGTCTAAAGTTCTAACAGAGGCACAAGTGTGGGTGTATTGGCAAAGGTTAATGTGTGTCACTCCAGTGGCGTAAATCCATTTGAGTTGACTGATGCTAAGCCTCAGACATGCACCTGAAAGAACAAGAGGGCCAAAGCACCAAAACAAACCACTCACTCACTGTTGAAAAGATTTGCAGTGTTGTGCCAGCAGCTGACTGGGCCACATCTGCTCAGTGAAAATCAATGTAAAGTGGAAATCAATCCTAAATTATTCACTATTAGACATAACAGAGGGCTTTTATATACAAACACGCCTGGCCACACTGAGGAGGATAGACCTGTTTCTTGTGTGCTTGTCAGAAAGGTTTTCAAGGTTGGGACCCTGAGGACCTTTGAGTGTGGGGCCACCCCAAGCCATCTCTGATCTTCTGGAGGTGAGGGGGGATGCCGAGTTGGAAGAGTTTGTTATTCTTTCATTTAAAACACACTGATTTCTAAATTCAGGCCTGGATTTTTTTCTTTATTATTTGTGCCATTATTATTATTACTATTATCTTAATTGATACAGGAAGTATTACAGTTCACAAAGGGCAGAAGTTCACTCAGTCTGGCCTGTGACATGTAGTTTTTAGCTCAAGTTAGATCTTGTCAGCAGCTATATTTATTTATCTCTTGCAGAGTAAAATCACTTGACAACGATAAATCATTTGGGTTTTTGGGAATCAAGGGCCAGGTCAGCAGTTGGACTTGGATTTATTTATGACTGGAAACATCTTTGAACAAAAGTCTTGAGGCAGAATTTGAATCCTTTATCCTTATTACACTGGTTTCTCTGGCACCCCGGTCGAGCCCCTTCTGATCTTTTGTCATGCAGTCTGTGCAAAGTGCACAGGATCACATGGAGGCGGAGGAATAATGGTGCAGAAATGCCTGGGACTTTATCTCATGAGTGGAGGTTTCACTTGGATGAGGCTACACAATGAGATGCTGAATCCCCAAAGCCTGACACGGACAACAACAACAATAACAACAACAAACCAAACCAACTCCAGGCTCCAGTGTGACAGAGATGAATACACGCTGCCAGAGTGATGCCAGCTTGGAATAGGGAGGTGAAGAAAAAGCTCAGTGCGGACTGCCAGATAAGGCCACTTCTGGGGCAGAAAGAATCCACATTACTTGGTAGGGATGACTCCGAGATCACCACAGTTCCATTGTCTGCTGTCCTGGAATCCAACTGAAACCAACCCACAACAGTTTCCAAGTCATGTTCCTCTGACCAGCATTAAAATCTGCACTGTTAGCAATTAGTAATCACACAAGCAAAGAGGATTCAACACTGTAGTCCCAAACTTAGACATCTGCCCAAAATGAAGAGCCTCCGTGCTTTTCATTAACCACAATCTCACTAAAATTGTTCTGTGGGGAGTTTTTCCAGGTTCCTTTTAAGGCAGCGATGAAACAACAGCGCATTGAGGCGTTTTGCGTTGAGATCATATTAGACCCAAGAAAATGCCAAACGGGACTGTGGCGGTGTGCTGGTTGGTAATTAAAATTCCACGGCCATGACCAGGGTGGTGTTTAGTTTCTTATGGAGGACAATTTTATGTTGAAGGCCTGGAAGAAAAGACTTGAAGTAGGAACAAACAGAGTGCTTTTGAAAATGGTGATTTGTCAACATCTCTCCCCATGTAAACAGACAATACAACAACAGAGCAACACGAGTGCTAAAATAACCTGACAAAAATTAACTTTGAAGTTTGATATATGATTTAAATGTGACGCGGATCGCTCGGCACTTGTTGCTTGGTGCAGCACAACAGCTGACCAGATATTTGGGGATGATGATGTGAGGCAAGAAATATGGAAAAGGCTAGTACTTGTAGTAAATCCCTACCAGCCTGAGATGATAAGAAATACCCTTTCAACTTATAATCATTAATAATTCGTTTCACAGAAGCCAATGGAACAGACTTTTTTCTTCTCTTTCTTTAAAGTTCTTTAAAAGTGTTTCTTGAATGTTTAAATTGTAAAAACAAAACTATCAAGGATATTTGTAGATATTTATAGGACTCATATCTTTGACTGTGTGCAATGTGTTGCAGTCTGATTGGATTTAAAGGGAACTGTGTGGTGGAATGGACCATGTTGGGTTTTCATGCATTCAGTCAACCATCACATGTAATGACACAAAGTTCTTTAGGATACTCCACTCTGTATTTTTCTGGTAGATGGTTGTGGAAGTTTAAATAAACAGATACACAAATAAAATAAAATACAGATTAACATGATGCTGATCTCACATTAGTGATATCACTGAGTGCACAGCACAGTCCCACAAGCGCTGATGTTTGGTTTATCAGCCTTCATCAGGAAGGTATTTAAGGTTCTGCAAATACAGGACCACAATTTACATAGCTGAGAAACAGTAGTATTTTGTCTCATTATCTGGATGTGGAATTGGCTTTGTGACGCTGTTATACTTTGATCATATTTCACAGCTTTACTTAAAACCAATGGTTGCAAGTAACAGGATCCAGACATCTGATGCTTGGTTCCCTTTGTTCAAATGACAGTTAGTGAACACCAGCATTTGTATTTCTATGTCAAAATACGAATTCCTGACGGTGCCCTTTTCACTGCATGCGTCTACCTCTAATCCTTTA
The DNA here is from genome assembly GCA_016785235.1 of Pseudorhombus dupliciocellatus. Classification (NCBI taxonomy): domain Eukaryota; kingdom Metazoa; phylum Chordata; class Actinopteri; order Pleuronectiformes; family Paralichthyidae; genus Pseudorhombus; species Pseudorhombus dupliciocellatus. The sequence continues at coordinate 1,519,182 of JAFBJW010000050.1, forward strand.
ATAAGAATTAGTAGGCGGCCAATGAAGATGGATGGCTGGACAAAGTCAACAATGAATCAATTCATTGAGTGGGTGACATTTGAGTCAAGATGTTGACTTTGTCCAGAGCTCCTCTCTGCACAGGTCGCTTTGTTGCAACACGTACCAATACAAAACAAATTTGCTTTCGGAGACTAAAAAGTCTAAAGTCAACCACGCTTTGTGTGGACCTGTGGAAGTGCCACTCATTACTGGGATGTTTTAAAAACACATATTTAAATGAATGAATACAATGTTTTCATCTTGTTAAACAAAGAACAAAGAACAAAGATGGATATCATGGCCAGGAACTATCTGTCTCGTTATTTCCCGGTGTGTCCCAGTCACCTGGTCTGACTCAGCAGCAGCAAGGCTTGGTCAAGGCGACTCGGAAAGCAACAGCAGGGCCGTAAACAACTTCATTAACTGAGCCCGGCCTCCTTTAATAGGACAAAAACACACAAACAACACTGGACGGCACTTTCTGTTGTCAACGTCACCTGGCCACTGCTATCATCTGAAGGCAGGATATCCGGTTTATCCGTGACTGGAATAGAAATGATAAATATTGTGCAATCACTGATGGGCAATTATGCCGCTGTTTGACAGGCAAATGACGCACATCATGGCCTTGAATCTTCATTTCCTCTCAGGGCTCAGTGTCAGGCTGAAACAATGACTACCTCCATGTTATGACATTAAAAACATTTATGCCATTAATGCAGCATCACACTTTGTCGCTTTTGAAATTTTAACCAATGCTATTAATCTTCTTACTCAGTGTGCAGCTGCCCACGGAAATAAATATTAAATGAAAGCAGGCACAAAGTGTTCACAACAACTGCGACACATGGGAAGGTCTCCTTAATCCATCTCTATAAGAAAATTAGGTTTTTTGATGAGGCAAACAAGTTAGAGCCACCAGCGTTAAGTGTTTTTCTCTCTCATTTCCTTTCAATATTTAGTTATATTAATGTATTAGAGGACGGAAAACAAACACAGGTTTCTGTCCTGGAAGAAAATTGCTGTTTGTTAGTAACACATGGATCTTTAATGTGTTTGTTTATGTATAACTCTTCCAACAACCAGTTGGATGGAATAATAATAAAATCTGGGAATACACTTGATCGTTTATAAAAAAGTTTAGGAAAACAGATCCCGCTAGAAAATGTTCTACACAAATCTTTCACCTCAGATACATATCACTGGCAAAAAGTCTGTTATGGTACAATCAATGCCATGGCAACACAAAACATACAAAACCAAATAATTTCATGTATTTTTTGCTGTAGAAAAATGACAAACCAAACGGATCTGGATCAAATCTGCATGCAACTGGCCAGAGTTAAGATCGAGTAAATATTTCCCTGTTAGTCTGATAAAACCAGCAGAACAGCAGTAGTAAGATGTTGTAGATCGACTGTCGATGGTAAGTGTGAGTGCGTACAGTGGTGAAGAAATGCCTGTCGGCCCAGCTTTAACAGATGCTTGAAATGTCTGGGATTCCAAGGGAATGGCTCCAGTAGCTGAACGCCAAGGGTTCGCAGGGTGCAGCTTCATATAAGACTGAATGCCAGAGCTGTTAAGTCAGCTCAAAGGAAAGGACTTGTGTGTGTGTGTGTGTGTGTGCGTGTGTAGAGGGATTGGGGGGGGGGGTATTAGGATAGTAACATTGCGCTCTACAAACTAAACCATGAAGAGAGAAGACTAGTAGAGCTTAGGCACAGTTGCCTTGTCGGATTAATTCTGTCAAACCGGTTACAAAGCAAACTTTGTAGTGAGTGAAATCAGGTGAAAATAAGGCATAGAGTACTGTACAATGTAAGATAAGTGTGTAAGATCAAGTTCTTAAGAGTGTCTATTCTGAAGTCGCAATGCTTCATCTGGACAGGTACTAACTAATCAGCTGTTAAGTTAGGCCATGTATCAAGGCACATGTAGAACCTTTCACCATTTCTGCTTGTTGATCTTTGTGACTGCAAAGCTCTGGTCGTTAAAAGTGCTACGCAAAGTTTTACGCACAGCTTTCTGCACCAGATGTAAAAAAGAATACGCTGCTTCATGAAAAGGAACCAAAAAAATGAAAGACAAATGGCTCACAGACAAGTCCAATATTCATCCAGGAGCACAGTGGAAACAAAAAAAAAACACAGGAATTCAAACTCGATGTTGGGATTATTTTGCCTCTCTCAGAAGAACCCATGAAAAAACATGATCCCATAAAAACCAACGTCCCATACCTCGAAATGTACACAATGGCCATATGTGAATATACAGTATTTATTGTTTTTGGATGACATCTGATGTAACGTTGAGAGATTTTTCTGAATACATGTTGCGGGCCGATAATAAAATCAGTCAGTTTTGGAAAACGTGTGACAGGGAATGAATTTTCAACACATGGGCAAAGTTTTTGTTATCTGGGGATTTGAAGACATTTCCATTCAGCAGAGCAGCTGTTAACGCTCAGCAAGGATGTAACGACTTTCACCAGTCTCCATTTTCTATCACCTCTGCTTTAGTTTGAACACAATTACAAGGGTAAGAAACTGCGCCGCGAATTTTAATGTTAAATATAAGCACAAGGCCTTAATATCAGAGAGACTGCAAAGTGCAGTTCCACTACACCAATTAACACAGTGTTTAAAAAACAGTGGTTTTGACACAGCAGGGTTCACTTCCATCCCAAAATAATAAAGTACAGTAACAATATCCTCTTTTCCCCACAGACTTTAATAGCAGCTAATTTAGTTCTCTTCCTGCCTCTCTGACCTGGGCCACCCATCAGTATTTTGGTCTCATAAAAGTGTCTGCTGCTACCGAGGCGGCACTCCAGGCCTGGGAGTCCATTCATAACCTCGAGGAGGAAGCAGACCAACAAAGACGGGAAACAATTGGGCCGAACGCGCTGCAAACTTCTACGGCTGCCATTGTTTGCAGTGGAAAAGGATCGCGGCGGCACCGGCGATGACCGATGCGTGTGGAAGCAGCAGCAAAGTCAACAGAGAGGAGAACTGAGGTCAGTGGCAAGGCGGGACCCCTCCCCTCACCCCTCCTCACCTCCATCGTGACTGGTGACCTCGCCTTTCCTTCCGAAACAGCCCGGGTGAATGACTGATGTGTTCATATCCACGATTACACCGCAGTGTTAGTCCTGTGTTCCCTAGCAGCAAGACTAAACAATAGCTGCAAGCACACACGCACACGGGCTATGGCTCCGTTTGATTTATTGTCCGTGTCTGTGTTGCCCACGTACACTGACCCTGACACACCTCTAAGTCCATCCTGTGATTGGTGGGCAGTTATATGTAATGTGAACCAAGAGGCGCCGGATCCTCACCTGACCTGGGTTAAATGTGATTTATAACGAAAAAAACACAATTGAGACAACCGGCATCAACCCACAGGCTACAGATGCACACATTCAACAAGTGTGAGGAGGCCCAGACCAGCCCGAGGTGGAGGTGCCGGCTCAGATCCGCTCTCCGCCTCGTGGCCGCTTATTAAATATGTAACAGATCTACAGACTGGTGAAAGATGCTGCAGCACAGGACCATCCCTCTTGGGTGTCTCATCACCATCGTCTCCGGCAGAGGGAGATAATTAAGATCACTTTTAATAACGAGTGTAAAATACTTGCCGCCTGGGAAATTCAAGCTCATTTACTGTGTAGCGCCCTGAGCTTTGTAGAGGGCTGCAACAGAAACATCTCCACAGAGAGACCAAAAACAAACTACCTGGTTAATACTGCAGCATTAATAGAGCCTGCAATTACAGAATGATTGGACAGCTGTAGGATATGGCCCAGTATTATTCCCACTATCAAGAAGGTTATCGTTCCACCCCTGTCCATTTGCTGATTGGTTGTTTGTCAGCAGGATTACGCAAAACTTCTTAAGTTTCAATCAATCTTGGTGACCTGGAAAGAATTAGATTTATTGAATTGGACTGTTGGTGGAAGTTAGTAATCTACTGGTTAATTATTATTTCACATGTTGGTCACTGCTTCCCACTAGTATAACGTCAGAATAAGAAAGATCTATCAGTCCACACACAGGACTGCACTGAGTAAAAATAATAATTTTTTACCATTTAACCATTGGATTTGGTTTCACAGGAATCCAACTTGTGTGAAATATAAGAACTGAATAATGACTTCATACTTGCACTGGGAATTTCCCCCGACAAGAAGGTGGCCTTACATGTGCAATATTAGGGAGACCCTTGAGAGGGTTTGTGTTTTATGGTCTGGCTGACCATGACTATGACCATGATTTCTCAGTTTGGTTTTGGCCAAGCACCACTATTCCATGAAATTCCCAATTCCTCCTTCCCCTCATTTTTTGTTAGCCTCTCAAGAAAATTCCCAAAATATAATTTTAGAAAATACATTCAATACGTATAATTAATAAAATAAGAAAATGTACAAACCGGTGGACATTTTGTCTGTGGTCTTCAGCAGTCAAGAAGAAAATCTCAAATGGAAGCCCCTGCTTTCTTATTGAGTCAGAGCCAATATGTTCAGCTGCCATTCTGTTTTCACAGCTCAGACTAAGCTGACATCCTAACAGCACAACAAGCTACGCCACATTACAGCCATTACCAAAACAAAATCAAATGCCTGTTATCTTTAAATGGGAGCTGGCTAGATGTATTTCATTAAAAGACTAAACTGTAATATTTCCCCTTTGGGCCACATCATAATTTCAACTCAATTTTCAAGAAGAAATAAAGAACAGCTCTGTTTGCCAGGAAATTTAAAAACACTGTGTTTATAAAAAGACTTTGAAGATTTTTATCATGATGATTATTTTTATTAACTGGTACATCTATTTTTTTAAGAAATCTATATTTGAAGATAAATTCCTAGATAATTTACAAATATTACAACTATGCTTCACAGCACGATGCCATGTATTTGCTGCTGACATGCTGTGTGTGTGTGTGTGTATGCAGTCAAATCTAATCAGCTTCGATAATGAGCATCTCCTGCAACCTTGCTTTGCCACTTTACTGAATGGACTCACCCAATTTGGTATAACAAGGAGGGGGAAATTAGTAGTGGCTGCTCTGGGAGAAGCTCAAATTACCCCTGTTAGAGAAGCAGGGAAGGGGAAATGGTTTGTGACTCCAAACATGGGAGCTAAGCCAAGCCTCGTGGTTCTGCAGCTTTGTTTTCTCCTGGTGGACGGGCTATAGAAAGTGCGTGCGACCCACAGTCACCTCTGTCACTTGCGGCATGTAACCACTGCCTTTTCTATGCAGTACACACATTCTAACGTATTACAAGTTCAGTTTTAATTATGTCTACTGTTCTATCGATTTTCATATCAAATTGAATTTTTGATGTTAAATATCAATTCTGTGTTTAGACACAGTACTCTGGATTTGGATTTTTCATGAACTTTTCTTGCTCTATGTCTATACACACAACCCAAAGCTTATGTAGATCAAAACATCTATTCAGATTATTAAATATAATGCATGCGCTGAGACTCAGTGTCTCTCAGGGGGGTGCTCCAAAAGGGAGAGGGCGGAGGAGGGACTTCCTCGTTGACTTGTTTTGTTGTGCTGTAATGACAGAATTCTCCTGAGAACAATTCTCATGTTATTGTTCTGAATCTATTATTTGCCTTCTGCTAATTCTGTATTAATACCACACCATTAATCAGATGGAAAGGTTATGAGTGTTGATTTAAGGTCTGAAATTTTGTGCTGATGCTCATAAGATTCAGTAAGGAGCACCTGTATGACTACTGGAAAAAGTTAATTTGGAGGAAATGATTACAGTGAGCAGCAGATTAACAGAGAGAGCAAGCTGCAAGTAGCTTGCTTTAAGAGCTTCTGTAGGTCTATAATAAGAACTAAGGAAAAAGCCCAACATCTGAAAGGGACACCGAATGCCATGCGCTCTGTCCTGTGGTTCGAGCTGGGGCTTTGACGGGTCTTTTCATGCTTCAGCGAAAGTAGGCAAAAAACCACAAGTCCCAGACCACAATACCACAAGCCCTGCCCGTCCCGAATGCAGACCCATGGCTGAAGACCAGCGCTCGCCAGTCAGCATCTGGCGTTGATTCATCACAGAATATGGCACACAATTAGGAAATCATATGCCATGAGACTTTTCATATAACACTTCCGCCCTGAAATTCCCCACATCGCCACAATTTGACAGCAAGTCTTCTCGGGCCCATTCTGCAGATGTCTTCAAGGATTTGTGATGACTAAGAGAAATCATCTCCAGCCCGGACATTAGTGGAAAGACTATAAAAACACTTCAGCGGCAAGAGGACTGAAGAGCATAATAATGGGGCGTGCTCAACTCTGCAGTCGCCACACCAAACAAACAGCACCGAGAGCTTGAGAAGTCAGACATGTGCAGAGGAACTGCTTCAAAAGAACTGTTGGAGTAACTTGCTGCAGTGTTGCGTAACAGTGCGAACCAAGGTGTTCACACGTCACCCATGCGCAAAATTCTTCTCAGCACTCGAACTTGAACCTTTTTGCCAGTGTGAAATGGGTGGGCTTGTGGGTTTTAAAGTAAAAAAGGGAATAGGAGCAGAGAATTACACATGTGTCATGATGTCCACCATTTTCTTCACCTCCTCCACACACACGAGAAGCAGTGACAGCAGTGCGGACCACTGAGAGTAAATAGTCATAGACTCACTGGTGAGGTGTTGTGTCACATTCGTACAGTTCAAGCTGTGTTGACACAGAACTTGGCCTGCTTAACTAAACCTGAACACATGACACAGCCCTGACATTTCAGTACTACAAAACAAGCTCAAAGCTGCAGATTCATCATTCACTCCACTGTGAACAAAGATCTATTTTTGTTTGAAACACTGACCCCCATCAGCTTTTATTTGATCCAAATGGAAAGTTGAATTCTGTAAATGTTAGACTGGTTAGACGTGTAGTAAAAGTAAGGGGAATGGAAATAATGATGCGTTGGTGGAAAGTAGCTGGGAACTGCAGAAGAACTGCACAAGAAGCTGCTTCCAGTTTCCAGCAGATAAATCATTTGACTTAACAGCAGCGCTTCAATAAGGATAAAGATACATAATTTAAAGAAAAAATGTTATTTAATTTGTTTTGCCTCTTTTTAGACTCAACTTGATTGTGATTAAAAACTAAATAGTGTATAAACATTTTAAAACTTATCATAATACTGAAAAAGTTCATTCATTTTCTCTCTCTGACTTTTCTGTCATAACTGACCACCAGCATCAACGGGAGAAACTGCACCATACTGTTGGGCTGCAGGAACATGACAAAAAGAAAAAACACCCATAAAATTGTAACTGTCCTCAGCAGGCAGGCAAAGCTCACAGTTATTCTGGAAATTCCCACATTAGCTGTGTGCGACGGATCTCAGCAGTCAAAAGCAATTGATCGTTTTAGCACTCTGTGGGTTTTAGCAATGATCCGGGATGTTTATAACATGTATCATGATGGTTGTAAGAGTGAATTGTCAGTCGCTTAATTCTATAAAGTACAGCAGGAAAATCCTTGGAAAAAGAGATTTACCAGATGGAAGCCAATGCTCCTGTGAGCGAGGAACACCAATTCCACCAAACGTAAATATTTAAGACAGATAACAGGGAATATAAAGGCTTCTTACTTTTTTGACAGTGTTTGTTTGTCCAGCAGCGTTCACTGAAGTGTCCATTGATCGTTGTCGTCTGGCAGGTGGTCTTCCCGATGGCCGCCCCCGGGCACACGTCTCCACACTCTCTGTCGTTCTTGTTGGCCATGATGTAGTTGTCTTCCACTGAGTCCAGGATCTTGGACCAGTCCAGAGTGGAGAGGTAGCAGAGGTCTGGGTTCTTCTCGATTCTCACGGCTCCTCGGGTGATGTTCATCAAGCTATGGAGGCCGATCTCTCGCAGCTGAAGCATTTCGAACACCACTAGGGCGTAGTTGAAGAATAAGTTGTTGCCTCTGATGACTGTCAGGTTGGGGAAGAGGTCTCTGAAACTCTCCAGGCCGTAAACCCTGAAGAGCAGCAGATAGTCTGTGACCACTCTCAGCTTTGGAAAACTGATGCCGTGGAAATCTTCTGGCTTGGTCCTGAACATGAGCAAGATCTTTAGGTGGCCTTCGATCACAGTGCAGTTCTCAAGCGTCTGCATGTTGGTCACATTGTTGCGGATGTCCTTGCTTACACAAACTGAAAAGACAAAAAGAAGAGGACACAGGTTCTTTAGAAAATAGATCTGCATGTATCATTCATAAAAAAAGACACTAATGCCGGTAAATTATCTGTATTATTCATTGTGAACAGAACAGGAAGATTCCTGAAGACAATTTATCTGGTGTCACTGACAGCAGATTGCCGCACATGGCTGATACATTAGGCTCGACGTCCGCAAATTAGAAAAACAGGGTTGAAGAAATAAGACGGACAAAAACAAGTGAAATAATCTATCTTTTGTTAATTACAGGGAATATCTGACTAAAGTATGTGGTTATATCTCTGGCTTTGATGGAGACCAGACCATCTCCGCTGACATTTTGTTTAGCAACCGCATATCTGGCAGCGAGCCACTGTCAAATATGGAGCGCTGTCAGCAGCGCCGTGCTCATCCTTGGTTACGCTGGGTTGATTTGTGGGGTTGCTTCTGTAACTCAAGACCATAAAAAACATTAGCTAATGCATTAAAAATATTTGTCTGTGAGGGGAATTCAAGCACTAATGGGAGTTTATTGCCCCAGTAGTAAGTTTGGGGCTTCGTCAGTTCTCACACAGACGCATGATCTGGTTTGATGAGAAATTCCTTGACTATGATGCTGTAGTGACAGGTTATAATTTTCACTGTGTCCATTATACTGTATCACAATGAACACGTAAAGAGACGAATGTCAAGAGAAGTGCAGCTGAAGATAAAACCCTTCTGTAAAATGCATCAAACCCTCTCACACTCGGGGGGGGGGGCTCTGCACATGGAGCATCGACAGTAATGAGGATTTCCTCAGCTCTCTCTCTTCTGGAAATCAGCCAACTTGTCGAGCATATGCTTGTGACATAACACCAATAATGATGGTCATAAAGATGTTTTCCTTTGCAGGTGCATTGTGGGACGTTCCAGCCACAGTTTTACAGTTCATAAGTGGGTGGGTGCAGCTGGAGGTGTGCTGCCTGGTGAGGGGACTGTATTTGTTTACCTGGCGACCCACCGTTGAGACGGCAGCATCAGGCCAACTGGTCAGCCATGTGGAGACGAGGTATAACAGCTAGGCGTGCACCTCTTTATGGCAGCGGCTCGTTTTACACTTTCTGTTGCATAACAGTACAAGACAACTGGCACACACGCGGTGTCCGAAAACAAGCTTTTTACTCTGTGACCTTAAGCAGGGAGCTCAATTTACAGCAGTTATCCAGACTTCGGCCAACGACTTTGTGGCTTGTTTAAGACACAACCAAACTGTACGATCCCGGGTTTAAACTGCTGCCTATTAAAAGCAGCTTGGCTTGTGGGAGCGGCCTCTTTTAGCTGAGTTGTATGCATGAATATCACAAAACTGTCCTTTCAACACGTCCACATCCAGATGAAGGTTTTCCTATCAAACTGACAGGAGTCTCCAGCAAAGTCTAGATCCATGAAGGAACACATTTACAGGAGCCCCAAAGACATGCACAAACGGAACCATTTTGTGAACAACGACGCTGTCAGTGTGGAAACACAAGGTGATGGTGATTTTGTGTTGGCAGTAAAGTCAACTAGCAGAGTACTGGGTGACCCTGTGGAGAAGGCGAATCATCACAGGGCAGTGAGTCCAGGCTCCTATCAGTGTACACTTTCAGCCAGGCCAGTATTTTTAGCACCACATTCCCAATAGAGAATCTAATACACTCCAGCCGTGGCGATAGTGGCTCACATTGGAAACTGGAACATGGCAGCCCTGGTGTGTAAGTGAGGAATTTTAGAGCAGAGAAAGAACTGGCCCGGCTGAGTTCACCATGTGCGAATACTTAGTTTAGGAACGAAACTCTGGCTGAAGTCAAACTAAAGGGAAAAAAAAATACAAAAAAAGCCACATGCACAAATAGGCAAATGTTTTTTTGATTATATCGGAGAAGGGCACTAAAACAATGAGGGCATTACACGACTCAGGCAAAACAAACCAGGTGCATCGGAGAATTTAAATGCTCCCTGTACTGTTGGAAAACCTGTGTGATATCACAAAGGTTACTAGGGAAACTAGGCTGGCTCCAGCTCTCAATACATCACCTACTTCGAGCAAGACAGCCAAACACCGCAATGGTGCACTGAATTGTCAATTAGAGGCATTAGAGGGACAGATCACTATTGACTGATGCCATTAGATTCTATCCATCTCCATCACTGCCTGCACCTCGCAGACAGATCCACTTTTAAGGTTAATTAAAACAGAGCAGCGCGATGGTTTCCCATTTCAACAACACTGTGAGCAAAGAAAAGCCTGTTAATAATAATAACATGGAAGACGAGCAGACAGGGTGGAGCTTCAGATCAAAATGTAAAGGTTAGAGCTGCTGGAATATTGATCCAACAACGAACACTGAATCTATTCCACTAACAAGATGAGTGAAGTTGATTTGTGTGAACAGATTTGCATGGGAAAAGGGGATTTTTTTGGAGTGACATTTAAAAACTAATTTTGTCTCTTTGACTATTCAAATATGGGTTAAGGTCAATGGTTTACGTTTAAAGTGTACCGTTGGGAATGGCTCATGAAAATCATGCCTGGGTCACATGATGGTCCTAAATTTAAATCAACATGTACTCAACTGTAACTGTGAGGTGTTGAGCACTGCACATATCTATACTACAGGGAGTCCGCTAAGCTTCACCATCTGTCCACTGTGTGCTCATGGGTATAATGTACAAATTCACAATGCGCTCACTGCAGCTGCGAGCATCAAAACGCAATGACGCTTCTGAACTTGTGAAGGAGGTGAGGGGGGGGGGGGGGGGGGGGCTACAGGTTGTGAGACTAATGGTGCACATTATAGCAGGGCCTCACAGAGAACTGAGGCCTCACTGAGCACGCAGGAACACACACACTCAGCGATTGCAACACTTCCCCTTTCAAGGTTTGTGCTGTCCCGTTGTTTTCCAACCAAGGCTAAAACTAACCACACATCCACAAAATGCCGAGGTCACCGAGATACATTCGCCGTCTCCGAACTGAACATATGATGTAATCCACTTTAAGAAAGGTTGTAAAACATGATCACTACAGCGCTTTAAAGGCATAGTTCACTGAAAATTGAAAGTTCACACAGGTCATTTTGGAGTTTCAGTGGTAAACAGTGTTGGAGGCACGTTCAAAAAAAAAATTTGAGATTTGGATGACGCTATTTCAAGTTAAATTTGAAATCTCTCAACTTTTCCCTTTATGTGTACTGCAAACACAGAAGACAACTTTGAATAAAGCTTGTATCTGAACTGGAGGAATAAGGACACACTACTTTTTCTCAAGGCCATTTTCGAATTTAAAGGATTTTTGGCTTGAGATGAAATCAAATTAATTGAGAAATGAATGTATTGTCTCTTCAACTGCACAGGACTGAAAAGTGAAGGGCCCAGCCGTTCAACAGAGTGGCATTGAGTGAAAGGGAGCCTGTAAAACCACAAAGCTCCCTTTTGGGGATTATGTGATGGCTATCTTGTTGGTAATGGCTTTAAACCAAAGATAATTTGGTGAGTCACTTGCCCACCAGCTTTATGTGCTTACACATTATTCGTTCTGCTGGTTATTAAAACATTCAATTACAGGAAAAAAGGCTATTGTTTCTGAGGACATTCACTGCTTTGTAAATTTAACATGGCGTGTAACACTCACAGCCTGCATGCAGAATAAATATGTGGTCTTTTATAAACCCTTCAGATCATGTGGGCATTAAGGACAACGCTGACAATGGGGTAATCATTACCTCTAACATGTGAGTGCACAATAACAAGCACATTTCCTGTTAACAGGAGCACGGTGTCAAGGGTAAAGATCTCACACAAGGCTTCCTTGTCCAACGTCTGCATGGTCAGAGTGCACCGGTGTGTGTGTGGTTGCTTAATTTTCAAGCTGTACATTGTTTTCAAACCTGAACCCGTCAGCCAGGATTACAACGTCATTGTAGAGCGTGACAAGTGCAAAAATCATTCTATTGTGTTTGTGCCAAATCCACTCATGACTTTGGTACTTGAGACAGCACTGAAGTGTGTGTGGAGTGTCTGAGGTGGTTTTGGAAGGGTGGTTAAGAGGCGACAGTTTCATCAATTTACAGTTGGCTTTTTGTCAGGAGGTGTAAAGCAAGGGCGCTAGGTGATTGAATCGTTGCCCACATGCAAGACCTGCTCCGGCCTGAGCACTGCTCGACAACAGACAGCCACTGGCTTCCTGCTGTTTGACACTGCTAATTAAGTGATGCATTATCGTGGCACAACAATACGCCACAGTCTCACAACCAAACCACCTGAGGCCTCAGCTGACAGCCTGAGGTGAACCAAGCCGGACGCAAACCACAGTTTATGCTTCTGAAGCATCAGCAGTACCTTTAGATTCACATGTCTTAGCTTTTGTATAGGAGAGTTTTCCCTGACCATCTTAAGTATTTTTGCTCTATGTTTTTAAAGAGTTTGCAGACTTTCTTTAGCAGCTCTAATCCATTAACTCTCTTTCTGATATGCTTGCGTAGGTGGAAAAAGGTCCGTGGTGTTCTCGTCTGAGTCAGGTGTGAGGCCAAGTTGATGGCATAATTTTAACATGACTGTTTTCTGGTCCATTTCAGACTTTTCACACCCAAACCACATCCATGCAGGACAAGTAGCTCCTCTTTTAGGTACAAGCTCCTTGATTTGTCTTTGGCTGGCCTGAGTCTTACCTGCTGCCAGAGTGAACCCTTTTTCTTAGTATCACTGTCCTCTGTGTTTGCTTGTGTTGCCTTCATGCAAATTTCCTGCTTGAATTGGGGCCTGGAGGAGGAACGCGAAGCCGTCCGAAAGACCAAAACACTGCCGTTCAAATTGATGCGGTGCTCAACAAGATAGACAGTTATGAGTAATATGAAAGAATAGTCACGTTGACTTGTTTAATACTGACGTTAATAGGTTAGACGTGTAATCAATAAGGTACTGCCATTTTTCGTTTCCCGAGACAACTAAATATTTTTTTTCCTTGATGGTTAAAATATTCCTGAGATAGTTTGGGTTCTGTGATACCTTCTCAGAAACCTAGAAAAACGGATGTGTCTGATGTTAATTACTTAAACGAGAGCTGCTAAAAAAACCAGGAACAAAGTGTTGTTACTTAACATTTTTTTTTTTTAAGATCTGCCACTCAAAAGTGAATAATTTAACATAATAATGAACACACGCACTAAACAGAAGCCCTCTGATATTAAGAGAATATTTTTCCACTAAGCTGAGCTGGACAGCGACCAACAAGTAGCACAGGAGATTTCCTGACTTGGACGCTGGCGAGTTGAGCTTATGAAATCAGCCAGTGTGAGGCCCAGGTTCCACTCGTCCCGTCTGTGGTTCAAACTCACGTCTGAGAGGAGTGGGTGGGGGCGGGGGCAATTGCTCAACTTGCTTACTTGATTTATGTCTTAAAAGTTCTCGTTCTGACCGGTTTAATGACATCGCTCCCTTCAACTCTCACTAGCACTTCTTGAAAACCAAGGGTCATGTTTATAAGGTACCTGGGGCAACGCACTGTGTGTAAATGTGGTGGATACAAACACTAAACACAAACTGCTTATACTGAGCATAGGGGGAGGAGCGCCTGTCAGCCCATGTCTGACATAAATAACACGCTGTTGGTTGTGGGTATGTGCTCATGTCAAGATAATTTTAAAACGACACAAACTTACTCTGGAAAAAATGTCAATAAAAGGGCACTACTGCAAAAATATTGAGAAAATGATAATGATAATGATATAATGATAATACAAAAAAGGTCATTTTTAAATGACATTTGACCCAAATGACCTAGTTCCACTTTTTGAAGTATGAAAATTAGCCGCATATTTATTAATAATCTATTCTATGTTTTTGTGTTGGTGGATGGGTCAGCAGGATTTTGAGAACAGGATCTGTCTTAGATTTCTAAAACTAAAAAAAAAAAAAGTTACATATGGAATAAAATAATTTAAAACATTATCATTAAAACACAAATACATTATCATAAACATTAAAATAATTTAAAACAGACAAATAATTAAATTCAATCAACATTTAGATATCAAACGCTATCATCTCTGTAAAGAGCAGTTTAGAGACATGTAACACCTCAACATCACAGTTGCTTGCTAGAAAATAGAAAATAATTTCCAAATATATGCACAAAAGTAATGTTGTTTATCACCAAAGCCCCTGTTGTTGACATCCTCCAAAACACCCACACTTACTGTACAACAGTTTAGACACGCAAGTGGTCCCACAGGTTTGCTGTGCATTTCCTCGTGACTACAACCAATATTTGCTCAAAACTCAAAGATTCCTGTGGTGTGAAGCTGGGACTGCGTGCAGTGGCTGTGAGTGTGTGAGGGACGTGAAAATGTCTCCGGGTGACTGCAAATGTGTTCATTCATTGTTACCACCCGGGTCTGTTGGCTGGTGAATATAAAGGGGATTGTCAGGAGCTTTAAAGGCGGCTTATTGTTCCATTCCTGCACAGACCACAGCTACAAGTCGAGGCTTTGCGATCTCCAATCTACAGCACGGTCCAATTAATGTGTTGTTATTATTCTAAAACCTAAGACTGCTTACTAATGTGGGCCAAACCTTTTTGTTGACAGTTGCTGCAGACTCAAAAAGCCAGATAAGTGTTAACCTTTGTCCCTCCAATGCAATGACCGTCTACAACTTGCTGCCTACGTGCCTCAAATTACCATCAGTAACAAAACAAGACGGATAATCAGTGTGACACCCTGGCAGCAGTGGTTGCACTAATCAACCATCGGAAAGCATTTATCAGTATATTCAATTTATTAGTCTATTTAAAAAAAAAAATAGACAGTATACAGTATTTGTGCGCTGAGTCACTTGATTGTAATAATCACAATTATCCACGTCAAAACGGTCTGTGTCACAATCGAAATAAAAAAAAGAAAGAATTAAAATCAAAACATTTGATTAAAGCCGCCATTATAATGGGTAACACACAGATCATCGTTATTAAATTATTTTAAATCCAATGTTCCTGACGGCTTAATTTCCAAAAGGCTCCATGATGGCAGAGAAGTGAGATCATTAGTGTTTACTTACTCTCTCCAGTCGCTCGGTGACAGCTCACCATGAAGCAGACAGCGGCCAAAACAAAACACAAAGTCCGGGGACACATCACTGACTCGGGATGAGAAACCATTCAAGCTCCGATCCCGGGGTCAAAACGCCCGGTGGCCCTTTAGCGAGGAGGACAGTTCAAAATGGGGGGGAAACACCTTCAGGACACTGGTTTTGTTTGGTGGCGCGGGCCAACAGGTAAACAAAAATAAATAAAAGACATCCCGGAAGATGGGCGGAGGATCGAGTCCAACGTGTTCGGGTCAGACCCAAGCTAGCTCCCCGGTTACTGCTGCTAAAGCTAGCCACCTCATGGGGGGGTGGGGGCACCGTGGACACGCAGCAGCAGCAACACACACACACAAACACACTGGTCTGTTGTCGTGTGTGTCAATGTCCGGTTGTCCCGGTTGAGTTTGTCCGCGTGGGAGAAATGTGGGCGACAAATAAACAAAGCTGAGCGGGGGCTAACGTCGGTGCTAGCCGCGGAGCTAGCAAACTGCTGCTGCTGCTGCTATTGCTGCTAGCCGCCTAGCCTGGCTCCACCACTCCCGTCCAGGCCACGAGAGAGAAGTTTGCGCCGTGTTAAATTGAATTTCCACCTCGGGGAAATAACACGCAAAGCCACCCAAGTGCAATTCACGCTCGTTAAAAACCACGAAAAGGGCTTGCACCCGTGGGAGGTGGATGTTAACGCCGAGCGCTAACTTAATTCAGGGGCTTGGAGGAGCCGCTGTGCGGGGCGGCTGAAGTGTGCGTGGCGTTCGCGTGTGTTTGGTAAAAAAAAAAGAAAAAGAAAAAAATCTTCAAGTTCTCCAGCGAGCTGCAAACATCCCCTGTTCCCTGACCGAGTCTGGAATCCGCTGCTTTTTATCCGTCGAGCGGCTCCAAAGGCGACAAGTCCCCGAGCGTGTGCAGAGATTTCAGGGAGACTCTGGAGAGCTGACAGACGTGGTCGTGGCTCAGCAGCACTCCGGTGGTCTCCTCCAAAAAAAAAAAAACAACTATTTAGTTTCTGTACTGTTTCAATGCACGAGTTTAAAACCATGCACATGCCATCCGAGCTGCGTCCGTGCTGCAAACTGCCGCCTGGCACCGCAGCGCTGCACCGGAGCGAGAGGAAAGTGGAGAGATAAAAGTTTTCTGCTTATTTTTTCCCTTTTTCTTCTTCCACAGACAGACTGAGGTAGATTGTACAGTCTCCCAGCTCCCGTAGGATCCACTTCTCCTTCCCCAGCCAGTAAACAAACCCTGCCAGTGAGCCAGATGGGCTTCAGGGGAAATACGGACTGGAGCTTATTGGATTACACAACAAACTGATCCCACTGT
Source organism: Pseudorhombus dupliciocellatus (assembly GCA_016785235.1). Classification (NCBI taxonomy): domain Eukaryota; kingdom Metazoa; phylum Chordata; class Actinopteri; order Pleuronectiformes; family Paralichthyidae; genus Pseudorhombus; species Pseudorhombus dupliciocellatus. The sequence goes on from JAFBJW010000050.1 coordinate 1,535,804, forward strand.
CAGGTGGTGGAAAGTAATGCAGTTACTCCAACCAGTAATTTGTAGTGTGAAGTCCTCTCAGTTTATTCATGGGGAGCATTTCAAAAGCAGCGAGGCTTTGAATCAGAGGGGGGGTGGATAGGCTGTTCCAGGCAGCCAAAAAAGACCTACATGAAGAGGAGGATTAATGAATAAAAGCATGGAATACATGGGTACAACTCATGTATTTAATTTACTACATGCACTGTTGGATTTAGTTTTTTCAGCAAATTGAACATAACGTCAGTCCCCTAGACCTGCTGGATGTTTTTTCCACAGCTATATCCATGATCAGGGCCGGCTCTAGGATTTTGGTGGCCCCTAAACACTCAATGGGCAACGACCAAATCACACATGCACATTAATTAACAAGAAATACATCTTGAAATAAAGAGAGGCTCAAAAAGCAAACACTGATCATGACTTCTGGTTAGTTACACTCACAGTTAGGATTTCTGGAAATATGTAATCCAAAATAAACAAAGTTTTAATTTAACGATGAAAATTCTCTGTGCTTCAGTGCTCATAGTTAGTGTGATTACAGAATTATTTTATCATAATTACACATTTAAAAACAGGAAACAACCGAGTACAGGATAAAGATTTATTGCATCTATTTCTAAACATTGTAAGATAAAAATGTTTTTAATTAATCCCTGATATGTGACATTTATAAAGCAACAACAAAGTAAGTCAATACTTGTAAAAAGCCACAAATAGTTAAATAATGTTGTAAGAGTAAATCATGGAAACACTATTTTACAACACACAGTCACATGACAGGGACCTTAAAAAGCCCTGCTGTGTTGCAAGGCTTCTTACCTCATGTAGTAACAAGACCACAGACACATTTCTCTAAATTTAACATCGAGCATAAAGGGTTTTACTGTAAGGGTCAAGTGAATCGAGACATTTTGGGTCGTTAATTTTTTAAAAAAGATGTCCGAACAAAGTCAAAGCAAGTTGTGAAACTCACACAAGCTTTCCGTCATTTCTCGCCTTTACATTTTGCAGTCACAAGTATCTTGCATAATCACCTGGGGAGAGAGAGAGTGAGACAGAGAGCAAGAGAGGGAACACACACACTAATGTCACTTTTATGCAAATTCATGTTGCTGTTAGCTTCCATCCAATTCTCTTAAAGATCACGTGGCGTGAAGGAAAGTACCCAAAAGGCTGATTCTAAACACTCCAGTAATCACCTTCCTCTCAGACTGGCTGGTTCTGGTCCGATCTGGTTTGACGGCTCGTGTTTGACAGTGAGGACGATTCCTTGTTGTTTCAGGAAGCCGGGGCTTGGGGGGGAAAGCTGAGGAAGGAAAATCCTTGATTGATTCAACCATTTTCTCAGAACCTGATCCCTCAAGAAAACAACGCTGTATTTCACGTTGCGTACACAGCTGAGCTCTCGGGGGCTGAAAACATCTGAGATTGTTCTTCCCGTTTGTGCCACAATGCCATCTCTGACACAACTGCTTATTCACCACCTGTTTACATCCTCCGTGCATGCAGCAGCAGCAGCAGCAGCAGCAGCCAGATAATCACGTCCTGGTGTACTGAAATAGATCCTGCTGGAACACTAAAAAGCTGCTCTTGCAGGGTCGTCCGTTTATTCTGAGATCTTTTCCTATTTGTCTGTGGTGGGAACGCACGCCAGCCACTCATCCCACTGCGGATGCAGGCCTTGGTTCCGAGGGATGTGCGGCCTTCAGAGGAACAGGAAAGTGGCTCATCAGCACCTGGCAATCAGAGAAAAAAACCCTCGACAAGATGAATAAAGTAAGAAAACTTCTCACCAACACTACACACTGAGGATGATGTACTTTTCAGTTCTTTTCTTTTGAATATCTAGTTTTAACCTGCAAATCCACTTATGGTCAGATCAGGATCATTAGAACTACTGACGTGTTTCTGAAGCTCAAATTAACAAGAAAAACCTAAAAACAAATGAGTCATCAACACATGGTCTGAAGCAGTGCGCAACGTGTCGTGCTGTTTGAGACAGCACGGGTTGTTTTTTGAGAGTTGACCTCTAATCCTGACAATCCCACTGATCCCGACCTCTGCTGGGGTCATGGGGGGGGTCCGGCCTGAGAGGAGGGGAGAGGTCGTCAGGTGGGAGGTGGATGAGGGGGCATCAGCGGCTGAAGTCAACCAGCAAGGACAGACAGGATGGAGCTGATAGATCCTGTATAAATAATTAACCGGTTACTTTGTGGAGTGAATCAAAACATGAAATACTCAAATACCTCAAACATCAACATGTTAAGCAGCATAGTATTAATGAAATATACTTGAAATAGTTTGATTTAAATGAATAAATCTTAAAGTGAAGTTTTGTTTTATATTTAAAAGCATTTCTTCTCATCACTGACTTGGCGTCCCAGCTAATCAGTAGGCATGTTATCGATTGGTAATTGGTAATTCAGTGTAGACTTTTGAAAACAATCTGAATGAAAAGGTCGCTCAGAGAACACGCGACTCCACCAATCACGTTAATGAAAGTGAAAAACAATTCCTGGACCTGCTCCCCTTAATTGAAACTGCTCGCGTAGTTAATGGGTTCTTTCTGGGCCGACGCCACATCCTTCCAAGGAAATAAGGCAAACAAACAGGCAACAATATGACACAGAGAAATCACACTTGATGTCCGGTGTAACGGATCTCTGAGGTGGAGCAACATGAGCTCAACGTGGGCTACAGCGGAGGAGATGCTGATCTTCAAATAGCTGGCCACTGTCTTGTAAAGACGTTCCAGAGACTGTCCCCACAGAGCCTTTACAAATGAGACTTGAAGCTGGTGTTGCATGTTGGCTTCCTGTCAGGAGGACCTGTCGTCCTCACTGTCAATGATGCTGCTTGTGCCAGGAACTCCTCGGTGCCTTCAAGGAAGCTCCAGCATCCGATGTTTACGTGTTGACTGTGACGTTGTTGGGAAACCAGACCTGAAGGCCGAGCAACAAGAGTCAAGAACATCCTGCAGTAAATCCAGTGTAAACAATAAAACACTTAAACGATAATTATTCAACAAGTGTCAACAGATGATCCCAGTTCTGCATTTAGATCACATGCTGATTCTATTTGATTAAGGAGGGTTTTGATTTATGTCTGACGTCATTTTTTGTTTTTAATTAATCTGTTTGAATAAAATGCAAGGAACATAAGAAATGAGGAAGGATCCTTGAAAGAAGCCAGTTTATCACGATGGTATTAAACCTCCATGGACAACATGTTGACAGGCGTTCGTCATTTAAACATCAGAGAAGAGCAGAATGGAATTCTGGTTTCACTCATTGACTGTTTACAAAGACAGACACGTCTCCACTTCCTCCATCTTCTGCATCTGGAATCAATCTCAGCTGTCAATCAGCACATTCCGACCTATTTCCGACCAGCATCAAATGAAACGTCCCATCCACTAACTTGGAGGAGGCAGGCTTTATAAGTTATACTGCTGCCAGCCATATTATGGAATGCAAAATTTATATAAAGCGACGTGGATGAAGTGTTGAGCGGGACAGGCAGCATCTTGAAGCTGCCCGAAATGAAGTTTATCTGCGTGACGACCCAGAATCACACAGCCAATGTGCCATAAAATCAAAAACAATGAGCTAAATGAGGCTGAAAAGCTCATGCGGCCCGTTCATCACGACACGGGGCTGCGTTCACATCACAGGGACTCATTATCAAACACTGATTAAAGAGGCTTTAAACCACATCTCCACTCCTGAGGGAAGCGATTCCTGAAGATTCGAGGTTTCCACAGATTAAAGTGTTCTGCGGAAGTGGAAGTGAAAAAGCTGTTTAAAAGGCTCACAGATGCAAAAAAACAAACAAACAACCGACGTGGCGCTTGAGTTTTCAGGTTTATATTGTTTCTCCATTGGGACATGAATCTGTTGGGAGGTGATCGCCTCACCGTGGTGTGAGGGGGAGGGGGGTGATTACAGGGCGGTTACATAAAATAACCTGAAGCTGCACTTTCTGCCACATCAATTCCATCCACACGTCGCAACCTTTCTGATTCCAACATAAAGGTATGTAGGTAGCACCCGACTGCAGCAACAACAGGGTCAGGGTTCACCGAGATAAGCCTGACGCACTGCTGCTGTGGACACACTGTGACCAGGGCTGTTTTCTTTTACTGTCGATGCTAGATTCGGGTTTCCAGGGACGTTGAAGTTCACTGTGCGTGTGTGTATGTGTGCGGAGGCCCGCACCTAACCCCCGAGTTAATTGTCGGCCACCATGTGCCAGGAAGTCATATGAGGAAACATTGGTGGTGTGCTTAACATGGGAACATGGGAATGCAGGAATGGTGGCAGAGGTTAGTGACACGCCAAGGTTCACACAGACCTGTGTGACTGGGAGAACAATGAGGTTCAGACATGATTCATCCCCGAGGCTCTTCCTCGACGCCATCGCCCAGCACCTCTCCGCCGCAGGAAAAGATGCTGCCGTGCGTGGGACATCCACCACTGGGCCCACTTCCCCTTTCCCAGTGCGTCTGCAGGGGCGCCGGTCGTGAAAGCGTTCTTCCTGACGCCATTCCCAATGTTTGCAGAAGACAAAAGTTTAAGTCGAGGGACAGGACTTGATGGATGCTCTCCCTCTCGGATTTTAATGGACATTTATAGCAGCAGCCCTGTGGACTGCAGCGTGGCCTCCAGCCAAGTCCCGGAGGCCGGTTTTTCAAAGCATGCGAGCATTCCTCCGCTCTCAAGCACCCAACTGAAGCCTGGAAAGTAAATGTGCAATGACAGCGACTCTGCATCACAATACATTCCAGCAACTCCCCCGAACAGTCACATGGCCCCTTTTCATCCGCAGCACGAGCACAAATAAACCACCGAGAATCACCAGAGGCTCACGAACGCCACTTTATACCTTACAGCAATCAGAGTTATATCAGCGAGGATGCTTAACGATCCCGGGGTTAAAGTCCACCAGTTTATACCTGGGTATATTCCGGGCTAGTCCGGTTTATACACAGCAATAGTCAGGTGAGGCTGCAGCTAATTCAAGCGTTGTGCTTTTGAAGAAGATGAGTGAAAAGTCGAAGTGCGATGCCGCGGCACACTGTGGATTCTCAGTAAGAGACGTGGTTGTGCTGATGAGTCCATTAAAAGTAAATCCAGCACAGTGCCCGGGACTGTTAGCGTGCCAGTGAGGAAACAATAGGTATGGATTATGGTAAAGACTCTTATCATCATCTCCTCTATCCCAGGTTAACACCACATAACACCTGCTGCTCCACTTGGACACTTCTGCAAACATCATCATATTCCAGGAGAGAGAGAGAGAGAGAGAAGGCTTTAAGATTATTCTCTAAATGTAGAAGGAAATGTCGTATTACAGAGAGAGAGAGAGAGTCGGCTGGTTAAGTCCTCGCCGTTTGAGGAGGAATACTAATCCTCTGATTTTGAGAGAGAGGTGGTGATGAGGAAGCACCTCTGTTCTCATGCAGGGGGCATTTCAGCACATGGGAAAAAGAGCGATGACGGCGGAGTAACGAGCTTTATGAAGTTCTGCTGCTGCACATGAGATGAAAATATCATATATGGGTTAGTAAAAACCCTGATGAATCTATTAAGATCAGCTGACTCAATATTAGATAAATGATCCCTCTCATGTTTGATCAGTGCAGACAGGGAATACAGATTAAAACACACGAACACAAAAGTAAACAATGCCCATAAAGGATCGCGACCCGTTCATGCCGGAGTTTAACAGCATCGTGTAAACACCTTCAGTTCAGTGAATCTCACAATCTCAATCCCATTAAATCCTAATGTAACTGAGTAAATAAAATACAGCACTTAAAACCGTTTGTGTCCCAGCGCGCACAATATTTCCTAACGATATAGTTAATGGATTATCTAACACGAGCCGCAGCAGAGTGGACAGATTGATTAAAAATATCTACTTCACATAAAGGTCCACCGCCTCAGACGGGCTAAAAAAATAATTCAGGCATAATTTTCCTTTACAAGCATTCTTTCTTTTTGAGGTAAGTGAAATCAATGCTTATGGGGACTTGTTTAAGACCTGCAGATTCCCTGGACAGATGCCCGCATGTGGTTTTAATAAAGAAAGGCTCAGACCACAGAAAGTAAATGAGCTTAGGTCTATGCATTAATAACGGCTGAGTGTGTTGTTGACAGTGTGTAGGTAGCAGAAAGCATTAGAGCCACAATAGATCTCAGGAACTGCAGGATTACCAATGGAAGAAGTTGGAGAATTTAACTAAAAGTCTGGTGTAATGAACAGCGAGTTAAAGCTAAAAGGATGCTGTTTATAATTAAGAGTTTAGCCGCCATTAGATGTGGGATTAAATTCGTTTTAAATACATCGATGCCAAGATTATTATTGGGTTACTGCTGACACGCCCCTCTGCTCTAACACCACCATATGGTACAACCTCCCCCCAACACCCACAGAGGCAAATGCAAACATTTAATTGTACAATAAACCTTTAATAAATAGTTTGTCATTAGTTTCCCATATTTACATAATAACCACCATTTACTTATGTTGCCATACTCATTTCTTGGCTAAATTTAGGCACACAGAGAGGGGGGTTCAGGCCACAAACCACGTCGTACTAAAAACAGGAGTGGCTAGCAGGTAAGTCTTGAGAAATAGCTCATAATTGCACTATACAACCAAATAGACCAAGAGGCGGCCGTCTCCTTGAGCGATTAAATATATACATTTACTGTACGTACACTTGATTTCTGTACATTTACAGTCATCTGTGCGGAAGGGTGGGGGGGCCGTATGAGTGCACGTGGGGCTGGTGCAGAATCTTACCTATTTACCAAGGTTCTGAATTTTCTTTGTTGGTCCAGTAAATGATGCTTTAAAAAATAAAAAAAAGATTGATATTCAGAGATTAAATCAACAGGAACAGCCTCTGGTTAAGTGACGCCCCCTCGGAAATGATAAAAACTATGAGACCAGAGGGCGGGAGCGTCGAGGGCGTAGCGGTCAGTGTGTACAGCTTGGATTTAGACATTCAGTGACTCTGAGCTGATCAACTGTAACTAACCACGGTGAAATGCTTATTGAATGAAGAGCGAGACTGAAAACGCAGACAGATGTTTGGTGAGTCACCATCCAGCCACAGATTGTTAAATTTGGATTACGTTTTAGAAGTATAAAAAGAATTAAACCTTAAATCTTCAGCCAAAGAAAATTAAGACAAAAATCCAAATCAGTCAAACACACACACACACACAGTATGAAAAAGCAAACCAAAAAAAATTTGGCACAAAACACATGATGCACATTTCACTTCAGAGGTGTTAAGCAGAGTGAAACCCACCGTTAGCTACGACTTAACCAGATCAGGATGTAATTTGGTTGTTTAAATGCACTTGGGGCATTTTTAAAAAATAAATTAAGTGTTGAAAACTGCAGTGGGAACCATGTGCTGTTAACAGTCTGAACAGAGGGAACGCAGCATCGCTGGTGAGAAACCAGACGCAGCAGATCGGCCGGTTACAGAGCTGCAGCTCGGCCTGGGGCGAGGACAGTGACGGCAACAGCAGACGGGTGACTCAGGAAAAAATAAATAAAATATTCTAATCATGAAAACCATCAAGCACCAGGTGTTCCTTCGTTTTCGTGTTTCTTAAATTGAGATTCATTTTTGTTAGTTGGCCAATAGGAGAATTAAGACATTACAATAATCATAAACTATATTTATCAATTTTCACCTGTAGATCTAAGAATTCCAGGTTTAGTATCTCCTGGACACTGAGGATGTGTTCTAAGAGTTGTTATTTAACTATGTAGTATAATCTTATGAATAATGGTGATTTTTAGCAGGTTATTATATTGGGAGCCCTGTTATTTAAGGCTTGAATGCAATAAAACAAATATAAAAGAGTGAAAAGTGATGGTTAATATTTAACGTCAAAAGAAAATTCAGCAGCCAATGGATCTGACAATACTGAAGCAGCTAGTCCTTTCCTCGCCTGCAGGAGCGCAGAGCGCCTCCTGCATCTACTGAGGGGGCCTCCTGCTGCTGCCTCGTGTCCTACAGGTGGTGCTTGTTTCACGTTAGCAAACAGCACCCCCTTGTGGAGAAACCGCAGTCCACCGACGAGGATTTCAGAGTTTCAACCACCACAGTAACAGTTGGAGAGAAGTGCTGCGCCCTCTGACGACTGAACAGCATTGAAAATGCTGGGGATGAAATGAAACCATTGACCTCAGTTCAAATCCATGTCCATCGCAAACGTCCACTGCTGATATCTTCTTTAACCTAATGATATTGAATTCAGTCTCCAAATTAACAGTCAGTGCCAACACTGACATGCTGATAGCGCTGCTCCGGCTCCTAATGGTTCAGAAGCTTTATAAATAAACCGTCACCCTGTTGGCAATAAAACATCAGCAAACTAAGTAACAGGAAGGACATGAAAACAAAAGGGAATTAAAAGTGTGTAACGGCTCCGATGGGAGCGATAGCGTATGATTACAGAGCCTTCTCAGACCTCGGTCTTCATACAGGTTACGTAATATCTCTATACTTATATCTTAAGTCACTTCAAGGCAACATTTGTTTCTTGAATAAAAATGTGAAGCACAACTAGCCTTCAGTTCAAACTGAAAAATATACAACCCAAACTGTACTACTAATCTAAAGAATGGCAAGTAAACATTGAAAAACTGTCTCCGCTAATAAAGTGGTCTCGGCCTCACGCTCCTGTCTGTAAGAAGTGTGACGATTAAAACAAAGTGTGGTCTGATGAAGTTTTATCTACGCGAGCTGGTCGAACCTCTCCAGCACTGGTCTGCAGAGACTCCTCTCTCAGGTGTAGTTACTGTGCTTCCCCGCCATGTGCGTTCAGAGGAAGAACCGCGTTCCCTTCCTGGAGCTGTGGCGGCATCAGAAGTTAACTTGTGTGAAAGCGACAGCAAAGCGTCTGTCGGAACAAACAGAGTTGCCGCTTCACTGGCTACAGATGAATATGAGGAATCACACAGGGATTTAGTAACATACACGCCAACCCATATCACGTCCCTTCTGTGTCGCACCAGTAGGGGGCGAGCTGCTGTACGCTCCACTCACTTAATAGAAACCAAAGAGTCCAGCTCAACTGAGTCTCACACACACACACACACACACCTTTCCACTGCAGCCCCCCCAAAAATAATAAACTCAAAGACGCTCTCTGTGCAGGGTCGTCAGAGAGTCCTCAAAGTACCCTGCCTTTAAAAAAACAATAGGGCTGCTGAGGAACGAGTGCCCACTTTTGTGCTGTGGACACAAACACAGACACATTCACCTCTCAGCGGCGCTCAGGTCTGATGTGTGCCTGAGGTGCGAGCGGGTCCATGTGGTCAAATGTGTGCGTCTGTTCATTGTGCAGGGGTTTTGGGGGGAGGAGTGAGGGTGTCTGCCCCTCCTTAGCTGAGGTTATACACTGCTGTCCTCTAGCAGAGGCTCCTTGCCCTCCGCCCCGCTGCCCTGGGGGCTGTGAGAGTGACTCTGTGCACCGTTGCTGTGCTTCTTGTAGGCGCCAGGTCTTGTGCCAGGTCCCGTGTGCTCTGGGATGAACAGGGCGACCAGCAGAGACAGCAGAACTGAACATGCACCAAAGAGGAAGGGAGGGCCGGGGATGATGGAACTCTGCAGGGGGGGCAAAGATATTTTGTTAAAGCTCAGTGACAGCTCCCCCAACAGCTTCTTTGTATTGTGTAAAATGACTTTGCCGTTTTCCATTGCTCTTCACCTCATCAGTGGGGTTGGCCATGTTGAGTTTGGCACCTTTCTCAGAGCCGTCTGTGTCAGTCAGCTCCACGTGGAACAGGTAGAAGACGAAACCGTAGAGCGCAGGACCCAAACCATTACAGAGGCCGCGGATCCCTGTGATCATCCCCTGGACAACACCTACACACAAACATTAACATGTCTAACCGGTTCCATGTCAATCTATCTGAAAGAGAACGTGTGTCAACACCCAGGTATAAACTCACCTTGTTGGTCTGGATCTGCGTTACGGGACACGATGGCGCTGATGGCAGGGAACGTGATGCTGGACATGGCAGCCACGGCTCCTGCAGCCCACATCATCCTACAACCATCAGCATACATTAGTTAGAGATATACACAAAGTTTAACTTCTACTCACTGCATTTGTATTTCTGCATATCCTTCAAGGAGGTTTATTTTTATCTCTTTGTGGTTAAGTGTCCCTTCCCTCCTGTCTGTGGATTCCATCCAGCAGTAAGAGATTCTGGCACCTTCAACCATCCTGTGCTTGCCCCTATTTACCCAGCTTGACCCGCTTTGTCTGCCAACTCTGGCTCTACAACAACCTCAACTGACCCATTGAGCCTCTGGCAGAACACCTTTGCCAACTAAAATAACTTTTTGGACAAATGTCACCGCCTGAGAGTCACATTACATAACTTTCTAACATACATAGTGTTTAGGGTGTGTGGAGAAATCATGTGGACGATTAAATAAATGCATTTAGTGCATTCCCTAAAAATACAAATGAGTAAATACAGAAATTATATAGAGATATTTTAACTGTATTTGACTTGATTTGAATTAACCTACAACAAGGCTGTGGTTCTGCATCACGCTACAGGAAATGCTTTGTCACTTTAGATGAACTTCCTCTATCATTTGAGATGATATTAGCTGTGTCACACCACTTCCGTCTCTCTACTGACTTTTACAATGCTTGGCCAGGCCTGTGAAGGGGTCTGTGTGTGTGTGTGTGTGTGTACACGTTATTTACCAGGGCTGAGAGCCAAACCCATACCACGCCAGCTGGAGGATCTGGAAGCCAAGGCCGAGCAGGATGGTGTTCTTATTTCCTATAGAACGCATCAGGATCCCCAACACCACCGTCTGAGGACGCAGTACACAGGTAGTGGGGGTTAGCCCCACCAGTACAGGTAAGTAATTGAGCAAATAGTTCCATCAAATGGTCATGTCATTCTTGAACAGCAGGAGTTCAGTGCCTGTCTGAAAGCAGCTTCAGACAAATCATTTAATTCCAGTTATTGTAATAAATGGGTAATTAATTGAAGGAAATGCACAACAAAAGAAAAGGAGGACGACTAAACAACAGGGGAGGATCTTCTCCAGTACCTGAGCTAGTATTGACAGGATCCCTACAACAGCGATGAAGGCAGCCACTGTCTCTGATGAGAAGCCAATAACCTGAGGGAGAGGGTTACAGTAAGACAGGTCAGGACATGATTGTTCACACAGAGTCAAGAAACGAGATTCTTCAAGCACTGAATTAAAGAAAGGGGGTTTGTTCTAGTCTTTTGTGAAAACCTGCTGCATTTAACAATGGAAGGAGAGAACCTCCTTCCTCTGCTACTTCTGTGTATTTAGGTCAAATACGTTGACCTTCATTTCCCAGAATAAAGCCAGCAGCAGGGACAGAGCAGCTTGTACGAGGTGTATACAATACACGACCACAAATAGTAAGAGATGTATACAATGAAGCATTTTTGCGAAAAGAGAACATGAGGGTGCGGTCAGAAATGTTTGCTCCAAAGCTCAGAAGGAATATCTTTCCTTTTCAAGATGGTTTTTGAACCCTGTGTGTGTCAGACTTGCCCGACTGGTTTAACTGACATTGTTTACACAGCCCTAGAAGCCCTCAGTTCAAGCTGTTTGGAAAAAAACGGGGGGGTGGAATCACACCTCATCAGTCCATCTCAGAGCTGCCAGCTGCTGCTAGCCTATAAATAAGCATCTGAATGTGTCCATTTCTGGCAACTTGTGTTTTTCGTGTGGTAACGTTTTGCCCAGACACTTGAAGATGTTTCTTGATATATACAAGCAGTGAGAACAGCTGCATGAATACCTGCAGAGCTTATCTTATAGCAACATATGGTAAAGTGTGTTTGCTGAACATCCTCAGGTTGTTCTGAGGTAGAGCTTTTCAGGTGTAAATTATACATCAGAAATATTGAGGGCTTAAGTATTAATCTAACAAATAAAACAGTCACATTATAATATGGTCTTCAATGAACAGTAACTTAATCTTAAAATGTATCTGAGATACCAAAACCCCTAAAACATCTCTGATATTAGAACATGGGGGAGCGGAAATGGACAATGTAGTAGCAGGTGTTGTCAACATGTCTGAACAATGTTTGTCTGAGCAATCCAATCATTTCTGGGGCCCTGGGGAGTTTGAAGGAGTACACAGGGGAGGGAGAGCAGCGTTGTACCTGTCGGAGATAGAGGAAGAAGCTGGAGTATTGGCCGGCCTCTGGGAGGTAGGAGAGAAACACTGTGATACAGATGAGCAGCACTGTTGAGTCCTGGCCCACTTTACGCAGAGACTGGTCAAAAAAAAAAAAAAAAAAAAAAAAATGGCGATTAGAGAATTTAAACACTAATGAGGTTAGATATGGACATATATTCTATATTATATTCCTCTAAATGTATATGTATATGTAATGTAATGTATATCTTCAAACTCACTGGGCTACACTGATATAAACTTAACCTGTGTATTAACTGAAAACTATAGATTCTTCTTTTACTCACAGCAAAGGGGTCTGCCTGTTCCCAGGAGATCGGTGCCCCCCATGACGCTGGCCTCATCTTCTCAGGCAGCGACTCCGGCACTGCCACTAGGATGAAGCAGATGTCGAGCAGGGCGATGGCCGTGGCGAGGATCACCACTAAGGTGTCTCCGTAAGCCACAGACAGATAGGCTCCGATGGCTGGACTCGTAACCAGGCTGGCTGCGAAGGTTGCCGATACCTGGAGGGAGCACAGCTGACGTCAACAAAACACATTTTGTTTCACTGTGCGGCTCTGTTTCTGTCTCTATCAGGAAGTGTGACAGATACTGATCTTATCATTCACTGATTATGTTGAAGAGAATGGTGATCGGCTGTTCCCAGCTGTCTCCTTACCAAACCGTATGCTGTGCTCCTCTCATGCTCCTGCGTGATGTCCGCCACGTAGGCAAAGATCACTGAGAACGTGACGGCAAAGACGCCAGACATGGAGATGACGGCAAAGTACCACCTGGAAGAACAAACAAACCTCTGTAATATACTTTAGCAAAAACAGATTTTTTTAATAATGACTGACATTGAGGTTGAAGCTTCAAATATCAGGTTATCAATACAACATAATCAATGTTATGATTTATTTTGTAACACTGTTAAGGGCATAGATTGATTCTAAAGAAGTAGAGGCAAACCCCCCCTTGAACTGAAAACAAATACTGCAGAAGAGCAACTCCTGTTTGCACTCACCATGGGCTGATCTTCATCAGTGGAATGGGCGCACATGTGAAGAACACTGTTAGCAGCAGGAAAGACTTGCGTCCCCATACATCTGACAATGCCCCGATTAGAGGAGCACTCAGAAAAGATAGTAGGCCCTGAAAGGGATAGATAGACACAATCGGTTAACAAGTTGTTAACCGACAACTACATAAGGACGAACTGTCCAAAGAGTGTTTGTTTGAAATCTGTAAATTGATAACTGGAGAGAAGTTATCCCTGAAAGAACAGTCAGATTGTGGTTTAAGTAAACACACAAGTATAAAAAGTCAAACAATGACAAAAATTACAATTGCTGATTTGATGCTTGTAAACAAGTTTCTCATGAAGTTCACAATTGTTAAAAGTCTCTCTCCACCATAGATAGTAGTGATTTACTGAAAGGCAGAAAGACATGCAACAGTTCTGTACTTCTGAAAATATGCATCCTTTGTTATAAAGGTGTCAACAGAGATGCAACTGCAGCAGGTTTTTACTGTTGAATCTTACCTTGACACCATGAATAAGTCCATTCATCAGGAATGTGTGTTGGGGGAATGTTTGGTGTAATACCTGGAAAACAAACACAAGATAAAACCACATGAAACCCTTTATCCACACAGTCTGCTTTCCTACTGTGACCTACAGGGTTGTTTACTTTTAAAGGTTTAAACAACTGTGACGGCACTGAGCAAAAATCTGTTCATCAAACAAATGACAGAGGCTGGACATGGAGAAATAAAACGGTTCTATCACTAAAGGCTGAAAACTAGAGATGAAGAAAAAAAATATTGTACATTTCTTCCAAAGGACTTTGACCTACATGTTAAGAACTGTAATGTAAATGGAGGCATGCTACATGCTACAATCACAGTGGAGATAGACAGGATGGACTTTCCTCACACAAGTGTTAAATCAGGTTAATTTCACACTATAGCTAAAATATTCCCAGCCTGCTGACCTGAATGTTGTGCTACAGATCTGCAGGTTTCTATTTTGGGGTTATAACTCCCTGAACATCTCCCTTACACTTTGGTCAGAAATGTGACATGTGATAAACTATTCTAATTTTTCCAACAGCCTCCCTCTGGCCAATCACAGCTTGAACCAAAAACATGTATTTATACTTTTTGAGGAAGACAACAGTGAAATAGTCAGTGGGAGTGTAGCCATAGAGACAAGAACGCTTTACTGACTTTCAACACATTAGGAAGTGGCAGTTAAAACCTGGGTATTATCACTCTGACCCCATGTATCTAACATACTGTATATATCACTGCAGACTTAACACCTCTTAGAGAGCTGTGCTTATACGGAAAAAAACCTATACACCATTTACATTTTGTGGCAATACATAGACAGAGGTTGTTTAGATGGTTAAAAATTTATGGGAGAGTCAGTTTAAAGTCCATAATGTCTGTGTACTGTGCGGCAAGTTTTGCATGCAAGTGTCATTGACACTGGTGTGGAGACATGAAACCTTTCACTGAATTCAGGACTGGGTCTGGTTCATTGTTCAATGGTAAAGAGGGAGAGCTCATGGCATGGCTGAGACTCCTCTCTTTTCCTTTGGGAGTCAGTTGCATGCACACACAAACACACACACAGTGAATGCTCAGTGAAGACTGTTGCTGCTGGATACTAATGAAGCTGTGTGCTCACTGGGAGCAGTCCCTCTTATTTTCAGGCACCTTCTGATTAGTCCAAAATGCTAATCCTGCCTCTGCCTGGGGATCTTGAGGGCAAGAAACCCCGAGTGTCACTGACACACGCACAAAAGTATGCACTACATGAGCCTGCCTGATCCACATCATGTGGCTCACAGATGTTTGGTCATCATTTGTTTGGGATAAATATTTCCACAAAATCATATCGCTTGCTCATAAGAGCAGATATATCCAACAAGTATGACAGGAATCCTATAAATGCAGGGTGTGGCTAAATACTGGAAAGCTGAAAACTACCAATAAACTATTTCTCACCGATATGAAATAAAAGACATCGTCATTTTGCACCTCAAACAAAAGAGATCTTGTTTAGTGGAAGTAAACAGCTTTTTAAATATTGACCAATTATCTGATGGAAGCAGTGTCTCAGAATAGCTGACATTTTGGACAAATAAAATCCTCTGGACAATACTGTTGTGGGTTTCCTGTAGCAAATGCTTGAATCCCACCATGCTGCAGTGCACTGAGGTGAATGTGTCCCGTGGTTTGCCTGGCATCTGTGCAGTGGCCTGACACCACAAACCAGTGACCCCTGTGATAAGCCTTTTCAACAAAGAACCGGTGCTGAGACAATAAAACTGTTTGATGCCCTTTTCATATTTCTCAGTCCATTAGAGCCTGGCAAAACATCTGCCAGCACACACGAACAACAACAAAAACCATGTCGTCCAGGACCTCGCTCATTTGATTGAGTATTCAATTATTCATAGACGCTGATGGGTCTTGACTCACTCAATAGGAAATGTCCCTCATGGGCTAGGACGTAGGCACATGACTATATATCAAACTCTTGTGTCTATTTAGACACGAGAGTGTCAGTGGAATGGGCGCACATGTGAAGAACACTGTTAGCAGCCGTGTGTGTATGTGATGTGTGTATGTGAAGTGTAGCTTACCGTAAGCATAGGGGTGGTGAGGAGACCCCATGCAAAAAACTCCAGGAAGATGACCACCACGGCATGGTAAACACTGGGCTCACCGATTCCCTGAGGCTGGGTGGAGGCAGACACACAGAAAGGTGTTCAGTTGACAAGCATCATAACAACAACTTGCATGAAAGATCCTGTCAGTGTTGGCACATCAACCTCAAATGCTTCATGAAGCTGTACAACAGCAGCCTGATCCTACGGACCAACCCTGAGTTAGGAAATTAGCTTTATTAGTATTATCTGTACTGAGGAAATACTGATTAGAAATTACAAGGTTTCTAGATGGTAGTTTTCAGGCCCACAGCAGTTACCATTACCATGTACACAGTAAACTACAACTTTACTAGGTCTCTAACCTCAGACCTATATCTGCAATGAGCAACACACAAACTTAAACTCTGTAGACTAACTGAACCACAATAAAGGTTTGTAGCTGGGTTTGTGGTTTCCACATGTGGAGAGAATTAAATAATTAATAACTCCTGGCCTTTGCTTCCATGACAATTTAGTCAAGGCATCCGATTCAAGGAGAAAATGAGGAACCGTGTCTTGTCCTATGAATGTTGCAACTTCCTCTCTACTGAATGGACACCCAGCCACAATATTTGTAAATCACATTTTGTTATTGACTAGTGAGCGTCTAAGCCTATTAGATGCAATGGCTGGATGTTGATAGTGAAATCTTAATGGCTGAGTGGTCAGGCCAAGCTGAGGCAATACAGTCGAGCAAAAACAATCTGAATTAAAGACCTCACTGGAGTGGAGCCAGGCGGAGATGCTGACAGACTATCATCAGTCCGACTGGATCATTAGTGTGTGAAAAACACAAGTTTCTTGTTCCATTCAGGACATTTACAATTTTGTGTGCCTTCAAATGGATATCCAGCATATTTGGTACAGCTGTCAAACTTATTACATAAACAACCACTGCCATGTTTCTAACAATCTATCACACTCACTCGCTGCCCACTGCCCAATTTGGGACAATCCTTGCTTCCACCATCTCCATCTTTACCTGTCTATTTTATGTTTGCGAAAGAAGTTCGCCGGATTGAATCACATTCTATCAAGGCCTCTTCATAATATGTTATGCTGTGTCACAGGTGTCATTGAACCAGAGACAGGGTTAAATGCATCAGGAACAACAAGCCCAAGCTGATGATTAACCACACATCAGTACCATCACGCTGTGAATAACCCAGAGCATGCAGTAGTTAAACACATTAGATTACACATTAAATTAGCTTCTGCAGTGACAGTCTGTTTTACTGGCCTGGGATGTTGACTTAAAACAATGTTTGCTTATTTCTAACAGAAACCAGGGTTAATTAAAATGTTGCACATACATTTGTACTATTATTTACATGAGTATAGTGTGAGCTTTCAGGGTTTTTATAGGATGTATCCACGACAGATTAAACATTACATTACCACGTTTTTACAACATGTTCATCATAGTCAACAACCTGTTTAATATTTAACTGCATGTCTTTGTCTAATTCTTTCTCAGAGTTATGTAAATTGAATGCACCAACTCTGTAATTTTCCCCAAATAAAGTACCATCTATCCATCATTATAAACTAAAGGTCTGTTATCGACAAGCTATGTCTCTCATAGATTCTAGTATGTGTACAGTACATGCCTTGAACACTGTACCAGGGCAAAAAATAAAAAAAATAACCCGATCACCTTTCAACACATATGCTAGCGCGCTAACGCAAACCAAGCTCCCGTGTGTGCCTCGTCGTGCTACACGGGTATTTTCAACAAGACCTGAGCAGATCCAAAGTGTCCACAGTATGAAGTGTCGGTTTGAGTTTGATTAAGTCGGGTATGTGGTGCCTGGATTGCTGTACTAGGGCGGCCAATGCAGGAAAACACAGGTCGCGGTTAGCCGAGGTGACGTGTAAACGATCAGTCAAACGCAGGCCGCTAACATTAGCCAATGCTAGCTGTGTTAGCCGTTTAGCTAGGCGGTCCCAGCTAACGGACCTGCCGGGTACGAACCATCGAACGCCGTCTCGTGCTTCTTCGTTTTCTCGAAATAAACAGTGCTCCCCGGCTAAGCCCGGCGGTCGACGGCCGGAGCGGCTAGGTAACAAGCTCAGTGAGCGAAGATAAATAAATATTTAACTCACACTTCCTCCATCTTTTATAATTATTTTCTTTGCAAGAAGAATGCTGCGGTTCAGCCGCTTTTTCTTCTTTTTCTCCCCCGTCATTGTTAACTTATGTCCATTCTTGATGTCAGCGGGTCATCGTCGCGCCTGTTGACAGAGAAAAGAACACACCGACCGGGCTACTTAGCTGACAACAGCTCGGCAGCTGGCTCCGGGCGACAGCTAACAACTAGCAGCGCGCTAACTGAACGATGATTTCTCATCCCCGCCTCACTTCAACGCGACTTCCGCAACCACACAGAACGCCCGCCTCTTTAGTGCGACGCCGGTCAGTGATTGGTTGTCTGATTAAAGCGGAACTCCACACTCCGCGGCTGATTGGTTGAGACAAAAAAGGTCGCTGCCATGGATCCATCCAATGATGATATGTCAACGTCACACCGCGGGGCAGAAGGAAACGCCTGATGTGGAGTCACAGTCGTGGACAAGTTGTTCTACTTTGTAAACATGATCATCATCCACGACACTGATCAGAGAGAACAACAACGAAGAGAAGTACGTGAAAGAATAACTACATAAACATGAATGGAGTATGGTTTATGACTAAGGAGGATGTCTTACAGCAATGAGTCAAAGGTCAAAGTTTTCCTCCCCATTAGGAATGTGGTTAGATGATCTGTTCAATTCTATCAGGGACGTTCTCTGCCTCGCAAGTGTAATATACATGCCTTCTCAAAGTGCATATAGTTAATTTAATATGCCCCCAGTATACTATACAGAATAATAAGTAATAATAATAAAAACAGTTACTGCAGCTACACCTTTGGATGAAACTAAACCACTCAGGATAAAAGAAAACTTTATTTGAGCAAAAAGCACATCAGAAAATGAAAAGACTAACCTTCCAAGATGTAAATGTCATATTTGATCATCTGAGCTAAAATCAAACCTAACCATTGTTTAGGTTTGAGTATAGTTTGTGTATAAAAAAGGAAACAAGGGTTTAGAGATGGGCTTTGCTTGATGATACCATCAAGTATGATAATACTATATTCACTGCGTTTTATTGATCTACCTTTCATTCATGGTGGGAGAGGTAGTCAGATCTGTCATCCAAGATAAAGTAGTGACTCTGTACTGTAGAAATATTTATGTCAAATGCCAATAAGAGAAAAAGAAGGGACAAAGTAATGGGCCCATTTCTGAAACAAAGCTTTAAAAATGCCCAATGACGCACACTGTGTTGTCAGTTTATTAGGAGCACCTCACGAACTAGGGTAATCTAATAAAGTAAAACCTACTTTCCTGATTATATAGTATTTTGCTTTTATTGACATTGAGATGTTTATTTAACATTATCCCTTTGGTGTAATTCTGCCAAATTCAGTTTATAACTTCTAACATTTTCTTTCAATTTCTGCAGAATGTTTGTTCAGGGTGATACCGTTCATTTAAATTCTAATTACCAAATTATGACCTACATCAGAAAAAAAAAAAACACTAATTAAGGATGAATATTAGTTGTCGTTATTTTTAGCAATACATAGTTTGACATCTCAGATTGGTTAGTAATTTTCAGTTGGTGAAACAAATGTTAGAAGAAGACATCCACCACAACATACAAGACTTCCTAAACAGCTGTAAAATGTACACACATGCATATTTAAAAAAAACATGTATTGACATAATATTTACTTGTGTAAACTGCACAGCCTTGTAAAAACAAGAAAAGAGGGACACAGTTTCATTCAGTCTGGATGGCAGCATTTTGACCATTTCCTTTGTAGGTTCGTTGAGGCAGTGATCACTGCAGTCAGCATAAAGAGAAGCCAAAAAAACACAACTGATCATTTTCAAATAATTCAGCAAGAGCCCAACATGCAGTATCACAGTCTGTACAATGTAGAATCACTATATATACAATGGGAGATTTGGGTAGTTATTTTTCTTTTCACAAACAACTCCCCCACTATGTTTTGTTCCACAGTTACTCAGAGTATGATGTGTAAGTAGAGCAGGTACTTGAAACCTAAATTGCTCCATATCCTGTTTCTCTATTCAGAGCTCCAGAGAATTCGTCCATTTTCTAAAACATGTCCAAAACAGCAATACAGAGAGTCACTGCTGTCAGTTCTTCTTCAGATCTGTGATTAAAATCCCTGAATTAACTGTCTGTGTGATTTCTCCATTTCTCAAAGCACTTTGCCTCCATAGCAGCACTCACAAGTGGAAAAGTCTACAAAACAAAGTGCACGTCTTCTGTTAACTTGGCAAAATCTAAACTATATTAACAACTTGGTGATGTTGCGACAGATAGATCCTCATCTTCATCAATGTAAGGGATGTCTTGGTCGTCAAAGTCCCCGTTGAATGTTTCGGCCCCGTGCTGGTCGGTGGTGGAGGGGTCGTCTGGGCTGGGCAGGAAGCACATGGACTGAATGACACGTGCCGTCTGTCCTGGAGGGATGTCTCCGTGTTGATCATTTGTCTGAGCCATCAGACTGCGGATCCTCTGTGCCAGGTCAGGTGGTTTCACCGGGCATTCAGGTTTCTGTGTTTTCGAGCGCATGGTCACCTTCCCTGGAGGTGGCAAAGTCAAATTAGTCAGCATCGTTTGGGTCTAATGAAATCAGTTTTCTGTGAGAATGAGAAATCAGAATTGTAAAACTACTTGTACGCAATAAACATGTGGCAAGAATGATGGCGGGAATATCCACATTCGGTGCAGCTGTGAGCGGGGCGTGACTGGTGGTGAATGATAACTATGTGTTAAGTGGTGGTGGGCGTGTCCGCTGATGTACAGTGTGGGTGTTGTTGCAGCTTTTCCGTCACAGCGACACAGTGTGTACAACCACAAGCTCATGTGCAGATTTGGCTATGTTGCCTATTTTTGGAATCAGAAAACAACATTTTTTCCAATTCTGTAGCCATTAGGAGAATAAAGAGCAGCCAAACATCATTTGGCTAGGAATAAGGAATTATAAGAATGAGGCAGGAGTTTCTTCTAAATTGTGCTGGAGGGATTTTATCCTCCTGGTAATTCTGAGCAGGAATAAACAATTTTCTTCCATTAAATGTGTCTGGAGTGTTCCCTTCAAATATTCTGAAGTGTTTCCCTCTGGATCTTCCTTCTACATGCACAGTGACAGGAGCTGCAATCATGATGAAATAACGTACAACTATGTATTTAGTGGGAAGGGAAAAAAAAAACCCAAAACCCTTCTTAAACCCAGAGGAAGGTGAAAATACCGTACCTCCCTACTGACCTTCCGATTCCAGGCTCCCCAGACGATCCTCGAGGCTCTCAGAGCTCATTGATGACGACGAGTCCAGGTTGTCATTGTCGGAGTTCTCCTGCTCCAGGTCTGGTAACCTGCAGGCCAAGTCCACCCTGGAAATAACAACACAACATATTACTGTCATTCAATCTCTGAAAAAAACTGTAAGGAACTGTATCAATGAAAGAAAACAAACTTAGCCTCACTTTTCTTGTTTGATGGACTTTATCCTTTCGATGAGAGTCTTCTCTGATTCATCAGCGTCCATTTCATCTGGAACTTTAAGCGCTGAGGGTTGTTCAACAACCTGCACATGGATCAGATTAGTGAGTGGGCGCAGGCTTCTGAATAGTTCCTTTCATCTTTGAGTTCAAATAATGTGGGGTCGACCACAAACAAAAAATATAGAAATAGTTTTAATTAAATGTTAAACCGGTCAACGGACGGCAGCTCAGCCGTTGATTCTTCACATGTTGGTCAAACCCAAAAAAATGTGGCCTCACAAATCTTGCATTGTCCTCTCACCGTGTTCTGCCTCTTCAGTTTGAGCTGATTCACAGCCAGGGCCTCGGCATACTCCAGCTCCTGGATGTTCTGCATCTTCTCATTGTAGCGTCTGAACTGCTCAGAGATCAGTGTCTCCACACACCTGCGGACAACAGAGCACCTCCATTAAACAACAGCCCATCTCTGGAAACACAGACAGTAGATGGAGCATGTTGACTCACTGCGTGGTCTTCCCCACATCCTTCATACCAAGGAAGGGGTCATCAGCGTCGGGAGAGCGCAGGATGCACGGGGCAAACACGATAGCCAGAGAGTTGGGGTTCATTTTGTTGTGCTCTTCTTCCTTTGCAACCCTAAAAGACACACAGGTTTAGAGTTTCACTTTTCTTTTACGCGTTGACACCAGAAACACCTGATCAAACAAAACTCCCTCCAACCTGACGAGGTGAAAGATGAGCCGCTCCAGTGTGTTGTAATTAGCAGGAGGAAGTTCGTCAACCTTCTGGTAGACCGCCCTGATTCTGTCAGCTTTCTCAGGAAGCTCTGAAAATGCAAAACACGATGAATCACTGTCACTTGAGTAATATCAGACATTTTCAGAGCAGGAAAGTATTTAAGGAAATGAAAAAAACAAGAGCCTGCGCTGTAATGGGACCCCTCAAGGTTTAGATGCGAGAGTTAAAACATGAATTTTATCAACATTGTGTCACCTGCAGCATGGAGAAAGTCACTGTAGAGAGCAAAGGTCAAGAGGGGGTCGGGCAGCTCTCTGAGCCATCGTTTCACCAGACCGGTGATGGTGTGGATGGGGTAGTTCTCTAAACAAGCCGACTCAGGATCTGATGAAGCAAAACACAGATTACAAAAGCTTATTTCTCAGGAAGTGCTGTTCAGTGGAAAAGTATGTGAGGCTTATTTTACCATGGTGATGGCAGAAGTATTGAGTTTATATATATATATATATATTAGTTGGATGTTTTATGTTATATTCAATAAAAGACTTGAAAGAAAACATACAAGCTAACAGAGTAGACAAGACTTGAACTTTTCAGCGGCAGGCTCCGGCACAAACAATGCAGGAAGGAGCGTTACCTCAGTCTAAATGGACTTAATTAGGTTAAATAGCGCAATAATTTCTCTGTCATTACTACTTCTACTGTTTTCCACAATCCTTCAATTTCAATATTTGAATATCAGTCTCACTATGTCAGCACAATGCTTCTGCTCAGGGTTTTTACATTTTTGCTTTTTGCGCTTTCTGTTTTTTGTATTTAACTGGTAAATAGGGTAGGTTTTCAAGAATATTTTTTTATCCTTATTGTTTTGATCTTACTTAAACTGATTCTTCTTTCACTGAGCTGCTGTAAATGTGTTTCCCCCATGGGGGAGGAATAAAAACGTTCTATTCTATTTTACTCTAACTTGTTGAGTAGATTGTGACTGGACTCCTGAGAAGTTTGATTTCTTACTGGTCTCCAGGATCTGGTGAAGCTCCCTCGCACGACAGGCTGAGCCCGACTTGCGGTAAATGCCCTCGGTGTAGAGGCCGTTTATCTCCACGTGCAGCAGCAGCAGCTCCACCACCTTGGGCACAGGGTTGGCTTTACTGGTGAGGACACACACCTGCACGCCGAAGTGAAGGGAGCCTGGTAAACTGTCATCCTGTCGTAGAGAGAAAAGAAGTGAACCCAAGGTGGTCAGTCTCGGGAAAGCGACGTCAGGGAATATAACAAGTTCCACTCTTACCTGTCTGGCGCACCGTGTGGAGCAGTCTGTGATGATTTTGTTCAAGCATTTCTTGTGACATATTAATTTGCAGGCTAAAAAAAAAAGACAAGTCATTCTCATGAACACCTTGTGCTCATGTTTGTTTAATCAGTTTGTGACGGTTCTCAAACGCACCACTGCACATGTAGGCCTTCTCCATGCCCCAGATGTAGGAGCCACACAGGTCACATGACTGCATGATGTTCACCTGGTAGGTGCTGAACAGGTGATCCAGAGGACTGTCGAGCTGTAGACACAGAGACACACAGAAATACTCACACGGAATATTTACTGAGACCAGAAAACTCAGCGGTGCAGACGACGATAACTTACACATTTGTTCTTTTTCTGCCTCTTCTTTGTCACTTTAGTAGCCTGTGAGAGTGAGAAGAATTTAATTCGTTCATACTGTAACACAGGTTCAGAGGGTGAAGATTGTCTTAAATTCTCACATTTACCTTTAATGGTTCGGACTCCAGTCGTTTCTGTTCGCCCCTGATGAAGCCGTCGAGCACGGACTGGAACAGGTTGACCACCAGAGACACCTCTGTCTTCTCCCTGGGCCCAGCGAGCGTGTTCACCTTGTTGTGGTAACCTTTCATCAGATCTTTGTAGGCAATCTTGGGCTTCTGTCGGTCACATAGTCACATTTGAACAGTGAATCCCACCAGACTCTGACGTGTGATTGCAAAAGAAACAAGAGAAACGGACTGACCTCGACGGAGTACATGCCTTTGATGGTCTCTCTGAACTGCATGGTGGCTGTGAGGAAGATGCTCTCTGTCGGCGACAGCTCTTTTATCCTCGTTCGCAGATCATTCACCTGATGACAGAGGTGAGGGAGCGATGAAGAGGAGCAACAGACAGTGAATCAAAGACACAGAAATCATTCATTACGGGAAACAACTGGTCTGCACATGCTCACCTGGTTTCCGAGGAACTCATCCAGGTGTCGCAGCTCCTTGGTGTCGCTGATCTCTCGGTCCAGAGATGTGTTCCACTCGATCGCCCGCGTGGCGCGGCTGATTCGAATGGTGGGGTTGCGGCTGACCCTCCCGCTCTGCTGGGCCGGCGTGTGGTAGGGATGTGGAGTGTAGCTGGGCAGGGTGACTGGAGGCGACAGGAAGAGAGATGATTTCAATCAAACACTGAATCTTCAGAGATTATCGCTTCAATCTAAAATGACCTGAAAAACTCCCACAGCAGTTGTTTATGGCCAATGACCTCCAGATGGCAGTAGACAGAAGTGTGGGAATATCAGGTTATGCCATCCTATTCACAGAGTGTGTGTATGGTCAGAATATAGAAAGAATTTTAAAAGATACTGCTGTATGTTACCGATTTTATCTGTAGGAGAGTCGCTGCTCGGAGACAGTTTTGGTGCCCGTCTCCTGAGGAATCTGCTGAGAAACCAAATCCTAGAGAAAAGACAATTTGTGTTAATTCCACTCAGGGATTATATTCACAAATATTAATAAACAAAAAGCCCTAAATCTTTTCTGTATTATTCATCTTTACTTCTCGGGAGTCGTGAGCTGTGATTGGTTCGACCTATGTTGTCCTGAGTCCTCATTGGTGGTACTGGGCGGGAGGCTGAACCTCGATCCATCGGGCTCAGCCAGAATCTGCAAACGTATTCAAACGTGTGACCAAAACAGTAAAAAGTTTTTAGTCCAGTTCCCCCACCATGTTCACCTGCGCACCCAACTCATCCAGAACGCAGCCCACAGCTCCTCCACCAACCAACCCCCCCCCCCCCCCCGCGCCCCCCCCGCCCCCCCCCCCCCCCCCCCCCCCCCCCCCCCCCCCCCCCCCCCCCCCCCCCCGTGAACAAGCTTAAGTCCTTCACCATTTTTATTTCACATGCAAGCGATCTCCTGCTGCCACCTCCACTTTAACCTTGTTTGTTTCTGTTAGTGTTATCCAAATTAGTCTTTAATAAATCTGTCTTTACTTCCATTAATGCGAGGTTAGTCCTTTAAAAGACGACTATTCAGATTCATATTCCCATGTTTATGGATTCATAGTTTGACAATTTGATTTTTCAAGTTAGTATTTTTTGAACTTTGGTTCATTTAAAGCTTGAACCATATGCAAATTCAGATTCACACACGTTACCATGGTGAAGTTCTGGTGAGCATGTACATGAAACCCATAACAATAAGCCTGTATGGAGCGATAACCTGGGATCGCTGCCGCCATAAACCTCTGACGTAACTACGAAGCAAAACAAGTCACTGTATTCTGTAGTAATTAAAATCCACTGAGAACAGTCAAAAAACAAAAAGATGCGCAATGAGCTGTGGAAATGGGTTTTCATATTTCCTTTCTCTTTCAAAGCGACAGCTCATTTTTTTTTTAATTGCAGAGTAGAAAATGCAAAGTTCCACAGGAGCAAAACCTCCGATCTGTTCGGGACATAGACATGCGAGGCCTGCATGCAGAGAAGCATCATCGTAGATCAACGCGTCCCTCTGGTCGGTACCTTGACCTGGGACTTGAGGGCCCGGACGTCCACGCTACTGACCGAGCTCTTCATGGCGCTCGCGTGGGGGCTCATGGGAGGCAGCGGAAAGCTCCAGTACTCACTCTCCTTGGAGCCCGCAAAGTTAATCATCAACCCGCTGCGGGCGTAGGCTAAACGCCGTTTGCGTCTAGGCTGCTTTCGGAGACGCACCCTGACCTAAGTGGGTCAGGAAAGGTGGTGAGGCAGAGGGTGGGAGCTCTCTGCCTCTCTGCTTCTGTGATCTCAACATAAGTTTAACAGTGCGCACGACTACAGCCCCTCCACATGTACTGGTGTGAAGGAAACCAAAACAACAACCATGCTTTAATTATATCTGGATGGTGTAAGAGAAACAAGGGAGAGTGGAGGTACCTCGTTGGTGGAAGGAGAACTATCAGAGCCCGATGAGCTCATCTTTGACAGTTCATCGGCAGACATGGACTTTCCTTTTCGGCTGTTTAAAGAAAGAAACCAGAGCGAAGCTGTGGATTACTGTGGAACTAATATAAGTCATTGCAATTGAATAATCTTATCACGAGACTATAAACAGAATAACAGAGCTTCTAATTACCGGTAGTCGTCTTTCCGTCGGGACATTTCTGGACTCGACTCGTCCGTCCGTTCGCCCTCACTCTTCCTCTCCTTCCACCTCTCGGCCTTTTCTTTGAAGCCCTGCATGTCTGTGTAGCGCTGAAGCGAGCTGCTGCTCGAGGGGCTGGGGGATTGGTCCTCGCTGCCGACTTTAGGATCCAGGGGGAAGGAGAGGGGTCTGTTGAGCGCCGGCGGGGACCCTCTGCCATCTCGTTTCTCCCCGCTCCGGTCCCTCTGTGGCAGCTCGCTGCTGTTGTGGTCGGGCTTCTGGGGCCTGTTGGGGCTCAGCTCCACTTTATGCTGCCTCTTTAGCTCTTTTTTTGTCATGCTGTTGAGTAAGAACTATTTTATTAGACTGGTATTGCAGTAACCTGTATTCACGATACACATTTTATTGTGTGTAGGTGCGGTGTACCTGTCCCTCCCATGTCGAGGTTTAGACGTGGTCCTCATGTCCTGCTGATTTGACCTCTTCAGGGACGTCCTCCACGCTGTCTGGATCACTGTCGCAGCTTGGTTCTGATTCTCGTAAAACTCACGCCAGCTCCTCTGAAACAAAAGGAATGGTCTGTCGGCGGAGTTGTGGCTCTGACAACAGTTTCTTCTTTATTCACCTTTCACAGATCAAAACGAGAAGCCCATTGCATCGAGACAGCTTTAACCGACGAAGCTCCAAGTACATGCATGAGTGAATCGTTAAACTGCACCTGTATGAGGAGTGTGGCATCTTTCTTCTGCAGAAAGTGCAGCCTTATGAGACAGGCACGGAACCAGCGCTGCAGTATGATGATGCGACGCATCATCTCTTTGTTGTGAGTGTCTTGGAGCAGCTGCCTCTCCTTTGCCTTGAGGAAAACCTGCGCAGATATGGGAAGTGTGAGGCAAGAGCAAAGCACAGAGAACAGAACTTGTACCTTGGGTACCTTGTGTACTTTTAGTTAATATCCATTATAAAATAGTGTAAAATGAGATTAACCTTGGTCTTTCCTATTTGGTAAGCAGATGTGTCCAGCTTCATCCTCTCAAACAGCTCTGTGATGTCCTCTGGAGTTCCACTGACGCCTTTTGGGAATAATATCCTGAACTTCTTCACAAATTCCTGTTACCAGCAGAAAAACCGCATCAACACTGTACTATTTTAAAATATCGATATATTTATGTACTTTTCTTCTTACCATGAATGTGTATTTAGCGCTGTAGCCAGACCTCTGCATGTGAACCATCTGCAGCATATCTGTGTACCTGATCTGCTGCAGCACAAGCTCATCATCAAAGTGCAGCTCCTTCTGTGAGACAGGAAGCGGAGCATGCCGTGAGTCTGAAGGTAAGGTATGACACTAAACTGATATTAAAGATTCAGGACGTTTCGTTACCTTTTCAGAATTGGAGCGAAGACAGAAAATGAAAAAGAACTCAGCCTTCCCGATGGTCTCCATCAGCTTCCTGAGCGAAGCCTGACGGGTTCAGGAGATGCAGTGAGTATTAGGGATCGGCCGATACACAGTTGTGTAGAGAGGAAGAAGAAGATGACGAACCTGAAGCTGAGCAGCGACTGTGGGCGGCCTCGTGCTCTGGTGAGGGTGGAAGATGGATTTGCTGGTTTGGTCGTGTGCAGTGAGACCAACGATGTGTTGGAGTGAGCGCACATCCATGAGTTTCTGTTTGATAAGACACAAGTAAGATACATCTAACAACAAACTATCGAGAGGGAAGACATCTTAGGAACATTTTACCTTTGGAATGAGCTGTTTCTGTCGGCCTCCTTTACTCTTCCTGCAGCACACACACAGACATACAACATCAGAACAAAAAAAAAATCAACAGTTTCAATTACATGCACATGGCTGACTTACTTTCTCTTTTCATAACTGGTGAAGATGTCTTCAAATACATCCAGGGGATGCTCATCAGAGCGGTCGAAGGAGAAATCCAGAGTGAGGCTGGTGCTGGAAACAGACATTTTTATTTGTGAGTGGCATCTTTGCCTTTATACCGTTTCCTCTGGGTCTCTCTTAAAATAATAAAAAAAAGAGATAAACACTAGTGTGTGTTCACCTGGACAGTCGGTCCATGGCACTGCTGCGCTGTTTGATTGCTTTGAGGGATTTGTAGGAGGATCTTCTGGCTGCTGTGGTGACATGAGATTCTGTTTTTAAAAACCCACCGGAGGAAGACAAAGAAAAACACACCGATGGAGTCATTACCGAAGAACTGAAACCAGCCTTTTCAGCAAAAGCACATCCACAATAAAGTCAACATTTGTCATTCTAACGCTTAGTGAGCCATGCAGCTGCTGGTTCAAGGTAAACAGCTCAAGCCACCTACTCTGCTCGGCCTGCTGGCGTCCCAAGTGTTTGAAGACCGCGAGGATTCGAAAGGTGGCTCGGAGGACGCCCCATCTGAACAGCGCCTCTGGGCTGGACGCAACCAGGTGATGCAGGAACGACCGCTCGCTGCTGCGCAGCAGCGACACCACTTCAGGACGCATGTGCTCCGAGTTCTTCTCTCTGAAGTCCTGGAGGATAAAAACGATCATGATTCAAACTTCTACCCTTGCTGTAGAAGTCAGGGGAGCTGCGAGGGTTCACATTCATTACATGTGAGGAGGGGGCAGCGTTAATCATTCACCGGGTTCCCATATTCTCAGGGTTTTCCCACAGTGCTTTATCTGACAAGGCCACAACAGATCAACAGTGGGACAATGGAAAGGACTGGAGAGCTGTCACTCACACAGATGAATGTTTGTAAGGTGGGAATAATTCCTCACCTTGATGTGATACTCAACAGTCCCCGCAAAGTGTCGGATGGCGAAAGTCAGCTTATTGTTTGGAGTTGGTACAAAGCTGGAGCTGTTGTGATGCTGCTGGTTCAGCTGGTCCACCAAGGCTTCATCTGTGGCCGCGGGGAGGCTGAACAAACACAAACATCCAGTTCACATGCGATGACAGAAAATGAGACTGGATATGGGCACATACAAGCCTTTCCTCTCTAAGTGGATGTTAACTGAGTTTAACTGATCACATGCAAGAGTACACAGGCTGCTGTCCCTGATTTCCTCCACCCATATAATGAAACCAAAGGGATTAATGTGAGAAATGAAGTTCGCTCACTCGTCGTCCTCGTTGTTTTGCAGCATGTCGAAGATTCCGGTCGATTTCTGGCTGATCAGCTGAATGCAGCCACTGTTGTCGCTGTAGTCGATGTTCTGCCAAATGATGCCCTCCAGCACATAATCCTCCTGGAACAAAATGTTATAATCACACAATCACAGTCCGACAGCACCTGCTGGAATAAAGAGCAGACAGTTAACACAGGGACGACGTGGCCCCACCCACCTGCTCCAGCTTGAAGATGTTCTGGTTGATGTAGCACTGCAGCTTTTCGTTGGTGTAGTTGATGCACAGCTGCTCGAAACTGTTGGTCTGGAGGTTCTCGAATCCAAACATGTCCAACACACCGATGGACAAACACTGCAACAACACAGCAGTGTTTCAATGGCTGCGTGAAGGCGGGTAGGACAGATACTGGTAGACCTTCCTGGCTGTCCTGGTGAGGGACTTACAGAGACGGACTCCTCCATGTCTCGCCTGTTGAGCATCGCGTGGTTGATGTGGAGGACGATCCAGTCAAACAGAGCACTGTACAGAGACTTAGCCATGGAGTCCCGCACTTTGGAGGCCTACACAGACATTTCGGATTTATTTAAAATATATATTTAATGCACAATAACATGAAAATAAAGACAACTAGACTTCCACTCTATACCTCTTCTAGTGTGTACGGATAGTCTATGGTGGCGTTGGGAGTCACGATTCTCCTCTTGGTCAAAGTCTTCACAAGCAGCTCTTCGTTCACCTGGAAAATAAAAACGATGTAAAATATCAAGAAAATTCACGATTCGTCTTTAATGTAGATAATACATCCAGATGATGGAGGTTTAACTTTAAGAACGCACCTTGAGCAGGGCAGACACTGTTGACAGGACCTCAGCAGGTCCGACCCCCAGCACCTGAGTCTCCTCTGACATGGCGTACGTCACATTGCCCAGGTGCAGGATGGCAGAGAGCGTGGAAAATATTCTGGTGGGAACAAACACACAAAGGGTCATTGTTGGTGGGACAACACATCTCACAGACACACCCGGGGCTTCAGTTTTGGCGTTTTGGGTAAAACAAGACTTTCTACTCGCTCAGATTGTGCTTATCAACTGATCATTGCTCTTGGACTCTGACATGTGCTGTAGGTGGACTTTTGTATCTTGGTATCTGGTAGATAAACTGCACTGGCTCCCTGTGGCAGACCTACAGGTGTCTGCATGGGAAGGGGATGAAAACTATGCTGCTGAGGCTTTAATGCGTGCACCCTGTCCCAAGGCTGTCAGGCACCTGCAAACATGCTTGCTGCATTTTTCTCCTACTTCACCTGACAAGCTCCGACATGAGCAAAGAAAGCCGAGGCTCTCAAACAGGATTCAGCTACAATTGCACAAGAGTTCAGCTTCAACCACGGTTTTCAGATTCAAGGTTGGCGCAGCCGACGTTACACCGTGAACACATCAGTGTGAAA
Source organism: Pseudorhombus dupliciocellatus (assembly GCA_016785235.1). NCBI lineage: Eukaryota > Metazoa > Chordata > Actinopteri > Pleuronectiformes > Paralichthyidae > Pseudorhombus > Pseudorhombus dupliciocellatus. The sequence goes on from JAFBJW010000050.1 coordinate 1,567,086, forward strand.
AACTGGAAAGTCGCGTTCAAATTCCATGCTCAACATCCAGGACAGAACACTGCAGGTCCTCTGCAAACCAGTTGTTTTCCAAGCACCTCGTACAAGTATCCATAGACTCTTAATGACTTTCCCAGTGCAGACAGCAGCACTGGTCAGCTTGACTGTGCTGTGTAATAAACACCATACGTACTGTTTCTTGGTGGAGGCCAGGAATCCGACCATTTCCATGGCTTGATGGAGCCTTTTGTACTCCTGCCCAAGTTTCTCCTCATCGTCTGTGAGGTTGAGGAAGACCTGCGGAATAAACAGGATATGAAGAGAGAGAGAGAAACGGGAATATTTGGCTAATTTATTAAAAATACAATAAACCAGGTAGAAATCAACATTTTAGTTTGAGCCATTTTGTTTGTCTACACCAGACTCAATTTTTCATAATAATAAAAAAATAAAAATAAATAAATAAATATAACTTGAATTTAAGTGTTTCTATAGTAAAGCACAAATTATTTTAAAGGAAAACAGGAGCACTAGAAAGAGCTTTACAGGTTTATATGAGGGATGATATTGTTCTCTGTCTATAAAACATCAACCACTGATCTTCCCTCTGGCAGCGTTAAAGGACACTTCACTGCGGCATGAGGCTGTAAAGAGCCTGCATCAAAGTTACCTGCTTGAGGTAGACGTAGTCATGAGGCTTCAGCAGGTGAAACTCCTCCCGCTCATCTTTGGACGCTCCCACCAGCAGATAGTAGAACACGTGGTAGTTTCTGCAGGTCAGAGGTCACAGAGCGCAGACAGGGCGGGTCAGGGTGTTCTGACAGTGAGCGCTCTGCTGGTCATTACCTCGTCCGCAGAGCAGGGTGCAGGTTCAATGGTGGGTGGACAGCTTTTTCTAAAGGGATTTTCTAGTATCATACATCCTCCAAAAGGCTTTACAGTGCATTCATTATCCCTTTATCGAGCATCACTCACACTGCCGGGGTTCAGTGTCTTGCCCAAGGACACTTCAGAACACGATATGGACAAACTGAGGATAGAATGAATAGCACTAATTCTCGTTAGTGCCGGCCTCTATCACCTGAGACTCCCACAAATGTTATCGACCAGTCCAAGTGCCGTACAATAAAAACTTCACCCATTCAAGGCTTCTATTCACAGCACGAACATACACTGACGTCTCATCCATCAGTCTCTTCACCACGCATATAATCTGCCACAGTCACCCTTGTGTGAAAGTCTGAGCAGGGTTGGTCTCAGTAGAGATGCAACTCCACGGTGCAGATTTTCTGTTAAATTGTGAGTTTTTCACTGAGGATTTGAAATGTCACCCGGCTTCATCATACCTCTCCGTCTTATCTCTGGACACCAGGCGGGACTTTTCAAGTAGGTACTTCTCAATAACTGCCCTGGAACACACACACACAGGGAGGAGAGAACACATGTGACACGCTGACCAGTTATGGTGTGAGAGGGAAAAATTAGTTTAACAAATACATCCTCCAAAAATAAACAGTGCTACAGAGGCCCGGAGGATTCGTCCAAGAGGAGCAGGGGAGGCTGTGGAGGAAATAAAACACGCTGGCTCACCCTCTGATGGTGCCGCTGTCCAGGTACTGGAGCTGGATGAACTTCCCGAAGCGGCTGGAGTTGTTATTCTTTGCAGTCTTCGCGTTGCCAAAGGCCTGTTTGAAATATACAGAGCATGAGTTCCCCCTGAAACAAACATCTGTCACAGACACTGGCACCCAAACCGAAACACGGCAAACGTCAGCTGTTCTGTGGTGTTATTGGTAGAGAATACACTAAGTACAAGAATAGTGGGGAATAAAAACATTTTGTAAACATCTCCAAGAACATTTCTTTTATTTAGCACATCACCTTATTAGGGATTCGTCTGCCCAATGACATCACAGGATGTTTTTAAACAATGCAGTCAGACGGGCACATAATGAAGCAACCATCGAATCGTTGAAGCCTCAAAAAACTTGTAAATAAATAAGAAGACATGCTGGAGCACTACTATCAATTTTCAAATCAAGCTTCAAATTTTATTATTTTATCTTATTTCCTTAAGTTAAAAAATTCCCTCTGGAAATGACTGCTACAACCATCAATTTGAAATTTTCCTCATGACTAATTGTTTCAGGTCAATTATTTTTAAATCATAATCCTGAACTGTCGTTCAGACTGACTCAGAGATTTCATTATGTCTGTCTGAAGTCAGAAAAGCTGTGTGACTGTCTCCTTAGCCTTTGATCATCCATAATGAGGCTTATCAACAGCTGAGGCTCGTGTGTTTGTTGTTGTATGACACAGCAGAGACAGTATCCATGGATCATAATCAAATACACAAAAAGACTCCACCCGCGTAACGTCACAGGGTGAAATGACACCTTCGCCTCTGCTGACTCCGGAGCAGCTTCTACTTCCCAGGCTGGAACCTTTCCTCAAAGGAAAGGGGAAACATCCAGACTGAGCCCAGGTCAGCCCCTGAACATGTCCTTCATTCCTGGGAGAGCTCTGCCGGGAGTCGTGTCTCAACTCGCCAGAGTAACGTCTCCACTCTGCATGCTGCCGTGAACACAGGCAAAACACTGAACGCTCGCTGGAATGTTCCCGTGGAGCTCTGCGAACGCACCGAGGTGAAGGATTTCTCGGTTGTTGCGCGGCTTTCGGTTTCAACGAGGTCGATAAAAGATGGTAGATGCAGCAAGATAGGAATGAAAGGAATGTGGAGGTGGAGAAGCAGGTGTTTGTCGGGACCAGGTTTAAGGGCTGGACCGTCTGTACTGGCTTAAAGGAAACTACTGCTACTGCTACTTCACAGAATCACAAACATGAATATCCACTTCGGTTTACAGAATGAGCTCTGAGGACAAAAACTGATTAAATGAATAAAAGGCCCCAAAATGAAAATGAATCGAGCTTCTCCGCTGTGACACGTCTCTGTTTTATATCATTAAATATCAAGTTTTAACTGCTGACGAACAAAACTTTAAACCAGCAAAGATCCTTGATGCTTTTTCATCTTTAATCGATCAGACAAAATAAATTATCTTGTAATCTGAACAACGTTTACACCTACACTTCACGTCAGAAGTGACGAAGGGCTTTTATTCTTGTGTCCGTGGACGGTTTTTGTTTTTGCCAAGAACTGTCTTGTTTTCCTGTCAAGGGCCTTTTCCCCAATGTCACGAAACACGAAACCCAAAACCCAAAGAGTTCCTGTCCACAATCACGCACAGGATTGGAATGACCAAAATACTTAACAATAGTATTCGCTTCCTTTCAGAAACCATTATCTCCCACCATAAGCTACTGCACGATAAAGCATCATTTGACCAACTGTTACTATCATCCCTCCACATTTCCTGTAAGCACCAACTGTAAAACCTTAGTGTTGTTCCTGTTAGCGTGGACTAGCTAAGCCCAGATCATCCTCTGAATCACCCACCAGAGCCAAAGGGAGGGGTGGAGTCAGAAAAGTGAAAGTGCACATCACCACCAAAGATGACTAGTGAGAAAAGAAGATATTGAGGTCCAAAACAACTAAAGGTTGGGAATATTTCCTGGTGATCTCCTCGTTAACAAGGACCTCCTGAACACAAGTGAAGAAGCTCGTCACTCAGCCGAGGCCAAACCAAATGGACCATGGACCAACGATACACTGAAGACAGACACTCCCTGGGTCATATGGCGTCTGTCCACCAAGTTTTGCGGAAAGCTGTCTTTGCATAAATTGAGAGAAAAATAAAAGCTACATTTGGAACATCTAAAAAGTGAAAGATAATGCTGGGGGGGGGGGGCGAGGGGTGAACGTGGTGTTGAAATGAAAATCTTGGAATCTGAGATGGACACACAGCTGGACAGGAGAGACGAGGGGGAGCAGAGGTGCTTCTGTGAGAATGGGTTTTAAGTGCGAGAGAGGAGGCCATTTCTGCTTTGTTGGGAGGTTTTTCAGCAGACTGGCTGAGCCTGTTCTGACACGTTCCCGTTTATTCTCGCTCTCTGGTTCTCCCTGGAAGACAACGCCCTGCACATTCCCCCCGTGGAGCGCAGGAACGAAGCTCCAGCGCCCAGAGAACTGATCGAGAGCAGGGCCTCATCCCTTCCTGGCAATCAACCCGCAACGGTCCTCCTGGTTTTAACATCAATCAACAAACGTTGTGTTATTAATTACTCACATTCTGATAGAAAATGCCCTGAGGAATGTGGCCGTGCACAACAGAGTCATTGAGCCACGAAACAGTAAATGACACATTTGGGGAAAAGATGTTGAGGAAGCCAGATTTCAGATAAGGAACCTGTTCCACAGGGTCTGACTCACGACTGGAAAGGAAATCCACAAATGACAAAGAAGAACAGCGTCTGTTCTCTCTACATCTTCCTACCCTAAAGTGTCCTGTTCCACGTTTACAAACGCCCTCAAGACAACAGGCCGCTCTCTCCTTCAGGTCTGACCTCTGACCCCTGAGCTCAGTGCCAGTGAGCTCATTCTGCAGAGAAACACTTAAACTGTTGTTTATTTCAAGGAGAGGCTTGTCAGACCCGTTCGGAAAGGGGAGGAATACATGTTTTGTTTCTCTGTCCAATTAGAGGCAGGCCCCCTGGGACTGAGCGCAGGGGTGTGAACAGGACTGGGTGGAGCAGGAGGTTTGGTGTGGAGGGCGAGTTTGTGTATTGATGAATGGATTCATGCACTAATCTGGAAAATACACACATCCTCCACTGATTATGAAACAAATGTTTTCATCTCATAATCCTGTTTCTGGAATGAAGCGAAACCAGTTGGCGTTTCCACTTCCCACTTGTTGATCTGTTCCTTGTGTTTTGAAAAAGAAGACTCTGAGCAACACATTGGGGGTTTTTCCTGTAAATCACAGAGATTAGTTTAAAAGTTCTAGTTTAAAAAAGAAAAAGCCATCTGGCCTAGTTTCATGTTGGTTATTTGGAGGTGTTGTGTAATTTAACCGACATGTGAAACAGAAAGCAGAGATCTGAGGGAGCTGTGGCGTCGGGTTACTGACACCGACACAGCTACTGTGCAGCACAGACTCTGCACACACATCAATGTGCCTGAGCAGAACTGAGATTGTGTGTCTGAACTTGTGAGCTGGTTTTAAATGGAGGAAACTATGAAGTGAAAATGTAGAAGATCAGGTTTGTGTCTTTGTCTCTTTTATGGTCGTCCATCACTTGCTGCAGAAATACAGAGTGAATAAAGCAGTCCAGGTTTTTTTGGGTATTTTTTTTTTTATATAATAGGAAGTGGAAAACACCAGGGTCTGGTTTATGTTTCCTGTATTACATGATTCAGTGGATCAGTGATTTACATGCAGGGGAACCGGCGGTGACACCAGAGGATGAGCTTTATTTACAGAATGGGTTGTTTCAGTTTGGCATGGACCGATCTGGAGGAAAGGAAACGACCCACATGGATGTGGCGATCCACAGACTCGTGTGTCTGTGTGAGGTCAGGCTGGCGACACTCTCTCCAGGCCACACCACAGTCAGTCGATCAGCCGATCAACACAAACACTGGAGGACAGCGGTCTCCAGACGACTGATCGTGAAATTGAATCATTAAAAACCAGCCTAATCATTATGAAGATGTCCCAAGATGGACATAATAACTGTCCCCACAGCCACCCCTGTTCAGATAATTAGTTTCTTCCATCCAAAGTCCTCATAGATTTCTACAACTCCTGCTCACTGACTGGTTGTGTGGGTCATATCTGTGTCAGACAGCTGGCGGTGGATTCAGAGGTCACCTACCTCCAGCACCGGCCCCGCCCCGAGGATGGTCCGCTCCAGCCCGGTGGAGTACGTCCTCTGGCTGAGTGCGGTCAGGCAGTGGACCAGATAGCTGCTGCTCTCCGTCTTCCCCGAGCCACTCTCACCGGATAAGACGATGCACTGGTTGGTCTGCCTGCTCAACATGGTGCGGAACGCCACGTCTGCCACGGCGAATATGTGAGGGCTTAGTTTGCCCAGTGGCTGGTTCTCATACATCTTGATGTACTTGGGGTTGTAGTAAACCGGAAGGATCTTGTTGGGATTGATGGCGATAAGGACGTTGCTGGCGTAGGTGTAGATTTTTAACTTGTAGAAGCGTTGGCGTAAAACCTCCAGGATGCTCTGCTCCGTCACAGCGGGGAGGCTGCAGAGGTCGTCATAGCTCCCTCGGTCGTCCCCGTCGGCTTGCTGCTGCTGCAGGACGAAGTAGTGGCCCTGTCCCCGCGGATGAAACCTCTGTGCCTCTGGCGGCCACAGCAGGACCCGCTCCAGAGGACACTCGCTGTCTTCCAGCGGCCTCTCGTCGCCATCGCTCTCCCTGACCTCCAGCAGGGCGTACGTCAGGCTGGGGTCCAGCCCGAGGGTGATGACGGCACTGTGGATGACGGACCTCGCCGTGTCCCCACTGCTCACCTGCAGGGGACAGAAGACAGCAGGCGTGTCCTGGGACACCCTGGGGTAGATCTGGACAACTCGGGCCCTTTCCTCCGGCTCAGGGGCCCCGGGTCCATCCGTAGTGCTCATCCTGACACGGAGGCAGACTTCAGCATAACTCACTGAGCCAACTCTGCCAGCCTCCACTGTGGGACACAGAGTGGGACACATGAAGTGGTGAGACAATGAGAATCAAATGAAAATAAAAATGGCTAAATCCAAATATCTGAAACTTCCTTTTCACATTCAATACAGATTATTATTCAATTCAAGATCATACAATGTCCTTATGTAGATACTGTGCATGTCCTACACACCTAATGTTCCTTGTTTCTTGGTTTTATTTGTCTCTTTTTCTGTGTGAATGTCCTGGAGACAGTGTCTGGACTACACTGGGGACAGATTCTACATGGTCCAGCGTAGTCTTGAGGTTCATCAGTCGGCTATTACTTGGTTAGTGTCTCTTTCTGCCTCAGTTACTGTCTTGGTTCCATTGTCAATGTGTCTTCCTGGGTGTCCTCTGATATTACCCACTTAAAAAGTTCCCACGCACACATCCACCCAGGTGACACATGTCAAACAGGGACAGCAGCAAGGTTCGATCCGGATTCAAATGTCCAAGAAAAACTCACCGAACGACTCATTTCATCTCGGAACAGCCGAGGAACGACAGCGAGGACAGCGAGGACAGGGGACGAGTTCCAGCAGCTCCGGTGAAACAGAGTCCGAGAGAGACTGAAGCTTTTCCTCACCTGAGCCTCCGGAGGGAAAAGGTGAGACCGGAAAAGGGTCAAACCTCTGACATCTCCACGGAGACGTTTCTCCTTCAAATCTCAGAGTTTTATTTCAGAAGTCGAGAGTTCAATGTCTCCACGGCGGAGTTGTCCCGGGCGAGAAGTTACTTCCTAGAGTTACACGCGCGCGCGCACACACACACACACACCCACACACAACACGAGCACGCGCGTCGACGAGGTGCAAATACTGTGATGCATTCACGGACCTGACAGATGTTTCGCTCACAGCAGGGAAAAGAGACGCAAACATGTGCGTAAACGTCCGATGGGCAGTGAACGTCACATCGAAGGGATTTTTTTTTTTAGAACTCTGACTATCAGCAAGTTTCTTTTATCACGGTTTTAGGATGACATTCAATATGTTGAACCGCATTGGTATTGCAATATTTTTTTATGTGGATTGTCTACTTTTTAATCAAGGGTAATAATAATATGAATGTATAAATTACTCGTTTATTATTTCAGGTTTTGGAGAATGGAGCACTAGTTTGGTTTCATTGTTAAACCCTTAGTATTTATTATCATCATGACGTCCCCGTTTGTCCCAGAGTATTTCAATGTGGAGGAGTTCAGGGAAAGTTATTCAGTCAAGTGGGTGAGGACAGATGAAGCCATAATGTAAAAACCTTTTATCACATTTTATGTGTGACAGTCTAAAATACCGCCTCTGGGTCTGGTGATGTGGGGGCGCCTCCTACTGGAGATTTGAGGTACAACGACTAATTCAGAGCACTTGAAAACTATTTGTCATCGACAAGTGGTTGAGGATGAGGCGACTTCTTTCTTAGAAGTTTAAAAACTCTGAAACCTTCAACTATATTAATTTCTCCTCTTTTGCACACTCACAAATAATAAAAAAAAATAAGGAAGAGAAAGAAGAAGAAGAAGAATGCTCCTAAGTTCTATACACTCACGCCAACAAACGATTTTCCCACAAATGATGTCAGGGAACAGATTTTTGGAAACATTTTAATCCTCAGCAAGGCACAGAAAGAAAAGTGTCTTGACTTGTTCCTCTTTCAAAAAGATATTCACATGAACTGCACAGTTAAGATCAACATGCATCACAATTCAATCCAAAAATCGACTCTATTCTTTATATTCCGTCAAGTTTGACGTGGTGAAGTGATTGAAAGTCAACATTCAATTTTTTGGGCAACTGTTTTGTCCATGTCTGCAAGTTTCTTAACAAGATGGCCCCGGTGAAAAGTTCTTGTTTAAACAACCCCCTGAAAACAGAGGATACACTCAAAATCAATAGTTTGTCTTGTGATGACCAGTTTAGCTTTATGCTAATGCAGAGTCTGCCCACTCTGGTGGATAATGAGAGCAGAGGTGTCGCGCTGGTATCAAACTGTATCTCAGTTCGGTGAAGAAGCCTGCTGACACACTGACAGCTTATTATAGTGTGAGGAATGAAGAGGGGGTAAAGTGTTACTCAGCACAAATCAGCTGCTGCTGATAACGACTACCTGCAGACGCAGCCATATTCACCCACACGGGAAGACAAATGAGGTTGCACACACACACACACACACGCACAAAGATTATTTTGATGGGGAGCGATGATGGAGGGCTTGTTAATGGCGCTGGTATCGTTTGGGTGTCACTCTTGTTCCTGCTGGACTGAGCCAGTTCTGCAGAGACACACTGAAACCAGTTCAGTAGGCACACGAGTACACAGCCGGAGAAATGCCTCGTTGCAACATTCCCCAAAATGATTGAGAGCACGAAATTGAGCAAGTTATGCTTCTATTTTTAACTCTGCACTGCTAGGATAGTGCACATCTGACACACACACGGTAAAACAACGCTTGACTGAAATCATCTTCATCTCAGAAATATTTACATGAGCATTTTAATCATTTCCTCATAGACATAAAAGTGTGGACGATCACAGACAGGTCACTGTGTGTTTGGACATGTACAGTATTTGTCGTTGTTTCACAGTGCATATGGTCCTGCCTTGTGCATCCCTTTACTTCCCACCATGCTCTGTTTTTGGACCAGGTCTGCTGGGAGTTCATTCTTTCATGTCAGACACTGAACTTAGCCACTGTGAACAATTCCTGTTAAAGTTTAATGCTCACTAATGAGCTAAGTTCTGCATCTTCAGAAAAGTCTTCCGAGAGAGGGAAACCTGAGCTTAGTGCATCTTATTCTGCAAGAAAAAAAAAACAAAAACAAGCAAAAAAAAACCTTGATTTTTTTTAATGGAGTTCACAGATTTAAGTGAAATTGCGGGAAATCATGAGGCCGGCAGTAAAAGCGTTTCCACTGCAGGCACAGAAGTCGTTAAAGAGAGAGCAAACAGGTAAATTGCTCATAAAAACAAAGTGTATTAGTCTAATACATACTGACCACTAACAATGAATGGAGTCATAAGAGTAGTGGTTGGCTGAAGAGTCCAACCACAGTTTATTACTTTACAATGCAAGAACTTAAAAGCTCTTTTCATGACCTGCACATTAATGACCATTGTAAAAATGAAACGGTCTCACATCCTTCATCTGATCTGGGGAAGGAAGAAGATTTAAAAACCTTTACTGAAGTCAAACCAGAAGGAAACGTGAAATGTAAATAAAAGCACAGATTTAAAGCATGAGTACTCAAAGTATGTAAAAGTATTAGTGTCCACGCGGCAGAGGGAGTTTGATTCTTACATTGGCTCTAAGTGCAGGTGTGTTTGGCGTTTGTTTGGATAACGGGTTGGAATTTGTATAGAAATGTATTAGAAGTAGAATAACTTTTCAACAGATACATACAGTTAAAGTGCAATATTTTAGTTCTTGAAATGTGACGTAAGAAAAATATTAAGTTGGAGACATGAAAATAAAAGAGTGGTCCTACCTCCTCTGGACAGCACATCCACTGAAAGCTCAGCCGACTGTGTGCACGCCAATCGACGAGGTGTTTGAGGAGCGTTAAAGAGCAGATATCAGTTTTCGGAGTCTCTGCGTCCGTCGTTTGTACTCAGATAATTCGTCTGAGCCTCAGGACACAGGCTCAGTTTCCAGAACAAACTGTTAGTCCACCAAAACAGACATGACATCACCGTCCAGTGAAAAAAAAAAAAACCCCAACTCCCCTCACACTATTTGTGCCACCGTGATCTGGAGCCTGACATAACTCATGCGTCTACTCTGTCCGTGTAGCTCACTGAAATGACAGAATCTGGCTTCATGTGTTGGATCAAGCAATGAGATAATTTAGTCATTACTCAATCATTCTAAGTCATCATCATCTCAGACTCTGCCATGGAAATAGCTTCGATTTCACACTCGCAGCGGCACAAGCCCTGTAAACACAACCCAACACTTGTATTAGTTTCAAGGGTATCGGTGTCAGAGTGAAGTTACCTGAGCTCGGCTGCCATTATGTCATTTTTCACCCTGTTTGTGGAGAAGAAAAGGCAGCTGCAGCCTTTGTCATCCCGCTAACTCCTCCTCTCCTGCAGAGAAGAAGAAGTGTGACGCTGATCCATCTTTGGATGAAACGAGCGGGGTCACAAAGCTTTCTGCTGTCACCTCCGTGCTCGTCTTTCTTCAACTTTTCCAGAGGTCTGTTCTGACTCTGAAGTTCTTGAGAATCGGGAAGGTGTTGAATATTAGGACTGAGATAGAGAACATGAAGGTAACAGAAGGAGAGGTGAAGTAGTTCAGGCAATCAAGTCAGTAGAAACATGACCTTAACATGCACGTAAAAATCATTTCATATTCTTAAATTCCTTGAGAAGCTTAAAAATCCCCCTGTGTTTGTCTGGTTGCAAAAGTCTCAACTTACCTGTGAGTAGACAAACGCTGTGGTTGATGAGGCGGAGGAGAAGAGGCCCTCAGTGCTGTCACCGGCCCCTCATCTGCTCCTCTGTTGCATGTTCTCAGCGCTGCCTTCCGCTCCTCAAGCTGCTCAGTGTGAGGTGAGAGCGAACAAGGGGGGCGAGCATGTGTGAACACAGAGGAGGCACGAAAGAGGGAGGGGAGAGGGAGGAATGGAGGGAGAGAGAGGAGGAGGAGATGGAGTGGGGGGGGTAATCGGACAGGTGTGGAATTTACACACCCTGCTGCCTCACTATTGGTTTGCTTCAGGGTGATGAGTCATCATTCTTGTTGGGGGTGGGGGGCTTAGAGTGAAATATAATTGCATGAAAAGATTCAGTTTAAATGATAAGGGTGTGTTTTTGTCTCAGTCAGGGTGGGAGGAAGAACCTATTTTATCAAGTGGAGAAAACCTCTCAGAAACCTGGGGATGAACAGAAGAGTGCAATGTTTAGAGAAAGGAGAATGTCCACCTAAAAGGAGAGAGGGGGTGGGGCGGGGTGGAAATGATAACAACAAACAAGAACCAAGCAGCCTGAATACCTGATCGATCCCCTCATTGATCTGTCCCCAACCTCTGGATCCTTTAGCCCGTGTTAAGAGTTGCAACACACAAATACCACAAGATGAAATAATGCTGAAAAAAAAAAGATGTAAACCTTGAATGCATACTTTATACAGGCCAAATGAAAAGTTCAAGAATAAAAAAGAAATCAACACCCATCTCTGGTGTTTCTCTCAGCTCCACTTGGCATTTTAACGTCTTTGATTTGGTGCGCAGCTTTATTGTTCTGGTTCACTCCCAACGCTCTTAACATAGTTCCCTGCCACAGCCGGCAGCTGTTTTGATTTAAAAAGCTCTAAAAACCCTCTGTGCAAAAACCTGGTATGCACCAAACGGCAGAAGGACAAAGTTAGCAACTTGTTTGTGCGCACAGAGGAGCAGCAGCAGCAGCAGCATCCCCTCCAGAGTTGGTGGAGGCCAATAACGGAGCTGGAAGGAATGAACATCTCCACCTCCGGTCATCAGATGTCCAGAAACTGCGGTCAGAAAAATGACTTTAACCAAAAGAGAGAAGGAAACGTATTATTACAAAATGCAAAAACAGATGAAAGCCCTTCTCCCTTCATGGAGATATTTCACTAAATAACAGAAACGGTCTCTCTCCTTTTGTTTCCCGAATCCAGCCGCCGCTCCACTGACACTCTAAGCCCATTAGAAGAAAACCTTGAAAATTCTGTCCACTTTGTAACAAAGGAGAGGGAATGGAAAACTTTCACCCTCCACCATCGGACGAGGGCCCTCATGTCAGTCACCGTACCCTCCGCATCCATTCGGCCCGCTCTCCATCAGGAGGCTTGTTTTGATTTGACGGCTGAAACCCGACACGCAGCCCGGTACGTGTCCCTGTCCCTCCACGGCTGAAAAGCAGAGAACGAAGCAGGGCGGGTGTCTCTGGAGTTGTTTTTTTTTTTTTTTTTTCTTCGTGCCTTTTAAGAGCACTCTGCAGCCAGCTCCTCTCTGGCCCCTAATGCACCCGGTCCATTTAGCGAGGCAGAGCTGTGAAACCCAAGATCACAGGCCTGGTCAAAAACAATTTCACCCTCTGATTGAGCCAATGTCCACTTTACACTTTGAAACTGGGAATCCAATACGTGTTACTGTACGTGCACGTTACACAACATTTTACAGGCTGCTGAAGCTTGTTCTTCTGACCATCTGTCAAATGATTTCACCAGATACTCCCAGACCTTTAAATGACCTGCTCACCTAAACAGCTAAACACAATCCCTCTGTGAGAGAAAATGCCAGTTTTTCCTCAGCAACACTTTTTCCCAGGGGTCATTGTTTTTGGAGGAAGAGTTTCCCCCCAGAACACAGAGATGAGGCGGCTCCTCTGTGAAACCAGAGCCGGTCGAGAGCGATGGGCAGCGCATGGCAGGGAGTCCTGGATGCATTAGCACAGGCTAATGGGCTAGCTGGCTCCGACAGGCCTGATTGTCCATTATGTGGATGGAGGAGTTCGAACAGGAACTTCTGGACATGCAAACTGATTGATGTGGTTCTGTTGTAGCTTTAATTTGAAAACATCTATCTATCTATCTATCTATCTATCTATCTATCTATCTATCTATCTATCTATCTATCTATCTATCTATCTATCTATCTATCTATCTATCTATCTATCCCTCCCACAACCTGCTCCATCTCCTCCAGTCTGTGACTTTCTGTCATTTGACATTAGCAGAAATGGCTCACGCGCTGTTTCACTCCCTTTTTGACTAAAGGTGGATAATGAAGGACCTTTCTTTCCGTCCTTGCTCCTGGGTTCAGGACATTGGCTCAGCTCTGTGATAGTTAAAAAGGCCACGAGATGAGATGGAGCCAGGTGATGAGATGTTCTTTATGCAGAGAGAGAAGTGGATTGATATGCAACCTTTCCTGCATGCAAAGCCACTGGGTATTTTGGAGGGAGTGAGTTATATAAGAGAGAGAGAGAGAGAGAGAGAGAGAGCAGGAGGGGTTTTTGGATCTGCTGCAGGATTTTGGAGGATGTGCCGTAGAGGGTGCTGTTGCATTAATCAAACGTGGAGGTGATAGATGTCTGAATAAGACTTTCAGCAGCCAAGATTGAAAATGAAGGGCAGCGCTCTTGTGTCAGAAAAGGTTGTTTCTCTCTCACATCCATCAAGAAGTTCGGTCATGTCATTACTTCATGTTGGATTACATAGTTTTTTAATCAGATAGGAAATCTGATGTAACATGAAACATATTTGCATGTGTTATGCAATGTAGCGTGAGGTAATTTATTTGTAAAACATATTTGTACCTGACTCACTGTGCACGGCTCTAATCTATTCCTGTTAATGTGTGACCTTGCAAAATTCTCAAAGATCGAGACTGCCACCTATTGATCATGATGAGAATCCTAAACTTTCAATCAATGGCACACGTTTTAAAAGCTGAAAGAAAGACCGGACAAAGATCAGGTCGTGAGCAGGGTCAGCAGAGATCCAGTTGCATCACGAAAACAACATCTGTAAACACGGCTGGCTGACCTTTGACCCCTCCCAGTGGTTAGGGTGAGTCGGTGACAGACTCACAGTTGTGAGGCTGTCTGCGCCGCTCGTCTCTGCGGCACAAGTGGTATCACACAGGAAATGCAAGGGAGTTAATTATAGTCAGTAAATCTTAAGTGCAGCTTCAAAGGAGCGTTTCAGTTTAAAAGTACATAAATAATCACCCAGGGACGACGTCTTCAGAGGACCAGGATCCACTCTGTTTGCAAACAGTGACTCTCTCACGCCTCAATGGAAGACGCTGCTGAGTTTCTGTAAAACTGAGAAAACACAACAAACACAACAAAACAAATGTAACTAAGTTAAATCAACACACAAAACATCCCCGTTGATAGCTAATACTTCCTGTTTTGTGTGTTATTGTGTTTTTTGATGCACTTCAGGGCCTCTGTAGTTTAACTGGCAGCTATAAATAAATGGGGCTGTGACTAATGTTAATAAGTTCGATCAAGCATGTGATTTACAAAAATATTCACATAAAGAGATGAGATATTCTTTCTGGAGAATCAAACGAGTTCTCTGTGGCTGGAGCCTGAGCTTTGAGAGGTTCCTCATGTGATCCTCGCCACAGATCTGACAATGATTTAAAGGACCGAAAAAAGACCCAGTGTTCACAGACAAAGCTCCACGAGAGCTGCGGCACTAAATAAGATACTGCCACTTAGGAAAATAAGAGACGTCGCATGGCTGGAGCCAAGAGTGAGCGTAGTGTCAGCACAGTGTGTTAAAACCACACTCCCAGGCCGGGCGGTTCCTGGACTCAGTTCAACCGAGGTCCTGCAGGACTGCCATCTTTCTTTAATGGATGTTTACCGAGCTTAAAAACCCTGTTGACGCCACCGCTGACCGTCAGTAACAGCTCCGAGGCTGCGGGAGGACACGTCCACAAACTTTCTCCAAGTGATGTGCGATCCATGCTGGAACGTTTCACGACTCTGAGGTCCAGTGTGAGGACATGTTTCAGCAGAGATTGATCATCAATTACTGCTCTCTGTCCAAAGTGCAAAGACGTTGTTTCTTGGTTGAAGAACGGATTCTTCATAGTCAAATACTCAGGTCCTCTCCACTCAGACTGCCATGTTTTTTTTTACAGATGCCCAGAATGGACAAATTAAACACCTTTGGAGTTTTTAGGAATCCTGGTTTGGAAGGGCATTGTGAGCTGTGGGGGTATTCCACTGCAGTATAGGACTTCACCACTAGATGTCACTAAATTCTACACACTGAACCTTTAAGTCTGAATTTCGAGTTTTCTTTGCCATATGCTATACAGACTGTAAGCACCACTTAAAATAGCCTTAAAGCAAACATCTCTTTTTTAAAAGTTAATCTTTAGTTTGAGGCTGAGTTCAGTTCATCATCGGCGGCAGATGTGAAACTGAGGGAGCAAATGAAGATTTTGACATTAACTGCTTTCCCCCCGGAGCGTTTCATGCATCGTCGTAACGGGGCTGAACTCAGGATTCTCTTGCAGGTTACGAGCAGCTGTCAAGTTTAAATTGACTTCATTGCTATTCATCTCAGAATATGAAGGCTGGAGGCTCCGCAGCACTTTCAGCAGTTCGCCCTGTCACCATCCTCTCTGAGTTTGCCGCGTGAAAACGATGCAGGGCTTTGAATGGTGACGACTAAATGAGTCAGCTGTTGTCAGAGGGGTTTTTTTAAGGCGGGGGTGCAAACATGAGAAATGACTCTGTATTAACGGAACGGGCCTGATCTCGAAGGGCAGCGTAATGTGTTTGGAAAGTTGCTGCAAATTAAAAAAAGGGATCTGACCTTAATCCTTTGTTTAAAGTGAATTACAGCAGGATTTGTGCAGTAATTACGTCTCACTCGCATCTGAGAACGAGTTTATTAAATCTTAATGTGCTGGG
This sequence comes from Pseudorhombus dupliciocellatus, assembly GCA_016785235.1. NCBI lineage: Eukaryota > Metazoa > Chordata > Actinopteri > Pleuronectiformes > Paralichthyidae > Pseudorhombus > Pseudorhombus dupliciocellatus. The sequence continues at coordinate 1,583,094 of JAFBJW010000050.1, forward strand.
TCTCCTCAGAGCCTCTGATTCCCCAGATGTGATGTGATCAGTTTTAATTAACAGGATCCTCAGCACTGTCATGTTAATGTAGAGACACACCAGGGTTCTCAGATCTGGGCTTGTGATGCTCTAAAATAATGTGTCTAACCTGTTCTCAGGGGCTTCATACGACTGTTGTGAGCAGATCAAAAGAAAGAAGGATGAGTCTTTGAAGCTGACAAGAAAATATTTTAGTGATTCAGAAGAAGATAGCAGAGAAAATACATGGGATTTTGAGTGCGAGCATCATCATGGATTTCAAGCGTTCCGATGGACAGTTTGATAAAGACGCTAATATTCAGCGGTGGGTTCAAGAGTCAAAGGTTTGTGATTCTTGTTCTTCACAGTTCTGAAGTTTCAGGAATCTCTGAAGGAGCAAATCATAAACTGCTTTGACTTACTTTAGATGCAAGTTCTTCTCTGTTATGTTGTCAAGGGACTATTCCTCCTCTGCAAGCGGTTGATCCCTGAAAGCTTCTCTGTCAGATGCTAACCTTTACTCTGCGGCCTCAAAGGCAAATATCCAAACATCAAAGGACAAGAATCTGCTGCTGTCACTCATTTCATTAATATAATAGATGAACGAAAGTGTTGTCAGGCAGAAATGGTCATGTTATTTACTGTGTAATTATTTTCTGGTATCAGATTCAAAAAATGAAGGAACCTGTGCTCAGCCCTTGGAAAGTTTGCCAGAAATGTTGAGTGTCACTAAATATGTTCAAATTAATTGAAGCCCACTCAAAGGCAATTTTAAGCAATTTTCTCCTCACAATAGTATTTATTTATTTTTACTGACACTTTCCTACAGTTCAGAGGCAAATATTTCACTTAATTCTCCACTAATCTTTTTTCCAGATAAAGCCTAACCGTTTCAAAATATGGATGTGGATGTAAATGTCTGACCATGAACCACAAACTACAGAAGCAAAACAACTCACAAATCACTGGAATGAGGAATAGTAAACACATAATTTTCCTGTCCAACAAACCATAGTTTTAATACTTTTAGTGCATTAAGCCTTTTGTTTTTCATTGCCAATGGGTATTTCTTTAAGGTTCTGTATGTGAATAGCATCAAATGCATGACGAGGCAGTTTCTAAATTGCTGCTCTGGACTAATGACCAAAGACTGAAGGCCTTGATGTGGTGCTGTTGAATGAACAATGTTCCGTGGGTTTATCTGGGTCATGTTGCCGCTGCAGGTTAGATGTGAGTGAATAGGAGACTGACGATCTGTTTGAGACACAGAGTCCAGGGCTGTGAGACAACGCCTGGACCTGAGTGACATGCTCATGCTGTTCATTACGATATAAAGCTTACGGTTAGAGCCAGAACTTTAATTATATTTCATCTAATAAACTTTGAGCCTCGGGTGAGTTTTTCTATTCCTCTGAAACTGTCAACACTCTTTTATAATCATTAAACTGTCTGACACTCTCCTGACATATGGATATTTCTGGATGATGACAAACGTTTTTGTGTGTTTTTAATTGATTTTTTAGCTTGTTCCTCGTCCCATCTGCTAACATGGAGGGGGCAGGGTTTATGGTCTATTCTGCTGCCAGCCACCAGGGTTTGATTGAGACACTTTGGCTTCACCTTCAGGGAGCCATCGAGCCGTCCATCTATATTTACAGCTGACGCCAGATCCCTGCAGAACTATTGACATTCCCATCATCACCTGCACGGCGGAGAATCTCCCGGATCTATCACTGTCACTGTTCATCGTTAAAACAAAATAATCTGTCAGCCTGAGGTCTGCACAGCTTTGGGTCTCACAGTCTATTTCAAGTGGATCGGGAGAACTTAACCCTGAGGGGAGGTGGTTTTAAGCACAGACATCCACTGCTGTACGTCCATTTGTGCAGATCTGCAATGATAGACCTCCGATGTTAGACATTATGCATCTGTCTCTCTCTCCTCCGTCCTCGGCATTCAGAAATCAAACCATGCTAAAATCAGTTTTGTTGTGTTTTGTCCCTGTATTCCTAAAGATGCATCTCTATCCAACTAGGGAAAAACATTTTTTCCCTCCACTTTCTTACTGTCAGCCATGGCAACAGCTTCCCGTGAGCCACCTCTGCTGTGGCTCTCAAGGCAACGCTCCCTCCCCTCCTCTATCATTATGCTGTCCATTAGTGCTGTTTGCCATTGTCATTTGGATTTCGGGCCTTTTTTTAACAACAGGCTCCCGCGTGGTGTCCTTGATGCTCAGCATATGAAGACACATTCGCTACAGCACTCTGAGGTCTTTGGGTGTGCAGGTTCACAGTATGTACAATGCATTGTGCGGTGAGTTGCCTGTAATGAGTCACCATGTGGAACAGTCTCCAGGTACATTCATTTTAACAGGGAGGATGAAAAGTGTGAAGTACATTTTCTCTTGTGACAACAATTATCCAGTCTTGTGTAAAGACCTTGACAGAGGTGGTTTGCTTTATATCACACCTCGTGTCTGTCGCAGCATCCGAGTCTCAACTTCAAATAATTCAGACAAAAACTCCCAGAACATGTTTCCTGTATTCTGCATGACACAGCAGTTTTTTTGTGGCATGATGCAGTTGCAGTTTCCTGGCTGGGAAAATAGGAATTGTTTTGTAATCCTCTTTGGAACAACGTTACCATTGTGCTGCCTAAAATCAGGACGTGCACTGATATAAGATGTGACCTCGCTGGGTGTTCGATCAAACAGGGGTTTCTGTGCAATGGGCTGTCACCAGCGTGGAGGAAAATCCTCTGACTGCAGTTTTTCTGGCGACTTTCACTCGTCTCAGTGAACTCAGTGGTTCTTTAAACACCTCAATCAAAAGTGAAAACCCGACAAAGAGAGAACTTAACTTTAACAATGACACAAAATCCAACACGTGAATCAGTGAAAAAGTCTGTTCCTCCATATTCTCTGAGGGAAATTTGGACAGGACACGGTTGTCTTTATTCTGCACAAGCCCTCTGTCCACACTGATGACGTCTTCTTGTGCATTAGGGGGTTAAAGGTGTCTCTGACAGTTTAACACAACCAGTCAGACACCTCACTTCATTCTTGGCTGCTGGGGGAGAGTCTCCATGACTAAGCATGAATCGTGCCAATGCTCGATATTTTTAATATTCCATTTGTCAGGTATCATTTTGTTTTGGTCGTTTCTGAGCAGAAAACACATGAAGTCATTTCAAGGCTGCAGGACGGACACTGGGCTGCGTCTGTTTCACAATGATGGGGGCTCCTGAGGAAATTGCGGCGCAGCACACACAATTGGAGATGATTTTGCGAGCGGAATTAGATTGACCTCATCTACAGACGCAGGAACTATTCATCCTCATTACACCACTAAGGGTGCGATGAATATGCAAAGATTCAGGCGCACGCTCACTACACAGATTTTCTTTATTAGAAGAGTTGCGGCAGCGGTTGTGGCGAGAGAGGCGGCGGAGTGCTGCAGTGTTGCACAGGTGCTCTTTGTATTTTATACATTCAGCGTATTAAAGCAATGACGAGAGCAGCTGCATGAATGATTCACATTTCTGATTCAAGACAAGACCCTGAGAATGTGAAAACCCTCTGTGCTCTGCTGAATCTGCTCTGGAGGTTTATGAAGAGCGTGTTTGGTTTTTATTGAATTGTTAAGGTCAGAGGCTTTTAATGAATCTGATCACTCATTTGCTTCCAATCACAAAACAAATACGCCTACCATTGGATCAGAAAGTTCAAATTATCATATCATGACCATTCAGTATGATGGTTAAGATATATTACATAAATTACTGTATTCATGAAGTTCTTTCAACCAAACATGTTTTTCAAGAAGGAAAAAGTATGAGGCAGCAAGTCTTATTTCTTCCTGATGATACTCAATAGAAGAATCTGAAATAAAAAGTTGCCCAAAGTTTCTTTGAGCACAGGCAGCCAGAATTTTTACCTTTCACTCTGAGTCATGTATTAACCCAATCTAGTCTGACATTTCCCTTTGCAGATAATAATATGCTATTTATTTGTGGAATTCTGCTTTTATTTCAAAGTTCACTGCAGGGAAGGAAAAGGCAGCAGGGGCTGACGTGAAACAAAGGCTCTGCTTCTTTTATTATACATAAAGCTTTAGCTAGAACATAGACTAAACTCTTATAAGAACTGATGCAATTTCACTATAGATTAATATCAAAGACAATGAAGTTTAAACGCGATTTAAGATGACCACAACTACAAGAGCTACGCCTTGACGTTATGTTCACATAGACCCGCAGACCCACTGAGTTTAAAATTCCAGGATTGTAACATGAATTTAAAGTCAAGAGTTTGTGGGTGTCACAGAAAGAGCATAAATCATATCACCTACAACATAAATTGCCTGAATCCAGTAACATAAGGGAACAATTTACATATGGTGTATCAGAGGGTAAATAGGCCACAGATCACACAACACATCCCCGACACCATATTGAGCTCTAGTTATAGGCTCATTTAGAAGTATCCATATGTTCTAATTAGGTCATCTTGACCCTGGCGAGGATGCGAGAGCACGGAGCAGCGAGTGGGGAAGTGTGCTTCCCATTCTCTACTCTGCGGTTGCCCCTGCGGTCATGCAGCCAAGCGGGAAGGGGGCAGGCCGACACAAAGCAATGTGATGTAAGAGCTGTACAAGCTGGAAACTTTCTGAGGCAACACGCGCATGCTACACCCATGGAAATGGTTGACATCTCCAACTTGTGGTGTTTGTTCTGGAGCTGAAGAATGAGCCTGAGCAATATAGAAACACTGAGGTGAAGATGACAGGCTGAGGTGTTGCCAGGTCTCCACTTATTGACTTTCTGTCCCATGCATATGGATGAGATACATATAAGTGTTGGAGTGCAGTGCTTAAACTCAGGAGCGGAACAGATTCAGAAATGTCGCACTCAGGCGGAAATAGCGCTTTGCTGATATTTTTCTTGAGTCAAGGACAAGTGGAAGTTTTCATGAGTAAGTGATGATGCGCTTCCAAAAGAGCCTGTCAGGGTAATTTATTGTGGGCGGCTCCACTTCTGTGTTTATTAAGAGACTATAAAATAAAGTACCACAATCGATTAAGCTGTTGGATAATACAAAAGTGTTGAAATATTAAGTTTTCTTTCTGGTATCTAGTAACTTTGAATTTTCCTAAGACTTCTAGATTGCCACCTGGTGTCTGTTCCTCAAAGACTTGATGCCTCTCATATGGCGTCCCATCTCTCTCCTGTTCATGTGTGTGTGTGACTGGACTGCTGCTCATCCTCCTGCCGGGATGCACACACATTTTTATCTTCCTATGTTGTGATTCCCAGGAGTTCCATTGTTTTCAAAGCTCTGGTTATTTTCTTTGAAAATAAACGCCTTGATGTCCCATGATGCCTCATGCTATTTTAGACTCGATAGCTTATCCTTCTTAAGTGTTGAGCGAGGGAGTTCTTTATGTGCCATTTATATAGAGATTACGTTAGCACAGATGGACGTGGCACAGCACATAACAGCTATTTTATTTTCAAGGGGAGGGGGCTACTACACTGATCAAGTTTTACTCAACTGTTGAGGTGACATCACTTTGTCTGAGACAGTGGTGGAGAGAGAGAGGTTAAAGAAATATAAAGGAGACTCAGAAGAAGGGCAATGTCCCCCTTGAACAAAAGCAGTGGCTCTGTCTCCTTGACTCAGAGGACTGCCGACTCCCTCGTCTGTGTGTATGTTAGAAACCCCACCTCCCCCGGTGCGTCTCTCCTCCCCTCTCCTCCTCTTTCCTCCCCTCCTCTCTCAGTCTCAGGCTACAGAATCCCAGACAGTGTTTAATTGCAGAGTGCAAAGGCTTCAGTTGGGCTAATGAGCGGAGGACGCACCTCAGACCCTGAGAGAGAGAGAGAGAGAGACCGAGCCCCCACATGGAGTCCTGGACCGGAGGAGCCTGGATTCAGGGGGTGGAGGCAGAATCCACAGCTCACAGATCACAGGTACTGCAGAGTATGTGAGAAAATGAACCAGAGGCAAGTCACAGAGTAAGAGGTGGAGAAAAGGAGGAGAGCAGAAGAGGGGAGGGGAGGAAACGGGAAATACACAGCCAGAGAGAGAGAGAGAGAGAGAGAGAGAGGGCTGCTGAGCTGACGCCGTGGTTTCGTTGAGGCGGCGCCTCCGTTCCGTAACGTATGACGGGATCTGGATTCTAGCACCGGACCTCAGTTTCCTAGTGAGAGAGTGTAATCATGGTTCCTGGTTCCAATTCATTTTGCAGCAGTGAGGGGAGGGGAGGAAACGGGAAATGCACAGCCAGAGAGAGAGAGAGAGAGAGAGAGAGAGAGAGAGAGAGAGAGAGAGAGTGGAAGCCTGCAGCAGCAAATGAGATAGAGCAACGAGGCGGGAGAGGTAGAGAGAGACAGACAGAGAGAGGGAGGGAGAGGGGCCCAGTGTAGGAGAGAGGGCTGCAGGGTAAGGAAGAAGAAGGAGTAAGAAAAAGTTGGGAGAAGTAGGAGAGCGTGTGTCCAGGGAAGGAAAAGAACGGCTGCGGAGACCAACAACTGCAGTAAGAGGAGAAGCAGCAGGAGGAGAAGAAGGAGAAGAAGGAGAGGGGAAACAACAGACAGGAAGGAAGGGGAGGGAGAAGTCTTGGGTAGAGAGAAAGAAAAAAAAAGAGCTGAAGAAAAAGTTTTCTTGTGGGAAGACGCAGATGAGGAAAACAGAGGGAGTGAATGACTGGGCTGGAGAGAGCAGGGAGGGGAGGAAGCCAGTTGTTTTCTAACGCCTTTTCCACGCAATCCTCTGGACTTCTTTGGACATGTACACAGAAAACGCACAAACAACGGGACACCATCGATTTCTTCACAATAAGAGCACCCCCGCACCCTGCCCCTGCCAGCACTGTGTCCACTATGAGCAGCCGTACGGCCGTCACGGTGGGCCGGGATACCATCCAGCACCGGCCAGACAGCCGGACCACCCATCTCTGGACTGCACGAGAGACATCCAGGCTCCTCGGGTCAAAAACGTAGGAGGCAGAGCCCTCTCGGTGGACAGGGTAGAGCGAAGCGGTCATCGCAGCCCACAGAGGAGGCCAGTGTTTGCCGGGCCCGGCCCTTGCTCTCATTCAGACGCCTTGAGCCAAGTGTGCCCCTGGGAGTTGAACCCTGCCCAGTGGAGTTACGCGCTGGAGTCTGGGGTGAGACACTACCCGTCTGTCAGAGAACAGTGTGGCTGTGTGGTGCCCGCTGACACCAGGGTGCACGCCTTTCAGGCCGGGACGCCACATCCCCTTCCTCATCTTCAGGTCAAAGGTCAGGGGTACAGACACAGGAGGACTGTCAGGTATGTGTGCGTGGATGATGAAGAGGAAGGATGTGAATGCATCTCGGAGAGCCATCACACGGAGCCGCACCGTTCGCCCTCGGGTCATTTCCCCGTGCCAAATGGCCACTGTGGACCGGGGCCAGTGCTTTTTGAAGGAGGACAGGAAAGAGATAGCCATCAGGACTGGGGCAAGCGGAGGGGTGGATCAGAGGAAGGTTACAACGGACGCAGTGGCTCCCACAAAGGGTTCTTCCCCACTGAGGTCCCGCAAAAACACTTGAACCAAAGCAAACGGAAGGGGCCCTGCATCCCTCCCTCTGGCATCACCAGCACGGAAACCTCAAAACCCACACCCACCGTCGACCACCAGCACCGGGCTTCAGAGGTGGTGAAGCCAAAGAGGAGGGAGGAGTCGGTGAGGGATCAGATCAGACAAGTGGTGACAGATCTGGAGGATGTGCTGGGGGGTTTGAAGCAAGTTCACGTGGAGATGAGAGAGGTAGGAGGCTCCGTTGTTTTCATACGACTCTGTTGATTGAAGAGATGGAAATCTGAACGCAACGGTAGGTGTCAGGGGCAGATGTCCGAGCCTTTCACCGAGGCTCCCCTGGACACTGAAAAACGATTAGGCTACGATGCTAACAAACAGTGCTTAGACACAGGTTGTGTGTCTGTTTAGAGCATAATTAGTCTGTGTGTGTGTGTGTGTGTACATGCTGACTGGATTGTTTGTGACTCACTCATCGTCTGTTCCTGAAACTGTGACCGAGAACTATTTGCTCCGACCTTTTGCAGAGCGCTGCCTGAAGTTGGCAGTCTCCCTACCAGCACATTAAAAAGCCTGGCTTGAGACGGTCACTGAATTATGCCTCGCTCTTCCATTTTGCACGCCGCTGCGGGAAAGCATTGATTCGCAGCTGAACGCATGTGCGCGCTGCCCGGAACCACATCGAATCGGCATTTAAAGTCAAATCATGGCACCGATTGTGAATCGAAAACAAAGGAAATCTGAAAACAGCTTGGGTCTGAGAGGTCTGAGACGACTTCAGGTTCAGCACCGTCAGAGCCTGTGGTTGTAAATACCGTTTGGCAGTGGTGTTGGAAAAAGAAAACTAAATTTACGGGTAAAATCCTGCAGTAAAATCATACTTAAGTAAAGTAACAGAGGATTTATGAGTTCTGTGTGCCTCAAGTATCAGGAGGAAGAGGAGGGATCCTTGAAATCAGCCTCTGTGACTGATATTTTAGTCCAGCAGCCTCAGCCCCAAGTGTCACCTGACAGATCTGAGCGGTCATGGGACGAGGGAGGGAAGAGATAAGAGATCCCTGCTAAACAAATCTGCTGGAACTAACAACATTCTGCTTTTTAATTCATTTTCTGAGCCCAGCAAATTTGACTTCTGAGGAAAAGTTGAGGATAAAGTCAGACTAAATGCGAATTCAAAGTCGAGCAAAGTTCAGGCCCTTATCTTGACTTCTGCACGCAAGCATCTGCTCTTACAGTACGGCATGTCCCTAAGTTGTTTTCCAACGCTGCAGTTTGGACGAGTATTGACCTTCTTTATTATCATTCAGGTGGTCGAGCAGATTGATCGCCTCACAGGCAGTATTGACCTCGGCGAGGAGGCGCCCTGCAGCGTTCAGGGGCTGTCCGCTAACTTTGACAGCTCAGCTCATTCCGGTGACACCCGGCCAGCCCTGCTGCCCAATCACAAGCCTGCTGCGGTGCTGGCGTCTCAGAGCGTCGACGAGGAGCGCATCATCTTAAGGACTAACTCCCCCTCCCCTGTCCACATGGCGGCTGTGGTCAAAACCAGCCGCTTCACCAGACCCGGCCACAGTAAGGACGCCAACCACGAAAGGCCGCGTGTGAACGGCCACCCGCCTCACCTGTGCCCCCAAACGCACCCAGAGTCCCACCCACAGACCCTGGACCCCAAGGTCATCATCGGGAACAGCACCTCCAGTTCAAAAACTCAGAAGCCTCCGCCGTACCCTCAGAACGGGCGGTGCGGCAAGGGCCCTTCCCTGCCTCCCAAGCCTGCAAGGACCCCCGCCTACCTGCCGAGAGGCCGCCAGAACGCCAGCATGGTGTGAAGGGCACGGGGGCTGCTGGTGGTCTGCCCCGGTGCCACGGGGGCCTGAAACACGAGACCGTGCTGCAGCGAGTGGCGGTCAGAAGGGACCCGGCAGGGGAACGACTCATGGTAAGCTCAGATAACACGAGGATGTTTTTATTTCTCCGGCTGCCTCCGCGCTGTTGATGTTTCCGTCGGCGCTCGCAGCCCGATGACGTCGGCCGCGTTTACTGGCAGCGCAGTTTTCAAAGTCGGTAAATGAACTGCAGCGTTCCTCCCTGTTGCAGAGAAGGGTTTATGTGTGTGTTTGATGTGTGTGGGCGGCAGCAGGGGTGGGAGGGGGGCGGGGGTTGTAATGTGTCTGCTTTTGTTGATGTCACATGATTTCCCAGTCTTCACAACACTGCAAAATGTGCCTGTCTCTGCAAGTGAGATGAGCCTTTTTATGCCCTTCCGCTTTTTTTTTTTTTTTTTTTGACATGTCATTAATAATCAGCCGGCAGGCTCAGATCATAACACCGGCTGAAGCAGAACATCTTGAGGTGATAATATTCCATGGCTAAACGTACTGTACGCGCCTCTTTTAAAACACAACCATTAAAACCTGAAGCACTCCAGCTCCTGGAAGTCTAAAGAGATAAATCAAGACATTTTTTACAGTGTATCTTCGACTTTGATGGAACTGACTTTTTTGGCACAGTGAGACCCTCGAGCCTCTTGACTCCAATTATGTGACACAAAAGAGGAGTCATTATGTTTACAGGACGATCACGGCTCTGACTCAGAACTGCCATCATTTACTGTTCGGAGGAGCGATGATGAGTAACCAAACCCTCCTCCGGGTGCACCATCACCGAGGGAACGAGAAGCAGACGAAACAAGAACAAGATGACATCTGTGAAAAGAGGAGCATTTAAAATTGCAGAAGCATGATTTGTGAAAAAAAAAAAGTCCCCCTATGCAGATGCTGCAGATGCTGCAGAGGCTGCGTGTTTCTGTACTTCCCTCTTGTGCAGAGTATGCGTTACTGCAATCTATTTTTCTTGCCTCTTGGAGTTGGGCAAGCACAATCTGGTTTTAATCATAAAATCCCCCTGGCCACGGGCCAGAGCGGAGTGAGCCAAGCTCCTGGTATATTTGTGACGTCCATATAAACAGGAGCACCTCCGCACGGCTCCCCGCCACGTCGTGCTGCGGCACAGGCGCTCTGGCAGCACCGGGGTCGAGGCCGGCAGCCCGAGGAGAAGTGCGCGCTCTCGGAGCTCTCTCTCTCTCAATGGGCGAGATAAGTGTTTGAATGGCGGCAAGTCCAATGAAGCTCGGCTCTGACACGACAGCTTTTCTTTTCAGAGTCTTTTAGAGTTTGACTGCGGCCAGCAAGGCCTGAATCATCTGAGTTAGTCACCCAGAGCAGGTTCAGTGTTAAAATGTCTAGCACAACAGATTTTGTGCTAAGCAACGCTGACACACACACACACACACACACACTCTGGTTTTCTGTTTTGGTTGTGGAGTCAAATAACTGTTGTGTACAAGAGACAAACACTGGATTCAAGAAAACAAGAGAAAGAACTCAAAAGTCGATTATAAAGTTGGTGTGATGCTGAATAAACTAAATAAATAGCGATGTGTCATCACAACAAGCTTGCCGACAATAAACCAGGAGGTGACGGCTCCGTCAGGTGAAATGTGGAGGAACAGAGAGGAGCAGAGATTTACTTATTCCACAAAACAAAGAGGATTCTGCTTATTTAGAAGCGCGCAGAGGCAGTGGCGAGGAACGACCTGGGTTTGAACCCTGCTGTGTTGATGAGCTGATGGACAGGTGACGGATGGCAGGTGCAGGAGGAGTGAGGAGCAGACAAGCTAGAAGCAGAAGTCACGACAGAGGCAAGGACAGATATTTACATTGGCAACGATGCTGCATCCTGTGCCCGGAATTCTGAGACCTGCAGGGGCCTCCGAGAGCCACAGGTGGGGTCTGAGGGGAGCGGCCGTCCCCTTCAGCTGTCCTCCTTTCTGTGGTATTCATCAGCTTCATCCTGCTTTTTGGCTCTGGGCTAAGTTTCTCCTCTGCAGCCATGTTCATTCAGACATCATTAGAAATATATTTCTCCCTGAGAGATAAAAACCAGGATAATTGTCCTCACATCCTCACACACAGCATTTGATTGGGGAGCAGCCTCGGCTCTGAGCTCATGGAGGTGCTGAGTTCTGAATTTAAATTTTCACCCCCCTCTCTGTTTTTTTTTTTTTTTTTGTTATGATGTTGTCGGCAGGAGCTGATGCCACGGAGACGAGCTGTCAGCCGAAGGAAACAGAGCCCGGCCTGAAGATGGAGATGTTTCCAAGGGGAAAACTCTCCCCAGAGTCGACCTGTGAGTGTGTGAGCGCAGCAGCAGCAGCACGGACGAGTGAGGGGGGGGGGCGTGGTGTCGAACCTCTCTCACGGTGTTCATGCTTTTACTTTTGAGCAGTGGAGGGTAAAAAACAAACTGTGAACTGCTGCAACGTCCCACAGAAACATACAGGGTTGCCAGTGTTAATTCATTTTTAAATTGCAAGAAAGCTTCTGTTGTCAGGCAGCTTACACCAGTCTGGATGCTAGAGACACTAACATATGCTATGTCAAGATTTAGACCACTGAAAACTGTTATACAGGTATTTTACGGAAGTTTTTCTGGCCTCTGTGGTTGTCACAGTGCGTAAGAGCAAGAACAGCCGCAAGACCAGAGAGCTGGGGAAGCAGAGCGGAGCCTTCAGTGCAATATAGCAACGGATTCCTCTGCACTTTTCTCACTCGAATCAATCTGACTTCTCAATTATCCGACTCCAGAGATGTTGTATTGGCTGCTGAATGTCTCACACTCTGATGAGAAATAAAAGAAATGTGGCCAGCGTTTGATCACCACCCCTCCCCGGACTCTGACAAATGATTTGTGCGTCATTCCTTTGTGTCGAAGTTAAATTGCCTCTCAGCTGGACGCAGGGAAACTTCTCGGGCTGGTCTGGAGATGGCAGTGTGTGATCTCTCGTGGCCTTATTCTGTCAGGGCCACTTGCTGCTCGTAACCCCGGCGGCTCGAGCCAGCGTCTGTGCCAGTGTTTGTTTAAATCTTGTCTGAGACTTTCACCACTCTGCTCCCAAAGGCCGCTGCTGCCATCGGGGGTGCACCGCCTCCGTCTGAGAGCAACTACAATCATCCATCATTAAAGAGAGAAGACGTGCGCCGACTGCTGTTGCCAGATGTTCAACTTTAAAAACCACAGTTTTTAGGATTATTTTCAGCTCCCAATGATCAATGACAATATTTCCGCGATGTCAGCTATTTTCAAACATTCTGCAACACTTAATAACACCAGCTTGATTCAGTTCAGTTTATTACCAGAGCGTCTCATCCCTGCTCTGTTCTCCTATGATAAAATTCCTGAAAACACGATCGTCTGGTACCGTTTCCCCATCTGGAAACTCTGCCTCTCTCTACTCCTGACTCACTGATGAAGAGATTCAGATGAAGGGGGGGGGGGTTAACTGTCCTCTGCCTCTCACTGTTTGTGTCTGGCCGAGCTGTGAGAGTAATTGTGTTACCAGCAGGAATGAAAGGAGTCGATAAGCCCCTGAAAGATGCTCATGATATCTTGTCAAGAGAAAATAAATAATGAAAAGAGTTCAGGTTCAGGCTGCGGATTTTAAACTGTTGAGCCTGGAATCATTAAAAGTGATTATAACCCTGAAATCATCAATTTTAGGTTGTGTTTGTGCATTTTTGTTTGATGACTAACTTGAAGCTGGATCACTTAATAATAGATAATCATACAATCAAATCAATTCAACGTGTTGCAGAATAGTTTCTGTGTTAGACCTCATCAAGAACCCAGTCTGAATATTTTCCTTTCAGCTCATCCAGCATCACCCTGCCTGTTATTGGTCTGTTTTGGCAGTGAGATGGAAACACGTCCTTAAAAATTATTCACTGGCTTGTTTTATTTTTTAGAAGCCAAACTTTTAAGACGCGTCTGAGGATAGGAGAAGGGTCTTCTGTGTGCGGCACATAAAACCTGGTGGGCTTTGAGAAAGGCCATGTCTTGGCCTCGAGGTCCACGTCTGGGCCCATCAGCACGCCCCGTCTGCGCAGCCTGTCAGACAGAGGGAACGTGGCCTGAGCTGCGTCTTCGAATGCTGGAGGGATTCTGGAATGTCAGACAGAGGTTCAGACCAAGAGCAACACTGACTCTGAGTACTTCCCGTTTGCCTCGTCCACCCAAAAATAACACGGGAGGAGGATGCTGCTCAGGCTGCAGGTGTTGGATGCTTGTCCGCTGGAGGATTTGTTTCCTGATCTGTTTGTGGTTCTGGACAGAAAACTCTATTTCTCTGTCTTTGTGTCTGAACCTGATCCTGAACATCATGTAGGTGCTAACAGATCCCAGAGCCTGGGTCAGAACCAGCGCTTAGATAATAATAACATGTAAAACTGATTAAAACAAAGGCTGCGGGTTGTTTTCATGACAAGGAAATCCAGATGTTGGAGTATATTTTTTTACTGAGACTGGGCTCCCTTATTGCATTTTAACAGTATTTAAATCATGTTTATTGGAGACAAAAGAATAAACCGACCGTACCAGCATATCAGCTGAGTTTTAGAAACAGTTCTATTTATTCAACAGAGACTATTTATCACACGTTAGCAAAGAGTGGCTAACTAAGCCGTTGTCTTTCCTTACTCGAACCATCAGAGATAAAAGAAGAGGATCATTCCAACTCTCTCTTTTAATAAATTCACTTTTTGAATAATATAACTTTCAATCCAAACTGGCTGCAGCAAATGACTGAAGTCCAATTCGTCGGCTCGCCTGTTCTCTCGCTAGTCAACAAAGCATTGTTTCACAGACGATCACACATGGAATTCATTTTCTAAAACTCCTCCGTGTCTCGACCGGAGCCCTCCTTGAAGTGAACAAATCAAATTCGCGGGTAGTCAACACAAGCGTTTTGAAGCAAGAGATGAAACGTGCACAAACATGCTACAGCGGATCAGGAATCAAAGACGAAAGCAAATCCTTTGAGCCGTCCTTCAGACACCAGCCGAGTCATTCTACCACCCAGCGTGAAAGAGAAGCCCTCCGCGTTTTGTCTCTTAGCGCCTTCTTGCCCTCCACAGTTGCTGCTCTGTGTCTGCTGGTCGTGTGAGTGACCCCGGGGAGAGGAAGTGGCCCCGTGTGTCTGCCCTCCGCGCCCTCGCCGGTCTTCGGCTGACCTCGTCGCTGTTCTCGATCTCGACGGGATGACAGAGCTGCTGAGGAATTTCTCTGCTCCGTGCCTAAACCAACCTTCCTACATGCTGCCTTTGGGCTGTGTTTCTTTGTTGCGTCCCTGCCGGCTCCCACATGGTCCGCACTTTGTTGAAATATGACCTGCAAATTCCAGGCCCTGCCCTCGGTAACAGATGCATCCGGAAAATGTTTCTCCTTGCGAAACCTGTCCTCTCCTCACCTTACCTACCTGTACGCTGGGTTTTATTTGTTGGGGCCAAACGAAAGGTGCCAGCCGGCCTTCTTTCTTTCTTTCTTTCTTTCCATCTTAGCTGGTGCTTGTGAGACTCCGTCCAGATGTTGGTGTGGAGCTGCACAGCTGAGCAAACAGTCGCTGTCTTAACTACAGCGTGACATGTTTAGAATGACATGCTGGTCCAAAAAGGAGGAGACCAGCTGAGTAGTGAGGAGCAGCCCAGCCCTCGTCGCACGATCGGCTTGTTATAGAACAGGTCAGAGGTCAACAGCCTTTGGATTCTCAAACAGATCTTAAAGGATGAGGCTGCAAAGTCAGTAAAAATTTCTGGGACCAGTCCAGTTTTCCTTCAGCCAAGTCGGTAATTATTTCATCTGAGTGCTTCAGTGGAATTGGGGGGGCGTGACCCAAGAAGGAACCCTAACCTATAACACTTTGGTTCCGATCCACACCAACACACTTTCTCTAATATTATGGGATTGGGCATTTTTTCAACTTAAACTTATCTGGATTTTGTAAATTTAGATTTTTTTAGGTTTTATGGGGGGACTGTGGGGCCTAGTTTTGGTAATCCTTGCGTTGTGGCTCCAGTTGATTCTTTTTGGGTCCAGACTGAAAAATCCTGTCAACTGTTCAATAGAAGTTCCACCCTCGGAGATTCTTTGCTGTAACAGCCATTCTCTGTAAATATTGTCCTGAAAACTCCTCGACACACGAAAAGGAGTCGACTCGATGGGAGTCGGGGGATTTTCCAGACTCTCAGTAACATAGACAGTCTCCTCTGGCAGGGAAGCACCTTGGCAACTTCCAACGTAAACCATTTCATTTGGGCTTAATACCCCTGCTCCTCTAGCTTTCTTAAGCCGAGACTCGGCCCTGCTTTGTTGTAAATATCTAACATCTGTGCCTTTAACAGCGCATACGTTGTCTGGAGGCTGCATGCTTTCCAGGAGTCGAAATAGCCTCAGAATATAAACCTTTGTGGCATCGAGTGATTCATTTAAGGTGAAATCGTCTTTAAATGTGTAGCTCCTCTGCTTTATGTGTTGCCTCCTACCTGTCTGATGCTTGGTGCACAATGTGGGAACATATCTCTGCTGTCGGCCGTCGTCTGGGACAATCCCCCCACGGAGACGAAATTAAGACGATGTGGTGAATTCTGGCAGGCCGGCAGTCGAGGGATTGCGAGGAGGAAGGAGCGAGAAAAGGCCTCCATTCATCATGCTCCGGCTGTTTTAGTGGATGTGGCGCGGCTGTTTAAGATCCTGCCAGTTGTGTCTTCACAGAGGTCTGTCAGCAAACATGCCGCCAGTGTCTGTCTCCGAGGCCACGATCTGCACGCAGCGCTCGGGGGAACAGACTCACCCCGCTCTGATGCTTTTACAGGGATGAACCACTCAGTCCTGAGCACTGGAGCTGGTTCTTATCAAACTTCTACATAAAGTTTACAGCTCTAACTCAAAGGGTCTGAGTGTTCCTCTCAGTGTTCTCCTCAGCTCAGGCGCCGCCCCCTTTTGTACCAGAGGATCAATCAGCCAACAGGTTTCACCTGCGCTGGTTAACCCTCAGGTCCAGGTAACGGTGCTCTTCAGTAGTCCCTGGCATCTTTAGAATGGACAAACTTCTCTACTATTAAATGACAGTATTTTACGAGATGAAGCTGAAGCATGTGGTTGTCATTTAGAAAAGAAGAGGAAAGACATTCTTTCTCATTCCTAAACATCTTTATTGCATCTTCAAATTTAACAGAATAAGCATCAATTCTCAACAACGTTCAAGCAATAATCAACAGTTTTACATTAGTCTTCAAAGCGTTCCATTCATGTAGATATACACAAGCAAACATTTACATAAATATACGCCATCAACAAACTACCATTATCAGGTGGATAAGGATGATATTCTATTTATTTGAATGACGGTTTAAACTTGGATTTAGGTTTAAATGCCACAAACGCCACAGGGAAAGTACTGGGCGATGAATTCATGTGTCTTTGGCTTTGGTCCTTTCATGACATTTGTTACTATAAACACAATTATAGAATATGAATCCTTTACATAAACCTGTGAGAGCAAATGATGTGCATGAAACCAAAGATAGAAAGCAGAAAAACAAGACAAACAAAACCCCACAAATAAGTGATAAAATTCAAGCATTCAAGTACCGAACCTATACAAACACAGTACTCGCCCTTGGACCATAAAAATACATCATGAGCCATGGAAGAAGAAATACTCTTTTCTGGAGATCTCACAAATTTCATGTTAAAAACGTTTGCATTTTATTTAAATAAATGCAGGAGTGTAGGAGTCGATGGCAGCAACATTGGACACAGTTGAACTCCATGTTAATCAGACTGTTGATGCTGGTGCAGATTTCAACCCCTGGAAACAGAGAGAAGAAATGAACAGGTTTATCATAGGAATAACATTTAAAAAATATATATTTTCTGCTGTTGTGTGTGTGTGTGTGTCATAATCCCTTAGTACCTTGCTACTCGACAGTTGCGCGTCTGAACGTAGATTCCCGTGTAGGTGATGTCACATCTCACGATGTTGTTGGTGAAGTCCGACTCCAGGACGTGGAGGTTGGGATTAACAATAACCTGGGAAAAACAAATCTCATAAGACAGTTTGCTCTGCGGGCAGGTTGGTAAAATAAATCTCCCGCTGAGAAGCACGACTCTGAAGGATACTCTGGAGCAGTGGATGTGAAGTGGAGCTGACAGTCACCTTGAGGATGTAGTTTCCTGGAGGTACATCAGTGATGTCGATCCACTGACAGTCGATGTTGGCGGCGTAGACGTCGTGACATCCTGGGCTCAGGCCCTGAAAAACACAAGCCAACGTCCAAACGAGGAGTTTGATGTCTATTTTTCTACAAGTGCTGCAAATGAGGCAGATTTGAGAATAACTCATGCTAACAGCTCCTGGACGTCGAGATGTGGAAAGCCAGAATCACAGAGCTCAGACCCAGACTAGATCAAATAAATACTCCAACGTCTTCTGGATGTTTTTGGAATAAATCAGCGTAAGTTAGAAAAACGTGGAGCTGGAAGACTGAGACTGTGGAGCCTCCCGTGAAATATCCATCCATCTACCTGTGTGTGGGACGTGCAGGCATAGCGCCGCCTGAACCCGGGTTCACAGCCTGTGTCCTCGAGGCAGAAACTGGCCTTGTGTCCCTCTGCCACTTTACGCCCGTTGTTGGCGTCCAGCAGGTCGTAGTGGCTGAAGGCGTCCATGCTGTGGTAGTGCCTGAGGTTGAGGGTGGGGAGAACAGAGCAGCAGAGAGCCGTGCTAATCGCAACATTTTGAACGTGCTGAGGTCATTTCCTGTCGTGCCAGGCGGCGGGGACTCACTGGTGACAGCTGTGCCAGTCCCACTGATGTCTCGGCTTGACGGGCAGGAAGTCAGCGGTGCCCTGATTCTTCACCTTCTGGGGGAACCTCAGGAGGACTCTGAAGTCGATGTCCCGCACCGTGGGTCCATAAGCTGACCTTGGACAGATCACAGGAGGAAATGGACATGAGCTGCGTTTGGAAAGCGCTACTGGCTGAGCTCCTGCAGACTAGCTTTCTGAAAAGTAACGGAGCGCAGAGAGTTTGTTCCACTGCACTTAATGCTTTTGGGAAAACCAATCCAGAACATTTATGTCTTGGCAGGACATGATGTCGGAGAATCGCTGCGCCGTAATAAGGTCAAACAGGTTCTGTAACTCTATCAACAAAACAGCTCTCCTCAAGGAAACCGAGATAATTCAAAGATATTCTAAACCACCCAAAAATTCTCCTCAAACACGAAAAACGAATCCTCGCCAAGAAGTGAAAAAAACAAAGGGAGTACACGTCTGTGTGTGTGTGTCTGATCAGAGTCTACGTGCTGAAGAGGTGAATCACTCCTGGCTGCGCAGGGTACCTGGACAGACAGTTCTCCTCAGCTGCACAGCGGAGGGAATACATCTGCATGCGCTGGACGTAGGCACCTGCTTGGATGGCATACGGGTCTGGCACTAGGTCTGGCAGTCCTGGAGGAAATTAAAGCGACAATGCAATGTTTGAGCGTTTGATGTAGACACACACGAACGCTCCGTTCAGGCTGAGAATAAACCAGTAAATTAAAGCAGCTGTAGCGTCTTGTCAGCGTTGTTCTTCATTTGACATTCCTGAGGCATCGTTCCGGGATCAACTGTACCAACAGGCCTGTTCGCTCCTGGACACTTATCCCTTTTCTCTCAGCGAGCAGGAAAGAGATTTAGAGGGCAGAGGTTTTATTCTGACACTGGACGAAAAACACTTTATTCAAGTGAAAGTACAAATACAAATCTACCAAACTAAGTAAAAGTACCACATTCACTTTTATACTCTAGTAAGTACTTATTTTATATATATATATATATATATACGTTATTCCATAAAAAAGTAAAGTAGGGATTCAAGATAAATTGATGATTAATAAAAGTTGGAAGTCCCTTAGAATAAATCCACATATAAATAACTTATACTTGAAATGTTATACTTAGTAATGAAGTAAATGTTCTTAGTTTCATCCCATGCCTTCACATCATTTCATCCACTGCCAGTTAACACGGATCACTGTGTGAAGGTGACCAGGACTCTTACCGTTTTGAAAGTATCTTGTTCCATAGCCTGTGTCCTGGGGCCGGTGCGCCCCCGGCCTCCCTCTGTTGGGGTACATGTTGTAGAAAACTGAATTCCTGTGGTTTTTCAACGGGTTTCGGGGGTCGTCGTTAACCATGTCCGCCTCGTTCGATGCGTCCCCTGAAGGGGCAGTGAGCGGAGAGGTGCCCCCAGGTTCTCCCTGCGCGGTTCTGGGATGTGCTGAGCTGGACTGACCCGTCTGCCTGGCGACAGGAGCCGCCTGAGCCACCGCGCGTAACTGCTGGTGCTGGGCACCGGGCGCAGAGGAGTTGATGCTGTTGGCGAGTTCGGGTCCAACAGGTCGCGCGCTCGGATAACCTGCAGCCCCGGGTGTCTGCAGCCCCTGCTGTCTGCTCCACACGTGAGTGCGAACGGGCACGAACTGTCTGCCATCTACCCCTGGGTCAGTCCTGGTCACTCTGGACTCAACCTGCCCGTTTCGTACAAGCATCGTTCCTCTGTGCGCTCCCGACATCTGGCTCCTGGTGCCGCTCACGAAAACCCTCGACTGGCTTCTGGAGCGAACCGGAGCCTGGTACTCCGACCCAGTGCTCATTAAACTGTAAACCTGTCCGTTGTTCTGCCACTGAATCCGGTGCCGCCAGGGCCCGGAGGCGCGCTGCTGCCCGAAGATGAGGGGAAGTAGTCCTTGGAATAAGTATAAAAGCAGCAGTGACCACCTCGCCATGGCAGTGAAAATAAACGAAAGTGAAATCCCTTCAACGACTTAATGAGAAATCAATGGATGGCGTGTGTCACGCGCACAGATGGAAAGCAGGAGTGCGCTCTCTGTTCCTTTTACGCACAGAAACATATCAGACCTGAGGAGGACTGGCGGAGCGCAGAGGAGAGGAGGGCTCGAGTCTTTCCCCCAAAACTCATTTATCTAATTCAGCCCGGTTACTGATGCAAAGTCGAACTTTCTGTCAAGCAGATTTAACCCTTCCCTGCCCGAGGTTTGGTCCAGTTACACAAGACGCGCCCAGGGGGGGTTTACTGAGTAAACTTTACGCACGGGTGTGAGCTGCAGGCACTGCAGGGGGAAAGACGAATGAAGTTTTCACATCGGTCGTTGTCTAAATTATAATCTTCAGAGAAACATATTAATAACCCACGGATCCATAACTCTGGCCTGATCATTATTATCTCAAATCATCAAAGCGTCTGAAGCGTCCAGGTGATGGAGTGTGTGATGGTGCGTTTTAACAACTCTCCTCGGAGCCTGGGTCTCATGCAGGACTCACTATCCACCACACGGGGGCAGGCTGCCTCTACACTGTCCATCATCAGCCCTACAGATCCCATGAGTCCATTCAGAGATGTCCTCTAGTGTCATGTGATCTCTGACTTTGTTCTGCAACTCTAATTTCTTTTAAAAAGCAACTGTTGAGAAAACTTGGGGAAACTTATTTATGTAGTTTATTATCATTGATATAGAAATTAATATTTCTCAATCCTTAAATCATATTTCCACCTTTTCTTTGTCTGTGCTTTCTGTTCACTGGAGTCTGAAGTTCCTCAATGGACTGAAACATTTTGTGTGAATATGTTTACTTTAAAATCCTCAAACACACATTTCAGCCTCTGAGGAATAAATCACATTGTACGTAACGTCGTCTCGTGACTTTCCGTTCACTCATTATCATTGACCTTGCATGTCTCTGACTCACCACTGACAGGCGGCCTCGTGAGGTTGTTCAGGTTCAAAGGAGAATTCACTACGTGCCGAAAGCAACGAGGACGCAGAGATAACACAGAATGAGACGGAGAGCAGCGAGGGAAAGAAGTGGCTGGAAGTCTACACATTTAAATGAAACAGCAAAATTGAATGACCAGCAAACAAGTTGTAGAATTAGACCATGCATCATATTTAATAGACTGTCAATGAAAAGAGGAAGTTTAAAAAGAAATGAGAAGTGAACTGAGCACTGAGCAGCTCGGCTACAAACAAAAACGTTAACTGCGGAATAAAGATAAGTGCCGTGACTCAGGGACACGTGAGGCTGCATGATGTGGGCCTCATTAATCTACAGATAGCCTCCAGCAGAGCTCAGTGTGTGTGTGTGTGGCCTCACGGTGTGTGTTTCCTCTGCCAAATAGGGAAACATGATGGTGAGCCTGCGTACGTTTCTATTCTTAGCAAAAAAAGAAACCTTCCCCCTGCTGCAGGGTTCAGCTCCGCCCCGCTCCAGAGCAGATTTATAAGAGCCGCAGATCCTCAGCACTGGTTTGGCACAAGACTTCCCGAGCAGGACATGTAACCCACAAAATTTAGCGAGTGAGTATTAACGTCGAATTGAGTCTTTCTTGTGTGTCTGACGTGAAAGTAAACAAATCACAATAAATGTTGCCACCAAAAAAAAGTAATGTTTTATGTAAATTAATATTGCTTGGAAATAAAATAAAGTTTCTGGTTGTTTTAATGGCACACAGCAGCAGCAGCACGCTCCCTGGCTGAAAGACTAATTCTTGTACGCTTTGAATATATCTTATCCCGTGAATCTAGGTATCCA
The DNA here is from genome assembly GCA_016785235.1 of Pseudorhombus dupliciocellatus. Classification (NCBI taxonomy): domain Eukaryota; kingdom Metazoa; phylum Chordata; class Actinopteri; order Pleuronectiformes; family Paralichthyidae; genus Pseudorhombus; species Pseudorhombus dupliciocellatus. The sequence goes on from JAFBJW010000050.1 coordinate 1,605,161, forward strand.
GGCTTTGCTTCTTGTGAGATTTAACGAAGATGATGGTCTTAAAATGGTTTTACCACAAGAAAACTTCCCCTACAAGGATTATACCTGTTGTCCTCCCCCCCGAGGCCTCACACTGCCAGTCTGAGGAGTAAAATGATAGATCCTGAAGGTTTACCAAAGATCATGGGGAGACAAGACAGGTGAGACGCTGACAAAATGTTTGACAAGTTCAAATCATTAACTTTGGGCATCATCTCTACTCATGTGTCTACTGAAGTTCCTCCTGATATTCTAGTTTGTGTGAGTAGAGCTAAGCTGATATTTGACGTGTGACCTGAAAGGAAGTATTGAAATGTGGGATGAATGGTGACTTTCACGCTGTTGGGCAGCTGCAGCTCTGCAGATCAGCAGGTTTCTTGTGACACATGTCGCGCTTATCTTTGATTGAGCTTCGCCAGGGTCAGCGTGGTCAGTTCTCCTCATGTTTCAGCTCTGAGCAGCGTGTCGACACATGACCCACTGTCTTTGCTTCAAACTTTGCACAAATTCGGTCGAACGTCAAATGTCAAGCTTTGTGATGTGGCAGCTGTGTGAAGTGCATTTAAGTGTACGTCTGCAGTATATATTATAAAAAGTAACTTGGGTGTAACATTAATGTTAATATAACATGATAAAACATGGTATTTATAATGTTATATCGTATAATATAACATATAACATATAATGTTAAAATATAATACAATTTACTGGAATATAATTCATAGAAGAGAATATAATAATTTTATAAAATAATTAATAAAAATTAATCATGATAAAATAATCATCACAAAGGCTATAGAATATATGTATATATATATATATACACACACGTATGTATGTATGTATGTGTGTGTGTATGTATGTATATAAATTGATTTATTAATTTAGTTTTAGATTTGTAGTTATGTGTGTTTATATATAATTCACTTTATTTTGAATAAACAGTTAAACTGTCAGTGTGTGATTGAAGATGATCCTCTATGGGTGGGTTTATTTAATAAAACACAAATGAACTGTGTTAAAGAGCACGTATAGTGTGTTATAAACTCTGGATATGAATCATGTGAGTAACGGGGAGATTTAAAGTCAAGTGACGCTCACAAACCAAGTCACTTGTTCCTGCTCGTCTCAGAGCTGCAGACAGAAATACTTGTGTGGCACATTCACAACTGTTCACATGCCTCAGGGGTCCTCACTCCCTCATATGAGGAGGGGGGTGGGGGGGGTTATGTGATAGCCACTCATCTCCAGGGTCACCGGACCCCGCCGCCCTAATCCTAATATGGAAACCATAGATTTAACTCTGGGGGTTTCCATGGCGGCGGGTGACGTGGGTCCGCATGCCACCCCTGCGGGTTCTTCTTACCCGACTTGAGGTGGCGTGGGGGGACTGGCCCCTGAGTCAGACCCGGCTGTGCAGCGTCAAGTGGGCGTGTGCTCCTGTTAAATACATTCCGTTGACACCCCCGCCACTTATCCTAAATATAAAGTGGCAGAGCTGCTCCAGGCCAAGTGCTGGCATGTAAAAACTCTCAGACACGCGTCACAAGACCCCGACTCCCCCTGAACACCCCCTCTGTGGCCCTGCCGTGTCCTGGGATGCAGTAAAGTACAGTGAGAGGTTTCATGTGGTTGGAAGAAGCAACGATTCAGACAATGACAATAAAGATGAATTAACCATTGGAGTGTCCTTGACCCCATGTGCCTGGATTATAAAAATCCTTTGATGTGTTAATCAACACTGCTGCTCGGAGACAACGCCTTTGTTTTACAGACAGGAAACGAAACCCGCGTGGTCTCGATATCAGCCACTGAGGGTTTGATCTGACAAATCAATAAAATCTGGTTCTGTGGTCAGTGTGGGCGACTTTGTAAAAGACTTTGAACTTTTGAAGAGGTCCTAACTTTAACCCCAGAGTTTGAAAGTAGTTTACTGGATAATTTCCATCTTAAAAATACTTTTAACACATATAAGAAAGAAATATATTTGTATATGTTAACTGAGATTCATTTTCAGATCTTATTGTAAAACTAAACACAAGATAAGTTTATAAAATACTGTACGTTATTGAACACTGAGTCAGAGAGAATAATAAACGTCTCTCAATGAAATAAATCAGGCACGTTTGTAGGACTGATGCTTTGTGGGGGTGCAAGCTGGACTTTCATTCAGAGAAAGGTTTGTTCTGTACTGAGTGATGTTCTCGTCACAATTCTGTCTTTTAGGATAAATATTTCTCTGTGATCTCTGAGTGCCGGAAGCTTTTATTGTAGCTGGTCTGTAGGAAGGAGAATGGGCCGAGGGCGGCAGGACGTTTTCAGAACAAAATGAGTTGAGAAGAAAACCAGGAGACACACAAAGTAGATTCAGTCGATTCTTTATGTCGCAAAACACAAATCGCTCCCGAAGGGGTTTTTTGACTTTGACAATTCAATTCGATATCGGCCCCTGATGTTCAACACTGGGCCGTCAACAGGTGGCTCATCTTTTTAAAAAAAGTTTCAGGATTATATAAAACAAAACAACTTCTGCCTTGACTTCTTAATAAGTTACACAATTGACTATTTACAGGTCAGACTAGAAGTACTGAGCTGGTGTTACTCAACGTTATATTTACAAGTCTATACACAAGTCCACTGTTGTCCCCCGTCCTGCTGCAGGGAGAGACAAGAGGACAAGGGGTTACACACACACAGGCTGAATAGCACACATATTATTCATCTGCAGTTCCTCTCCAGACTCCTCGTACCTATGATTTGTTCAGCAGGGAGTTCTGAATGCTTTCATAGACTTGGTTGTAAATCACTTCCTTCGATGTCATGCCGTCCAGATACTCTGTGCAGAGACAAACCACAAATGATGAGTCGCTGTGCTTTTATTGTGACATCAAGGCTGTGGACAGGAAGATGGATTCCTGGAGGAAAGTGAAATTTGCCCATCGAGGTGAATATTTGGTTCAACAAACCTATTCTGTCGCAGTAGCTCTCCATCTCTTTCCTGTGTTTCAAGTACATGGGCCAGACGTGGCCCTCGAACAGGCCGGGGGGGTCGGGGACGGTGTATGTCCTTGTACTGCGGGAACATAATCAGTCAAGTCATAACCTGAACTACGTGTCCAAAACCGAGCTGGGGATCGTTTACGAAGCGCTTGTTACCTTCTCCTCCGTTTGCACTCCTCACGAGGAATGGCAATGTAGTAACATTTGTCATAGATGTCGACAAGCGGCCTGCGGGGGGGGAGCTCAGGTTAGTGAACAGCGTCAGAGGTCAAGAGGCCTGTGGGTCAAATGTTTCAATGAGCAGCACACACTTGTAGTTATAGATGAGGAACCCCTCAATGATGAGGATATGGGTCCCTTCGGAGCCCTCCGCTTCAGGCGATAGACTGACCCCGTGAGAGCGGGCGAACTTGGCTGGGTTCTCAAGCCAGCCCTTCACTGTGCTAACCATTGCCTCCATGTCCAGAGCGCTGATCACTGATATGGGAGAGAGGAGAGAGGGGCTTCACCACACATGCGACCAACGCTGCTCAACAATGTGCTGAACACCAGTCACCATGAGTGAATGTCTGAAACATTCACACAATAGATGACCGTCCAAAGTGTTGTAAGAAATGTGCAGGAAAAGAAAAGTACATTACTGCATGGTTTTCCTACGGGAAATCCATTCTTACCATCCCACTGTCTAAAGCCGTCCTCCCCGACTTCTATTTGATCGGGTTTCTGAAACAGTCACCAATAAAACATTGCTGCAACCTAGTAACCAGTCGGAGCTGATCACTCCTGGACAGGACACGTCAAGGACTCGTCTCCACCTAAAGTCACGAACCGTGGCTTTTTCGTTCCGCTTACGAAATTTGGTTGAAAACCTTTGGACACACTTTGGACCCTGGATAATGTTTTTAAATATTCTAAAACACTGTAGGAGCGTGGTGAGGCTCATTAAATGTTTCCCAATGCTTTCTTTCTATAGCTTTTCTCTATTTTATGAAAAGTTCGGTTTTTTTTGTTTTTTTTTTTGCGCTTTAATTTCCTTCCCTGAAATGTGCAGCCCCAACCACCACCCTTATTCTATTGCCCTCCATTTTTATAATGTGAAAAAAAGGTCAGCGATGATTTGTCGAGCGTCCCTGAATGCAGCACGAAGAGATGGGTTGTGGTAAGAATATAAAACCTGGTTGCACGATTTGCAACGTGATTGGACAAAGTCTCACTTTAAGTGGGGACGCTTGGTCCTTTGATTGGCTGTCCAGGAAACAATCAGCCAGATGTATTACTAGGCTACTGCGATGACAGCACATCTGCAGGTCAGACTGGCGGATTATCACTGAGCACAAAATGTCCTCAAGGCTACATTTCATTCAGCAAGTGAACTCAAAATAGAATTCTCTTGTTAACTCAAATTAACACATTTGGAATAGTTACCGTAGCACTGAACTGAGAGTTTGATGATTTTATAACTCAAATCAAGCGGTTATTTGAATCAATCGTACCTTGAAGAAGTCATCCTGATGTACGACACAGCAGTTAGGTAATGTCTTCAGAAGTCTGTTAGTCAAAGTGGTCTTCCCACCGTTGGTCACTCTGAAATCGCAAAAGGTTTGAAGCCTTGAACATCACACGAGTCACACTTTGGGGTTTTAGTAAAAAATGAGCAGGTGAATGTGTGAAATGCCGCCTACCCTCCAATGCCAATGACGATCTTCATTTTCAGCTGTTTTGTGTTGGTCACCTGTTGAATTCAGTAAATAAAAGAAGGGAACCCACCCAAAGCAAACTCTAACAAAGCCTTTGTCTGAAAAGCTCGTCCTCTCTCTTTGCCACAGACGTTCCCCCCTTTTACTACTTCATTGATAGACTATCTCCTCGCCGGGTATATAAAGGGTTTAGCCGCGGCGTCACACCCGCCCCGACCCAATCAGGCCTCTCTGCCCCACAGCCTGGAGCGCCAATGAGAGGAGGATGACGGAGGAGCATCTCATTTGCATGAAAACTGATCCCTGACTTTCCACCTGCTGTTCAGGGGGTCAATGTGAGCACTTGACAAATCCCACACCCAACAGACTTCGAGAAGATCAGAGCGAAACAGTGATTTGGCCCAGCCCTGAAATGCAGAATGTAATCTTGTGAGTAGCCAGACAGACTTGAAAAGAGGAAAACTGAACCCTCATTAGGATCAAGCGTGAATCAGACCATGGTGTTTGAGTCCCGCCTTGTTCCTGACACATCTGTATGACAAGGAAAAACCTCAGTGTTTTTTTAAACACGGAAACTTTCCTTGCTTTGACAGCTCCATCCGGGGTGAAAACCAGCCAACCAACCAACTGGTTATATTTAGACGGCTGTTGTGAGTCCGCCTGCTGTGTCACACATATTTCTGATTGCGAATGGCGGCCAGTTGCGTGACCACGAGATGCGGCTGCGGATTTTCTTTGTACTTAGTGAAACCCGCTGCTTCTCTGCCCCGTTTCCTCCCACACCACTGGATGTCTCACCTAGAGTTGTTTCACAGTGAATGAACACAGGATTTTACTGCCTCTTATCTGTGTGAAGGAGAAGCTGACAACAGTTTTCTCCCTAAGATAAAAGCCGTCGTGAGTTACGGTTTCGTTCATAAACAAAAACACTGGGAAGTTGATTGTGGGTAAAGAATTTGTCAGGATTATAAACCTGTCCCACATACGCTCTGACACTCTATAGGACACCAGAGCATGTGATCATATGCACAGCATGTCGGATGCATTCTTTTCTTAGACCAACAAGAAAGACAAACCGTCGCTGGAGCAGCGTGTTGACGGGGACATTTATAATCTGACCCGTTGAACTGCCTGAAGATCAGAAACATGCTCACAGGGAAGTTGGCAAATTATCTGAAAGGGAAGTTTGAAGTGCCACTGTCACGTTTCCTCAGTTGAAGTCGGTTTGTCTGTATAAAGGTGGACGATGAAAGATCCTCCGTGTTAGTGGATGGAGCATGAACCAAACAATATGCTTCATAACTGGATAATGGAGGGGCTTAGCTTAGCTTAGCACAAAAGTGGACTGGAACACTAAACCATGCTAATAGCTGACACGTGAACCCAGGTGTTAGTCAGTCAGTCAGTCACAGAGGTGTTGGTATGTGTTTTTACAAACTTTAGAGGGAGCCAGGAAAGATGTTCCCCCAGCTCTGTGCTGAGATGTGTGAGAATTACTGAACTTTTCAGAAAGTGAAAATATAGTTTCTACTTCTTCGACATTAAAACAAATTTGACATGACCTTGTTTTTCTCTTTTATAACCAAAATATTAGAAAACAAACCTCTGATGGAATAATTAAATTATCACATATCTGATATTAAGATACCAGAATACCACACTTTATTTCTCGCGGCTAAGTCAATCGTCTGCCATACTGATTGATTTTTGCGTAAGAATAAAAATAGCCCACAGAACAAATTCTAAGAACCCCTGTGGGGCTGACAGGAGGCGTGTGACGTGACTGCGAGTTACATATGGTGATAATGTGATCTCAGTGACCTTGCAGTAAGAATGAAGTGTTGCTTCGAGAAGAATCATGCCCTTTAATAACTTAAAAACATGCAGGACCAAACTGGAATGAAGCAGTAAAGGGATTAGGTAAGAGCCATAATGCATACATGCCTGCAGGCTGTTTATTTATAATCTATTGTTCTGTTGCTTATAATGTACATGGGAAAGGCTAGTGGGAAATGCAAGTGAAGACTGGGTATATGTAATGTATCTGTAATGCGTACTGGCTGGCTCATTTGTACATGGCCAATGCTGTCTATTTATAATATATGGGGCAAGGATGTATATGTAAAATATAAGGCAAGACTTTATTAGGCCCACAACTGGGTGTTGTTGGTATCAGAGCTGAAGCCTGGATACAACAGCCAGGACAAAGCATCTTTAAAGTTCACTCATTTAATTTTTTTTTTTTACAAACAGTAAATGGCACATTTTCATAAATAACACTCATAGAAATTACTTAAACTCTCTCTTTAAATATATTTCATTCTGTTTATCAGTTATCTTTTCTGTCTTGTAAAAGTATCTTTGAAACAGAGAGGATATGAACGAGCATGCCACCTGCATATCCGACCTGAACACGCTTGCATCGGTAACGTCTACTGTAGATTTAAGAACAATATCATTGTACATTTTCTTTTTTCTTTTTTTTTTTTTACATAAAACTTCACAATACTCATCCTGTATCATCCATATATTAAAAAAAATATCTGTGCAAACACCTTTCTCAAAAATATATAAACAATTATTTACACAACGTTCCCAGCTCTAGTTTGAAAGTTGATTCAAGTTCACACATTTTTGTTTATAAGATGGAAATCATGCTGGAGAGAATGCTCACCTCGTCATGCAGGGAGCAAAAACTTTTTTTGGATTTAGTTGAACTTTTTCTTTTTTTTTGCCTTTGGTGAAAATGAAATTCCAGTTATGCGAGCAGGCAGGACATTTTGAAAATGATTGTCTTGCAGCCAATGAATCTGGTCAGGAGACTTGGATGTCTCTTGTCGAAATGAATGAACGTTCCTCCACTTGTTCTTCCATTGAAGAACCTGCAATGCAAATATGGAAGGACTCCACAATTAAAAGAATTCAAATGTAATGGTTCAGTTTGGCAGCGGATCGGGACTCTAAATTAGATCCAACATGACACACAAGAGTTTCGACTATTAATCTTCCTCCAGCTTCCTGTGCTGGCCTCTGGTTAGAGACGGAGCCTGGGAACATTCCCGGGATGTCGGCCAGTCTTTTGGCTGATAGCTCTTTGAAATATGGAGGTTGATAGGAACAGTCAGCAGCTCAGGGTGGTGCAATGTGGGGATGGGTGGGTGGGGGGGTTCTAAAATAACCCACCCGACCTGCTGCGGTGGCTGGGTCGTGAGGCGCAGATCAATTTGCCAGACCCCTTGCGCGTCCCATTAAAAATAGAGTCGATTGGTTGTTGGAGCAGCTTAAAGAGATAAGCAGCTGTGCTTTACATAACTGAGAATATGGAGGGGATATGATGTCCAGGGATCAGCGGACACCTCTTGGACTTGTGCAATCTGAATGCAAAGAAGTGAAACATGACTTGGCAGAGGCGAAAATGAGCTGGACTCCAGGATTTAGCAGGGATCACACAGAGGTGTTGTTTGTCTTTCAGGATTTCCTCCAGTGAACTGAGCTTCAAAGACCACGAGGAAATAAAAGCTTGTAATAACTGTAATAAACCTTTGTGTAAAAATGATCTTTCTTTGGCATTTCATCAGAACAGATTATGGATCAAAGTGGGAGAGAGAGATGAAGCCCAGCAGGTATCTGCCAGCAGAATCAGGAAATTGGACTTAAACTCAAAAACTCTGACGCATCCCCTCGTTCGCTGCGTCCGACTCTGCCTGACTGTAAACTGGATCTTGGTATCCCTGCACTGAGACCTGACCCTTTGGACCTTTCACTGACAGCACTGCAGATGAAGCATTGTGCAGCATTTTGCTGATTTACAGTATTGTTTACCCTCTGTGCACATAATCACGTTCATGGGAACAGAGAACAGGGTGGACATGAAACACCAGGCTGCATGAAGCTGATGGAGGGGTATTTAAGTGAAGAAGATCCCTTACCTTAATGTCAGATGTCACAGCCAACATCTGCTATCACTGACTTTGGCCTGGAAGGGACAAATTAAGAGTCAAGCCATTAGTACATTTATACTCTTCCTAGTCATCCTGCCTATATTAGGCTGAGCTGTCTTTTGCCAAAATGTATCTATGTTACTTCAACCGAAAGAGAAGAGTCATGCACTATTTGATTTTCCATGCAACCTTTAACGTCCCTATTCTACGTCCAAAGAAAACAGCGACCTTATTTTAGAATCTGAACAGATGATGTGACATAAGATAAATATCTGAAATCACACTGTAAGGTGAAAGTTTAATGGTTAAAGTTTTATCACCACTTTGAAACAAGAGAAAGGTGTGTTTTCTATAACTGTTACAGAATAAACGTGAACGTATTTTACTGTCACCTTTCTTTAGCTGCTGTTGAGTTGTTCTGCTGCTGATCTTGCTCAAGCCTTTCCGTCTGCGCTCTGATCTTCTCGTCATCATACCTTTAAAAGTGGAGGATAGAAATCTGTAAATGATGTGTAACAACATACAGGAACGTCTCAGGGGGAGGATTGTACTGTACATGTACATGCTGGGACGCAGGTGCAGTAACTCAACAATGACCCTTGGTGGCTCAGAGCACTTACTGCAGCACGCACTCAGGGATCTGCACGTGCTCCATGGGGATGATCTGACTGAGTTCCGTCAGTGAGTGAACATAACGGATTTTATCCATGAACTTCACACTAAGGGAAACATAGAACAACATGTAGTAGTAAGTAGTGTCACATGTAGTGTATGCTCTGTGATGGCGTCAGCGTCCATCCATTTATCCTCTGCCTTCCCTCCGTCCTTTCAGACCTGTCGTCAAGACGCGCTCACCTGATGAAGGGTCTTGAGATGGCGAGGACGGTGCGGATGAACCATGTGGGGTGAGCGATGATGAGACACTTCAGATTCTTCCTCAGTCTGCAGGAGACATTCAATGGTTGTGTGATCTCAACACCATTAATTCCCCATCTCCAACGTTCATTTTTCTTTTCCCCCTCACAGTCGCCCAAACTGGTCTGATGGTGTCTGTCTTACTTCCTATCAATCATCTGGTAGCATCTCTTCAGCCAGCTGATGCCGGGCATCTTCCTGCGAGGAGTTGCTCCGTTAAGGTAAACGATCATGTAGTCTTCTGCCACCAGAAGCTCCAGGCTGCTCACCACGTATCTGACAGCAGAACAGACACAGTCACGTCACAAAACAAGAATTCTTGAAGTTGTTAAACTGTGTGAAAAGAAGAATGGATCTCACAGGAAGAGGTTCTCCATGATGTAAGTGTAGTCCTCACAGCTGCTGTCGGGAAGATAACAGGCTGCAAACACGATGATAGCGTTTAGGCCCTCGCCATAATAACCTGAAAGAGGAGGGAGACGCCCACTGGTTATTGTTTCTGAGGTGTTAAGCCTCAGGTAAGAAAGATGATTTCAGATATGCCTGATGGAAAATATTTCAGCTATATTTCTCGCTGCCACCAGGGAAAGCAATGGTTGTTTTCCAAAAACACACACTGACCTCCATGAGTGACCACCCTGAGGTACGGCCTGATGACCTGCATGTCAATCCGCTGCTCCTGATCGCCGATGATCACCGTTCGCCACAGACGCCCCGACGAGTCCCTCTCCTCCTCGCTGTCGCCTGGAAGACGTTTGGCGGTGGCCACTGGAGTGTCATCTGGATTCATGGTGCCACAAGGAAGCGTTTGGTCAGTTTCTTTGAGTCATATCTACTCATGCTACAAATTAAACTTTGGGACAAGTCTTAAGGTTGTTCTTCTCTTCTTTGTGATCAGTATAATTGAACCCCTGTCTGACCTTCCCACTCCAGCTCGTTGCCGTTGTTAATGAACTCCAGTGAGTCGGTCTCATCGGGGGTCTCGATGTCGTCTACGTTGATGTCCAGGTCGTCGGGCGTTTCCAGATAATCGTCAGAGAGCACCGACCCCTCGCTCTGATCCAGGGACAGGTTCATGTCGGGGGCCACCAGGGTGCGACGTTTGTGCTGGGCCACGGTCTCTCCCACATTCAGACTGGCAGGGGGGTCTGAAATCATCGGAACAGCAAGGTCTAGATGTAACATGAAGCGGTTATAAAACTGTTTTAGATTCAATGCTGTGAATTTGTTTTAGTTACATTTCCTGTTGTCAGTGAGGCCACATGAAGAATCCACATCTCCATCTTCTGGAAGAGGCCTTAACAAGGACAAGAACAACAACAGAGACATGAATTAGAAATAAACCGACAGTTTCTCTTTGTTCTTTGCTTTCATGAGGCTTCTTCCATATTTTTGATTGCTCGCAATTTAAAATCATTTTAAAAGCACAGTGAAATAAAGAAGTTGAAACAGTATTTCTTGACATTTGGCTGTTTCCCTTCAGAACAACACCAGTAATTACCGTCACCTCTCTAATGTTACAGTATGAAGACGCACAATGCTGGGTGACTATATTTAACACACAAACTCCACAAGTCCGGGCTTGTAGTTTGACTAATTGCTGTTATTACGTTGTCAGTTGCTTTGTTGAGGTAAGTTTAAGGCGGCACCCACAGACATTAAGGAGTGGATTCAACAATGGAGACCAGATAGACTGCTCTTTTGTCTTTCATTGCTCACGTAACACACAACAACATGAAGGAGAGGGCACACCTGCCATCACCTCAGCATTAAACACACACGGGTGATCGGTGCTGTTTGTTAAAGCCTGAGCACCAACCGGACAAACTGTGCACACAGACGCAGACTCTCTTCCCCCCTCTCTGTTACTTCTACAAACGCAGGATTTACCTGGGGAAGTCCTCATCCTGCCACTCGTCCTTGACCTCCATGCTGTCCATGCGTAGAGTGGCTTCGGCTGTTCCCATCCTCTGCTGGTGAGGACAGGCTTCAGCTCTCTGAGGTTGACACACATAGGAAAATAATGACCCTCAGTGGAAAACCAGGGAGGAAAACACACAGCGCGTGACGCCGTCTTGGAGCAGCACTCCACCCTTCTCGTACATCAAGTGCAACTCTGGTGATTTCATCAGGATTAACCGACTTTTGGCTTGAAGGCGTGGAGGTTGAAAAGATGTGAGTGTTTACCAGGCAGGGAGGGTGTAGAGGAAGGAATCTGGCAGTTGTATTATGGGAAATGTAGGATTTACTATCACACTTCTCTCATTGGCCTCTGCTTCATTAATCAGCTGGAGTTATCATCTTAAATTTATTCCTTCAAGAAAGTAGAAGCTGGTTTCAACTGTAATGAATGCGTCTTGGAAGCAGCAGCACAGCGCTGGTGTTATGAGGAACTACACCAAACAACAAATGTAGAAATAATCTTATCAATTTCTCTTTCCAATCTAAGTTATTTTTCACTATGGTTAAATGAGCTGTGAAAATGAGGCAAAACTAAACCCCACTGGGTTTGTTTCCCCCACGTCCCTGAGGCAGGAGACAAAAATAAAACTCCACATTGCTCATTCCAGCCCTCAGGGTGGAACAAGCAAATCACAAGTGATGGTACAAAGCAGATCAGTGATCTGATCTGAACCTCCATATTTTGCATAACCAAACTAGAATGGCACTCAGTAGAGCACATTCCTCCGCCAGGGCCCAACACTAAGATTCAAAGATCAAAAAAAATGTTTTTTTTATCAAGCTCCATGAATCATTCCCTGGGAAATCAGTGAAATTGTCCCTGGGTTAAAGAAAGTGATGAAACATTCCTGGATGTGCACAAGATTTTAAAGGGTTCTTCTCTGACCCTAATTGCATCCTTCCATCAAATTACTCATCCGACCAAAACAAGCTACAAACAAAAGGACATGACCTCCTTGGCATATTTAATCAGAGATGCCGGGAGGCTTCATGTCGTTTACTGACACATCATGTGAAGCTTCACATGCATCATATGTGCACGCTTACGACAGAAATGCATGTTATGGGGGAGGAGTGACTTTCCTGCATCGCTGTCCCAGTCAGAGTTCAGGCGGCAGCAGACGTTACCACAGTCCATTTGTCCACTGGGACGGCACTGATGTGCTGCAGCGACTCACACCAGAGCACGTATGGAAAATCAGCCAATGTGGACTAAAAGGTGCAGGGCCTCCGGCGGCATGGATCTGCTGGAGCGCTGGTGTTTACAGTGAGCTACCTCGAGTGTTGTTGGGCTTAGCGGGGAATTCATTAACTGCTACTTTCATAAAAACCTTCGGGTTCAATCATCTTCCTCTGTTCTCACACACATAATCTTTTAAAACGCACCATGGGAGGAAAGGCCAAATTAAGGATGAAGGACTGAGAACCAAGCAGAGAATTCACACGGAAAGGGCAGATCAGTGCGTGAGGTTCGTTGTCGGTGCAGATGTCTCTCTCGCCGAGGCTCAGCTGCTCATACACTGAACCGCACAATGATGAGTTATGTTGCTGCAGCACGTGTTTGCTGGGGATTTGTGTTCCAGATGGCAGAGCTGCCTTAATTTACCCAACAGTAACTTGTCAGCACAGACTTTCACTGCTGCTCGGCCAATCAGACCTGACAGTGGAGAATCGGCCCCAGAGAAGGAAAGGAATCTGCTGTTTGATGCCCAACAACCAGGATGAGCTTCCCTTTCTGAAGCATAATGAAACATGAATGTTTATTTGAACTAAGAGGCAACTGAGAAAGTTCATTTCACTGCCAGACATTCCTTTACAAATGGATTCACCTATTGACACAGCATCTGAACACAATGTGTCCTCTGTGCCTCACACCAGCGCAGGCTGAGAAAAACATCCACTCCAGCTGTTAACGCAGAGAAGACTGAGTACTCACATGCTGTAGAGAGGAAGGACGCTCTTCTGTGTTCTGACAGCTTCCCTCTGCTTTCAGATCCTTTTTTTAGAGCTGCTGCTTCCAGGTGAGCGTCATCACTGTTTACATCTGCAGGTGGGACGAGGCTGTATCCTGATGCGGCCAGAGCAGGCTGAGGGACGAGGCGTGCTGTCCTCCTGCAGAGAGGAGAGGAGAGGCAGGGTCATCACACGTCAGGCCCCATCCTTCTCTCGTCTTTTCAGTATTTCCTCTGCTGGACAGATCCTGTGCTATTTTTTTTTTTTTTTTGACAAAAGATAATCCCCACTCGGAGCTTTTAGCTTGTCTCATGATGATCACTCCCTCTCATTTATACTCCTGCTCCTCTCCTCCTCCTCCCTCCCTCCCTCCCTCCACACACTCATAATGCCCCTACCCTGGGGCTTTAATCCTGCTGTGATGATGTCATCCGTGTGGAAGCAGTGTTATGGCCGTTATGTAATCACACATGCCTACCTTCTCTTTGATTCCCTGGAGGCCACTCGGAGTCACAATCATCTGTTTTCTGTTCCCTCACAGTCAATCCATGTTGCATCCATCGTTTCCAATATGATAATCTTCGTATGAGCTGGAAAACACTGAGTTATCTACTTCACTGCTGTTTCCAGGCAACAGCATCTTCCCCCTTCTCTCCCTCTCAACCTCCCACACGCACACAGCTCCTCTCTCTCTCTCTTGCTTTTTCTCACCATTTATTGTAAGCTCTCTCCTCCTTTATGAAACCCCTCCTCATCTCACAAGCCATGACGCTCACCCCCTCCTCCCCTCCCCTTCCTCTACTGCACTGAGCTCAGGCCAATGTCAGTAAACACAGACTGGCTCTCTCTGGCATTGCACTTGTTACCCCCGTTGGAAGGAAGCAGAGAGTTTTCATATTCTCCTCCCAGATCCATGATTTAAAAATATTCTCAACTCCACTTTGCACAGTGGAATGTGCCCACGTGTGACTGGAAGCATGTGTTTTCCTGCAGGTCCAGGGCAGCGTAGGGTTTTGCCAACACTCTGAACTTCTGTGTTGTTTTGAGTGCTTCACAAATGCTTTATGCAGAGTGAACTCACACCAGAATACTTTCAGTTCCAGGCATGTAGTGTGCTGTGACAAAAATGTTGCACCATAAATATTTAACAGTTCAATAAAGGCCTGTATATGCAGCATGTTTAACTGGGTCACTGGCTTTCCTGCCACCAGATGGTGGCAGAGTGCTCCCTATGAAAAACCTTTACTACTGCAGTGAGCTATGTGTAATCTATACAAGACATTTTTCTTCAAGATTTTGCTGCTCCTGCCAATGTACTACGTCTGCCAATCACTGCCTATATTCCAGATTAACTAAAGTATCATAAACTTGATCTCTTCTGTGTTGGTCATCTTCACAACCTGCCCTACCAGCAGGAAGAGGATTCCTACAGGTACACAGAAATGAGGAGGCTCCATAAACATAGAAATATTATAGTGATGGTTGGAGAGCAACACAAACCTTATTAGGTCTAGAAAAGCGTCTGCGTTCTGCACAGCCTCCACTCTACCACCAGAGGAGGCTGAGGTGTTCCTGGACCAGTTCCCTGGCTGTATGATAACAGAGACACCAGTGAACACAACAATAAGTATGAGCATGTGGTAGCAAAACGCCCTCAGTCCAATTCTCCCATAATCTTTCCTGCCCACAGTCGACAGGCCTGATGAAAAGAGGAGATGCATATACTGTATAAAAGTTAACCTGTCGAATTTGTACATAATGGATCAGTAGTTTATTGGGCTGAAAACCTGATTCACTCTGTCAAATATTAGAATATAAATATAAATATAGACATTCTGTCTTTTGATATTTATAGTAGATTATTCAAAAATTACACACACAATGATTAATGGGTTTATTCTCTATAGCAGTGGTCCCCAACCTTTTCTGTACCATGGCCCAGTTTAATGTCTGACAATATTTTCACGGCCCAATCGAAAGGTGTAGCAGATAAAAACAAAATAAAATAATAAGATCGGCATTAAAAACTGTGGTATTTTCTCTTTAATAATAATAACAATAATAATGAACAAATTATGTGAATTATGTAATTATGTAATTATGTAAATTATGTGAAAAAACAAAATAATGGAAATTATTTATTCTTTCTGTGCGGCCCAGTACCAAATGACCCACGGCCCACGGGTTGGGGATCAATGCTCTATAGTGGTGACAGCTACCATCTTTGACAGCCTCACTTTTACACACAGAGGACACTCCAGCCATGAGTGTGTTTAGCCATTGTGTTCATTATTAACTGGAGCTATGACGACATGAAATGTGGTTCAAACAGTGTCTTTGAGACTGAAAATCAGATTCAACCCAAGTGTTCAACTCCAGTGTGCATTTCACCTGAAATGAGACTAGAAACGATGAGCGGAAGTATCAGCATCTGCAGGATTCTTAGTGAGTTAGTTAGTGAGTTACTGTGTCATAAGGCAGATTTCCAAACTTAACTAAAACAAGGCAGCAGGTCAGGTTGTGTTGTAAAACTTACCTGATGCAACAGCTGTAACTGTGAGAACAGGAAAGGGATTTCTCTTCAGGAAACTCACAATATTACATCTGTCGTATGTTGGAATTTCCTGAGGTTCTGCAACTTCCTCTGAGTCCAACTCAGACTGATGAGAGGTTGTTTCCATCTCTTTCAGTGTTGATCCTGACAGACTGTGAAGACAGACAGTAAAGAAGTGTTTGGTTTTAGTGTTGACTAAACTAATCCTATTAATGTTTTTCAAGTTTTTCAGAGAAGGACAGCAATGGTAAAATAATGAAAATGACCTTGGGGTTAAATATAGAAACCAAACAGTGACAAACCAATGTCATGACGGAAGTAGGTCAACAGAACTATTAAACGTGACATTCTCACATTTGACTGGCATGTAAATAAATTAAGTAAACAAATACATGAATTTATAAAAGTTATAAAGATCACCTTTTTAAATGTTAGTCCTCACCATAATTTGAAACCCAGCCTCTGGTAGTGAGTGTAGTCAATAGGTCAGAAAGTCCAGTGTCTATTTTTCTCGTGGCAGATGAACAAGTTTTCCAACAGTCACTTTACAACATGAAACATCAACTTTGAGTCTTTGTCAAAAGGATTGTTTTATTTATTTTTAGTCTATTTTCGTTTCCTGTATAATTTTGAGAACTGTTAATGGATTTTATTTCCATAAATTAATATTTTTTATTAATTACTTTTATTATTATAAAGTCCAATGTCACAATTCTTTGAGTTAAATAATAATGTGACTTCAGTCTATCTGAGTGGATAATAATTTAAACAGATTCTATATATGATTATATGTAAATCCTAAAAGCTTAACGTGCACAGCCTCATTAGTTCTGTGTTGGTACAAGGGTTTTAGGTCACCGAGGTGTTAAGTCAACTGTGTCCTTAAAATACTGAGTCTCATGAGGACAATATGACGAAGGTGGAGGGTGGTGGAGCTAATCAGTGAGATTTTAAGCATCTTAGAGCAACTTGAGTCTGTTTTAAATCACAGGGTTAGCTTAAGTCACAGTTACAAATCTACAAGTGACACAATCTGATCATATCTGACTTTCAGGCATCAACCAAGGAGTAGTTTGAGATATTCTTTTGGAATCAGTGGAAACCATTGAATCAGATAAACACACAAACCAGTATACCAGGGCTAAAACCCAACACTGGCAGAGGTAATTAATGTGGAAGCAGACAGCGCCCCTTCAGCCTGAGGGTCTTCCTCCTGCTTCTTGTTTACAAAGACTCTTCATTGTCTGTTGGCTGCCAATTATGAGCTAAGCTCTTGAGAGGTTTTACTCCTGCCACAAGTTATTGATACAGTCTGATCATCTCAGCACACATCAGCCTAGGTTTCCCTTCGAGAAGTCTGAGTAGTGTCTCCTGTTGTTAATTTCTTGATTTAGACATCAAATTTAGATTTTTACTGTATACTCTATTCTCCCCAGCCCTGTAGGATTAAATAATATTTATGTGAAGAGCATTGCGGGAACAAGTTGAAGAGCTACGCCACAGGAGGAAGATGAAGATGATTAAGCAGAACAACATGGGAAAGAAACGCTGGAATCTAAAGGCTTGTCCGGGGAGAAGTTTGAATATAACCACACCCTGCTGGTGGAAGAAAAGTGAGTAAGCAAAGATGCTAACAAGAAGCCTGGCTACAATGCTAAAACAAATCATCTTTATGACTGAACAGGAACTGAACTGAAGTCACACCTAAAATATATTATGCACCATGAATCAATTTCTTTGGATAGAAGGGGCTTTGTAAATTGACTTTCCTCTGAAATAACATCAGAAAAAGGACTTTGTCTTAAACATAATATTGAGATGTAGTATTTCATGGACCAAAGGTGTGTATAATTCATCTGGGAAAAGTCTTTGTGAATTGGATAGCATAGAAAATATGACCTACATATCTATAAGCAGGGATTAGCAGGTGTGATTAGTTTTACTGTCTGTGGGCTCCTGCTTCATGTTTGTCTCAGAACCAACCAACATAAAAACTTTTTATTTTTAATTGGAAATCCTTGAAATCCTATCTCTTGCTCCAATTCTCTGTGATATTTTTTAGCAAACTCCTCCAGATGTGGTGTATCTGCCACAAAAGACAAATACATTGTTGTTTCAATACAATCTTGTGACTTGTGACAAAACAAAATAATTATAATTAATTACAAAAAATTGAATGAACTACTTATTCGTTTAAATTTGAGTCGACGTTTTTTTTACGTAAGTGTGCCGGCGTGCATTAGGCCGTTTGAACTAGTTCCCCAATGGCGTTATGTGATGCATGTGTGACATCAACGGATGGGAGCCAGGCTTAAAAGGTAGCTTTAGGTGGGGGTTTATTTTCCCGGCGCTCAAATTAGCCAGAGAAGCAGATTAGGCTCTGTGTGCAATAACTCATCAGGGCTCAGTTTCAAGAGGTGCCATTAAACAATAAATAATAAATGCAGTGCGCTTTAAAACAATTATTATTTAATCACTTTACACTCACAGGTAATGCAGATGTGCGAGCATCAACAATTACCACGTTAAAAGGGAGTGTTTATTGATTGCACAGGATGTCCTGTGTTGGTTTTGTTTCGTGTATAGAATTATATTTGAACATTATTCGAGCTCTATCCACATCTAATACGAATTCAAAGGTATTAGACAGTAGCTTCTCTACTATTTCAGTGTGTCAGTTTTTTAAAACTATATATATTTTTTTTAAATTAACAGATTAAACGGATATGTCAAAACTACAATGTGATTACAGATAAATCTATTTCAATATTCAGAATAAAAGTCCACATTTGGTTTTGTCAGTATCTCGGTCTGTGACTGACTCACAGTTCCAGACAGTGACAACCCTGCTGTATAAACATTTCAGTGCCTCACAGAGTCTTTAGCACAAGCAGAAGGAATAATGTGAGAGTGCAACGCGGTCAAAGAACTTACAGACACCAAGTAACTGCAAATCCGTGCCAAACTGCAGCTCTTGGTTCAGATAATCTTATTAAAACTGAGTCTGGGCCTGAGCAGACCACCCTTGTATAGACGCAGATGAAGTTTGGTACAAAACGCCTTGAGATAATATGGGTTTTGATTTAACAATTTTCAAATGAAACTGAACTCAACAGCTGATGACATTATAACCGGTGATGTAATGGGCTGTAATGGGCTGTCAGTGCTTTAACAGAAGTGGTTGTTTTAAGATGGAAGAGTTGGATCAACTGAAATTGCAAACAGAACAGAGAAAAAACTGGGAGAGAAACCAAACAACCATATCAGAAGATTGGAATGACAATGTGGAGGGGGTCAGTGAGACCTGGGTTGGTATCACATGGCCTTGTACCTGTGCAGGTGAGAGTGAATCTGGATGTGGATTGCCTTTTTTGGCATCTTCTGTTTTGTCTCTGTTCATGATGCAGAGTAGCTGAAGCACTTGTCCAGGTGACACAGGTTGCTTGATGTTGGGTTTTGATCTGAAAAACCAAATGAGAAAAGTCAGGTGTTGTTTAGGAATAAACTGCAATTGTGGGAAGAACGACAAAAAAAACAAGGCAGTGGTCATTTCATAGAGAGTCATGAAGGATGAGGACGAGCCAACAGATTAATACAATCATGTTTCATGGTGGGAGCTCATTGACTCAGTGCTCAGGTGTTACTACTGTCAATCGTTTTCCCTTGCTAACCACATTACTGTAATGTCCATGGGTAATGCTGCTGATGACAGGACACTGATCTTTAAGGAAAGCTTTACTCAAAGTGAGCTGCTTCTTTGTCTACCCTCTAACCTCTTAATATACGGTGCCTATGCTTGGTCACACTTGTTTGAGCTTAGGCTTCTTGGACAAGGTGGAGTGAGGATAAAGAGATTTGGGACACATCAAACATGACTAGAAGGTTACTATTATTCTAAATGTAATTAACTCCTTTCACAGAGCACTCAAGACACTGCCACACTTCAGACTGCCAGAGATGACACTGACCTCCCAGAAGACCTTGCAAAAATGGTGTATAAAGATGAGGGAGGAGAGAACCAGGATCCATTCCTCCATCAGTTCCAAAACATGGATGCAGATACACTGAACAGTATTTCCTGATACAGGATTTCCCCCTGACCTATACCTCATTGTAGGACAAACAGTGGCTTAGAATAAGCACATTGACAATGGTTTAGTACATTAAAACTTCAAATCAATATTTTTTCCCCTGGATATGTGTGAACCTTACTTGGGCAGCCATTTTGAATTAATTGTACCTATAGAACACATTACAAGGCATACTGCATAATCTAGGATTAGTACCTCTACACTGATACCCGCTTGTCCTCCTCTCTTGACTCTTATATGTGGAATGTTTTGGCTGATCTTTTAGTTTTTACAGAAATGTAATGTTACTTTTTAAAGTGGCACCATTATGGAAGATTTTCCTTTTCAAGTAAAAAATAAAAAAAAAGCTACTGATATTGAACCAGTACATCTACAACACTAGGAGCTTCACGTTCAAACTGATCACATGACCAACGTTTACCCTCCCTTTCCATTGTCTCCCTGTCATGCCCCTGCTGCTCACCATCCCCCTTTCCCCCATGTAAGCTGACACAGCTCCTTTAAACATTAGCCGCTTTCTTCCTAATAGGATCCCAGGGGCTTAAATTGTCATCTGATAAAACTAAGGAGCTTGATGGCTATGCTGCACCCTCTTAACCAATTTGTACTCAATTAGGATAATGGGGAAACAAGCAAAGAGGGACAGCTTTAATATATCAATGTGATAAAATGATTATCAAGTCCCCTTATCTATGACTTGGCTGGTATTACAGCATGATCTTATAGTAATATTTCTCATTGATGAAATGGACATCAGGATTGGATGTGAAAATCTATTATCGGTCAACAATGTCGCAGAAATTTCAAATATGGATACAAGATTGGGACATTCTGACTTATTTAACAAGTTTAAATAACCACGGATCATTATAGGCTGAATTCCATGTACGTGTGTCACTTCAAGGCCACAGCATGTGTTGCACAAGCTAGCATGCTAATGGAACTAAGCTATTAATAAAGCTGAACCACTGATACACACCAGTGGTTTGATGCAACACAAACATGCTTAAGTCAACAGAAAACACTTCTTCCTGGTATTCTCTGTATACCAATTATTTACATGCACTGATAGGATAAGACCGGTTTTAGTGACACTTAAAACTTTACAAGGTGTTTGCTGTACACACACACACAATAATTGGTTCCTCTCTTGTTTTACAAATGAATATCCTGAATCCCAGTCACAGTGAATCTTCTCACCTACTTCACTAATTAATGAGACTAATCATCATTCCCTAAGTCCATTGACTCTCTTATGATATCAGCTTACTAAGGCAATTAATGCTCCTCTCAATGTTTTGCTTTGTCAAAGTCTATTTTAAATCAAGTTGCAAAATGTTTAGCCTGAGTCAAAACTAAAAGATATTAAAATAAGTATAGTCTTCTTATGTATTGATAAATACATCAACATGCAAATGAGCTGGTTGTCCCTGTTTTGTTTTGTTTTAATTATGCATAAAATAAAAATCAGAAAAATCTACCTCAAAAAACACCTCCCTTGGCTGACTGTCTTACCTGGCTTATTGTCATCATATGGTGGCAACCTACTTCACAGATAATCCTCCCACAGAGGCACCTTTAAATTCTTTACTTCATGTGTCTGTTAGGAAAGCTTGTCACTGTCAGGCAAAACTAATGGGCTTTGCGGTTTCTGCTTTCTTGGAAAAGTACCTTGCTGACCATGAAAAGGTGCAAGGCCAATGCCACTTAACCCATAGGCAATCTGCCCAGAGAAAGCATTGGCAACACAGCCGAGTGTTGCCAGATGGCTTTAAACTTGTTGGCGTTGAAAATTCTTTAGCTGCTTAGACATGTGCCCTTCCTACGAACAAGTGTGAACACGGTTGTCACTCTGACTCATAGAAAGGTGAGTTGATTGATGGAAGACCGTTCATTGAAACATGACCAAGAAGGCCTTTTAAGTTATCTTTGAGTCATATATTTTTCACTGTTCTGAGTGATGACGGCTAATGATATCAAGTGGTCGGAAGTTGTCATATATACTTTCAATGATCCGTAAAGTGGATAGCAAAATATTTTTTCATTATACAAAATCTAAAATCTAAAATGATGCGAGTTGTAATATCAGAAAAAAAAAGAAAAATTGTTTCTTAAGTAGATATGCACAAAAATGGCACTCCACTTTTCTCATGATGGTGTTTGTGCTTGACGTGCAAAGAGCTCCTAAATATACCTTCAAATACAGGAGGAGTGAGGTCAGAGGAAATCTCTAGTGAAGTCTTTGGGCTCATTAAGGATAGGATTGATCTCTGCAACACCTCCCGGAGTTGCCAAAGCTTCAGTTCTGCCAAGTGGCAAAGTAGAACTGTGTAGGCTGCAGGATGCAACACCCCAACCCAATTCCAACTATGGACAATCGGAGGCAGTGCAACAATTTTACAGTCTGACCGGCCATGCTGTTTGTTTATTTATTCAACACATGTAAACAATATGATTTGAGTCACGATTGCAAATGAGACACATTAAAGGGATGATTGGAAGCAGGTCCAACATTGGTTTTGTCCACTAATTGGTCGTGTTTGAATTAATTAGGTTAAACTAGGCTAATTAGGTTGAAGTAGGTTAGAGGCTTGTTCATTTATCACTTTGCCTAACCAGACCTGCATTTTAGCTCATCGCTCATGTGCCTTGTTGCTGGTCATCGTAATGTAACCACGAAAACTGAAGCATCAATCATCTGCTCTATTATTACTATAGTTCAGTGCATGTCATTACTTCTGTACTATTTATAGCAACAGTAAATGAAAAACTAATGAATTAGAGAACCATCATAACAAAAATTAAGCCTGTTCATTTCCCCCCACATAACAATCCAGTGTAATAAAAATTTGCTTTAAAATGCATGTGATTCACTTCTTTGTTTCATTTCATTATTAAAGTCTGCCGCTCCAAACATCGCTGCTCACAAAGAATTAGGTGCCCACTTGAATTAAACTATTTTATGAACAGTGTGTAGTCATTCAAATTAAAAGTCCATCTCTGTGTCTTTTCTCCCTTACATTGTCTATAATGAAAGGATTAGTGGAAACTCTCAGTGCGAGCCATTATCTTTCAGACAATAGATTTTTTGAAAGAAAGTTTTGTCGAGGCTTCATTAGCAATGGCCTCCCTCTGTGGTCTGAATGCAGGACACATTTGGAGCAATTACTTGACCAGAAAACAACTGTCAGTCATTCTTAAAGGGGAAGGATTCCAATTAATAAACCTCTTAAACCCTTTGGTTTTACTACCATTCCCCCCACAAGCTTTGGTGTCTGGTGTGGTTAAGGAGAGTTTTTTAAAGTGGGGAACAACATTATCTCCGCTTGTTGCTGAAGACTCCCAGCAGTCGCTGCTTTGCTCACTTGTGTGCAGGGGATTTCAAGGACTTAACTGGGAGTAACAAGTGCCTCCACTACACGTAGTTAGAGTCATTAGTCTACTTATGGACTATGTAGACACCATGTGCGTTGCAGGACTCTGAAGAAAGGTAAGGTTACTTTATGTTCATCTGTGTGACTTCTGATAATCATGACATATTTGATGAAAGGGTTTCTGTAAGGCTCATTATTTCACTAACAGATGAAATACTGAAAGATATTGCAGGTTACTTAGTGCTGCCTGTCAAAAGGCTCAAATGTCTCATAGCAGACGTAACTCTTTAAAGTAAAAAGTATTGTGGAATACTTTTGAAAGACATTTGAAATATACTCAGATCCAAAACTGAATTCTTTATATATATAGAATGTTTTTATTTTAACACAATCGCTGTAATTATGACTAGTATTGAAAACTGTGCTAGCACAAAATTCCTCTGTGAAGTATCACAACAGATAAGATATTCACATAATTATTAAAATACTTCAACATGCTTAGTAATACAGGTATCATGTCTAATTTATAATATGACAGTGTGTTAAGAACAGTAATTACTTTTTAAATATAAATTCACAGCTTCACTCTATTTGTCTTTTCACTCACAGCTGAAGATGCAAGTTTGCTCTGCTTCTGTGGAAACAATATATTGAATGTCACAGAA
The DNA here is from genome assembly GCA_016785235.1 of Pseudorhombus dupliciocellatus. Taxonomy (NCBI): domain Eukaryota; kingdom Metazoa; phylum Chordata; class Actinopteri; order Pleuronectiformes; family Paralichthyidae; genus Pseudorhombus; species Pseudorhombus dupliciocellatus. Next base: position 1,629,331 of record JAFBJW010000050.1, read on the forward strand.
GTTATCCTTAAAGGATACGGCCCCCATGCTTCACATAATTCTACTCCATTGCACGTGAAGCACAACCCAAACAGCTCTGTACAGCAGCTGCTTTGCTTAGTCCCACTTTGTCACATTCCAGTTTTTTTCGAGGAGAAGAAAAAGTATTTACAAAGGATCGGATGCATTTGTCAATGGATGCCCTTGGAATAGTGGACGATAGTTGCCTGGACAACTATGACATTGCAAAAAGTGCCGGGTCGAGCAGTGGAGGCAGGGTCCACAGCATTGATGTCATACTGGGATTCACTAAAGACCAGGACCCTTTACTCCATTCGGTAGGAGATGGTGACAGCCAAAAAGCCAACAGGGAAAACCCACATCACCCTGAAAAGCAGGGCCAACTAGATCCATACGGGCACCTTCCAGAACTGGGTGACAGCTCCCAACACTCTTCCTACCACGGTGAGTATTTTAAGATTTAAAACAGCTAGAAACTCCAGCAAATGTCTGTGAATTGTCATAAGCTCAGGACATATTGTCATGAACCATGCACCGAGTGGAATTGGAGCGGAACTAAGTTTGTCAGAGTATAGTATACAATACTCCCACAAAGTTTCCCACAGTTTCAGATGAGCGCTCCTCCATAAAAGTTAAAAATGCCAACGTTTTTTGTGTGAATTTATCGTTGGGTGCATGGATTAAATATTTGTTTCAATAATATAATTTATGCATGCTTACACTGTAATCTCAAGAAAACATGCTCAGCATTGTGATATAACTTTGATCAGTGTCCGAGCTACGTTGTTGATTCCTGATTTTCTCCCATGTCCCAGTTAGAGATAACAAGTGTGACATAATCACGTGTAGATTCTGTGTTGACCTGCTAGCTATACAAAGCTGACATGTTTTTTATAATGTTATGTCACAAACATGTGGCAGCTGATGACGTACTGTTATGTTCCATTCAATTGTTTTAGTACTGTCTCTAAGCGACACACTTGACTGGTTAATGTCATTAGCTTCACTTGTGCTCTTGTTGTTTGCATCAAGAGAAAAGTCTATTGTGCTGATTTGATCTGTTGCAGTGGTCACTTTGGGAAGCTTCTTTGGATTTGATTTATGTTTGCTCAAAGTCAGATCTTGGAGGACAGTGGTTAGAAATCAGGGATGTTAATAGAGACATTTTCAGTCTTTTCAGAGTTCGACATTTAAACTTTTCTGAGCCTGAGCCAAAAGCTACAATGAAAGCGGTTAAAGTACTATAGAATCATGATACTATCAAATCCAAATTTATTACAGAGTTTTTCCATTATAGATCTGGCACAGTGTGAATATGGCGTGTTATGCACATGAATGGTAAATATAGACAGCTGATTATCAGAGCAGCAACATACGGTATGCCAACAGTACAATAACCATCAGACTACAGTAATCACAACAGACAGATAGTGGGTGAGCAGGCTTCAGAATTTCTGGTCAATGGACACTCACACCGTGGTGACAATTTGCTTTTGCTATAATCTTTTACTCATCCAAGATGCAGATTCTCAGAATGTGTACTCAGCACTACTGCTGATATAGAAAACTTGTGTTAACACTGAGAAAAGTCATCCCATTCTTTCTATATGAATGGTTGGTGTATGCTTTACATATGACAACAAACTCAGAACACAACATTTTTGCTACCAGACATCCTTCTTATTGCAAACCAGTGATCTGTTGACCATACAGCCGAAAGTGATTTGAAAAAAAAAAAAAAACTTTGATGCACAGGGCTCACATGCTCTACACCAATTTCTTGGAACACACAATATGGACTATAACTGTTTACTCAACCTGTGCAGAAGCCAACTTAAGTCCCTTGTTAGATTAGAGGAGGCGGGCACTTGCAGCTTTAACTGGTAGCATCTGTTACCATGGGATTACTGCAAAGAAAGAAATCAGTGAAAGACGTTGTCATTTGGACTCACTGAACCCCCGGGGTTCACAAACCATCAAGTGCATAAAGGCTCATCAGTCATTAAGCTGTTTTATCACGAGGAGAGTTAACGTTTCACTTTTTGATCAGACTGAATATCCAAAATATTCCCTATTATTTTTTAAATAACTACACAGGTAAAGGTGTTTTCTTCCAGTAATATGTTTTTGTCCTAAGATATTGTAAAGGATGAAGTAGTTTTCATTCAGTTTTTTTTTTTTTTTTTTTAATGAAGTCATAAAGAATATGTAAGAGAGAAAAGATTGGGGTCTAGTGATGATAATTCTAATTTTTTTATTGTCATAAGTATTTCAGACTGAACCAAATAATAGGTTGGAACCAATATGTTGTCTTGAATCACTATCACAAGGCTAGATGTCAGATCCCAAAGATGAATTGATATGTCATGTTATTGGAGAGGCCCCTAAACTGATGGATTTGGCTTTGTGGTTTAGACCATAGCCTACGTATGCTTACTTAGATCCTTAATTGCTCTTTTAGCTCAACCTTGCCCTGCCCTGCTGTCTTTGGCTTTACTCTGCCAAATAAGATTTGTGAACATGGTGGTGTTGCCAAATTTAAGGGCTGCTTAGTGGCTTGATACCAGTTGCACGCCACTTAGTTGTTGTTACATATGATTCTGAAAGGTGAGGATGGACATAAATACCCAAAACCTGAAACATTATAAATGGGTGAATATTTAAAACACTTAAACTTTCCCTTTTGAATTCGGAAAAAGATTAAACTTAATGCTTTATTTTCTTCATTACAGAATCAGACCTCTTCTCAGGTGACAAGTGTGATGGAGAAATGAGTGACCTGCAGAAGAACGTGGACGATGAACAGGGGTCTCCAGAGACCATTAAAGATGAAGAGCACACTAAAAAGAAACACAGAAGAAATCGTACCACCTTCACCACCTATCAGCTCCATGAACTAGAGCGAGCCTTTGAGAAGTCCCACTACCCAGATGTCTACAGCCGCGAGGAATTGGCAATGAAGGTCAACTTGCCTGAGGTCCGAGTACAGGTAAAGACTCTATAACACCCGAGTGACACACATTAATCATTAAATATTAGCTTTGCCAGCTCTTCTGTCTCTGTGCCATTGCCTCACTCTCATCTCATTTCATTCCTCTATGTCCAGGTGTGGTTTCAGAACCGAAGGGCCAAGTGGCGCCGTCAAGAAAAGATGGATACTAGCACCATGAAGCTTCACGATTCCCCCATGCTATCCTTCAGTCGCCCATCGATGCCTCCCAACACTGGTCCTGTGGCTAATACAATGCCCCTAGATCCCTGGCTGACCTCGCCCATCTCCAGTGCCACGCCTATGCATACCATCCCAGGGTTCATGGGCTCACCACAGGGCTTGCAGCCTGCCTATCCGAGCCATGGCTTTCTCAACACCCCACCAGGCATGGTCCAAGGTATGCAGCCCATGGGCCCACCTCCTTACCAGTGCCCTCCCAGCTTCAATGATAAATACCCGATGGAAGATGACAGGAGTTCCAGCATTGCAGCACTCAGGATGAAGGCCAAAGAGCACATTCAGTCAATGGATAAAACTTGGCAGCACATGTGATGTGGTGCGGCACTATGGACGGATTATTCATCCTCTCTCGTGAATGTTTACAAACTGCTTTTCAGCTGTTAGTTTCATGTACTGATGAACAGGATACATGACACCAAAGGCATTTGAGAGTCTCCTATTTTTTCAAGAATGCTGATAAGCAACTCTCACATTGGACTTCTTGTGATTTTTTTGTTTTAAAAATTCACAATAAAATCTTGTTAATTTGAACAAACAATGTTTTAGGAAAAATGATCAAATCTCTGGTTTCTCTGGTCATTTTTTTGGTTGGGCAGGAGATGTTTGTTTCTTGAATGAGAGAATATCTTCAAAATGAATGTTTTGACACTTTAAATTAGTGTTTTTGTTAATTTTGTATATTTCTGACAAAGTTAAATACAGTATAGCATAAGAGAAATTTAGTAGAGCAACGTGGTCAGTATTACCAACATATTTCCATTTAGATTTATAATTTTCAGATTTCAAAACATTTATATCAGTTTGCTGTCTTAATCCAGTGGTGTTCTTTTTGTTGAAATATACTTTATAATTTCTGAACCTAACCCACACTACAGGTACCCGAGTGTAAGATCTTCCTGTTCCCTTAAAGTGATAACACAAGGTTAACATGAATGGCCACTGCACTGCACTTTCAGGGTGTTTGTTGGCATTTAATCCTTTAGCATTGCAATAAACTTTTGTTTGGTTGGCATTTTCACTTGGCCCATATATTTTTTCTGTTCTTTCAAACACTAAAACATGTAATTTAAAAAGCATTCCCCTTCTTTATTATAATTTAGGTTCAAAAGCAAGATGATTGCTTTTTAAAATCATTAAAATTCTCTTTTGGAGAACATAGAGTCTGAATGGGGGAGGTTATCGGAAGAAGTCAGAGAGCATAATCTGGTTGGAGGGCTAATTTAAACAGACAAGCATACCTCTTAACACCTAATTACTGCTTTTAAAGCGATTAACCCCGGATTTTCAGCCATAGACAGAATGCCCTCGGATGCCCCTGAAAACCCCTTTAAAAAACCTGATTAACTCCCCCTCCAACTTGCTCGTTTATATTATTTGTAAATTACAGATCTCTACATACCAATGTTACTCCTCCACGGTCTTGATCTGCATCCATATTGGTAAAGGGTGCCTCCTATTACAATGTTGATGCAATAGTCACTTGACTCAAATGGATTTAGATTGAGAAAGTTAATGAATGCTGGCAGCCCCTCTTACTGTTGGAAACTGTTGAACCACAACTAGGAGGAGAAGACAAAGTGTTTTACTGATGTGGAAGGCTGCTGTGTTCGCGAAACACTCTTTTCATAATTTCTTCTGTGGCGGTTGAAAAAGCCAATTTATTTTATGGGGTCAAGGGAAAAGATATCGCTAAGTGTCTTACCCAGGCTTTCAATGCTTTGACAATGCGTGTCATGAAGTTAAATGATCAATACCTGAATCAATATGACCTTATAGATCATACTTTTCTGTCATCAATTTCACAACCTTTATAAATGGCAACACCGGTTGTATAGGTTTTGCTGTTTATTTTGTTCTCATCACTGTTAACAACAGTGGAAGAAAGGCCAAAGAGGAACTTTTCTTTTTACTAGAAGAAACATTTATAAATACTTGTGGATGTTTGTTATTTTTTTCATCAGTTTTCAATATCATTATATACTAATTTCTAGTTCTTCCAAGTTTTTAAACTGTAATATTGTTTTTCCATGTGCTAAACATAGAATAAAGTTACAGTCGCACTAATGTAGAGGCACTTTGATTGTAGACCTTGTTTTTCTTTGCACACATCCATTAGTGAGCCACCAACATGACTTAGTGCCATTAATGAGCGCCGACATACAATAGGCCATGTAAGCTGTGACAGAACAAGCTGGCCTGATGGAGGCCTGTTGTGTTCGTTCAGGCCCGTGGAGCTTTGCCAGGCCGTTAGGCAGATGAGGCTCCACTCCATCAGGCCCAACCAGGGGTGTCAGGAGGCCCCGCCTGCTAGGCTGCAGAGGGCACAAGGGCTAAAGCTCTAATTGCCCTCCAGTAGCTCGTGTGGCTTAACTGCCCCAATTTATTTTGGGATAGAGGTTTGAGCACTGGTCTTTTTGCAGGATTTAGGAGAAACACAACTAGAAAAACCTAATCTAAAATATTCAAAACTACAAGTTGACATCAATTTCAGATTCTTCACAACCTCTATCAACATTAAAATAAGAATTTATTGGACATAAATTGTTCACTAAAAGTAACAATGGTGTGGTGTTAAGCAAGACACAACAGCAGAGGATATATAAAAGTTAACAAACAGCAAATAGCAGATAAGAATCCAAATAAAGTGTATTTCTTGCTCTCTCTGCCCTCTGACTTTCTTGGAATACTCTTATTTTGGATCGGCAAGAAATTCCTACATTTTCTCACCATTTTTATGCCTGATGAGTTGGGCGTAATAAATCATTAGAGGCATGTAGATGAAAAGTGTTTGACCGTGCTATATTTAGTGATAACCCTCTCTCACTACACCTTTGTCAAAAAGACTCAATGTAGCTACATCCAGAAATGACCAGAGACGCATTCAGAGCTAGTCATTATTGTTATGTTATTTTGCTTGGTCAAGCATGACCTTCGCTGGGGCCCAGGCTCTAGTTAACAGGCTGACTGGTGGGACGTGGTCCATGGTGGAAATAATAAGGGAAAAGAGCGGAAATAATTGGGTTTGATTAAGAACACTTTTCAAAGGGACACCATTTTCCCCTCCTGACATAATTGCGTAGAGCGTGTTTATGTGCGTGCGCATGTGAGTGTGGAGGGGGTGGGTGGAAGGGGAGGATGATGGCTGGCGCCAGTTGCTCGTCTTCATCCCACTCGTTATTCAGACAGTTACTTGCCTTACGCTCACTTATGTGATCTTTATATTTAAATATATCTTTATATCTCTGGTGAGCGATATTCAGCTGCAACATGTTAGTTCACCACTAGATGTCACCAAATAACACATACTGAAACTTAAATGTTGACACTGACCAAGTAACTCTTGATGATAAATGTTCAACTAACTTTGAAACTTATTAGCTTATTACTGGCCCTTTATATTTAGCAATTGCTTAGAAGTTATACTTATATTTTCATATATGACAGACTACTTTACCCAGTAGTGGAGTTAAGTTAGAAGGGATGGCCCAGCCCAGATAAGGCCTTATATGATCCATGTATAATATAAGTCTGTCTTATAATATATCCATGAGTGTAGGTAGCAGGCTTAATGAAGTGGGAGGGGGCTCAAGACACTTTCAGGTGAGGCTCAGTTAATGAAAGAGAACAAAAGACAGGTTAGCACTGAAGTTATCATCAGGAGATTGAGGAGTGGTGGTTCATCAGGGACCCCGGTGCTCGTCACTTTAAACGAACCAACACTGAGCCAACGAACCAACTGTGGCAGCAAACAAGCTGCAGCGTGGCTCATTAAAAGCAAAGACTAAAGCCGTTAATAATTACCTGGGGTAATGCTAGCTTACCTTGGACGTTAGCTTTCACTCAGCAATAACCAAACATCACCGCCGGAACAGCCGGGTTAAGCTAACACCAGGGCCTCGGGGACGCACCCTCAGGTCCGGGGCTCTTGGTGTTTGGCGCCATCTGCCGGGTGAATGCCACAATAACACGCGGACATGAAACAACCGACTCTGGATCAGTAAACCGCAGAAGACCTATGTTTCGTGGTTTACTGTGATTGGTCCAGACACAGCGTGTCCCCGGCCAATGACAGGGAGACATCTGTTCGCTGGAGCAACTCTAAAATACTCCTCGTCTCTTCCTCCTCTCGGTTTTCATTCAGCAGGCTTCCCCACCACCTTCAGCGGCAGCGGCAGCGCCAGAAGACAGAGATCTGTGGGGCTGAAGAAAGATGAAGGTCCTCGGTGTAGCAGCGGTGATGTTAGCAGTGTACTGCGCACATGCTAAGGTTTACCTTCGGGAGGAGTTCCTGGACGGTGGTGAGTTTTCGTTTTGTGTTCAGCACTAGCTGGTTGGACTTGAACACGTCGTGTAAAAATTCCTTGCATCCCATATTTGAAATTTTTGCAGGGTATTCCATATCGAAGCCTCCCTGTTATTATTGAGGCAAATGTAAAAAGCCGCATTTTCTGTTTCGTGCGTTAAAGTAGCTTGATAGCTAGCTAACTTTAGCAAGGCCCTGAAGCTAGCAAACCTAACGTCCACCCCGCTGAAGTCGAAAGTTCTCGACCACTTATGGACTCGGCAGGTTTAAAAAAAAACTGCAGTGATGTAAAGTTGTATTTTTATTTTTGTGTGTGTCTGGATGCTTCCTCTGGGGTTGACTCTCACCTGGTCTGTGCAGATGAGTGGAGAAGTCGCTGGGTGAACTCCAAACACAAGTCTGACTACGGAGAATGGAAACTGACGGCTGGGAGCTTCTACGGGGATGCAGAGAAAGACAAAGGTAAATCGTGATTAACTCCACACGAGAATCCACCTGTATTCATCTTTGCCTCTTCATTAGGTCCTAGAGAATACTGAGGTTGTTATACAGTGCATATAACAATCTGCATCACTAAGGTGATTAATGAAATGCTAGTCAAAGTGATTAACGTGGATTGGTTCTAAAGATTAACATGTAGAGATAAATGCATTACAAGAATAGTAAAGTGAATTTGAATATAATCAACACGTTACTGAAACAAAATGGTACAACATGTCCTCTCAGATCTCTGCAAGGCTCTTCCAGCAACTCTGTGTGTTATGGCAGAAAGCAGCATAGCTTAATTTATTGGTCATAAACAGCCTGACTCTACACACACAATTTTTACTGAGTCAAACAAGACACTTAACTGCCCTAACCTGGTGTAACCTCAGGGCCCAACCCAGCTTTAGAGGCATTTCGGATTCTGACACCTCTGCTTGATTGTTAATTATTTTTCCAATCTAAAGATATATTTACATATTTTATATTTCAGGTCTCCAGACCAGCCAGGATGCTCGGTTCTATGCCGCCTCCACCCGTTTTGAGCCTTTCAGCAATGAGGGCAAGTCTCTGGTCATTCAGTTTACTGTAAAGCACGAGCAGAAGATCGATTGCGGGGGTGGATATGTGAAGGTCTTCCCTGCTGATTTGGATCAGGCTGCCATGCATGGAGAATCCTCATACTACATCATGTTTGGTAAGTGATTATTGTTACAGTAGGATTTTAACAATAGTAAGATTTGGACAATGTTCTCATTTAATTCATTTCATCCAGGTCCTGATATATGTGGCTACAGCACAAAGAAAGTCCATGTTATCTTCAATTACAAAGGCAAGAATCATCTAATCAAGAAAGAGATTAAGTGCAAGGTAATTTTTTGTTTTGTCCTTCATAAAATGCAAACGTGCATCGCCTCTGCTTCAGCAGTTAAACCTACTAACTTTTTCTTACAGGATGACGAGCTTAGCCACCTGTACACACTGATCCTGAACCCAGATCAGACCTATGAGGTGAAAATCGACAATGAAAAGGTGGAATCTGGCAGTCTGGAGGAAGACTGGGACTTCCTGCCTCCCAAAAAAATCAAGGACCCCGAGGCCAAGAAGCCAGAGGACTGGGATGATCGTGCTAAGATTGACGATGCTGATGACACCAAGCCTGAGGTAGATGAACCTACTGTTATATGTTTATCAGTCTCAAATGTGGACAGGGGGCAGTATGTTTGATTTATTTCTCTCCTAGACTTCCACTTTAGTTCAGCTTTGAGGAGTTCTTTTGAATTCACAGTTGTGTCTGTTTTCCTCTTTAGGATTGGGACAAACCTGAAAACATTCCAGACCCTGATGCTAAAAAGCCTGAAGACTGGGATGAGGATATGGATGGAGAATGGGAGCCACCCATGATCCCCAACCCAGAGTACAAGGTAGATCTTAAAATGGAGCTTATGATCTTTGTTTGCCATATGCTTACAATTCTGTCTGTTCATCTCTCGTAATCATTTTTTTCTGTTCCAGGGAGAGTGGAAACCCAAACAGATCGACAACCCCAACTACAAAGGATCATGGGTGCATCCCGAGATTGATAATCCTGAATACAGCGAAGATTCCACCATCTACAAGTTTGATAACGTTGGCGTTTTAGGTCTTGATCTGTGGCAGGTGAGAAAGAGATCATCTTTAAATTGTCCTGTTATTGTTGCAGTGATATTTCTTCCCAGATTAACATGTTCTCTGTTCATCTCAGGTGAAATCTGGTACCATTTTTGACAACTTCCTCATCTCAGATGACGCAAAGGAAGCAGAAGACATAGGAAAGGAGACATGGGGTGTGACAAAGGTAAACTGATGCTGCTATCGTCTTCGAGCTATATATTGTTATATATATATACAAACCAAGAAACCATTGTTCTGGGGAAACTGAATACATTAACTAGACACATGGTTTATAATTCCCTTAACTCTCCTCACAGGAACCAGAGAGGAAAATGAAGCAGGAGCAAGATGATCTGAAACGAAAAGAAGAGGAGGAGAAGAACAAAGAACAAGAGACTGAAGCTGATGAAGAAGAAGAAGAAGAAGCTGGAGCAGATGAGGAGGAGGAAGATGAAGAAGAAGAAGAGGAGGAAGATACAAAGGATGACATGGAAGAGGCACTTTCAGAAATGGATGAGGAGGAAGCAAAACTTAAAGATGAGCTTTAAGGAGACAGTTTCTGTCCTTCCTTTAGAAACTCTGTCCTGTATTTCCCAGGGGTATTGTGGCTGCTGTGCATCCTTTCCCTGAGATCTGGACACGACCCAACTTGAGGGGTAAATGTAGTGAAGTGGGCCAGGTGGGTGTTAATGGACGTAGTTTCTCTTTCATTTTGGTGTTGATGTTCCCCTGTTGATTATATGGTTTTCTAACTACAAAGTCCATCCCTCATTTTGTCATAACAGAAAATAAGGAGGCACTGACATCCTCTGTTTTCTTGATTTTCTTTCTGGATTTACACATTCATGTTATCTGCAGATTCCCTTTGCACAATCACTCACCTGTGATTACAGGTTTGGTAAATATGGCAAGTTATGATCTACAGAGAATAGAGACAATCATATGTTGATTTCAAAGTTCTCATTCAGCCTAGTGAATCACAACGCACATAAATGAACAGAATATTAACAAACTATAAGGCTTACAACAAGTAATTGTAACCTACAGAATTCCCAACTGTAGTGTAACTTATTTTGGTTACGTCTTTGGCACTGAGTTTTTATTTTACTTTCTACTCTTTAAGGCACAATTGAATGAAATCCCAAGCTTAAATGTTTTCTGATATTGAAGTAACATGAATTCCACATGTATTCATGGTAATGTGATTTGACATGCATTGTTTCCTGAAAGTCTGGAGAAACAGATGGTGCGTGAGCCTGTGATATGACTCATGACATCACTAAGGGTCATACTTATTTTTATTGGACAGAATGTTATTGATACCAAAGTTTTTATTAAAAGATTATAACCATCTTGCCTTGTTGTCATACTTTTTAAATTCTACATGCATCAATATGGCTGCTGGAAATCAGGTTGTTTCTTTCTTGCTGCCACCTACTTTACTTAAATTCATGAATATGCGGTCATTAATATTGCCAACTCTACTGGGGAGAGGTATGAGGACTGAGGCTTTGTTTCACCTGTTGCCATGGTGAATCCTGTTATCTGCGTTCCATTGATGAGGACCTTTGATATCCTCATGCGTGAGCTGATCCAGAGTTCAGATTTGGACTCGATTTGTTGAACCCGCTTCCTGAAATTGGCCCCAGGTATAATTAAGCACATTCGTATGTTTTGATTAAATGTAAGAGTTACTTATCTATGTATGAGCATTTGTGGCACTTAACGTGCATGAAAACGGCAGAAAGTCACCTTCCTTTGCAGGATTATATTTTTTGTCTTTTTGTCAACTACGCAAGCGCATTCAGAGCATAGAGATCGGCCATCTTGTCTGCAGCCTAGTGTCCTGAGTGCACGGTATAGAATTACAATAATAATAATAATGGATAATATTTTTAAATTTTTAACCATGTGGTAGTCATACATGTGAACAATGATTTTATGGGTGAAACAGTCTGGAATGTAAAGAACAAATAAGCAGTAATATTTACCCATGTTTCATCACCTGGCCACAGTTTCATTATTACTATTAAAACACAGTCTTATTCTTATTACTAATATCAGACCAGTTTTATTAAGATTCATCTTCATTGTCAGCTACACGCCGCTGTCCCGGTTCTCCCCGGTCAGTTCCGGAGAGCCCCCCCGGTGTTGTGTCTCCACCCGGATCCTCCCCTGCTCGTCCCCGCGTCTCCTCCCTTAAGGGGCGTTTGCGCGCTTCCGAGACACCAGGAAATATGGCGGCGCTCATGACGCTCAGTCAGGTAAGAACCGAAAAATGTCCAGAAAAGCCTCGTAAATCTGCAGTTACTCGCCCAACAGCGGCGGTGACAGTGTCCGTGTGGCCTCACCTCACCTCTGCCGTGCGAGCCGCGGTGGAGACCCAGTTACGGAGCCGTACCAGGGACGTTTCGTTGCGGGGGAAAGAGTTGGTTGGCTAGTTGTGAAGTGAAGATAACCAAGTTGCTGTTTGTTTTCGTGGAGGTGGGACGCGGCAGTTGCGAGTTAATCCCGAGAACGGCACCTGTTTACTGTAGTTGAAGTGGAACTAAAGCGAATGGGCAGCTAGCTAACGTTAGCTTTGTTTATGTTCTTCAGTGCCCTCACGTCAGAGCCACCTCGTTGCTAACTAACAGCTCCAGTTTGTCGACTCTCTGATTGTGACTCAGCTGTTGCGTTTCTTTCTCATTTACCTCTGCAGCTATCAGGTGGAAACCCAGCCTATGACAACTACTACAGACAGGTGAGTCGGTGCTCTGCTTCTGGGATGTCCTCCCCCTCCTAGAGCTCATTCACTTATATCACTTTATGTGTTGGTCTTGACTCTTTGTAGCTGGATCCTGGGAACACAGGCAGGATATCGGCAGCAGACTCAGCTCAGTTCCTTAAGAAGTCAGGGCTGTCAGACAGTACATTAGGGAAGGTGCGTTTCAATCACATGAGACACGTGTATAATTAATTTTGGCTTCTACAGTGTTGATATTTCTTCCCCTTAGATTTGGGATTTGGCAGATTCAGAAAGAAAAGGATATCTGGATAAGCGGGTAACGATGGATTTCTCTGTACATTTGCAATGATTGGTGATGCTGACGTGTGCACTTAACAGACACACAACCAGTGACTTTCTTCCTCTTTTGTAGGGTTTCTTCATAGCTTTGAGACTGGTGGCATCTGCACAGAGTGGAAATGACATCAGCCTTAACAACCTCAACCAAATCTTAGCTGCACCTAAATTTGTAAGTGTTGAAATGGTGTGTGTCAGAGAGAGGAATGCCTGTTTCCTTTCCATTACTCATTGACTATTCCTTCTCATCCTGACTTTATCAGAAAGACAGCAGCAGCCCGTTATTGAGTTCTCCATCAACAGTGCCTGACTCGCAGTGGGCAATAAGGGTGAGCTGCTAGTATTAAGAAACTGTTATTCAAGATACAACAAAGTCAAGCTTGTCCAATCTTGAGTTATTTCTTTTCTTTCCCAGCCTGAAGAAAAAGGGAAGTTTGAGGGCATTTTTGAGAGTCTGGCTCCTGTGAAGGGTCTCCTCTCTGGGGAAAAAGTCAGGCCCGTTTTGATAAACTCTAAGCTACCTCTGGATGTCTTAGGAAAGGTGACATGACACTTTAGAGTGAATATACCCACACATATAATCATTTAAACAATTCAGAGCACCAATGACAGGTTTATTATTACATTTAATTACTGTCTCTATAGATCTGGGACCTAAGTGATGTCGGTAAAGATGGGCTTTTGGACAAAGAAGAGTTCACAGTGGTAAGCTAATACAAAAAAACTATTTGGATATAACAAATTTGGACATAGCAAATGTAACAGATATAACTAATAATTTGACAGATTAATTGACATAACTGTTGTGTTGTGTAGGCAATGCATTTGGTGTATCGAGCCATGGAGAAGGAGCCTGTCCCAGCAAGCCTTCCCCCCTCCCTCATCCCCCCTTCTAAGAGGAAGAAATCTGCTGGTGCTCTGCCCGGTGCTGTGGCTGTGCTGCCTGCTCTGTCCGGCCTTACATCTGGCCCCGCTCCTCTCAAAGACACCTTGCGGAGTACTCCTCCTCTGAGCAGCTCTGCTCCCCTCAGTATCAGCGCTGTCAACCTCTCTCCAAAACACTCTTTCAAATCTAGTGCACAGGTAGGTCACCTCTGTATAAATATCAAAAATAAACAACATCCTGCATCTCAACAAATTAGCATCAGAAGGGCAGGACACGGCACTTCAAAGACACCAACTTATAATGATGTATTGATGCTTTTCTGTTTCTGTTAATGGCTAGACTAGTTTTGCCACATTGCTCTTAGCATTGTGATCTGATCCTCACCACTGACTCAGAGGAACAGGTTTCTCTGAGAGCGAAGGGGAATGAGGTTCTCTTCTCAGTCTTACCACAAATCCCTGACGTGGCTCTTATGACAATTTCTCTCAATGAATGTCATTTTTCTTTTAAAGCTATTTTAGGTGGTATATTGTATTCTTTCTAATACCAGAAACAAAACACCTCATTTTGTAGAGATGCTTGTGTTATATGGTATATTAATGCTATTCATTTTATAAAAGGGAGGATTCTTATGAAACATAGGTGCTCATGTTACATCTTTTTAAATTCTATATTCATTTCCATCCTAAAACAATAAATGCCACATATTATTTAAATGGAATCATTTAGATTAAGTCCATTTTATAATAAGTCTCATGATTTTGTTGCAGAGGTTTTGAAAGCTGAAATCAATGTTGTCCTTTGCTCTTTCTAGCTAGCGGTGAACTGGGTGGTACCGGTGGCCGACAGGGAGAGATATAAAGACATTTTCAAGCAAACAGACTCGGATGGTGACGGCCTGGTCACTGGTTCTGAAGTGATTGAGATCTTTATGCAATCCAGTCTATCGCAGACGATGTTGGCCCAGATTTGGTGAGAGTCCCTCAACTTAAATCAACACACACACAAATCCAGACAGGATAGAAACCACCTAATTTGGTTCTTGAGACCACAAATGTGATTATTTGCATACAGAGTGTGGAGGTGAGGTCCAATTACAATCGCTCTCAGGTCACACGTTCATATTAACGTATACTTAAAGGTTTGGTATCATAGCACCATCCTTTGGACAGTTCAAATAATTTCCTTTTCTTATGCATAAGTTTGCAACAAGAGTTTAAAACATGAAGCGCCCCTGAAGTGCGTCAGTGGAAATGATTAATCATGCTGCAATATTAATATCTTATAGTGTCTGGTGTTTTGAGTGAAACTTACCCTTCTGTCTGCAGGGGACTGGCAGACACTAAACAGACAGGAAAGCTGACCCAAGAGCAGTTCTCTCTGGCCATGTATCTGATCCAGCAGAAGGTCACTAAAGGTGTAGACCCTCCCTCCAGTCTCACCCCGGACATAATTCCTCCCTCAGAAAGAACAGCAGCAACGGTTTCAGTGAGTCCTGACTTCAGCTCTCCCCTGCTTTGTCTTTTCCCTGTTTATTTAAAATCTGTCTATCCTTCAAAGCAAATCTTTTAATTGTCATCTGATTCTGTACTGAAGCAGTCTGTTTGCCTGCATCTGCTGCATTTCAAATTCTGATTTTGCTCTTTGGCTTTTTACCCTTTGCTCTGCAAACCGGTTTTTATGCTTCTTCTTTGGATGATTTCTTCTCTTCCAACCGGACAGAGCTATGGGGGCCTTTTTTCCTCTCTGAGACCTGATCCTGCTGCACTTGCCAATATGCGCAGAGTGAGTAGTTTAGCTTTGTGTCACAAGATGGCGCCTGTATACTGTCATAACCTCCACCCCTGTCTAAAGCATCGAGTGCAAACATTTAGCTGCACTTAGTGCTCACACTGCCACCTGCTGGACTCACTGGCACCCTGCTACTAGAACTAACGTAAATCTATATGTGCTTACCAATTCCAATATATCAATTAGTGAGTCATAGCTGTGTGTTTTGATATGAATAAATAACAAAGACGTTTCTAAAGGACTAAAGTAGAATTTCATACACATATATAAATCTTTCACACATGCTCTCTCTGATGTTTTATTGAAAGTACTTTATTTGTAGTAGATCTCATGTTGAAAACGGATTAGACAGATGTCACTGCGGTGCTACGTTCTTCTGCATTGTCCAGTGTCCACTTCTCTTCTTCTATTGTCTGAATCTCTGGCTCCCTCCCTCGCTGTGCGAGGTGTTTGTATTTCCTTCCTGTCTTTTGTTTTGTTAGACTCATCAGCGGGGAGCTCCTCTCTGTAGCCCCTCTGCTCTCCTTCTCCCCCATTTTTCCCTCCTTTGAACATTTTTGTTAAAATCTTAATCGCATCCATTTCATCATTTCCTTGTCCAATCTGCTGTATGCCGCTCTGTCTGTCTTCTCACCTTGCATCACCGTCACATCTTACGGTGTCCCTTCTTACCCAGCCTTCATATTCTCTAACTCGTCTGTCTCAATGTCTCTGGCCTCAGGACAGCACCAGCTCCACGGGGTCGGCCGAGCTGACAGGCATCAAAGAGCTGGATGACCTCAGTCAGGAAATAGCTCAGCTGCAGAGGTGAGCCCCTGCACCCTGAGTGGAAGGAGGGTAGGATAGTGTTGTTTCATTTCCTCTGAGAAAAAGGAGGAAAGGTTGCAGTGAGGTGATGTTGAGGCTCGGGATCAAAGCACTTTTAAAACATTAGGTTAGTTTATTTAACCAAGTGGTCCTTAGTATTTATATTTTTATTCTTAGACAGACTCAGCGAAGAAAACAACAAGAAAACAAATCACCATGAAGCTATTCTAATAATGTCTGAGGCTACAGATTCCCTTATGTTTTATGATTTCATGTTGGAAATGACATTTCACAGTTTTGTCTTCTTAAGCTCTGAATATTGCCAGAAAAGGCTTTTTTGATAACAGAATTTCTGACTTGATTCCCCTGCTCTCCTCCTACATCCTTCGCTGACAGAGAGAAATTCATCCTGGAGCATGAGATCAAGGAAAAGGAGGATGCCATCAAGCAACAATGCAGTGAAGTTCAGGTAAGGCTAAGTAGAGATAATTTATAGTCGATTTGGATTTCATAAGCTGCAGTTCATCTCAGTGCTTGGTTTCCAAAATTCCTGGCATGTGTTTCGCGGACCCTCAGGAAATGCAGAATGACTTGGACAGGGAAGGCAGCAACCTGCAGGACCTGGAGTCCCAAAAGCAGGATGCCCGGGAACGTCTGGAGGAGATGGACCAGCAGCGCTCCAAGCTTGAGGGGATGCTCAACGACATCAAGATGAAGTGTCAGGACGAATCTCAAATGGTCAGAGTTATTTAACTACATCACAAACATTCTGTGATATTTTATATTGAATGTACTGTCACGCTCAGTCAAGCATTGAGGAAGTCAGGAAGTTTTTATAAAATTGCTGCAGATTATTGCTTTTAAACATTAACTGAGTGTTTTCTAAATATTACTGCATTAATTTGTTCGTACAAGCAAGAGTAAACTAACAAAGCTAGAAATACTTCTCAAAAATTCAATAAAATATGAACCTAAACAACACGACACTAATACAAAGCTGACCTCTCTGGTTGGATGGGCCTATTAGATATCGTCCCTGCAGAGCCAGATCCGCTCTCAGGAGACCGACCTCCAGAGCCAGGAGGAGGAAATGAGCCGCACCAAGGCAGAACTGAGCCGGCTGCAGGACGAGGAGGCCCAGCTGGAGCAGAGCCTGCTTTCGGGTCAGGTCCAGCTGGACAGCATTGTTAAGTCGCTTAAAACCACCCAGGAAGAGATCAATCAGGTCAGTGTAGGTTACACAAGGATTTTCTAAATCAGACACACAAACTAAACTGAATGACATCATTTTACATGTGCTTAGGCTCGTAGCAAATTGTCACTGATCCAGGACAACCAAAAGGAGGTTACTAAAACCATCGAGCAGTACAACGGCTCTTTGAGTGCCATCAATGGAGGAAACTTCAGCAACCTGCCGGACTTGAGTGAAGGTTTTGCTGAGAAGGAGAACGGAGGTTTTAGGAGCACGGTAGGGAGATGATGAATCCTGTATATATTCTTTTTGTCTAGACCTTTACACTTGAAAGACCTGGCGCTTTGGTCGCTTGCCCTCAAAAACCAAGGCAGAGTGGAGAAAGTGGGGAGCTTTTCAATTTTCTCAATTATGCTCTTACCCCTACTTTCCCTGCTCAGTGGGTTCAGATGCCAGAATTCAAAAACAAATACTCCCCTGAAAGCTTGTTTTCATAGTTGGACAGCACTCATCTGCATTTTTGTTCCTGTAATCTCAAGGTATTTTTGAGTAATAAGTCATTCCTTACAACTACAGATTAGCTATTCTGTGTTTGTTCTTTCTGTTTTCTCTCTCTCTCTCTCTCTCTCTCTCTCTGAACTCCATGTCATTTTCTCTTTTCATTCACAGCAGGATGATTCTTTCAAGTCAAGGATTGCAATGTTCAACAACAGCAGTGCTAAAGAAGCCCCAGCTGACCCCTTCCAGACTGAAGACCCCTTCAAGTCTGACCCCTTCAAAGGTTCTTTCTATTATTTGCATTTATATGTCTGCAGGGATGAAGATCATTTACAACCGAAAGGGTTCTCTCCTGACCCATACCTTATCCTCCTACCAAGTTTCATAGTAATCTGTCCAGTTGTTTTGGAGCAAACCTGCAAACAGACAGAAAGCTCCTCAGAAGAGTTAAGAATTTCTTGTCAGAGGCTGAAGATGACTGTCTTTTTTTCCTAGATCAATTCGGAGACCCTTTTAGACAAAGTGATCCGTTTAAAGGCACCTCATCTGAAGATTTCTTTAAGAGGACAGATAAGTCAGACATGTTCGGATCCTCGGAACCCTTTGGAAGAAAACCTTCACTGCCAGCCAAGGTATCATATGCCTCCTATTATTCAGCAATCAAGCTCAAAATCTGTAATGCTCTTTTCACGTTTACATTGAATGACTTGCTGTAGAATCTGTAGAAACGAGCCCTGACGCGTTTTCACCGTGTGTGTGTGGTTATGTAGACGTGGGCATTGCATATGGATTTTACAAAAGATCTTTTGAACTGCTCACACACACTTGTGCTTTGCTTGTTTTTCCCAGCCAAGTGCCTTCAGCGGCGGTGATCGCTTCACATCAAACAGCCCAAAGCCAAACGATTCAGGTACTTTACTGCACACACTGGCTGTCAGTTCACAGAGAAGGATTCCGTTTCTTCTGAGCACATGTTTGTTCCTGTTGTCCCTGAGAAAAGTCCAAAACTCTTCGTGTTCCTGTTTAAATTAGAGTTTAGGCTGGAAAATAGGTCGTCAATGATCCCCTTGTGTATTAATTGCTGTCTTTTGAGTATTTTGGTCATGTATGTTTCTCTGTCTTACTACTATTATTGTAGGCAGGAAGTAGAAGTTAGTGTACAGTGACTTCCTGCCATGGCACTACGTCAAATAGTATAAGTGAATAAAGTAAATAAGTGAAGTCCCTGTGCTAAATATGTAGATTTTCCACACAGGTTTCCCAGAATGTGACTCTATTAACAGAGATCAGAACGTGAGAGAACGTTCTCATTGTGAAACCCATCTCAAAGAGTCTTTCTTTGCTTTTCTGGGTGACGTGTTAGATTTAGATTATGTTTTTCGGGGCATGAGGGGCAAACAATTTTTACTCACTGTGGCTTCACTTTTTCCTGTGGTTAGGGGCTATTTTTAGATGAGTACCTACGCATTTAACTACTGGCCAACTAAAAATACTCCCCCCTACCCTGGAAAAACAGGAGGCTCACAGGATCCAAGCATAACAGAAACTCTGTGACTGCTGGTCCTGCTCTACTAGAATACACTGCCACTCCTTTAACCAGTTCATTCCTGCCTCTGTCCTGCCTTTATATCTGCGGCTATTGACTTGCTCTGCCTCATTCAGTACAAAAGTTGTTTTAAGTTAGTGGCCGGTCCTGGCCAGTGCCCTGCCATGTTACACACCTCCACCAGAACACTGAGGCATCTGTAGACCTGAGCCCGGTTACTGTGTGTAAAAGAAAACACTGCGTACTTCACATGAATGGGGTCTTTTGTGGTTGCACATTCACAACAAACATATTCTATTACAATGTTTTGTTTTTCCACTGTAACGATCTGCAGTTTGCCTCTTTTTTCATTAAGCAGCATACCACTGAGCTTCAAAACAAGCCGGCCTCAGTTCTGGTTAACAGTGCGCCAACTGACGCCTTAAATGAGTTGATCAGATACATACGTCAGGTTAAACAAAACCTCTGCGTCCCAGGGTTTTTTCAAAATGTCGTGGAAAATTAAATGGTCATGCCTCATTCCCTCCTCTGGAAATCATGTGCAGGCCCTGTCAGAATAAGAGATGTAGAGATGCTTTTGAATGCGTGGCTCTCGTACTGAACTTCATTATAGTTTCTGGATCTTTCCATAAGTGTATTCAAATGTTCCTAATGCTCTTCAACGTCGTCCTGTCACAGATGTGTTTGGGAAGGTGGACCCCTTCCGAAGCCAGTCTTTCGGAGGCAAAGCAGGGGGTTTTGCTGACTTTAGTCACATGTCAAAGGTAAGTTATGAATCAGTTGCACCATAAAGCATCGTTTTCCACTGAAGCTGTAGAAAAGTGTGTTGTTAATTTGTCTCTTGTCCTGATTTATTTTGTTATGTTTTTGCCAGTTTATTACATTTTGTGAAAGCCGTCTCTCTGGTACGAGGCCAGAGGGGTTAGAGCTTGGTTGGCATTTCTGTTGGCGGCGTCATGCTGTGCGATAGGTGAGAGATTTTTTTTTTTTTTTTTGTGAACAGAAAACAGACAATCCTGTGCTCCCATCAAAGAAAAGTGTGCCTAACCGACCTGCGCCTCCCTATGGTAAGAGCTGAATTTATGTATGCGTTTTGTTTGCTTCAACATGACTGTGCTAGCTGCTTCACTCCACATTAATGGTTTATTTTTGTTCATAAGCAGCATGTATTGGTTTAAACCAGTTGAATTTGATACCATTTATGATTTAGTGACTAAGTCTTTCTCTGCTTTCTACTATTGAAGTTGGAACAGTAAAGTTGGTGGCAGGGGGATATGAAACTATCATGGGTTTTCACAGTGATGTGTAATTAAAGCAGTTTATTTTTGTTTAAGTGTCTCGAAGCTATGTGAGTTTACAGAAATGCGATCAAAAAAAAGCTCAGCTCTCAGCTCATCTCTCTCTGAGTCACACATGCTGACAGGCCTTGCCCAGCATGTACCCTTCCGCTGTTACCTTGCACCCATTCTTTTAGCAGAAGCCACAGCGTGAGAAAGTTGGTGTTCCCCTTTGCATAACCTCAAACGGAGTGGTAGAGATGAGTACCAACTGTTCAGCAGTGAGCCAGTTTCAGAGGCCTGTTTTGTACATGATGGGGAAGTGAGAAACCCACACTCAGAGACGTGGGCTGATATGATTTTTTTCTTTTCTTTTTTTTTTTTTTTTTTGCATCACAGCAATGTTTGCGAGTTCTGGTTGAGTTAAACTGTGTAGATTAGCGTTTTGAAGCAAATTTTCAGGCATTTGGGAAGCAGCATAAAAAGTAATTTTGCATTTAATTAGTGAAGCCTTGTGAGTTTGCTGAGGCAGCCTCTTTTGCGTTATTGGTTCAAGTTTGAAAGATGGGGGGAAAAAAAACTCATCCTGGCCAGATAATCATACACCATTACAGGAAATGTTCTCAGAGCTAACTGGAGACCAGGGTGGGTTCATCTTCTTCAATTCTCTTTTCCAAAAAAGCAGCACTGTGCTCGTCAAGCTTCGATGCTTCCGTCAGCTTGATTCCATAAATGTGGTTAACACCTTTTTAAGCTGATATTACCCATGAGTAAGTACGGCGCTTCGAGCTGAAGGCTTCCTTTAAAAAAAATGTAGCAACACAATACAACATACGTTGGAGGTGTGAGGTTATTTTCCCAAGGGGGCAAGCAGTTGTTAGCCTCCATACAGTCAGCCCAACAAAAGTGTTTATGTGCCATGGATTTGGTATTTATTCAAATATCTTCCTTCTCCAGTGGGTGTGCTCAGTTCGGGTGCGTCACAGCCGTCCCCGAGTGTTTGCTCTGCGGCAGACAGTAAAGGCTCTAATGTCACGGCAGACTCGAGTAAAACATCCAGAGACTGTCCTGTGGGTTTTGCACAGTTTGACTCTGTAAGTGTAGTCTACTTACAGTTTTTCTGTTGGATCACATACCTTCCGTATGCATGAGCTGCCGACTCAATCGATCTCACTCTTCTGGAGCTGCAGGCTCATAGGTGTCAGCTGCTCTGTCTCTGGGCCTCATTTTGTCAACTCTCCCTCATATGGTGACTTTAGAAGGCAATCACAGGACTGCTGTTTTTTTTTTTTTAACTGGCTGTTGACTAACAACTGACCGAACACCTGAATGAAAGTGAAAACATGTGTTTGCATGAGCGACGTGGACGGTTCCAGTAAACTGGCAGACCGTCTGGTAAAGGGGCTTGCATGAATGTCGTGGTCTCAGGCAGGAAGTGAGGATTTATGCACGGTTGGTAGACAAGTCCGTGAACTTGCCTGGTCAGGTAGAATTGGAGGAGCATTTTTTTTTCAAGTGTTGAGGTACAAGTTAAAGGCTTATTTTCTGTCAAAGCATGATATGGCTGGAAGCAGAGCACAACAGAGTAAATCTGCCTCTTTGTCCTTCACCTTCCGCTTCTTTGCTCTCGTGCTCTCTAACAGCTGAGTGTGCTCTGAAGTGGGAGGATCATGCATGGCAGTTTTTTTTTGTTTATGTTTCATTTGATGTGACATGAATTTATTTTATCCCCTGTGCCAGCATGACAGTTGTGAAAGGGCTTTGTGTGTGTGTTTTATTTTTATACATCAAGCTCTGTATTGTAATCTTTGTTTTTCTGCCAGGATCTGAACATGTCAAGGTAAGACTGTACCAGGGTGTGGTGGTCAATCCTTTGCATGTGGAAAACCTGTCCGCACAGCATAATCTGCAAAGGGTGATTCATGAGCACAGTTATTTGAAATGTATCATCACCATCACACCAATCCAGCTCCTGAATATTTATATGACCCGTTTTATCTTTAGGTTTCTGTGTAGAAATCATTTTAATTGAGCTTTTAGTGCTGATTTCTTCACAGTTTATTTTTCTCCACTGACTGTATATCAAAGAACTTTAATGTTTGTGTGGACATAATTTGATGTTCTGCCTAATTAGGCCTGATTTCAAATTTGCAACCACCTTTTTGTTTTACTCCAGCTTTCGTCCAGTGATTTGTCTCTTGTTTTTGTTGTTGTTGTCATGTCAGCCTGCATTCCTGTGTCTTCTCCACATCTAACAGTTGTTTTCCTGCTGTAGTTTGGAAGTGAGAACCAGCAGCTGGAATGGGCCAAGCGGGAGAGCGAGCGTGAGGAGGAAGACAGGCTGAGGAGGCTCCGGCTCCAGGAACAGCAGGACCTGGAGCTCGCCCTTGCCCTCAGCCGGGCCGACATGCCCGGAGCCTGACCGAGCACGCCCCACCGCAGCTTCTCAGTACTCTTCCTTTTGCCTTATAGTCCTCCGTCCTCTGGCGCATGACAGCAGCACCAGCACTGGCCCGACATGACTAGCAGCCCCTGTTACCAATTTGTGCAAGACACCAGTGTTTCCCCCACCGTCAAATGACTCCGCATTTAGCCACCAGTTAAGGTTCATTGCTCCCAAACTACATGGCAACTATAATCAGGGACAATACGGAGCCACTTGATTTAAGCCTGACTTCATCCTGCAAGACCATAGCGATTTAACGAAACCCAAACCAGAAGGCTTCTCGACTACAACCTAAATCTAGCTCCATATCTCGTCATGGTTAATCACCCTGCCTTAACCAAAAGCCTGTATCTTGCAAAAAATGAAGAAATCTAAAGACATTTTTAACATTTTAATCGTGAACGAAAGCAATGACTCTGTCGAGTGTGAAGTACTTTAAAAGTTCACAGTATGAACTGTTTTATATAACCTTTGATTACTCTGAGGAAGTCCTATTGAAAGTATGAAAGTCAAACCATACAAGCCGTTGTTTGAGTTTGTGCTAGAGTTCTGTTCATATGCTGTAAATATTGATAGTTTTTATTTCCAAGTCCATCTCCCCGGGCTAGATTTTAGTGATCGGCATGAAAGTGGCATGATTTAGATTTTAATTTCAAAGTGTTTCCTCACGATTCTGAATGCATCTCTTATATTTATGGCCTTACAGAACGTGAATCGAAGAAACACTTGAGTAAAATCATCGTAGAAATTGTGACGATTTGAGGAAACTGAGCATTTGATTCCTTGAGCAAAGCTTCAGTTGAGTAACTTCCTGTGTTTGGAATAACTAAGACGGCAGCGATAATCATGGAGGTCTTCCTTTCTTGTGATCAAAGTGCACTCGGTTTAATCTGGAGCGCTGTTAATCCCCCCTCTGATGTCAGACGGTTCATCACTGGCTGCCTTGTTGTAACGCCCAAACAATCTGCACTCCTATACAACTAGAAGCCTCTATCAAATGGAAAGTGTAAACCTACGCTGTTTATGCTGGTGCTGTTACATTTACATTTGTCCTCTTCTTCTTCACCTCACCAGTCATGCACAGTGGCGCCTCCTCTTTGGCAAGTTTATTTGTTTTTTGCTCAAATCAGCCATTAGATTGTTCATTTTAAGCTCTGTGTTATTCCGTGCGCGTGCATTGATCCAGTTGAAGAACACCGCTTCCTTTAAATTTTGAAACACTAATCAGGTTTATTCGGCACATAACGGAGGCGCTGTATATTCCAGAGCCTCCTGGACGAAGTGGCATTGCCTTATTTATCAACATATCAACAGTTTAACGTCATATTGCACAGTATGTATGTCATGATATAAATATATTAAAAAGGAATTCTTAGAGTTTAAAGTTGCTTTTAATTGAATAAAGGTGATTTTTAACATACCTGGAATATGAAGTATTCTAATAGCAGTCATAGAAAGAAGGGAGTTAGTTATATGACACACACAGTAATTAAAATAAAAAGTAAGTAATCTTTAGTTTTAGGTGGTAAATTATTTATTGTCATTTAGGATTATGTGTTGACATTGTTTGAGTTCTGCTTTGATATTGTGACAAGAAAAGTGATATGAGAGTGAAGCATTTGCATCTACCACCATGGATATTTTTGACCGAGTACGTTCTTCCTCTTTTTGTGTCAAATTGTAGAAGAGTTCTAAACCCAAACATCTACCGCCCTGGTCTGTTGTGCACAAAACTACTTTTAATCAAGTTGTGTTTAAAGTTAATGGCCTAACCACATATTGAAAGAAAAATGCAAAAATATTTATATTTAAACAGAAAAATGTCGTCTGGTTTTGATACATCCACTTGAATCTGAACTCTTTGATGCTGGTGAAACAAATACTGACACCACACAGACATATTATGCACAGACTCGGATACTTTGAAACTGTAGTGCCGGGTGACTCTGTGTAATTGTAGTATTAAGGCCCTTTGATGTCCTACTATAATTTCTACCCATCAGAAAGGGAGTCTAAGGGCTCCCTGATGAGGGTTTGCTGTTCCCCTCTGTCCAGACGGCTCCTGGCTCACTCTGTAATTATGGAGATGGAGTGTTTGTATTTATAGGCTAAGCCCACAAGTGGCTGCCCTTTTCTGTCGTGCAGCTGCATAACATCACAGTGGAAATCAAGTGGCCATATTTTAAAATTAAAGTGGGTATACAATGGCAGCGTGTATAACCCATTTACTGTCAGTGCTGTGACGGTGAGCAGGTCTGCAGGATTTAACTTCAGTGACTGCGTATGAACGAGAGGAGCCGCGACGTTTTGATTTCCTTGATTTTAATATTTACAATAAATACACATTTTACAGTATAAAACCATTTACATATTCATATAAATTTAAGTAAAAAATAATACACAGGACATCAAGCCCTGATAGTGTACAGAGGGGCTGGATCCAGGAGTTTCACACCAGAGGAGAAGCAATAAAATAAGAAAACCGTTCAGGCCATTTGGACATTGAGGCAGTTTAAATAAAACATTGTCTGTTGCACGCGTTCGGCAGCTGTATGTGCATTTCACTCCCGTCACCGAGAACGTGTGCTGTTTCATGGCCATGTCTTTCTGTCACTAAGAGTTTTACAGTAGCACAGTCATAGAGAGGCACTTGTGTCAAACACCGCATTCCAGTTCTGTCAAGGAAGAGTAGTACAGTATGTACAGGGCCAGCCCCTTCTTGGTCTGCCTGCTCGAAAGCAAACAAAGCTTTTCTAAAGCTTTCAAAGAACCAAAGTAGTACCAGCTACGTCATTAGAAAATAATACCACTAAAACTTTTTAAAATTCAATATTACATATATATAAAAAAGACTTTGGTCATGTGGAGAGCAACTTAAATAAAAAATACATCAGTTGGATCACAATAAAATAACACAACCCCCCCACCCCCCTTCCCTCCCTCCCCCTCCACCCCCCTGAACCCCGAGTCCTCGTGTGTGGGGGGGGGGGTCCCCTCACATGTGCCTCTTCATGTGGAGAGCCAGATGGTCAGACCTGGAGAAGGCCCGCTCGCACAGGTGGCACTGGAAGGGCCTGTGTCCGGTGTGTTTTCGGAAGTGACGAGTGAGCTCGTCGGAGCGGGCGAACTTCCACCCGCAGCCCTCCCAGCTGCAGTGGTACGGCTTCTCACCTGCGAGGACAGAAAGAGGGGGACACACGGTCAGGATGAGCTGTGAGAGAGGGGGGGGGGGGGGGACGCGCAGGGGGGGGGGGGGGGGGGGGGGGGGACGCGCACGTTGGCTGTGCTGCAGAGGAGCAGGCTGCTGAACGGAGGTGGGTGTGTGCTCGGGACTTACCGGTGTGCGTTCTGAGGTGGGCCTTCAGGTGGGAGCTCTTGGTGTACGTCTTGCCGCAGCCTGCGAACGTGCAGGTGTGCGTGGCCGTGCGCTTCCTGGGCCACGTGCGCCGCCCTCTCTTGGGCTTGGCCTCCAGCAGCTCCAGGGGCGACGAGGGCGGCGTGAGCATCACCCTCTGCGCGCCGGGCTGCAGGCCGAGGCCGTCGTCGTACATGCCGAAGGCGCCGTGCGCGGCGTGGTAGGGCATCTGCAGCTGCGGAGCCTGCTGCGGGTGGTGCGGGAAAGGCACCTGCGTGTGGAACTTCTGCGGGAAGTTCATGGACTGGCACAGCTGCGCCTGGCAGTCCGTCGCTCCCTGGTCGTCGGGGCTGAGGGGCGGCGTCATGTTGCCGGCTGCCCGCGGGGAGATGGCCACCCGGGGCTGGTCGAAGGGCATCATGCACGAAACGTTCCCCTCCTGCTTGATCTTGCTGCAGCTCTGAGGCACCATGCCCACGACGGGGCCGTACGCGTCCATGGAGGGCTCCACTTTGATGCTGTCCAGGCGGGCGAAAGGCGCGTTGTTGACATAAAACCTCCCCTGCGCGCCGGGGTTGCGCGTAATGCCGTAGCCGTTGGTCCCTTCGGAGCGCAGCAGCTCGGTCATGAGGCTGGCGCCGTACGGGGGCGGCGGGGAGCGGTGGTCTTCCGCCGGGTAGGATGGCACCGAGTGTCCGCCGGGGTACATGCTGGGCTCCACGTACTCCGCCACGCTGTCTGAGCCAGTCGTGTTGGCGAGAATAAAATCCAGATCCAGGTAATTACTCAGATCCTCGTCGTCTTTTTTGCTGTGAGTGTCCAGGCTGTGTACCATTTCAAGCATCGAGCAGCTGCTGGAGACCAGTTTGTCCATGTCCCCCTTCCACCTCTGCAGGGATAAAGAGACACCATGAGTTCAAAAAGCCCATCACAACAACGTGTAAACCAGTGTGTGTGTGACTCCGTCCAGGTGGACGAGTGAGTCCAAAACAACTTCTACAGTTGTTCCATTTTTAATCTTTAAGCAAATTCCCAGTTTCGGACCGCGCAGGTGAAACCGACAGACCGAAAGGCAGAGTCGTCAACTCACGTTTTCCCAGGGTTTCTCTCTTTGGGTGGTGAAGGTGGAAAACGACGGCAGCATCACTCCGGATAAAGCCATCGTCCGGTCGGAATAATCAGAACTGGAATGTGCGGAGTCGAAGTCGGTGCGCGCCTGGAGCGTGTGCGCCTGCTTCACTGTTCCTGTCTCTCCACGGGCATGAGCGAGTTTTAAAAAGTGGTAGGAGGTCCTCCGACCTTTTAACTCTCTGGGCAAGGCTCGCCTGGCCAATTGTGAGAGCTCAGGAAACCACGTAGAGTTGGGTAAATTTAGCTCTTTATAAAGCGGCTCGTGCAGGCAGCGCGGCTCAGTGCGCCTTGTGGCCGGCTCCGAGGCGCAGAGGAGCCTTTAAAGCGCGGGCCCTCCCCCGCAGGCTGACGCACACGACGCACCGTCCAACCTGATCCCGCTGGAAAAAAGTTGCAAGGCAAATCACAAACACACGGGCGATATGGCAACCGTGCGTTGTTACGTAATGTGGCGAAAGGGAGCAAAACCTAATGACAGGAGAGCTCCGCAGCGTTAGTGACTTTATGTTCCATCATCAGAAACATATCAATATGTGTAGATGTGCAGTAGAGTGCAGAATCACGCAGCTCAAGGTTGAATGGTTTTATTTGAACTGACAAGATTTTTTTTTTTCTTAAAAACACATGAATACGGTTTCACTGTCCACTTTCAGGTCTATTGAGATAATAATTTATCTTCAGAATAATGACTCTACAACACATGCTCCATTCATATCTGATCTTTAACATATGTCTGTTAAACATGACATATTTGTATAATTCAGAATATGTGGTCGATAATGTGTGAAGGAATTGTGGTTATTGTGGTTGAGGTGTGGAATAATGTTTAGTTTTTTAATAAGGTTGAATATTTGTTTATAAGGATGGCTGTGTGTGCACGTGCGCGTGCGCGTGTCAGCCTCCACCTGTTTGACGCGTCTCGCTCTCGCCTCATTATCATTAATGGAGGATGGTTTTTGTTCCTCCACAGCGGGCTTGTCCAAACAGGCGCCAGGCTCGTCTCGGGGCGGTTTGCCCGGGCCCTTGTTCTCCAGCGCTCCCTGCACCAGTCCTGATGTAAACACGGTTCCAGGTACCGTCCCATTCAGGTGCAAATGACGGCCAGTGTGCGCGGACCGCAGGAGCCACATTTACACCACAACTCTGCCGCCTCGTGGATGCTGTGTCTGCAGGAGAGGTCAGCGGGTTAATTGGGAATATAAAGCCTGAAATAACACTTTATAATAGAACTGAGTGTCTGTAAAAGTCGTTCCAGCGAGCACTGATTTCAGTTTTATTGAAATGTCACAGAGCTCAGATGGAGGAAGTGTTCAGGTGATGAGAATATCAGGAAAACTTAAATATGTCCTGTGTGATTCAGCCATGAAGTTACGTTTTCAAAATCAGCAGTAACCAAGGGAATGTGACAAGCAGCTGCTGTATATTTTACAAAGTGTATAAAGTTCACTAGATAAGGTGTTCCCTTCTCTTCCAAAGAGGCCTGACTAGCACCGACTCATAGATTCAGATCCTCTAAATGTACCTGTTTTTTTATTTTCATCCATTATTTCCTGGAGGAAAGGTTAAAATATTTACAAACTTCATATCTTTCAAGAAAAAACACAAATCCTGGATGCGGACCAAAACGCTCTATCTCCTTCCCTGAGCCACGGCCTGGTCTTGGGGAAATCAATTCACGTAATCTAGCAACAATCGAACAAACGTCAACATGCAAAGGAACGCTCCGTGCTTATTAACTGTCACGGCGTGGTCAGATACTCCCTGTGTGCAGTCAGAGTATACAGTACTGCACGGCGGTTATAGTATAAGGACCTCAGGAGTGCAGCATGGGAGTGGATGTGTTTTAATAACCGCTGATTGAAACACCATGTTCTGAACACACCTTCGCACTCTCTCTTTAATCCCAAACCCCAGGGAGACACACACACACACGCCCATTGTGCAACGGGCTCGGCGAAAAGAAGAAAACCAGTGAGAGTAATGACTGTGTGACGGGAGAGGAGCATCACCTCTCATCAAGCTGTCATGTCCGTGCTGACCAGAGAGGCCTGTCAGTGCAGCTGTGAGGTTTCCACATCCTGATCCCTGATCTGCTCTGTGTGTTCAGTGGAAAGTGCGTCACGCGGCAGGAGTCCAGTAAAGGCCCAGAGAGGAAGTGTGTTTTTAGTGGCAGCCGAGCAGCCGGCCTGATGTCTGAACCCCTGACCGCTGACTCTGACCCCTGCTCCACGCAGCGCTCCTCCTCTGCTCACTTCCCCGTTTTCGCTCAGGTGCCTCGGAGCTTCGCAATGATCCACCACTTTTTTTTTACTGAAGGAACCGAATCCCCTGCTGAACTCACAGAAACAGGACACTCCGGTGTCTCCATGCGGAATGTTTAGTCTTTGCCACTGAACTGTCCAAAACCTCTGCAATTTCAAAGTTCATTTCAAGTTTTTTCCCAAGCTGATTTCAATCTGTTCGGTTTGTTTTGTGACAAAAGTCACTGTTCTCTGACCAGCGCTCACATTACAAGGGAAGTTTCTCACAGCTGGTTTATCCATTATTTGCACACACGCGGTGAAACGCCATGATGCAACCGGACCCCGGTTGACAGGAGATTTGCAACAGGACTGCATAAAGACTTTTTACAAGACAGTCCTGCACCTGGCAGATTCAAATGTCAGCCAGAGAGGGCCGACGCGTTTGCACTTGAGTGACCTGAAATCATGTGAAACCGCTCACGGCGTGCACGTCTCTGTGAAGTGCAGCTCAGGGGACGAGAGAAAGAAAGAGAGAGAGAGAGAGAGACGGAGAGCTGTAGCTGGCAGCTCGGGTGTTTCCTCGGGGAGGGAGCGCTCGCTAATTCGCATGACGTTGAAGCGGCAGGTTTGTGTTTCATTCTGATCCGTCACTTCCTGTGGAGAAGTGTACGTACCCGACAGGAGAATTTCATTTTGGGGAACATTGGGCCTCACTTACGATGGGTGGGACGCCTCGGACTGCACAACACACTTCTCAGTGGAAGTCACGGGGATCTGGGAGACGTCCATAAAGAAGTGAGCCTTAATTGATCCCTGTAGGGACATTCTCCTCGTCCACACCGGGGTCAAAAGGTCACAAGAAGGACAAACAACTGGGAGCCGGTCCGGATGCGGCGTCCTCCTCGGATTCTTGACCCCTGTGTCCTAAAGTCAGACCCCAGTCCCCCGGCCTGCAGCGCCTGCTGAGCCTCCGAGCTACCTGCGTTCAAACAAGTGCCGAATGAGGATGAGCAACGTTTCCTCAGAAGCCTTCTGAGATTCTCCTTCCCTGAATTGTGATTTACACAATAGCTGCGGCGTTAGGCAACGGTTCATTTCACAATCGCAAACACTGCGCAGCCGACTTGCATGTGGAATCAAATTTAACGAGTTAGCGACAAGTTGTGAGGGAATCGCAAACCACCAGAAACCAGCCAATAGAATTTATTCAGTTCTCTTAATCATCTAGAAAAGAAAACTTCCCCATGAATGTTGGGAATTTCCGTCATTCTCTTCTTTCCCGTTTTTCAAATGTACACATTTTGAAATATTTGTTCAAGGAGCAAGAGGCCTCTGAACAAATCTGAGAGGAAGAACGACAACGTGTAAATCAAAATCATCCTTCCACCCGTGTATTACACAAGAGGCCTGCAGCGTTTGTTGTCTCCTGCCTCCACGGAGCAGGTTGCCTGGCTCGTTACACACACATCTGTGTTTCATGCCCTCCGTCCTGTGCTGTCACTGAGCTGTCGCTGACATGAGAACAGGCATGCATCGCCGCCTGTGTCAGGCCCTGCGAGTGTTCCGTCACTGGACACATCAGCTCTGCCTCATGTGGCACGCTCCGCCAACTTCCATGGAAAAACAGCGTCTGAGTGCGAGGCCTGCATGGGACGTCCTGGCCGGAGCGAGAGGCAGTGAGAGTTTGAGAGTGAGTGGGATCCTGCTCCGGGCTTATATAGCCCAGTTATTTTTAACCACCCGCCCCTTGCTTATTACAGCGTTTCCCCCACTGGACCACTCAGGAAGCACGTTTGGCTCCTTTTCCTGCTCACACGCGGCCAGATTCAAACAGAATCAAAGAATGATACCATTGAGGCTCTCCATCCCCCTATTTGGAAAAAAAAAAAAGACGGAGGGAGTGGGGGTGGGGGTGGGGGGGGGCAGAGAAATGTCTGTTGACCCTGAAGCATGAGGCTCTCACTGGACGGGGGGGGGCAGAGAAATGTTCGGCAGAAAAGGTTGGCACGCGTCGACGGTGTGACATTCAAAGAACTGGCCCCAGGCCTGCTCCGGTTTCAAACGCTGGTTTGGAGAAGCGGCGAGAACGCAGTCAGTCCTGCGGAGAGGCATTCAGCGCGGCGCCTTCAGAGAATTAACATAACCACACAGCAGTTGAGTTTCACTGTTGAAGATAACTGTCACCAAACAGAGCTCCCGCCAGTCTGCAGTATATTCGACAGTTAATTACACTGCCGTCATTTGAATAATGTGGCGCATGACACTGCCGGCCTGTTTACGTCGTCAGGATGTAAAGGGAAGGAGTCGATACCGCAGAGCACAGAGAAACCCGCTCTCCTCCAGCCAATCAGCATCAGCCTCACGCAGCTCAGCTTCAGTGATTTACATATTTTTACATTTTAAATTCACGTGTTTATTGACAACAATAACATGTAAACAAAGTTTACTCTCCTCTGGATCTGGTTTTCTTTTTAACCCCATCAGATCGGCTATTGATTTATTCCCCGAGCAAAATAATGATCAGGCCTAAAAAATGTCCTCGTTTCACAGTGATAATAAAAGCAATACAATAATTCCCGCCCCTTTACGTGGCTCTGCATCGGAACATGTCCCATCATTCCACTCGGCTCCAGCAGTGGCAATTAGATGAAAGCTCCGGTTGAATCAACACATCTCTAAAATGCATTTCGTTTAATTTATTACAGCTAGATTGCTTTGAGTCCCCTCGGGCACACGCACGAAATTTAAATTGCCATTACATTTGTTTTGTTAAAAACCTATTGATGAAAGTGTTGACTCAACAAAGGGAGAGCGAAAACAGCTCCTCCTGTCTTGCTTCAACATTTTGATGTTTGTGACTTTATCCAGGTAATAAACCTGTTAATTGTCTGCACACACACACACACACACACACACACACCTGTGGCGAGGCTTCAGAAAACAAAGGGAACACGCTGGGTCCACGGCGCGTTCCACAGCGCCGCTGCTTTAAAACAGCGAGCGTCTGGCTTCCACAGAACCCAAACACATGTCTGGACAACCAGCGCAGCTTTCAGCAAGTGTTATGGAAACCCACCTTTTAAAAATATGCAGCCCACTCGGGCTAACATGGCACCAGTAACGGCTACATGTGGATATAATTGAGCCAGTAGAGCACCGGGGGATGGGCCCCAATTTATTAGCTGTTAACACCAGGAATCATACTGGTCCCACTCATCACAGAACACACACACACACACACGCTGGCTGTGAAAATGTTTTTTTCTTTTCCTCTCCGAAGGGCAAAGAAAGGTTCTTTTGATTTGAGGGATGAGAATGGGGCAGGAGCAGAGGGGCTTCAAGTGGCCGCTCTGAGAGTACAGGAACGTTGGGACGAGTCAGAGAGCTGTGAAACACAAGTCATCAAAGATTTGGCTCATCAGCTTCTCAAGATTGAAACCAGTCGTGTTTGTATTCTAAATATCAGAGTTTAGTGGGTAAACGATTGGCTGAGGTTGAGAGAGAGAGACTGGGAACACTGGGAGGCCTCTTCAACCGGCCCCTCTATAGCTCACTTAAGCTGCTTTTCCAAAGTTTACCTTCAACATCTGACGAAGGCAGAATAAGATTTTCCAGGTCAGTCGCGTCTTTGTGGAGGTGGAGCTGGTGTTTTTGTTGACAAAGCTAAAAAGTTCTCAAATCTGGCTCCCAGGTAACATCTCCATCTGTGAATGACTCCTCTTTTTAATCCTGAGAGTTTGAATTTGCATCCGACATTTTCCAGACACATTTTTCCCGGGGGCTGGCAGGAACATTTCCAGAAAATGTCGGGAACTCAAACATTTGCATACTCAGCCTTTTTCTCTAAACTTTCAGGAAACGGCAGAGTTGAGGCGAGAATCTGAAAAAAACGGCATCATCAACGATTTGAGCCTTTTCGGTTTTGCACTTTGCACGTTCGGAGCCGTCCAGCGGATCAACACTTTGATGCCACTGTATGAAGCAGAGGGAGGCCTGTTTTTTTTCCCCCCGTGTGGTACGGCAGTCTCACACCGGCACACATTTGAACATGCCGAACTAAACTGTGCCAGCTGTTCAAATAGCATCGCCCCGGCCTCAGCACAGGTTACCCATTGAAGCGGCGCTCGGGTTGATTGAGTGATCCAGCCTGCAGTGCACTTTATAGTGTACACACCTCGAAATGGCGACATTTGTAAAAAGGCTAATAAAAACATTCCTGCAGCGGAATGCTCCAGGTATTTCCTCTCCTACACCTGGTTACGATTCCTTGAGTGCACTCGCCTGTTTTCAGTGAACCCCGCTCTTTCAGAGAGCGCAGGCCGATCCCGTGCCCGTGAACAGGGTTGTGTTTTGCTAAATGGATGACATTGAAAGTGTGCACGCCTCCCGAAAGGCCAAAACGACTGATGCAATCGGTCCCAAGAGGTCAACAGTTTCTTGGTGAGTTGTTCTGCAGTGACTGTGAGTGTTTGCAGCCGGTGACATTTGTCATGTGAGAAAACCAGTGGGAGGCAGCGATGGCTCATCAGCGGAGGGGGTCAAAAGGTCGGGATGTGTCCGTATCAGAGAGAGAGGAAGCTTGGCGGAGGATGTGACGCCGGACAGCGGTCAGCCTCAGATGGGTCGTAAGATATTTCAAAGCCCAAAGTGTGTTGATCTTCGCTGTTTTTGTAAAGCGGCACTGCGCTGATTCCGCACGTGAAAGTTCAGTTTACTCGCACCCCGCCTGTAAAAACAGCTGTTTAATGTCTCCGATGGCTCCTCAGAGAGCTCGCTAAGGTTTCTCAATCCTTTCAGACGTGGGAGGACGTCCAGTTAGCGTTGATGAAGTTAGGTTAGTGCACAACACTTTGCTCCAGATGATATCATGAACCTCTTTTGCAATAAAAAGAGTATTTAGCCACTTGTTATGGATGAAGAATGATCATTCATTTGGATTTGTAGTTATGGAGTGAATGTAAATACAGTAATCAGCATGGCTCCGTCTGCCGTGGCAGAGCAGGTTATCCAGGGTGAGGGTGAAAACAGGAAAAGTTGAAGCCAGAGGAGCTGAAAGTTGATGTGAAGCTCTTTTAAAACCACATGAAGCTGGAGATTTAGGTGATAACCATCTGTCAGTAAAGTATGGTAACAGAGACATTGTGGCATCAAGCTCAGAGGCCACATTGAAAAGAGGCCTACAAGGACGCCAGAGCTTCATTTAAAACTGGTTTTGAAGCTGCAACATGCAGAGTTTGAGTTGCATTTGCCTGAAGGCGTGCGGCTATCAGTGAGCAGAGAGCTCCTCGAGCTGTGGCTCTTTGGGGGTCGGACATGTTCCTGTGCACATCACAGATGTTATCTCAAAGGAGCGCAGGGACATTAACCCTGAGTTAAACTGCCATAAAACGCCACTGCTCTTTCAGCGGGTGAGGGGTGAGAAACCTGCTGATGGCGGCCTCCTCAGTATCACTTCTTTGTCTATCGCGTTCGAATCTAGACCGTGTTACTGTGCGTCGGACAGTTAGAGCAGTTACAGGGAGTGTTCAGGTGTCGAGGGTGTATCTACAACTGAGTAATTTTGATTTCAGGGTTTGGCTGCAAAACGTCACGCACAAACAAACGAGATCCGGTGCACATCAGCAATTTGGCACGTGTCACTTTCGGATTCTGATGTGTCCCTGTTTCGCTCTGAGGCTGCTGACAGGAACTGGTGTTTGTGGTTTTGTCTGCTAACCTGGTGGGGCAAAAGATCGCATCCACACCAGTGTAAAGATATTCGGGCCATCGCGAGTGAAGTGTGCTACCTCAACGGAGAGAGTGGTTTGCCGCACGTCGGTTTCCTCTCCAACTTTGTGCAGTTTCTTTTTGTGGCTGCGAGTGATCTGCTGTTGAAACTTCATTTAAATAAGCTGTTAACAGTTGGAGGATTTCCATGATGTTTCACTGCTGTAACAGAATTTAAAATGCACCGGAGGATGATTGTGGGGGCACTAGAGGGTTCCGTTCGGTTCCAGTCGTCTGCTCAAATGGTCCTGAATTGTGACGGGCTGCAAAATAATAAACATATAAATTAGAATTAGCCGTGACTCCATGGAAAGTTTTATTTTATTCATATATGTGATTAAACAATTCTACCCTAAGTTGCTTGAAGCTTAAGAAGAAGCAGAAGTTTCTGTGAGTTCTCAAGTCTTTGGCCGACCCGTCCAGCGTGTGTTCAGCCTTTTAAAGGATTAATAATTGCTGACACTGTCGGTGTTAAATCTAAGAGCTGAAATGCTCCGGCCTGAGGACTGAAGCGAGGCGACCGGCCTCGGAGGCCTCAGACCTAATTGATTTATTCACCACACCTGGCGTCAATAAATGGCAGCAAAGCGCAGGTTACTCTTCTATTTAACACTTCAGCTAAGGTATAATTAACCCAGTGCAACGGCTCAGGGGCCTCACTCGACTGGTTAACTTCAGCCCCCCCTCCTCCCCCCGCTGCTCTTTAATAACCTGTATCTCTGGTATCATCTGTGCCTCGCCACTCGCTTCCTGAATGGGCCCCACCATTGATCGGGCTGTAATTTATGGGCTTTCTGTTGAGACGGGGACTGGTTCTTATCACGGCTGGGATCCTGGGGAGGGAGGACTGAACTCAGGCCGCCGTGGATGACTCCATGTGACGTAAGAGCGATTGTGATCACAGGACTTTATAATTAGCCGGTGTGTCTGATGATGTTTTAGGAACACGTCAGGGTCAGGGATCGTCCTAATGAAGGACAGCTCACCTAACCGCACCGAGGTGTTTCATGAATGAGCCTCTTATTCATTGGGCAACGAAATATGTGACCGCTCTGTGAGCAGTGAGTAATACGCTGCGCGCACACACACGCACACACTCTCTGAGTCTCTGAGGCGTCCTCAGGGGTCAGAAGTCAAAGTGGCCGCTTCTCTGAGTCCGTGACCTCTGGAGCGTTTGAGGTCCCAACCCTCTCAACCTTGACTGACCACTTAAAAACTCACCCGGGTGCCACTTAAGCGCTTATCAGGCCCATCTTGTTTGCAGCTCAACTGTCAGAACCTGTTCTTGCAGCCGCCCGTCACACCTGCTGCCTCCTTTGACACAAACAGCTCAGCTTATGACTCTCCAATCTCAATTAATCCCCTGCGTTGGTTCCCACCCCCCCACCCCCGCCGCCCACCGTTTATCGGCGTGCCCGGACGTTTCCCCGCAACAGCGCGGGTCGCGCACTTCAGGATCAGCGCGCTTGATCCATAAATGCATGTGTTCTCGTTTGGAAGGGAAAGCCTGCAGCTCTGGGTGACATTCACAAACGCAGCTGCTGTGTTTAACCCGGGGCACAGACACGGTGAAGGAGAATAAGCCTCTGCTAATCTACCTGCCCGGCACATCACGTAGTTCAGACATTCTTTTGTTCCGGACGCTCTTTGACAGAGGCCTGAGCGCATGTGAGCGAAAACAACTTTCTAATGAGAAAAGGCAGCTTCTTTGAGGAACTGCATTCCTGCGCAGGAGAGGCCGCTGGGACGACGCATTCGTTTGAACATTCATCTGTGTCTTAAATAAAAAGTGTAGTTGTGAGGTGAGGTGGTGAAACTGCTCTCTCGCTTCTGCTTTACACAAGTCACATAGTAGGTTGTCAGTGTATTTTCAGAGTCAGTATTACTGTCTCCTCGGTTTAATGCAGCTGGTAACCACTTCCTGTTTTTCAAACAGTGAATCTTCTCACAGTTTGGCCATAATTTCCTGAAGTGTGTGTTTGGTGCATGTGTGAGAGCGCTTGTGTGTTGTGGGCTGCTTACGAGCTGAGGTGGGCTGCGTGTGTGCGATGAACAATCACGGTTCCTCTCTTCTGCAAATCCCCCCAATCTAATATTTACCCCCGTGTGTGTGTGTGTGTGTGTGTGTGCAATTTCGTGTGTAATGGAGCAATGGTGTGATGGAATAAATCAAGCAACACTTGTGACTAACGTGTGTTGAAGTGTTGATCAGGAATCTGACGTGTCACCACGATCAACAATGAGATCTACGTCGTCCTCGTCCTCTGCCCCCCCCCCCCTTTGTGTCCCGTCTCGGCCCCCGGGGACGACACGTCCCTCCCGACGTCTAGCGCTGTCTCTCAGATCGGGGATTAGCAGGAACACGTGCACGGAACGTGTAGCCGAGCCAAAGGGAACTGCCGGCCCTTCGTTTGTTTTCGCAGACTCCGAGGTCGACCGTGTTAAGATTTATGCTCATCTGACATGTTTCGCCCCTGCCCCGTTGATACGCTGCTGGACAGGAAACGCGGGGAGAGGACTCACAGCTCGGTCTCACAACACGTCACGTTTAGAGTCATTTCTCCTTCACTTTGTGTGTGTTAGTGTGTGTGTACCCCCTGCGTTCCCCCTGGGGGGGACCCTACATTTTTTGGTATAAAAAGGCAGCCGATCCCTCTGTTCTCTGACATTTTGGGAGAGATTAGTGTTTTCTGTTACGCACAGAATACTCTTGGTTGAAGTCCTATGACCGGATTAGCTCAGCATGAGGTCGTTGTTACCCCAACATCGACCTGTTTTCACCTCCTTCTGTTTGTTAGTTTGTTTGATAGTAAGCAGGCTTATGCAAAAACACCTCAACCGATTTCCATGAGATGTCGTGGAGGGGCGGGGCGCCGCCCAGGGAAGAACTATTCAAGTGTCTTCAGAGAATAAATATTGGATAAGATCCCCTGTGTGAAGGTCTGATATTTGTGTTAAATGTGGTTTCATGAGAGGGCTGCTGGGGTTTATGCTCCACTGGGTGCCATTCGAGTTGTTAATCAAATTGGCTGCTTAAAAAAGAAAAAAACCCTCAGAAGAGAACAAGAGAACAGATAATCTCCCAGCTGCATCGCAGGGGTATCAGCACAGGCACCGCAAATTAGAGAAGTGGGCCTGCGCGGTGGAGGAAGAGGTTCCCCACTGGCTGGACACGCAGAGATAAACAGCACTTTTTAGCTGAAAATAGATCCCCTTCATCTCTGCTTGACCTAGAATTTGTGCGACCACACTGAAGGATTTTCCAGCCAACCCTGCTGTTACCTGCTCACCGAACAACTGCGGGGAAATCGGAGACGTTCAAGACGCTTCGCCAAGAAGCTTCTCCGCGAAGCCGGTAACCCCAAAAACCCGAAAGGGTCCCTCACCAGAAATGAGATAATGCGTCCTCCTGCGTCCTGAAATATCCTCATTGCAGGACAAAAATGGAGTTATAATAGAAATACATGGCAGGGTGTGTCCTGCTATGAGAATCCCACAAATTATGGGCTGGTGGGGAATTGTTCTAATCCAGCAAACCAATGCTGCGGAAACAGAGCTGCCATTTTGGAGAAAGGGAAGGAGCCAGTTATTTCCTGAGTCCATGCAGGCCGGGATATGACAGATCACGGGGGGAAGTTGTTGGGGGGGGGGACCCACAGTTCTGAGGGTCTGGAGGTTTTGCATTTGCGAGTGTATGAAAATACCTGTTAGTAAAACAGAGCAGAGGCTATGACCTTTCTCTCTGCAGGAAAATGTGAAGAACAGCGATCGATCTGACGTCCTCGGTTTCGCCGTGTTTTCGCTGCACTTGCTCGACTAAAGCTTTCATCAGATGTCCAGACGCAGCAATGTCCTGGATCACGTTGTGTTTTTGTGGCGAGCTGCTTTTCTTGGAATGTGCACTGGCTCTTTGATTGTTCTGTTTCCTGTGATTTCAGAGGCCCTTTGTCTCCCCGTGGCAACTCACTAATCAGGGAACTCCGTCATAGCGCTCCTCTAATGTCACCCCTCTCTGTAATGATATTTTTGGCTCTGCTCTCATGCCTCTCCGCTCGCCGTCCGCCGAAGGAGGAAAAAAATCAAAGTTGGCACGAACAGTCACCTTTAGGAATGTGCGGGGGTAAAAAAAAAAGAAAAAAGAAAAAAGGAGACTGTGGCATCAGTGGCAGCTGAGGGGGCAACTGCTCCGTCATGAGGCCCAGATCCAAAAATGCAAAAAAAACTCACATTCAATCCTTCCTAATGGGACCTTCCTCTCAGCTTGGCTCCTGTTTGTTTCGATGGACCATTTCTCTAAGTTAGTGTGAATGAATTCATCGTTCCTGACGGGAGAATCGCAATCATCAGGGATTTTTTTCGCGCTCTGGGTTTCCCCTCTCGTTTTTTTGCTTAGACTGTGGTTTTGTGATGTGTTATGGAACCCATGAAACAACAATGAAACCAGATGTGCTTACTAATGTGTCCGTGGTACAGTCCGGGGCAACTTTGCAGAAGTTGAGACGAGCGCCGCGCCATGTAGTCGCTGCGAGAACTCTGTGTCGTCTGCGAGTTCTGGAAGGACACTTGTTCTCCTTTATACCTCCTCTTAAAATAACCCCCCTCCCATTGGCTGAGAGCGGCCTGGTCATTGAATCACATCAGGCCAATTAGAGAGTAACACTTCCTTTGCCGTGAAAGATGTTTCCTGTTGATAGTAAATGTTCGGCCTGCTGGGGAGCTGACAAGCGGGGGGGGTGCCTGTTGAAACCCTGCCAGTGTTTCTCTGACCTTTGAGGCCTTCATGGAGGAAAAAGTGATGCCGGGGTTGGTGTGTGTGTGTGTGTTTTCATTGTGTTTGTGTGGTGCACAGCAATGGTACGCAAACTGTTTCCATGTCATTGTACTTTATACTACACTACTTGGATTTTATATTAATGCTTGTCTACTCTCTTAGGGCTTTTCCACCAAAAAGGACCAGGAGCTAGTTCGGTGCTAGTGCGAAGTTGGTTCTAATCATCATGTTCTTCCTAAGAACCAGTTTGGTTTTCCAGCAGCAGGGAGCTGAGTTGGAGCCATGTCATTGCTGAACTCCTTTTTTAACTTTTACAGTTTATTTAGGAGTTGCTCGACACCCTTGAATGAGAAACTCAGACAACATGCGGCTAACTCGGCAGCTACGTGCCACGATCGTCACGATAACCCCGGAAAGAGTTGGTGCCTGTTAAGCACCGTTATGAAATGTGGGAAATCTTCTTCTTCTCTCCAAGACAGCGCCACCAACTGGAGTTTAAACTGTTGAAGGAAAGAAATATGTTGTACCTGAAGAAACAAAGCTAAAGTAGAGAATATTTCTGAAGCCTTATGGAGCAGAGTTGAGTTTCTCCTCATGGTAACGACCCGTGAGATTTCTGTGTGACTCCTCTGGATTCACTGCGACTCTTCCAGCTCCGGCCGCGTCACGTCTTCCCCACGTGCCGGTGCCACCCTAAAGTTGTGAAGTGGTTTTCTCCCTGTGGGAATCACGGCCTCGCTCCGATCGGCTCCGGCAGGCGACGATCCAGGGCTGTGTTTACAGCCGCCGGCAGATCTGCTGCTTCGCTCTTGGAGGCGGGGATGTGTTTTCACAGCCATCTAAACAGACAGAAACCACCGGGGATCATTTTTTTACCCCCTCCTTTTGATGTCTCTGAGAAAATCCGACGCATTAAAGGTTGGAAAAGCCTGTATCCTCCTATTATCTCCCAAAGCTTCAAGTGAAACTTTTTCTGGCTGTGACCTCCGACGGGGCTGCAGTGACCAGCCTCACCGCTCATGCCCATCTGCTTCTGGGGCCTGCATAGGCTCACGCTTGTTTACCTCTAATGGGACCGTGCTCCAGAGGTAAAACCCAGGGGCCCGACGGCAGCGGCCGCAGGTTGAAGGAATGTCTACCGTCTGGACGGGAAAATGTAATCAGCTGAGATCAGCAAACTGGGGGCCGGTTTCTCTTTCTCCCCTTCGCGCTCTCACTTTCCCTCCGTGTGCTTCTCACGCATCCCGGCACACTCACTTTTTCTCATTCTCACTCTCCGAGCCGCGCACGCACACACTGACGTGTGAAGAAAAATGACACCTTTTCTCTCAGCTATTTCCTCTGTTTTTACATCCCCGGGTCCGGGGTACAAGAGGCAACCTTGTGTTTTCATGTGACAAAACACACAGAGGCCTGTGTGGATTGGGGAGAGGTGAATAGCCTAATTCATCATGCGGGGTTAGGCATGTCTGAGCCTCATCTGGGAATATCTCTATCTACACTTAGAAAGTGGGACTGTTGGCGCTGTCTCCCGAGCTTCAAGGAACTACAGCTCGGGTCTTGTCCTGCGTTTGACTGATGACTTCTCTGGAGAATCAAAATTCCAGAGTTAAGATGTGGTTTTACCTACAGGCTGCTGGAGTTTCTGCCCAGAACTCCTCCCATCCCAACACGGAAATCAAAAATGGAACTATTTTCTTTGGATTTTTTTTCTCTATTCGAAATAAATCTCCAGAGCTAACTTTTAAACTGAACATTTCTCTGTTTATTTATTCAAGTTCATAAAAGACTTACATGTATGTGTATATGTAAAGATTTGGAACCGAAAGGTGAATTATCGCATGAATTATCGTGCACGTGTGTGTGTTTGTGTGCGGCACTGTGTCCTTTCTTAGGTCCTGTTTAAAAGTTAAGGGTGAGATGTGAGTTGTCATTGTGGGTTAGGGTTTATTTAGGCA
Organism: Pseudorhombus dupliciocellatus; assembly: GCA_016785235.1. Lineage (NCBI taxonomy): Eukaryota > Metazoa > Chordata > Actinopteri > Pleuronectiformes > Paralichthyidae > Pseudorhombus > Pseudorhombus dupliciocellatus. The sequence goes on from JAFBJW010000050.1 coordinate 1,671,733, forward strand.
AGAATTTGGTCATGGTTAGTGGTAGGAATTTGATTTTGGTGTGGTGTACAAAAGCAAAAACCTGTAAAAGTTTGTCATCTCTTCATTACCGGTGATGTCAGTGACTGTCACAATGTACACTGAAACGCTGCTGCACTAAAAGCTCCCATATTACAACATATAGATGCAAAGGCAGCGTGACACAGCAGCTGTCAGTGATTAGGTGAAATGACCGGGATCCATATCGGCACGAGATCTCAATTCACCGCTCGAGGTGGAGCGTGGCTGCACAGCCGCCCTCCACCAAACCACCGGCAGGGAAATCTCACAAATTTAAAGTAGAAATATTTTGGAGAGAGAATAATATATTAAGAGTACAAACATTTACCTGCCTGTACAGTCTATTAATAAACATTTTTGTTAAGTAAATTATAGATATTTACATGGCTCATGCTCTCCAGCCCTTTGAGACCTGGGTACTTGTGCAAGACTCGCTCCAAAAACAAATAAAAGTAGACGAGTCTAGATCTAAACTACCTGCTGTGGGTGTGAGGGTGAGTAACAGACGTTGAGTAAATGTGTTTACAGCCGTAGTTTTCCTGTCAGTGCGCTCATGTGTCACACTGTCTATTAGCTCCCGGCCCAGGCTTCATTCCTGATAATGAGGCCCCCTCTGTGGACGCTCAGGCTCACAGGTCAACCACAGGCACGCTCGCCCCGCGCTGCCCGTCACGTACACTCACCCTCACACATTCTCACTCGCTCTCACACACATGTCGATAACCGCACTTGTAATGCGAACCTTACTGCCGAGGGGAGTCAGGCCTATAATTACAGAGCAATGGTGGGAAAGCCATAATCACAAAGACCCAAATAGAAATCTGAATCAACAGATGAGTCCGGATTGTTTCGCCACGTCTGTTTACACAGCGACGTTATGATTTACATTTGGAAGCGGAGGAGCCCATTGTCCTCCGCTTCCAAATGTTAACATTGCCCTGATTGAGCCTTTAAGAAGCCGCTGGGCATCTTTCACTGAGGAACCACAGCAGAGCTTTTCTGTATTTACGCTCAATAGAAAAACAGCTCTAGAACAGTCTAGAACAGAGAAGGCGTGTTGGCTTCCGTCAGCTATCTCTTTGTCTGTCTGTCTGTCTGTCTGTCGATCTATCTATCGATTGATCTCTCTGTCTCTCTCTCTATCCATCCATCCATCCATCAGCTTCCTGTGGCAGTGGCTCTGAGTTTTTAGGACGCTGTCGTTGCTCAGAGTGAATTGCCTCAGACACCTCATTCCTGGGAAATGAATGCGTGCCCTTGTTCCACTTTTAGTTTTTGCCCGCCACCATGGGCTGCTATTTGCTCTGCCATTTCTCAGGGTTGTGGGCTTCTTTAATGAGCACTTTGATCCCACTCAGGTCTGGCGCTGGTGTTTATGCGACCCTGAAGAAAAAACAAGAGAAAAGGAAAAAAGAGGAGAGTGAAAAACAGAAGTATCCCATTCTCAGTGTGAGACCTCTGAGCTGTGGTGTCCAGCATGGAGTTGTCTTCGGACCCCGGAGACCCTGTCATCATCCTCGGGTCCCGAGCGACCACGGCGAGGTCGCGGCCCGAGCGTGCTCTCCGTGCAAATACAACAGCAGATGACGAATGCGAAGCAGAGGAGGGTCAAGAGGGACCGGGTGGTGAAAGGAACACTGAAACATTTCCAGTGAAGCCGTCACATTCCTGGGGATGAGGAGTTTTTGCCGCAGATGTCGGCGTCAGGTGTTGTAGTCGGGTTGCTTCTATAACAACACGTGTTCTTCATTAGGATTTCCTTTTATCAGTATCGTAAATTTCATATCTAAACTACAGCAGCGTCTTGGCACCGCACAGCAGAGATTTTATTTCCAGTAAAGCTCTGACATGGAGCAGCTGTGTTGTCAGCGCGGAGGCTCCGGTGATTTTCTGGAGCTGCTGCGTTCGCATGCGTAGAATCTGCCTGGAAACCTCCCACTGCAGATTATCCTCACCCAAACGTGTTTTATCCAGCAGAGAGGCTCCAAATGTTATTTTTCCAAAGCACAGAAATCTGCAGTGGGGCTGAGACGGGTGGAACTCATTAGAAGGATCAATACAGAGTTCACAGAGCTCAGATTCTCGACCATATCTGAGATGTTTCTCCTCAACTAACATTTAGATTTGATGAAGTCGTGAAAGGTTTGATAAACAGCTTTGTCCCTGACCTGCCGCTGGCTCCATCACGATGAAAGCGACGTTTCCAAAACGCGCAGATACCTTTGAATGTTCGCGTCTAATTTAAGGGTGGGTCCATAAAATCATACGTCAAATTAAAAGGTTTATTTGCTCTATGTGGGAAAATCACGGCCGTGTTTGATTAACCTTCGTCACACCTGAACTCTGGAAAACTGCCCTTCACTTGCAGCAGGAGATGTGAGGGTTGGACGTGTGGCGTTCAATTATTTTTGATGTTGATTAAATACTAGAAAGAGAAGGAAGCAACGCAGAAACAGAAAAACCCCCTGATGATGAGTCTTCCCCATGCCACTCGTGCCAGAGTTCCAGCAGTGTCTCGCTCCCTGGTCGTCATCTTGTTATGTTTGGCGATCCTCGTATTTTTCAGAAGTGTCGCCGAACGTGTTTTCTAACAGACTGAATGGGTTTGTGCGGCATGCACCGAATTTATAAATCAAACATCTGAACCTGGGCGGACGTTTGCATGTTACATCTTATTTATGACTCGAGCGCTGCCCGGGGCGTGTGATAAAGACAGAACATGGATGATTTATGTCGTAATCAACTCTGAGCTTCAAAAGCGATGCTCAAGCCAAACGCTCTTTGAGTTTCACACGGAGGGAATCCAGGGAAGCTCGAGGTGGCTCCGAAGTCGAACACCTAAAGGAAACTCGCAGGTTTAAACCCTCTCATCTATCCATCTCCACGCAATTATGCAAATTTGGCTGTGCCCCCCTGACCTGTGTTTGCTCCTGGTTGAAACGTGACTCACTATGTGCAATTCAATCTCTATAAAACACGGACAGTCTTTCTCTTTTAATGTCCCTGAAAGCGTCAGCAGGATTTGTCACATTCCACAGAACGCGCAGGCAGCTGAACATGCCCTCTTAAGAATCAATTAAGAATGAATGGGAGAACTGAATGTTCTCGTCTGGTTTTCCATTGTTCGGCACGAGCGTCTCATCTCATGTCAGCTGGAGAGAGCGCGCCCTGCTTTCACGCTGTGGGAGAACGGTGAGCCCGACATCAGCCGCAGGGACACCTGTACCGGAGTGAACCAGCTCTGTAAATACTCCTGTTGGTGGAGAATCATCGAGGATTTACACAGAGCGGTGCATTGCATCACGTTTATTTCAACTTGGACAAGATGCTGGCCGCTTTGTTCGCTGGGAAATCTGCAAATCCTGGACAGCAGGATATGAGCTTAGGTGTGCGTGTGTTTGCAATTTCACACTTGGACTGTAAGTTAAGAAAATACTCTTAGTATCTGTTTGTTTTACCAAGATGTTTTCTTTGAATACCCTTCGCAGAACGTATGCATGAATAAGTTGTCCCGTCCCTGCTTGGCAGAGACAGACTTGGACGGCGTTGTGGGAACGGTGAACGGCCGGAGAGACGAGAAGACAACTCGCATGTTGACTCAGTGACTCACCGCGCTGTTGTTTTTGTTTGCACAGAGCTTTTAATCACAAGAGTGTATGTGAGCGGGTGGTGGAGCAGGATCCTGCTGCACCGACCAACCCTCGCTCTGATGTAAGAAAAGAAAGAAACCAAAACGATTTGTGCGATTTGCACACACACACACACACATGCACACGTTGGAGTGGAGAGAGGACGGTGAGGTGTGAGACAGACCAGAGGAATTAACCGGGCTGTCACGCTGGATGTAGCCCTTTGCCCGGACTTGCCTGCCGCAGTGCCCATCCACGTGTTCTGGATGCCCATGTGTCAGGGCCCATGAGTCACGCCAGACATGGTTGTTTGCCCTGGCTGCAGTGACTCATCACATGCTCGCTGGATGGGACCCAGACTGTCGATCTGTTCTCATGCCTTAAGTACGGTATCTGTTTGACTTGAGCTTTTACATCATCCCGCAGCTCAAACACTAAAGGCCTCTGTCTTCTTTTTCTTCTTCTCTGCAAATCTACCTCTCACATGTCACTCAAAGCCACTTTGCGTCTGCTTTGTGTTGCCAAAGCACATGCACAGAGAGGGGAAAAAAAAAAGACGTTTCAACACAACACCCAGGTCTCTGCTTTGGAGAAGTGCGTGGGCGACTGTCAAATGCGTCGGAGTCCGACCAAGGGTTACAGCCCGCTGGAGACAGCACTAACTTCACTGCTGATACAGAGACGTTATTGGCGTCTTATCTGTGTCCCGGGATCCCTAAGTCAGATATCCACCTCTTCAGCACAAGAGTTTTACAGCAAAGAGGGAAAAAAATGGTCATAAACATAAAATGAGTGACTGATAGCTGCACTCGGCTGAAGGATGCCCTCTAATTAGAGCGTTTTACGAGCCCAGGATCCGCAGTGAAAACATGTCCGCTCTGCGCTGCAGAACAAACACTGTCTGGGAGGTCAAGTGGCCGCAGGGAGCTGTGGACTGCCCTCGCACCAAGTTCAGGGTAATTCATGTGACCTTGCGCCGCCAGATTCAGCACATACCTGCAGGTTTTTCTCATTAAATCAAATGATATGTGATTTTTTTTTTATTTTTATCAAAGGCCTCTCCTCTCGCCGGAGAACAGGCTCCGGCTTTTTGCAGACGTGCGCTGAACATTCTCGCTGGAGTTCTTCCAGGAGGCTGTTTGTGAGGACTGAGTCAGTCTCTCCAGATATATCGGTGACATTTCCTGCCAGCCGCTGAGTGAAATGTGAGAGAACGGCCGGAACGTGCGCGGCCACACGTTTTTCCAGACATTTTCCAGAATGAATGTCTGGAAGCGGCTTCGGTGAAGAGGAGAAAGCTGCATGGAGAATCCTCTCTGTGTCTTAACTCTCCTCACACTCAGAGATACACAGTTATTTGGGCGCCGCTTCATCAGAGATTTATGGAATTTGCAGGTCGGACAGATGCGTCGCAGCACAATCACCACGTTATTTTTAGTTCCCTTTCAATGTCTGTTTGTTAATGAAAGGTTGGTGCCTCCTGTGCTGGAGGAGTAACGTGATCAGATTGAAAACACCTGCAGAGAGTGCTCCTTCTCTCCTTCTGCAGGAGGAGGAGGGGGGGAGGGGCTGTGGCTCTGACAGCACCTCCACCTGAGCCCAGAGGAGCAATCAGAGCAGCTGAGGGCCGTCGGCTGATTGAGGCTCTGCTACAAAAGGCAGCAGCAGACACACACGTGATGAAGACTGAGACACGAGGGGAGGCCGGGGCTGTGCTGTGTGGGATGATTTGAGTTTGATTTGTGACAATAAAATGCTGGAAAGCAGGACGTCCGTCTCAGGCCGTTGACCCTGTTGGCATTTTCAGAGAAAGATAAACATCTGCAAATTCACCTGAATATAAGATTCTGCCCAACTGAGAATTAAAGATTAGAAAACAGGCCATTCAGTCCTGTCACACCTCAGGAATGAATCCCAGGAGATATCCTGTTTCACCTGCTGCTGCCTGACCGCACCAATGAGCATTAGCGGCGTGGGCCCACCTCTCAGCGTGGAGCAGCTCTTTAAATGATTGAAATATTTCACATGCTTCCTCAGACAAAGGCAGTCAAAACAAGGGAGCTTGAGTGAGTGAGAGACAGCTGACACCCCGGTCATCCTGCGAATGGGACGGGTTAATCCCAGTTTACACCGAGCTCACTCAGCAGCTCCTCGTCGCTGCAGCGATAAGCGGCAGCGTGGGGAAGATTCCCCTCTCAGAGGGAGACACTCAGCCCCGGGCCTGACCCCGGGCCTGACCCCGGAGGTGACGACAGCCCTGACATGACAACTGTACCCTGAGAGAGAGAGAGAGAGAGAAAGGGAGAAAGAGGGAGACACAGAGATATAGTTAAAGGAGAATAGTAGCCATAAAGATAAAATCCTCTCAGGAGCTGTAAACTGCTGTAAACAGGGTTTATCTTTCTCGTTAAGTGATGGCTCTCTTCCACGGAAAAGGTTTTAACATTGGGTGACAACACAGTAAGACAACACAGGAAGTTACACGGGGCTTGGTGTAATTGGCGACTTCAACATGACTTCTGTGAATTCCCCGTCGCCTTGCAAAAGTCGGTGCATTCAAAAAATCAACATGGAGCATTTAAAGCCCAACTTCCTCGTGGCCCGTGACCAGTTGGCACACGACACCGGTCACTCAGTCACAGGGAAATGTTCCGTGTGTTCTGTCCCTAAACAAGCACGAACCAGTTGAATGTTTCTATCTGTCTCACTTGGTATAGTTAAAAATCTCTCCAGATATTAGTTTAAGCATCTTTTCTTGTGTCTCTTCATGCACACAGCAGCTCAGCTCCACTGAAACGTCAAAGTTTCGTTGTGATTTTGTTTTTCAAAATGTGGAGGCTAAAATAATCCGCTCGAGAGCAAAGCGAGAAAACGACTCCTCTCTCCTCTGATTTCTCCTGCGCTCACGTTTTTCATGGAAACATCTTTTTTTTTTGCTGATAAAAAAAAATAAATCCCTGCTATCGCCCCCTGCATATGCAGAGTTCAAAGGATGTGAGGACGTGTTTGCAAAGCGCTGGGCGTTGGCATCGGTTTTGCAACAATTTATTTTTTCGTTTACAACTTATCTTTATTCCTATTGATAAGCTGAAGCTGATTCATCAGCGTTCGGCTGTCAGCGGCAGGACGGCTGCATTTTTAATTCTCCCCGGTGACTAATGGTAAAGCCATAGGTCGTGTATTCATGTGCTGGCCCACGTCTCGGCCGGGGCGACGCTCAGTCGTGGCGTTAACAAAGAGCGTGGGCGTGTTTTGTGTTGAGCGAAGCAATAAAACAATTACTACATTCCACATGTGTGTTTACCTGTCCGCTCAGGGCTCATCCTCCACCACGCCCGCACAGTGTTTTCATAGTAACAGCTATCAATTCATGTGACTGCGTTTTCTGAGCGGAGGCATCAAAGGTATTGAAATCTATCTGCAACATTAAATTGTTTGCTGCGGGTGCGTTTACCAGCCTGACCGCCTCCAGGCGTTTTGAGAATCACACTTCATGCAAAGTGGGAAAACTCCTGCAGATAATTAGAGGGACTGCATGTTTTCCTTGTAATAAAATGATGCTTCAGTTTCACCTGCAGCTCTGCAGGTTCGTCAATGGACACCTCATAAACCGAACGTGAACTTCTGCTGGCAGGGAGAGACAAATGGTTTTGTTTTCTTTTCGCAGAGGCGTTCTTGTGGTGCATGCGTCTATCACAGTGTGATAATTGAGCTTTTATGAGGAGCAGGGAGGTCACTTCAGGGCTTGATTCCTCTGTCATGAAACAATCCTGGAAATATATTTGATTTTATGCAAATTCTGGCTCATCCTGGGGTGTGGGTGTGTGTGTGTGTTACATAAACACAACGTGTTCAAACTGCAGCAGCTTCTCTCGCCGAGCACTCGCTGCATCTTAAACTCTCTATAGGTCGTCTTTGTTGCTCAAATGTTTCAGTAAAACATGGAAAAAGCTTTCGTTCGTAATCGTTTTCCCTCAGCTTCTTAAAATGCAAATCAACACCTCCTCTCTTCTGCAGTCTGGTTGTGCTAACGTCAGCCCCCCGGCCTCCTGGGGTCAGGGAAGTTCACCTGAGCGTGCCTGTAATCGAGGAAGGCACTGGGCCGGGGGGTGGGGTCAGACACTCAAAAACAAAATACCTGTTAGGAGTAAAAAAAAAAAAAAAAAAATTGCGGCCTGAGACCCACTTGCTGCTGAGCCCCTCCCACAATTTGTTTGTTCCGACTGGCATTTGTTTACAACAGTTGGAGGAAACGGTCACGCTCATGCACGTGCAAAGGCGTTCTCCACATTTGAACTCCACGCAAAGAATATTTTATTTGCTCCCTCGGAGGTGAACAGGAAGCAAAGATAAATCTGTGTACGTGTCTTCTGTGCCCTTAAGGTGGAAGTACTCATCCTGGTTATTTGCCCAAAGGGTCCTGTTAACATGTTAGGGACCAGAGGCTCAAGCCCTTCTCCAGTAGTTTTGTCTTGATTTATCCAAATGGCTGAGCTGGGCGTGCTTCCACCAACGCTGGCGCTAACATACGCACGCCGTGCACCTGTGCAGGACTTTCATGAAGAGAACTGATAGCAGCGTGAAAGAAGTTGACATTTGTTTTCCTAATCGCCGTCAACACCTCCTTTCTGTTTGCGCAGCGCGAGGAGTATCAGCGAGCTCCACAAAGGCGCCGTTTGCTCGCTATTTGTCCCAACGTGTTTCCCTGCAGCTCCCTGAAACCACAGGCTCCTTATTGCCCCCTCCGTAATGTTGGCTCTCAGATACACATCAGTGCACACATTTGCAAAGACACTGTAAATATTTATGCACGTACACACACACACACACACACACGTAAGCTCGCTCTAACCCTCCCATTTGATCCGACTTCCTTTTTTTATTGTGAACTGAAAAGGATCTCCTTTCATATTCTTCTTTGTTTAAGGTTGTTAGAGTCTCTCTTGTTTTCACCTGCAAAGTGACGATGACAGACTGATGATTGTACGTGTGAATAAAAGGAGCTTCTCCAGGTGGTTCGCTTGTCACGGCCAAGAGCTGAAGGTCAAAATAGGAGTGAAAACTTGTGCAATACTTTGGTTTGGTTTGACTACATAGATCATACTACTGCAGTAAGTGTCACTGTTGGCCCTCACTCTGGGAGAGTGATCCAAAAACAATAAAAGAGAGCAATGCTGTCCTGGATCCACATCCTGAGCCGCACCAAAATTCAATTTGTTTTTTTTCCCTGACCCATATCTCTCGTTCCTCCTCCAGATTTGCAGGTGATGGGATGTGATGGCTTGAGCCCGCTCACAATAAACAAACCCGGCTCCTTTTTCGTTTCTTAAAAAAAAAACCAAGGTCTGTTTAGGTTGTTTTTTCCTCGTTTGTTGTGTTCGGGTGTTGCCGTGATTTCCCGCTTCTGTAATCATGGCCGCTCTGGGTTTACTCTCCGTCACTCTCTGCTCATGCTGAGAGAAAAACCACAGTATTTCTTTTGCCCACTGAAGAACCAGTTCTTAGATTCCTCTTATCACCACAACACTGACAGACGGATTAGTGTGATGAAAAATGCCCTTCAGTCATGTTCAGAGCAGGAATGCAATATTTTATGAACAAAAGTGCACCTGATATGATCAGTGTGATAGATAGATATTAACGGACCCAGGTGTCCGTGGTACGCCATCCTTCGCTTTGCCTCGACCCTTAAACGTGAAATGTTAATAGCAGTCATTTCAAACAGAGGCTGGGGCTTAGGTGGGGCCCCCTAAACCTCCAGGCCTCTGAGCCATGCCTGGTAGGTCTGCCGGTTAATCCGCCCGTGCCATCGGCGGTGCGACACATTGTGTGCGGAGCGTCGCCTTCATGCGAGCGCTGATACGATAACTTTCACTGTCGCTCCAGAACAAATCCAGTCTGCAACCAGCCCCCGGGAACAGACTAAACAAGAGGGTGTGAGGGTTAAATACGCTCGATATTACAGAGCAAATCACCAAGTTTATTCTTGAATAAGTAACTTTTCAGTCAACCCCCCCCCCCCCCCCACCCAGCGTCTCAGGTTGCCTGCAGTCAGGTGTGATGGCCCCAGGCCTCTGGTTAAATCCCCAGCCCAGACGTCTGCTCAGCGCTGCTCTGCCTCATTGGGACTCCTGGACTGATTACCCCCCCCCAACCTCACCACCTCTCTCCTCATTGTTAGTGGGGGTCCTGCATTGTGAGGGGGCCTCCGGTGTTATTGACGTGCTGAGTGCTAGGGAATCGGCTGTGTGGGCACCGGTGGGCCCGCAGCTCCTGTGAGGTCCTGCTGACCTGCGGAGGGAGAGTCCACCTAGCCACAGAACACCCCCCCCACCCCCCCAACAGGACAGAGGAATGTGGATTAATGACGGGCTGAAACACAGGATTCATGACCTGCGGAGGGAGAGTCCACCTAGCCACAGAACACCCCCCCCACCCCCCCAACAGGACAGAGGAATGTGGATTAATGACGGGCTGAAACACAGGATTCATCAACAATCGCCAAACCAAAGTAGATTGAATTGAAAAAGCATTGAATAGCGAGCCAGTCGCTGCAGGAGAAGCAAGAAGCCGCTTGAATAACGTCTCAAAAGATGTTTGCTGAACAATCACCGTGGTAAAAATCTGGAAAACCCGTTCAAGTGAGCCCAAATTAGAATACAGCGCCCAGGAGGGTGACTCATCAAAAAGTGCTGATGAACACACTGAAGTCAACAGAAAATGTGGATTCACAGTCAGGACAGAAGAAAGCAGAAGGCACTGAAACCTGAACATCAACGTCTCTCTCACACTCATCTCAAAACCTTTGTTTTACTCAGCTCTTCAGATCAGGGAGTGTTTTAACGTCCAGCTCCTCAGTGACGTTCATAATTTAACTTGTCTAGTTTCACTGGTAACTTTGACACATTTGAGAGACACAGAATGACAGAGAGCTTTTAAAGGGACTTGCCGTGTAATTTGAGTGTGTGATGAATATCATAAATCCTCCGAGTTCTCAAATGTTGACTTTGTTTTTGTGAGGCAAAATAGTTTTGTGTGAAAACAGTTTTCCCAAACACGGGGCTGAAAAACCATAAATACATAAATACATATATGTATATATTGCATATGGCAGCAGCATCTGGAAACCCAAGCCTCCGTACGCAACCTGACACTGACGGTCATGCAGATAAAACCGGGGTAGCTCCTCGGCGGAGTCACCAGAGGGATGTGAGCCGGGCTCATGTAACTGAAGCTCACAGGGAATCTCTGCGGATAATGACGGCGGCCGATGCTGCGTCTATTGTGTTGCATGGGAATGAGGACGACAGGAAACCTACCTTTTGTTGAACTCTTATATTTTGTAGTGTCCCACCAGGACTGGGACATTTGCATGCACACACACACACACACACTTCCACATCTTACCCAGAGCTTCTCCATTTACTTCAAAGACGCCAATCTGTGCACAAAGCAAATGAGAGGAGGGTAAATTAGAAGGAGAGCATGGGAGCTTCTTCTGAGGACGCACATGAGAAGCACCTTTAATCTTCCACGTCCCGGCCAAATTTATCTCCCAGAGGAAATGACATCACACGGCTCACTCTTGTAAACACAGAATCCGTCGCTGACGCAGATTTTATTGTCCCGGGCAGCGCGATGGGGCTCCAGTTTCTTGATGTTCTAAGCTCCTCGATGAAAAGGCTCCTCCGACATTTAATGCCTCGAATCCACGGGTGACAATGGAAGAAAGTAGTTCAACATGATGACGCTGACTCATATTTCAATTAAAGAAGCTTGGAAGCCTTGGCGGTTTGGAGAGTCATCTGCGTTGACAGGAATACAGTTGTTGATTCACTTTTTGTCTGGTGGTAGTTTTTAGGGACACGATTTCACATACTTACTCTTTTTCAAGACAAAAAATGTTCCTTCTGATCAAAGATTTCAAATGTTTTAAATTTGTGCTCAATAAAACTATAAAAATACATGTTATAAATCTGAGATGGATCAATTACGTATTTAACGTAATTCAAATGAAATAATTATCCATTTTATTCTATTGCTTCCCTCTAGTTTATAAAGCATTTTTTTGTATTTCAGGGAATGATAATGGGCCAAGAATATTTTTTTTTAGTTTTTTCTGGTTGTCACTAAAAACCAGGTAATACCAACACTTATTTGTTTGCCGTTTGCCGTTTGGGTTTTTGTTTCCACAAGTAGACAGGGAGATTATCCCGTCATTAAATCGTCTCGTGGAGAAAATAAAGAACAAGAAATGATTGTTAATGACATTTAAAAGGGTGAAGGGCCCCGCGTAAATTGCAACCTTTAAAAAGAAGCCTGTGCCGCCGCAGCTTAACTCATCTCTTTCTTTGTGACAGCCCGTAATTGCAGACTTTTTAAGCAGCCCTGGAGATGTGCTGCAGATAAGCTCCGCTCCTCCGTGCCTCCTGTTTGGCTCCGCGTTCCCGTCGGCTGCAGATTTGGCGCGGCGGTGTTGTATTTCAAAGACGCCACATTATTCCAAACGCATTAGAGTTGGACGGCCGCCGCTTCGTGTACTTAGCAGCAGGGAACTGTATGAAATGAGGGTCTCGCATCTGAATGAGGGTTTGGGCCGGAGAAGACGTCGGGTCCACGAGGCCATGAAAGGCCACTGGAGGACAACAGCAGCCGAGGTGATTAGTGGTCGCAGCTTTTAGTAACGCGGGCTCTTTAATTACAGAAAACACCAATGGAGGTAAATAGGCCGTCATCTGATAGCATCTTGGCCAAAGTAACCCCCCCCCCCGCCCCCCCCCCACACACACACACATACACAACACCAAACACAGAGCAGGTAATGAAGCCGTAGCCCTGAGGTCCCTCTGTCTTCAGACTCATCAAGAATGACAATAGAAGCCGATCTCTCGTGTTGTTAGAAAGAAAAACACATTAGAGCAGAATGAAACGGAGCTGAAGCTTTCACAAACACCCGGAGAAAGAGACGCTGCTGGGATCTGTGGAGACGCTCTGTTTACTGTACATAAACACTTCTGCCGGAGCAAAGGGGTTTCGGGAGCATCTCTTGGCACGCAGGACTGACTTCTCTTCTCCTGATGATTTACTAACCGAAAGTGAGGAAGAGCTCGATCTGGCTCGACTCTCCCAGCAGCAGCTCCCTTTGATCGGCTCAACTAGAGGAGAAGAAGTCCCAAGAATACAGCAATACGAGAGCTTACGATGGTGCTCATATGTGAGAGGTGACATCAGGAGAGTGCTTAAACCCAGTCGTGCAGATAAAAACAGCATACGAGTAAATGTGGAGTTAACTCGTCCAGGTGGACTTCCCTGATCCTCCCAAAGCCAGAGGGCGGATCAACTTTGGTCCTTTGACCTTGTGAAGGGGGGAAAAGTGGGCGCCACTGTGCCTGAGGATCTTTGGTTGCGTGAAGGAATCAGCAGCCCAGAAGGAGAACTCAAATGAAGCAGCAGGGGCCCAGAAAGACACAGAAATGAATCAAACCTGCCACTCAGATGTCCAACAGCTAGTACAGGGATGGTAGAGTCAGATTTTCAGTTTTGGTTTCGTGCTCTGTCTTTCGTGTTTGGTTGAAACTCAGCACCTCAAATGACAGCAGAGGGTTGGCATCCCGATTCAGACGGGTGATGAGTTCAAAGCAAAAGCAATGTTAGTGTGAAAAAAAGTTAATGTTGAATCATGCGTCATATTCTGCCGAGAACAAGCTCTGTCCCCGAGGCGAAAGGGAAGTGCCCTGAGTTCATGCACGTAACTGTGAGGGCTAAAAGAAAAGGGTTTAATAATTACATTTTTATATGTGGATATCGAATTTCAGGAGTAGTCAAACCAAAACAAATCAAGGTGTGGTGTCATGTTACCTGGAAATTCATTTGGTTTCAAGTTATAACAAAGCAGCAGAAGTCAGAGAGAGGAAGGACATAAAAGAAAAGCCGGTGAGGTGAAGAGCGGGACTGGATGGGTGGGGGGGGTCATGACCGAAGGCTGAGGCTTGGCATTGTGGGTACTTGAATGTGGCAGGGGAGCCAGGGGAAGGGTGGCGGCAGTGGTTGACCCCAAGCTGCACCGCTTCAGTCGCTGTGTGAGGAGCAGCTCTCTGAGCTGATGAGCTGACTGAGATCAGGTGTGCAGGTGACACACACACACACACACACACACAGGGAACATGGGGGACGACAGAACCAACGCACAAGGAGAAAAAGACAAAACAGAAAGACAGCAAATTACATCCAGTTCAGTTTTTGAGTGAGATCTGTGTGAGACGCTCAGCGAGCTCCTGTGTGTCGGTGAGTTTCTCCGCTGACGTGTTCCCGAGCAATGCAACAACACGCTGACATGACACAGACGAACAGCTGTGACTGATCATCACCTGGACCTGCTGCTCTCCTCACGTGTGAGTGGGAACTCCGGTAAACGTCCAAGGTCTGAAGGACGGAAATTTGAAATGATGTCTTGGGCCCAGGTGTGTTGTTTATTCTTCTACTTTGGTCAATTTGCACCTGAGGATTTTAAACATGAAAGCAGAGTTTGAATGACTGCGATGCAGGAACTCCTTCCCACAGTCTGGATCGGTGGAATACTCCGCATGCTTGTGTATAATTAATCGTGTGAGAAGCAGCGAGTGTGAAAACTCGGTATTGTGTTGCCAGCAGCTTGATTTCTGAGTGTGAGTCACTGCAACCACAAGCATGGGTGTGCCGCCCATTGTCCCCCATTAAACTACGCTCAGCAGAGATAACAGGATCTGGCAAAGACGCGGCGCTGGCGTACGTGAAGGGGGAATCTGTCCAACACATCAAGCCTGTGTTGTTTCAATATATCAGTCACGTCCTCGGCCAAGAGAGCGGTATTCGTTTTTTTCACCGTGCTTCTCGCTGCAGGAGGATTAAGCAGCAACAGCGCCCTGGATTTTTCCCTCTGAAATGAATAGACTGTAAATCATTACGAGCAGGAACCTTCCCATTTTAATAGGGAATAAAAATGTTTCCACCGTTTTTATTTGCGAGATAATTTGTGAACTGCACATACTGGGAAAAACTTGGATGAAAACGTAATTTGAATCTTTTCCAGTCGATTTCTTTGGATTCTTTGGGCACTGTTAGATAAGATAACCCCCATAAGGAGACCCACAGATCATTTCTGTGTTATAAAACCACTTGGCTCAAATTCACCCTCCTCCTCCTCTGCAGTAGATTAGATTAAAGGCTGGCACCACACCAGATTCAATAACCTCTAACTCCTTCTATAGCGAACCCTGTGTTTATTCGGAGGCCGAGATAAGGCCTCAGCGGTTCGCTTTGGGTCACCGTGCAGTTTGGAAAACCGCAAGCAAGGCGCGGACCGGCCGCGGCCCCGAGCTCCGCACATGAAACGTGCGTCGCCTGACACCGGCGTGGCCGGCCGGCCGTCATGCACGTGTGTGCGTGGAACAATGAGCAGCCCTCGGCGCTGATGGACGCCGAACGTTAGCGGGACAAGTCACGGCGTATTGATGCTTCATCGGCAATTATCCCTTCTTATTCTTGCTGGTGTTTCACATTAAAATACCTCTCAGCTGAACCTAGGATGAGTAATAAATAATGGGAGGGCCCGTGTGCAGTCTTGTTCCTTCTGCTGGTAGCGATACCGGCGGTTTGAACAACTCTCATGGTTACTCACGTCAGGAGGTTCTGTCCCCAGCGTTCAGAGCAAAACAGCAGCAGATTTATCATCTGATCCCTGGTCTGAATCACAATCACCAGACAGAAATGAATTCACTGAACATGTAAACAAGGCTTTAGTGACTCACAATGCCCACATTTGCTGTTTTTATTTTTCTGTTTGTATGTTGCAGTTGATCCTCATTTATTCATAATTTAAAAATTTGCCAGGGTTGAGATTTTTAAATCTAAAGTCCATAGTTCAGGATTCAGTCAGTATAATTTGGATTGGTTTAATATAAAGAGAGTACATCTATAGATCCTATAACAGGCTATATTTAGCTTTTAGGCTTGTGTAATCTATCATTTGTCAAAAGTGCATCGAAAGAATATGAAAACTGAATTTGGGAAGCTAGGAAAAGGAAATGGACCTGAATGCTATCATCTTAACCAAGTAAAATATGAGTTAAAATGATGAATTGTGTATTTGACGAGTGAAAGTGAAGTTTTCATTATTTATGTGACATGAAGTTCAAACACAACTTGTGTTACTTTATTTATTGAAGAACATATTTGGAAGTTTACTCATTTTAATGCAGGATTTGAAAAAGAAACATTTGAGAAACAAGCAGTCACATGTGTGTTTGTGTGAGTCATGTGCATGTTCTAAAACAATGAGGACCCGGCCCTCCCTCTGAGCTCCAGTGTCTATTAAAGGAGGGACAAACTAAACTGTTCTTATTAAACTGGCCACACTCACGTCAGAAGAATGTGAGAGTTCTTCCCACACGGGATATTTTTACTTTTGCCAAAGCACAAAATGTCCATAATACATTATATCTTAATAACTTTGATCAAGTTGTCAACTACATCCCATTAACTCAAAGATTAATCCTGCAGCCTCTGAGCTCTGGCTCCAAAACCTCTCTCTCTGGCCAATGCTCCATTAAGATGGAAGAAAAATGTTCCCCCACAATAAACGTGTCAAGCGAGCGCCATTTACAAAATTAAATGAAATGAAAAATAAAAGTAGATATGTCCTGGGTCATTTTTTTTATTATCCCGTGACACCGTCGCCCGTCGTGTAAACTCCTGATGTTACAGTTACAGAGAAAAGTTGAAAAGGAATCCGACTTGGCTTCGTGTTGCCTTTTCCCTTTTGTGAGAATCTGACTTGAGTTACAGGCCCATGTCATGTGAGACCTGTTCTGCGGTATGCGGCTGAAAGGCTTCGCCGGGTCGGCTTACGCTGCGTCCAGTGCTAATTCATGCACAGCCTCGTGGTTAATTTGGCGCTGTGCTGAAAATGCAGCCGTCACTAAACGGACTTTAACTGGCTACACCTGCTCTGGGAGAACACTGTGTGCTCCAAGTCTTTTCTTGGATTTTTTGGTGGAACTGGAAACGCTTTCAACTGGATGAAAAAAAAAACGCCTACACATCATAAAATCCCCAAACTGGACAATGAAGTTCGGGTTGTTAAATTTTTTTTTTTTTTTTTTTTTTTATAGTGAAATACCCCTGACTGTTCTCCCAGCCTTGTCAACACAAGCAGAAGTCAAACATTTACGGACCCTAAAAATAAATGTTTTCTGCCGATTGTATAATTACATGGTGCGGGGATGTGAGTGTGTAACGCGATGCCTTTTTGTGTGTTTGTGAAGGGAAGGGGTTGCGGAGAGGGGGAGGGAGATGGGGCGGGGGAGCTCTGGTACAATATAATTAAAATAGGATGGCCTTCGCAGGGCTCAGCCTGTTATTGTCTTTTCAACCTCACAAAGACGACGATGTAAAAATAGCCGTGCGGCCGAGGCCTTTTCTTCTTCTTCTCCCTCCGTGTATTTCACAAAAATTTGATGAACGGCTGCTGCAGCGCGGCGGTGACACCGATCAACAGCCTGTTATCTGCTCGTTGAGCGACGCGGCCGCCTCGGCATCCCTTCAATCGCGTTTTCCTACCGAGTTGCATGTATCTGCGCCGTAAACCTGTCAGCACGATAAATCCCACAGCATTTGATCAGTCCGCAGGTAAACTTCTACCGTTGGCGTTCCCGGAGTTTCACCTCGGTCACAGCAGCGCTGGCTTTCTCTGACTTATGCAATTCCATCCGCCAGGTATTTTATTGAAGTGGCTGCCTGTTTGCCCTCACATTAAACACCCGAGGAATGCGTCCCTGGGTTTGCTGAGGTTGTTTTGATGTGCATTCAAAAAGGCCGTGTGTGCAGAAGGAGCTCATTCACAGCTCGGGGCGGCTCAATGGCTTCATTTGTCCTCGAAGGTAAACACTCACAGAGGAGGCCCTCAAATATGGGCTTTTCAAATGCCAAGGCCCCCTCGGCGCTCCATCTTATGTGACAATGAACAAATTCCCATTCAAGAGCACTTACTGTGCGATAGCGTGGCATTGTGGTGCCTTTCAGCGCACCTGAGTAAATGAGTGAACCGCGTCCCCGCTGAGCTGTAAACACGACATCCGAGTGCAACCACGTGGGCCGGACACCAAGATTCCTCACGGTGAACTTGTCTGACATATTAAGAGTCAGACGCCTTTGACCATGTCTGGATCTGATAATCTGATCTGATCGACCAAGACACAACAACACATCTCACCCTGCAGGTTCCCGGTCGGCCACAATGACTCATCACCTGCTGCGCCATATCTCAGGATAGCCCGTGTGTGTGTGTGTGTTTTGAAGCATTCCCAGGTGAGGTGTGTGTGTTTTATTGTCTATCATTCCAGCTGTTTTACGCACAGACGGGCCTTGTTAGATCCTGACATAGGAAATAAAAGTTTGTGTGTCTGCAGCTCCACATTCCCACAACACCTGTAAAATTCCAGCGGGGACGAGCTTCCCCACGCGAGCCAACACACACAGCTAAAATCCCACGTTCACTCTTGCGCCACCGTCGCCCACCGTGAGGCCACGCCCCCCCCCCCACCCTTCCCTGACTGACAGTTTCAGCAGCTCAGACCTGGATGTGTTTTTATTCCACTGTCACGAAAATAAAAGAGAAATTAGTGTCAAAGAGAACACGGATTCTCACGTGCGCTCACTGATGCGTGAACAATTCTGGCATCAGGCGGCTTCTTCTGTCACCGTGCTTTGTTATTACTGCTTCTAATCCTCTTTAGTCTCCAAGTTCCGCCGAGAGTTAACACAAATACAACAACGCACCTCTATGACTGCATGAATACATTTCAGAAATGTTAACAATGTCATAGATGAATACAGCGAAACGTAGCTTCAAAATAAAACACAACAGAGGAAAGGATTTGACCCTGCAGCAGCAAACTAAGACCAAAACAATAAGATAAAAGCTCTGCTGGATTGAGTTGGATGTAAATGTGTTTAATGCACATTAGCCACCCATGCATGATTATTGCGTTACTCATGAAACGTTTGGATTTAAAAATGGCAGCTAACTTGTGTGTTCACCTGCGCCGAACAAACTTCCTCTGTGTCGGCATTGTCTCGGGTCCCCTGTGAATTGCAGGGCCTGGTGGGGACGTACGCTGTAATTTCAATGGAATATGGGATCTTAAATTAGAGTGCGGCGTGGTTAGGGGGGGCAAGCGCACCGAGGCGCTGGGGCCTCTGGCTGGTGATTGGCTGCGTGTTGTGCTAACAGACGGGGCCTTTCCACTGGTCGTGACGGGCGGTTCTGATGTGGTCCACCACGCGGCCTCTGATGACGGGGTTGCATGTGTTCCTTGACCCTGACCATAATGGACAACTTTTACCCGCCGGAAGAAAATTACAGCCCCTCAGGAATGTTTGTGTTATTATTTTTCCTTCTCCCTGTGAAATGGAAGAGGACGTTTCGGCATGTAAGCCATTACGGAACCATGAGCCGAGGGAAATGAGCTCTGCTGTTGTTGTTGTTGTTGTTGCCCGTGTAGGAGGGCGAAACGTGATTAGGAGGGACTGCTGATGAGTTTATTGGGATGCTAAACGACACAGAGGACAATCAACACATTTGAGTAATTTCTTCCTCTGGAACCCGCCTACTGCGCGGCTGTCGCTGCTGTCAGAAGCGGAGGGAGGGGACGGTGCGAGCGCTTACACTGTTTTCATTCTTGAGGAACACATGTTTGAAGACTTTCCCACGCGAGCGTCTAACAATATAACTCAAACACTTAAACACATCTCCTGTGCGAGCCGGGCAAGTCGAAACTCCCCTGAGTTTTAAATCATCATCAAAATATATCTCCTGAAGGATTTCTCCAAACCAACCTGTGCGCGCTGGTAAAACTGAGTGACTCACCAAAGTCGACTCCATATAAACTCAAATTGCTTGATATATTTGGCTCAAGACACTCGGGTGAATTTAATGGGGTCTGTAAGAAGCTAAATAGAATTACCACATGGGTCAGAAGCGATGCTGGTTTGGCTGCAGCGGGCCCAGCATCTGTTTAAAAGCTAAGAGGCCCGACACAGAACTCTGGCTCACCCTCACACTGCTATAGGGGAAGCGCATGCAAACAGGTGTTGGAGCCGAGTGCCCAAGATCCTCATTAGGATTCAGGTCAAGAGATTCTGCTGAACTCTGAGGCCCAAACAGGATTATTTGGTCCTTTTTTGTTGTTTAGAAGTGAGGAGATAAAGATCAGTGAGATTAACACAGCTTGAATCCAGGGAGTGGTGGTGGTGGCAGAGCACTGGAGTAATGTCAGTGATCATATCTGCCGCTGGAGGATCAAAGTGTGGGAGCTTCCGCCCTAAAGGGACGCGACGGCCTCCCGCTCCTCGCCCCCCCACCCCCCCTCACCCGTCCCGTCAGGTGCTTCATGGATGGTGAAAGAAAGGAGGTGGAGATATTCAAGAGAGAAAGTAGGGGGACAAAGAAGTCCCTTCAGAGTTTTTACACGGTGTTGGGGGTAATGAAAGGGGTCGCGCTGCCAGTTCCAGATCCACCACCTACATTCCAACAGCTCCATTCTCTGTGTGCTAATGTCTGGGCCACAGCATTCATGGATCCAGATTCACCACTTTCCCTCTCAAACACAAACCTGAGCATACACCCTGTGGTTCTGCGTCACCTTTGAAAACAAACCTTACAGTGACGATGACACAGAGGACGGAGTTTGAGGTTTTTGTGTCAAGTAACTGATCAGCCAAGAGAAGCTCCCAGTTTTATTACTGGTGACAGTAATAAAGAAGATAAACTTTTATACGTGACCTCATCCCAACGTGACCTGCTCCTGAGTAACGTCTTTCTTATAGGGAGGACAATGACTCCCATGATCCCACACTGCTTCCAGACCAAATGTTTTCTATTTCTCTTTCATTTACAGTCATGTATCTTATGTCATATGTTATTCACACCTAAACTTCTCCTTTAGTTGATAGCGAGCAGCCCCACGTATTTCACATCACGGCTCAAAGGTCCGATGACACTGACGTAGGATTTCCTGAGGAGTTGACAGAAGACATCATCAGTCTCTCCTCCCAAGCTGTGACACAGGACGACACGAACAGGATCATTTATTTAAGAGGAACTATTTATCTGAGAGGATAGTGATGCCGTCAAGGTTTAAAGATCCCCGGTGTTTGAGCTATAAAACAATTAGGTGATCAGTAAGTGAATCATTTCATGATGAGATAAATCCCCATGAAGCAGAGACGCCAGCAGGGAAACAGAGATTTTCTTTTTTTTTTTTGTGCAAATATTTTCCGTTCACACACTTGAAGCCAGAGTCTTTGATTGAGACGTGTAATTTATCGCTCGAGCGGCCGATGATCTCCTGTGGGCATGAGAGTAAATTGCTGCTCTGTGTCGAGGCTGAGATCGTGATCACAGCAGCAGCAGCTTTGCTGCGCTGACAGATGGCAGCCAGAGGTTTTCACCTCGTCCTGGGAGTCAAGAAGGGAAGTAACCTGAGTCAAAAGGTCAATAAATAGGACCTCGTCTTCTCCTCACATTCACTCATTCACTGAACAATAAAAACAAATAGATTCTGTTAGTGTTTTGTAACAACTATGCTAACAGTTGACTGATAGAAACGTCATTAGTTTTTGTTCTTGAACCTGGCTTAGTTAAGAGAAATGAGGCTTTATTTTGTTATTTGATGTTGTCTTCAAATGTGGCCAACAGCTGGATCCTCCCCGGCCAGGCATATCCCATGATTCTTTGGGGCTTCACATGTTGAAGACAAGTCTATCCAATGTTTTGGTCTGGTGTTGCAACAGGACGATGAAACCAGTCAACCAACTCATTTGGCTCTGAACCTCCAGTGGGATTTGTCAGTCTGACTCTTAAGCCGCTGTCTCATTTCAGAGAGAGATTTTTGCCCAGTTACAGATAATATTTAGTCCCGTTAATCTTCACGCTACATGTGAAAGAGCCTCGGCACATAAATCTGTCTGTACATTGTGTGCAGTTAATGAACGTATGTACCAACAGCTCCCTCCATTGTGAAACATTAACTGCACCGATTACTAAAAGGCCATTTATCAGTCCCGATGACAGTAATCTCTGTAATTGCTCTGGAGGTGGGCGAAGGTTTGTCTCCCCGTGTGCACGCCTCACTAATCAGCAGCGGCCACACCTTCCAACGTACAGCATTACTCCATCGGACCCTGCTGTGACGCCACGCCGTGTTTGCTGACAGGCTGAGGAAAGAGCGTCTCTTAATCCGGCTATTTACGTCTGAGATTAGCGCTCAAGAGACGCTGTCAACATCTGCACCTCTTTTCAGGGCGAGCAGATGTTTGTAATTGACATCGTGGATGTTAGTTTTTCAATCCGAACGCTGCGGTGCGAGCGAATTCTCTGACTTTCTGTGTGTTATGCAGAAGCACACAGCAAGTTAACCACGTGTGCAACCACCCTACCCCAAATCATAAATAAGGGGAGTTTTTAAAGCCCTCTGGAGAGACCCCATCATTGTGCCACTGAAATATATACCCATCAAACAACCTATTTCTGCTCCGGGCCTCTTGATGTGGTCGGCTTTCTATTTTTGCCTCACCCTTGAATTTCAACTGAATGATATTGTATATCCTGACCATCGCAAATTACACGAGGGGAATCATCTGCTGATAGGATGAATCAGAGTACGTGGTGGTAACCAGCACAAAGGCCGCGCACGAGTCGTCCCCAGCGCGTCTTCAAACCCCTGTCCCGGGGACGCATCCCGGAGGTTTATTTTTACTCCGTTCTGAACGGTTATGGCAGCAAACCGCCATATGGCCGTAAGATTGAGTGGTCTTGGTGGAAAATGGGGACGGAAATTACAGGGGGAGAGAGCTGGTGTCACACAGGCCTTTCATTCCTCCTCTCCTACATGAGCTGGTAAGTACACAAGGTCGGGGAAACAGTGACGGGTTGGGTTCACGGTGGCAGGCATCACCTGAACGGGAACGTTCAATTCAGAAAGTTACAGTCGCCTCCTCCTTTCGATTATAGGTCAGGATGAGGTGATTTCATCCAAGTCTGGAAAAAAAAACAGATTTCTTGCAGTGGATGTGAAGAATATGAAGGACGCAGAAAACAGAAAGTGCAGTAAAAATCATAGTCCCAGAGATTTGAAGCTAAACCCTCTTTCCCTCCTCTGTTTGGAGGTTTTTCTTTTTTCTTCTCCTCCGTGTAATCCCTCAGGTTTGGAAAAGAAAGCGTCATGAGCTGAATTCTAACGTCTCCTCTCACAAACCTTAATATGACTTTATTTATTATTTATTGGCAGAAACACACGTACGAGCTGTGACGTCTCCACACCTGTGAGCCACTCAGCATTTTTTCCACTGGGTCACCCGGAGTGTTTGGATTATGAGCTCGCTCACTGTCGTCTGCCCGAGCTGTCAGCGCAGATCAGGTCCTCAGTGATTGAACGTCGATCGTGACGCTCGATGCCGAGCCTGTCGTACGCGGCCCGATTGACTTTGAGAGTTTGTTGTGGCTCAGGGACACGCTGCGTTGAGTCGGAGACGCTGAACGGGGCTGTCCTCAAAAACGTGAGCCCGTCGATTTGAATGTAATTACCGCTGCTGCTTGAATTCAGCCGTTGTCAACTGCTAACGCACGCAGAGCTGCCGGAGGGGGGACAATGAAGCCCCGCTGCTAAACAACCAGCAAGTGACACTGATGTCAAACACATGTTTCCCCCCACAGCCCAACAGAAATAGACAAGCCTATTTAGAGGACTGGTTTGCATGCAGGCTCCAAGGACTGATGTTTGCAATCTGGGAGCCACAGCGGGTTTTTACATGATCAGTAATTCAAAAAGTGGTCGGCCAAAGAATTCATCTTGTGCCTCTTTGTTTTGCTGTTGCCATGCACTTGTGCTAAAATATCGTTTGGTGCAACTGGCCGGCATTAAGACAGCAGAAAGTATGTCGGACGCCGTCCAAGGGCTATCAAATGTCCAGCGGAGCGGGAGGAGGAAAAAAAACACACAAATGTTTTCAGTAGCAGGGAGTAAAACCGAAAAAAGTGTTCTGGTGGACAATCATGGTGAATTAGGGGGTTTCTAATGAGCGCGTCAATGTTTATTACAGCTGCTGCCGGCCAGATAACATCCAGATGGGACGCTGGTCGACGTGGAGCTGGTTAAAATAGGAACTTGACGGATGGGGAGCGGAGGGTTCGTCCACTGTGGCACCGCGGAGGGTCTGCTATTAACATTACCCAGGGTGCAAGGTGTCTTTGTGCTCGCGGTGCACTTGTCCT
Source organism: Pseudorhombus dupliciocellatus (assembly GCA_016785235.1). Taxonomy (NCBI): domain Eukaryota; kingdom Metazoa; phylum Chordata; class Actinopteri; order Pleuronectiformes; family Paralichthyidae; genus Pseudorhombus; species Pseudorhombus dupliciocellatus. The sequence goes on from JAFBJW010000050.1 coordinate 1,695,709, forward strand.
CCTTTATCCGGATAAAACACAAGAACATAAGGCGACTGAAAGCTCCTGCAGGCCTTTGAACGCACATCTAACAGCCAGGTGTCCTGTGCAGTCTCTCAGAGGACAGACGAGGATTTCGTCCTCTATTGTGCCGCGAGAAAAGACGTCTCAGTTACAGCTCTGCCTGCAGCAACGTTCATTGTGACGGTTTTTGTTCAATGGCAGAAAAGAGTGAAAGACTTCCGACTTCTTTGTGACAACGCAGAGGCTGTAAAAGTGCTTTAACCTCTTTTTATGGATTTGATAAAGGACGACATCTTTTTTTTATAGACCTACTTCCTCCCCATACAAGCTGAAGGCATTAATATTTATTTTCGGAGGGTGGAGTGGGGGTGGGGGGTCGTTTTCATCTCTGGCGGTTGAGAGCGAATAACATCATTCAAACTGCTCTGTAGATTTCACCTCGGACTTCACAGAATCATCGTCATGTGTTGGAGATCTTTTCCTGAAACGTGCAGCAGAGCCGGGCGTGTTGTTGCAGTGCTCCTCCGCAGCACAGATGAAAAACAAATCCTGGGAGCTGAAGAACTACCGTGGGGCGTATTTAGAAAGCCATTACTCTCGTCTTTATTTCCAGTTTGAATGAGAGTAACAGGAGGACAAACTGACAAAACAAACAGAGCCGTGCTGACACAGAGCGGCCAGTGCCATTTTTGTTTTGGATGCCATGACAGTTTCCAGGGGAGTTTTCCAGGAATATAAGTGGCAGAGCGCTGAGAGAGGCCGACTTCCTGTTATTGTCAGCGAACTGTAGAACGGGCTGAGGTTACGCTCCCTGGGTTTAAACGGATCTATACTTGTTTCATAAAGTCGTTTTAGCTGCGTCTGATGAAGGGATGAAATATGTCTCTGACAGTTTGACACCTTTAGGTGAAGTGAATGTAAAACCATGAGAACTTCCATCCTCCTGAATGTGAAACAGTGGCATGTCACTCCAGTGAAACGGTTTCTTTATCCGCTCTTACTGATGAGTCAAAGCACAACTGCGTTTCAGTTATTCATTCACACAGCACGTCTACATGAGGCCCTGCCACCTCTGACAGGTTCAGTGTCCAGCGTCCCTTTCATGTACATCGAACAGCCAACCTTCCAGTTTAAGGAGCACGTGCTCTTCCACCTGTGCTTCGCGCTTTCACCGATATTTTGAAATGCTGCTCAGTCATTCATGGTCGTCAGAGGATGAGTCATCAACTGGTTTTCCTTTCGTGTGAGCATACAGTTAAAATTGAATTCATTTCCAGTTTGACTTGATTTGAGTTCTGATGAGCGAACGTTAGCTTGCATGGCGATGAACGCGGTAACCCTGCATTCATGCCATGTCAGCAAAGGGGCAGAATCAATGCTGCCTTTTCACCAGTTTCTGGTTCTTGTGTAATTTCTACGCAAGATTACACAAAATCCAGTGAATCAGTTTCCCTTGATGGAGCCAACCGAGCCCATATACAGGCTAGAAAAGTATTATCATCAATCTGGGCTGATTGTGTTAGTGTTAATATGGATTCTAGTTTAGTTGTTGACAGTTCCAGAATTTCTTTCTACTGAAATGTCGTTGTATTCCCACTGGGCTGCTTGAAATTAAGGCCTGAACCACATCGAGTGAATGTAGAATAAACATTTTAACCTGCGAAACATCAGCAAATCATTATCATTGTTAGCATTTAGCGCGGAGCCCCGCGGACCCGCAGCCTCACTGAACCACGTGTGTGACTCTCGGGCTTAGAGGCCAGAGGGGGGAGAAGGAACCCGCACTTTAGTAAAACAACAAAATATGAGAAGAGGAAAAAATAAACTATTCTATGTAACAGGTTTTTTTTCCCCCTCTTCCCTCTTTAATCATCTGCTAAGCCCCTGAAATATCTGAGGGCCTCGCTTTCTAGGATGCTATCTTGGGACCACCCACTCTGTTGGGGGGGGTCCTAGCCACAGGTTGGGATCCACTGCTCCTAGTCCGTAATAACGTGGTGTGTGAATTATGAAGGGTTCCACGTCCTCCGCTGTACTTGCTGATCTTTCAGACTTTGCACTCGTGATGCTGATGAGTCAGTTTCCAAGGCAATGACAGAACAAAACACTTGTTGCTCGACATGATTTTACGGGGAAGTAAATATAGCCACTTTGCCAAATGTTTATCCGGCCGTGCACTTTGACCGAGCGATAGTGCGACTAACTGATCTCACATAAGGCCTGTGACGACGCAGCATGACCCACTGTCACGTAGCACGCTTGGCCGTCTCAGCACGCTATCTGTCAGCGATGTGTGGGCTGGAGACTGAGAGATTACCCCGGTGTCTCAAGGCCGGCAGGCTGAACACTCAGCTATATGCTCTTTAAACCAATATTGTTCTAAAGTCTACACAGGAGGATGGAAACTTGAGGAATACCCTGCTGTAAATCCAGGACCACACACTGAGCCCCTGCCGCTGTAAAACCAGCGTAGCAGCTATTTCAGTCCTTTCTGTGGGAGGACGTCCGTCTCCTTCAGTGGCTTCACCTTTGGTGAAATACCTTTCCTCCAGTTACCATCTCAAAGTGACTCATGGGACTGTTTGTATTTCACAACTGAGGGTGACAGACCTCGCACGAATGATTACGGGGGCGCCGTGCATGCCTGAGAGGGGAACGACCTGGCTTGACGTCACGCGGCGATCATAGTCCCGATGTGACATGCAAGGATTTCCCTCTGTTGCTAGGCACCGGGGTTCCGCATCTGTAAACACAGGGATCCTCGCGGCGCACCTGTGTTTGAAGTCCACGCTGCCACGCTGTCAGACCTGTTGCTTCACGACCGCCGGTACACTGCCATGGTTATTTTCCATTGCCAATAACTTCTGCAATAAAACCTGTGACAGCAACAGGGCATGGTCGGCATGGCAACAAAATAATCACCTGAGGGGAGAGGTGAAGTTTCTGTTCTACTCACCTATAAGTGAAATTAGGCACGAGGAGATTCATTAATTCTGTTGAGAACAGATCCCAGTTATGTAACCCTGCGGTTCACGCATAAATCACCGGGGTGCTTTCATTTCACTCACGCTGTTGAGGAGCTATAATCATCATCACTTTTTATACCATTACCCAGAGCCGTAAATTCATACCTGTCATTTTGAATGCCACAAAGTATTCGTTTTTTAGAAAAGTACATCAAGATAAGAATGGGATTATTGTGTTAACCTTTACAACTGTGGTTACGGCACCTACGGTGTGTTTTTGTGTGCACTGTTCTTTAATTATTATAAAATGATGTATTGTTTTAACGCTCCTGGCTCCATCTGTGCGAAGCATTTTAGGAGCAACGGCTGTTGACTGAGAATAGCTTCAGACTTGTGGCTATGGCTTGTGTTCCCACTCAATACATAAATACACAAACCTCGTATTCCATATTATTGTTTGTTTCTCGCTGACACTTAAACTGAACGACGTATGTGTTTGTGTGTGCTGTGGGAAATTTAAGACTTGGCTTCAGAGATGCTGAAATCTTGCTGTGAGATAACCGTCATAATAGTTTTGAATAGACAAACATGTCGGAAGCCCGGCCCTGGTGAACCCAGACGATTCCAGAGGCTGATGAGATAAATGTAATCTGGTCTGAGAAGGTGTTATTACCAGTCTCATACCGATCACTCAGATTACGGCTGGATAGGACACGTGTTCACACACACAAAACTGAACCCAGAGATGATATGTGCAAAAACTGAAAGATAACGTCCTTAAACAAGTAAAATGTGACTTTATAGCGAGTTCATTTTACTGATTCCATATTTCAGATTGTTGATCATGAGAACATGGCAGAGCACACGTGTAAACACGGAGAACGGTGAATCATACTATGTTCCCAGACGCACACCTGACACAACAGATGGTTTCTTTGAGCTTCTTTGGAAACTGCTTGGAAAAGGGCAGCTGGGAAAAAAGTTGGCAGGTGACTGGACAAACCATCCGTCCATCAGCGCCGATCACAGCTGCCAGAGTCAGCGGGGAGAAGAGCGGAAAACTTCTTTCCACCAAGAGAGGCCTCCTTTCGAAGAGAAATGATCCTCCTAACGTCCAGACCACACATTTAGAAAAGGTGCCATCTTTATTAGCGAGGCCTCTGTCGTCAAACCTTAGACACGCCCACAGCCTGTGAAAAAATGGCGAGGACAAGTCACACCTGCTGTGGAGGAATCACCAGAAAAGCAGGTGCTTCCCTGAGGGATCTGATCCGACATGAGACGAGCTAACGAGCAGAAATCTGGCCTCCCGGGTCGCTGGGACATGGAGTCGCAACCTGCAGCACCTGCTTCGACGTGACTCACCTAGAATTCAGAATATCGCCATTCAGAGACAAACTTGAGGAATGACCTCATGCTGGACCGCTGCAGCCTGGCTTGGCAAGAACAATAACCAGACTGTGTTAGTCCATCCGACGTTTCTCTCGAACGTGTCTGTGACCGCTGACCACAGCTTGACTCACATCCTTCCCAGCTCTCCTGCATATTTACAGAGTGCTGGCTTTCGCCTGCCGATGATATCACGGCCTCTGGGTATTAAGAGTTGCACTGTCTGAGAACACCTCCAGGATGGGGTGGAAAGAAACGTCCAGGGTTAGCTACAACTGGGAGGCTGATACAGGAAACCACCCCCCCACCCCCCCTCCTGCTGCGTGTCTACAAAACTTTCCACTCCATCCAGTACCCCCTCCCCCCCCCCCCCCCCCCTCGGTCAGACAGGTGCCTGCCGGTGACACTAGCTAGAACAGCTCACCTTGATGGCTGCTGCAGTGACATCACTAGAGAAATGACACAGGGACACCACGGAACAATTTTCTCTAAATAGACATTTAATGATTTAAAATAGTGTGGGTGCAGACGGGGGAAAGGGAAACAGGTGCTGGGCTTGGAAAGAGCGTTTGTTTTTGTTTTTTTTCACTGGTTTTCTATACCGTGTAATTTTAACTCGCAGCATTTCATGTTGTTTTTTCTGTTTTGTTTTTCGCAAAGCTGTACGTAAAGGGAGTCAAACCGACGATGAACAAAAAGCACAACAGCCGAGCAGGAAGGCATTGCTCCGACGTGTTTCAATGATAATACAAAATGAAGGAATTTTACTCTTTAAATTTACAGTTATGAAACTAATAACACTGAATCCAACTTCATTCATATGTAACAGATATATACAGATAATCAACAGAGAGGAAATGTGGCAGAACAAAGAGGCTCCATGTAAAAAAACAAAACAAAAAAAAAACACCACACTGACTGATGCGTGTGTTATTGACCTGTGAGGAGGAGAGAACTTTGAACCACATTTGTAACATCTGCTTTCGAACCGTCTGCCCCACTGTCACAGACTGAGTACACCTCTGCACCGAATCAGTTGGATGTAAACATTACTCCTGCTCCTCTTGGCCTCGCTCACACGGGGAGCCACACAGTAGTAAAATAGAATTACTTGTTTTTCCTTTTAACCTACTCAAAGGCTCCATCTAACATTTGCATTGATCAGAAATGAATATAACTTCGACAAATAATAAAAACGAAACAAAAGCAGACACCGACGGTCCTCTGACTGACACCTGCCAAAGAGCGCACATTAGCGGCTCGGCTCCACCCCGCCTGATGTCCACCTGCCGGCTGCAGCGCTGCCTACTGGGTCCGGAGCTGGTAATCTGAGAAGGAAATAGACAGACTTAATCCAATGGACAAAGAAAAGACGGGAATCAGAGAGAAATCGAGTGGAGGCGGTGGATGCCTTCCACCCAGAGTGAATGGAATATAAAGGAAATGAGATGAGGGTGTGCGGCAATTAGTGGCAACATTAGAAAAAAGACCAATATGCGCAACCTTGGTAATGTCTCTGGGTGAAGGCCGAGGGAAAAAAAACAAAAAGTTCACTTTCTCACATTCTGCAAGATGTTGCCACACTGCTTAGTGTTCTATAGTGTATCCCCTTTTCATAGAACTGCATCAGTGCAAGGTTAGTTCCCACCACATTGCACTGCATTGCCCAACTGTTGCCTAATACACACACATATGGGCACTCAGCATCAGCAAACCTTGAGCCTACCTCCATTTTGGGTGATGTAGCGCACCCAGGGCAGGGCCTGATATCCACTCTTCTCAATGATCTTCAGGTAACGCACCTGTGGAGAAGAAAAATCAAATGATGAAAATGACTGATAGAGGGAGAGCGAGTTTGAGGAAATGAGTCAAAAATAAAACATCTAACACTGGATTCTCGGAAGCAGGCAATGATGAACACGTTTATTTCTGATGCTAAAAGCAACAGGTTGATATTTCATCACATTCTCATGCTTATTTCAATGACTTATTCTGTGCACGGTTGCAGGAGACTCATCTCTGAGGACACTGAGGCTGAACTGGTTTCAGATCACAGCTAAATTAGTCATTAATTGATATGATCGGCACTTCAATACGTTTTTGCTTTTTTACATCCAGGTCATGTATTCATTTTGTAACATAGCGTGCTCCTAAGTTTTCAATGCCACAGGTGTTGACTACTGTGGATTTCTAAGGCTGATGTTTTGCTGTTGTTCCCTTTAAACTTGTGGTAAGCTGATAGTAAGAGTAGTGGTGTTTATGAGGAAGCAGTAGTATGAGTAATACCGAGAAGGGGGAAGCAGCCACAGAACAGCTTTCAAGGTACACACAGAGTGGAGCTAGCATTGCTCGGTCCATGGCTTGGAAGGGGAAAAACATGCACATCAGCATAATCGAGACACAACTTTCACAAGCCATTAACTGACATTTCGGCAGAGCTGTTACCACAGAGCTGAATTTCGAGAAGAGATGATAAAAATACCCTGGCCTCCTGAACATCACTCCACATGATTACACACTGTTTTCCCCACTCAGGGGCACAAAATACTATCAAATTAAACTTGAACAAAATGTCCATGTTGGTTTTATATTCATTGTATTTTTAAATGATGAACTATCCCCTCATTTTTATTTCCATTTAACAATATAGCATCACGGGTAACCTCTTAGGAAACAGACACATTGATGAGCCATCACTCGAGGGCACAGCCGGCGCTGACGCTGACAGACACGACCCCTCTCTGGGAGATGTCGCCTGTGCGATGTTGCCATCATGACGGTTCCCAGCTGCAGAGCAGGACAGACAGGGCAGGAATTTGTGGGCAAGGCCTCTGGTAAGGCCTCGGTACTGGCCGCCTTGTTATTACCTTCCACTACACAGTGAGGTCAGAGAGAGACAGCGGCGTGGCCGCCAGACGCATGACGACAAACACATAGACGCGGGATCACCGAGTCTGCAGGCGCAGCACTTCTCGCTGAACCCAGGAGCCAAACATGCAGCCGGCCTGACCGTCGGTACACAGTCAGCAGAATGGCATCAAAAGCCATCCTCCGCAAAATATCATTATGGCTTGTAAGATGAGAAGAGGAAAGGAGACTGTTTGTTGTATCTCGTTTGGTAAGTACAGACTACATGTGTGGTCTGGACTTATCAGGATTTTGGTCGAAGCTACAGCCCCAAAAAGCATCTGCTAACATGTTTGGCTTCTCTCGACATCACCTAAAGACAGGAGGTTTGGAAACGTAACTACAGCCCTGCTCTCGCTGCCACCGGGCCAAAGTGGCGGGTTACTCCATCTCTAGTAAAATTTACAAGGTGCAGTTACGTGCATCATACACACTTCACATGTGTGCAGCCCTGCACTTAGTGGTGAAGTTAAGAGGAACTTTCTCATGCTTTGATATTTACATGCATCTAATTAAACTTGGTGGCCTCTTCTCACACGTACAGAGTGGTGTTACTGACTGCATTAAGAGTCTCAAACTGTACTTACTCTGTAATAAGACGCGAGCGTTCGGTGGGAATATGGGTCTTAATAGGCTGCGCTGCAGCGACATGTGACTGCTGAGCTCTTTTCTTTAGCTCTGGGAGCATCATGGTCTCCTCAAACATCCGAGGCAAATTGTAAAAGGTCACATCTTAAGTCTGAAGAATGGACAAAGGGCTGAAGACTAAGTTTATAACGTCTGTTTTAATATTCCATCCATTTCTCCTGTATGTGTATGGTCATGATTTGGAGCAGGACTTGGCAAAGGTTTAGCAGGAAAGAACAAAATTGTGATTATTTCTTTCAGCTGCCACATTACCTAAAAATAAATGACATTTCTTATCGAGTCATACTTAATTACAAGTAAGTTATATTCCAATTAAACTGGGCTTGAGCCCCTTGTATCCGGGTGGGCGGCATAATGGCCACGCAACTTAATAATGGTTTTTATTGACTGTCACAGGAAATGCCGACAATCTGGAAAATATGACCCTTCTGTTCTCTTGATGAGATTAAAGAAGAACACTTAAGAAATGTGAGTTTCAGGCCTCGCTCAGCCTTGGCTGTCAAACAAGAGTTTTGATAGAAATATACAAGTTTAAAGAAGTGATGAATGCCCAGTAGCCAAAGGTGCTCAACAGATTTAAACCCAAACCTCCTTTAAATGGCTTTAATGAGCATTTAATATGATTTCATTACCCATCTTTGGATTCAGGGAGTGGGTTTCAATGTAAAATGTCTTCAGAAACACTGCTGCAGCTTGTTTAGCACCTTCTCTTGTCTGTGTAGTTTGTTCACCACATAATAGGAACCAGCTATTTGCAACAACAATATTGAAACTCTTGAGGGAATAGCTGGTGAAGAGGTTAACCATAAACAGATGTGAAAGCTGATATGTAAAATAACAAATATGCAAAATGGGCCAAGTAAATAGATAAAGAACATATATGTAAAATAGTTGTTTGCCTTTTTTCCCTTTGCATTTTCATTGATTTGTGTAACTACTGTTGAACTGTTGTCATAATCCACCTGAAGCAGCATGTTTGTAGTCTATTTATTCAGAGGAATGTTGTTTAGGGCAGTGTCAGTTCCATCTGGGGCCGTGTTCCTGGTATTTTACAACTTCTGGTGCGAACATCACTTGAAAATGTGGAACTTAAAAAAAGAGTCTTGCTTTAAAGGTTAAGGCAAAGTGTCAGATGAGTCGAGAGATTGAGAAACTGACGTGTAATTATATAAAAACTGAGGAAAACAGTCTCTTAGAGAGAGCATATGACATATATTCAAGCGGAGTTTGTATAGTTGGCATTGTGTGCTCACATCAAGGCATGGGAAAACTTAATTTTGAGTTACTGTAGTGCTACACATATAATCACAGGACATCTGTGATTATACTGTATGTGCTGCACATGTTTGCAAGTCTGTGGTCCACAAGAGTTTTCATTCAAACACCAAGGAAAAACATTATCTTCTCCCTCAGGATCATGGGAATCACAATCAAAACCCAATGAAGCTAATTATCTGTAACTTAGAATGACATTTTCTATCACTGTCATTAACACAGAGGCAAAAGTCCAAGTTCGAGTTGAAGAGCAGCAAAAAAGAAAAAAGACATTTCAGTCTAAGAGTGCTGTCTTACTGCCCCCTCTGGCCAACACAGAGACAAAAAAGGAATTGTTTGAATTCCTGCTCTGAGAGAGGACATGTGAGAGAGACAGCGGTGTGCCATAAATTCTGAATCTGCAGTGACAAGGAAACTGAGAGATATTTAGACTATGTGTGTTTGTGCACAGCAGGTGATTTTATCTCTACAGCTGTGCTGCTGCAGGTAGATTTGGAAATTACTCTTATACTGCTCAGTGAGTGTTTGTGTGCAGGACTCACCTGGATGCCTGAGGTGGTGAAGTACGGGATCTCAAACTTGACGCTGATGGGAGGCTTCCCCTCCTTGTCTTCAGCCTCTACGCTCGGCAGACCGAAGTGGGCTCTCATCAAATACTCTTTTCCGCCCTGTGACAGGTAACAACACAAACACTCTATTCAATCAACTCCAGGTTTCTCATCAACCCTAAACAAATCATCATTTGCAACCAGGCGCGTAGTATTGACGAGTCACGCTCTGTGCTCACAGGGAAGGACTTGATCGACCAGACGATCTCACTGTTCTCCGGGACCCACTTCACGCTGCCCACTGTGGTCTTGAATTTGGGGGAGTCGGCGTCCGTTGGCACAGGAATGTGGATTTCCACGTTGTTGGCTGTGGAACGCCGTTTGAACTGACTCTTGGCCTGAGAGGAGAAAACAGGCAAGTCAAGTTGAACACCACGCTCCACCTCAACAGGTCAGCACACCAGGATGTAATGGCTGCTTTAAATAACTGTTATTCAATCAGGGATGGTCATGTGTGACAACAAGACACACAAAACATTAGTGTAGAAGAATGTGAACATACCAGAAGTCAGACTGAACTTTATCTCAGTCCAGTCATTTGTCACAGGACTTGTGAAAGAAAGGAACAAACCTTGATCATGTACTCGATCCGACTGTGGGAGTGCTTCTCAATAACTGATTCAATCCATATCAACGGCTTCACCTGTGACACAAATACATACAAATACTATTTAACTGTATTCACTTTGAACAGGTTCTCTCACGTTACACAAACATGGCAGCTACTATTGCATTTGACACAGTCCCCACCTAGTGGATTGACTGTGTTACTACAACTACAAACATTGACAAAAGAAAAAGAATAAGACACAGGTTTGCTTTGTTTCAACAACTAATAGAACAAATAGTTCTTTAATCGTGGCTGAACTGGGAGGAACCAGTGTTTGTGTCCTGTGATCAGTGGCAAAGAGGAAATGTAGTGAAAAGCACACATTGCACAACTTGGCACATTGTGAAATTAAGCAACATGTTTCTTGGGTTGGCCATTAAAATTAATATTTATAGAGCATGAGAAGACCCACACAGCCATTAGAAAGTTGAATCATTAATAAAGCACTGAAACATTTATTGACAATATCATCTTATATTAAGACTTCTTTACACAATGTACCGAAATATGGGGAGTCATATTACTCATTATTTGATTGTCATTTCTAATCATGACAAAGCTTTTGGTAACTGAATTGCGTGTTGTTTGTTTGATGATGAATCTACGTCCGCTTCGGTTTCATTCTTTCCATTCAATATTACTGCAGAGTGTACTGACTGACTGTGCCTTATGTATAGTACAGTAAATAGTGCTGTTCAACTGAACATGATTTGAAATTTTGAATGATTTGAAAGTTTCATTATTTTCCTTTTTTTTACAATATTAAGACAATGTTTGGCTGTTAAGATTTTATGTAAGAAGCACTAGAACAAATCACATTAAAATCACTGGTTTTAATCCACAGTACTCACATGGGTGTTGAGGCGATAGGACATGAGCTCAAACTCTCCGTCTGGAGGTATGAAGGAGATTGTGCGGTCATTCTCAAAGCGAGACAGACGGACACACTGGTGGAACTTGACATCTTCCAGCTCGACTGATTTACTCTTCCCTCCTACGTGAACAAAATTCAGTTCATTTCAGAGGACGTTAAACACCAGAAGAATGTACCACTCTTATCCATTGTCATCACCACTCATTTATTCCGTCATGCAGCTCAAACAAACACAGTCTGCGATGGGAGGGAACTCACGTCCAGTGTTTTCAAACAGAACCTTGTCGTTGAGGCCGAGCCGCAGCTCAGGCATCCCGGACAGGAACACACGCATCTTAATGGAGCCAACGATCTCACTGCGAAGAACATTACCATTGGCACTGACCTGCAAACGTAAAATCATCAGCTGGTGTCAGAGGACCTGTTCAGAACTGCATGCAACATCTGTGATCTGATCACAAGGCTCACAAATAAATCGATGTATTAGAAACACAAAGTTAACAAAGAAATGCTTTAGCTAGTTTAAGAAATGGCAGCACAGAAACACAACAAGCTCCCATGTTGTGACACACACACTGAGGAAGTATATGAGCACTGTGACTGGCATTCCTTAAGCAACACAGTTCTAAAACAAGCAGTTCCTACCAGGAGGTTGACTGACTCAATGACGTCCAGGAAAACCTCGTTCTTCCTGTACTTGATGCCCTCTGACCTCCAGGAGACGGCGTTGGTGACTGTGGCGGGGGGTCGAGGGGCGCCAGTGTCTAGCTTGTGTCCCTCCTGGGTAATGTATCTGAGAGACAAAAACAAACACTGAGGCAAAACCGAGAAACGTAGGAAATCAAGTGTCTGTGGTGAAGAGTTCCCAGAAAGCATCAAAGAAGAACAAAGACTGTCATGACTATCGTATTACTGGAGTCAAAGAACACCAGGGGGAAATCCAGCGTTTGGTTGCTGCATCACAGGGCTAAAGGTTGAAATGTTTTTTTGTGGTTCTTTTGGAGGACAATAACATCCTTCTGACTTTTAGATATGGCAAAAATAACAGCCGAATCTTAACCTAGAAAATTTAGCTAGTCATTTGTTAGAATTTGCCATGGTTTTCTGCAACTTTTAATTTTTGAAAGAAAGAAGTTTTGTTTGGGCTTTGGGAAGGACAGTGATTTGTGGTGTTTGTTGGGCATTTTATGGACTAAAGAACAATCACAATATAGTCTGTTAGTTTGTGGCAGTGAGACTGTGACGCACAGTAGATACTCACTCTTGCAGAATCTTGCTGTCAGTAGTCTGCGGATAGCCGAAATCCATCAGCTCATCCATCAGCTCATAAATGATGACAAAGTTATCTCTAATGCTCTCCTCCTCCAGTTCTTTGAAATACTCTGAAAACACCTGAGAAGCACAAATGTTGATTCATAAACCTGTTCTTCCAACATGTTTGTTTTAAGTGTGTATTAACCAAGGCAGGTGAAGAGTTCAATCATACCTGAACAATTTTGTACAGGAAGGAGAACACCAGTGAAACACTTGCATTTTTCTTGGATGTTGCAACCACTGAGGTGTTGAGTGTTAAGAAATTAAATGCAGAAAGAGTTAAAAGTCAAAACTGTCAAAAAATAATGAATAATCAAGTTTTCAGACAATACCAAGCAACAAATAGCATGCAATTAAAAGGAAGGATACAGTAGAGGTTATTGTGTTTGATCCACATGAAACGGACTCCCCCGTGTGCCAGGATTGGAGACAGCGTCCCTTCCTCCTCTTTGTCCATCAGGAGGGTCATGAAGTGCTCGATCTCAGACATGTCCACATCTCCCCTGTAATTTCGGCACACCAGGACCTGAGAGGAACAAACAGCGCTGTTAAAGCTTGGAAGGGCTGAAAACCACGGGCCTGTTCCTGAAAGCAGGTTTAACTGAACCGTGAACTCAGGAGTTGAGTAAATAAAGAGCAGAGCCTCCATTTTACAACATTGGACCTGAGAATATCTTTCAGGAGGATGACAGCATGTGAAACAATCATGGTTTGTCTGGAAATAATCTTGAACACTAAAGAGTGAGGTAAATTAAATAATCTATTGCATTTTTACATGTGCACGTTTATAAATCTATTATTGAATCCTTAACTACAAAATAATTTCTCTCTGAAATAAAATGGAAAAATTGGTATTATATCCAACTCTATCAATGAGGTGAAACCATCTGCAGAATTAGTAGAAATATTTTTATTTAAAGTTATATATACATTTTATCAAACATATGTGCACCGTATCATTATTTAAACAGTAATCGGGATGCTCCAATCTGCCATTCAATCTTGATGGGTAACTTGCAGCCGGATGGAGCAGAGGACGATCAGATGTGAAAACACATTGCATGTAAGTAGTGAAATATATGTCAAGTGTTGCATATGAGCAAAAAACGCGTAAAATGGAGGAATTTGAAAGGGAGTTTTGCTGCTAGCTAACAGCTGACACCACCTGCCTGTTGGCCAGCGGCCTGATGTTTCCCCCAGTTTAAACATCAGATGTTACAAGCTTCCTTCATTCAGATCACATTTATTACGTTAAGATTTTTTTTTTTTTTAAAGCCGACACTTAGCAAATCTGCCCGTGCTAAGGCGTTAGCTGCTCTGCAGCGGAATCAGCCACATCATAATCTGTCACTGAGGAATGTGTTCGCTAGGCTAGCAGCTAGCGTTAGCATCGCAGCAGCCGGTCCCGTTATCTCACCTTTCCTTTTAAGTCCAACACGTACACGGCGCTCGCTGACATCTTGGATGAATGTTGGCGAGTTTAAAGACGAGGTTTCTCCGCGATGAGTTTGAACAAACAGTTTTTTTAATTCATAATACTGGAGGATGGAGGACACAGGGACTTCCTCGTTTTCTGTCACATCGACCCAGCCTCTCTCTAAAGAGCGCCCCCTCGCAGTAGGAGGAGAGAATCAGAGAAAAAAATATGGACAGTATATTCTTTGATTTTAATTATGTATTATTAGTATGTAAAGTAAAAATATGTATAAAATCAAATCTAATAATAATAATTTTTACACAGCACATTCCAAAACACAATTACAAGGTGCTCTATAATACAATAATAAATACAAGCAAACAAGAGGAACCAATTAAAACCTGATTGAAGATCACACTATCACTAAAAAATTATAAATAGTTGCTATTTTCCTCTCCTATAGTGTGAGTATGATTTCATATTTCAGTAAATATGAAACTATCTCATGGTTCCTCAGTGATGTTGGAACTGTGTTTTTGTTCCTGTAGCTTCCTCTGCTGGGGAAGTGAATGATCTGCACAAGACATGAAATTTAATGATCACCACAAGATAGCACCATACTGCCACAGTGAGAGAGTTAGAGAGAGAGCAGTTCAGAATGAAATATGACAAGATGTGATGTACAGGCCTTTACTGATTAACTTAAAATCATTGACATCCCTCTATTTCATCTGAATCATGTTTGACTTTTGAGTGTTTGTCGTACCAACCCTCGCATCCTTCACCAGATCAAATGTCTCAAACAGACTGGGAGTAAAGCTAAACTGAACTCACACAATATTTACTTAATGGTCTAAACTCTGATCACGCTTCCCCCAAACAGAAGGCAGCTGATCATCTCACCAACTATAACTGCTGATGCCAAGCAACAAATAATGACTTCATCAGACGCAATAAGACTCCTGAAACTTAAGAAGAAGAATTGCTGGTACTTGAATCTAAAAATATACCACTTATTAATGTGTGAGTGTATTATGCTACACCAAGCTACCCGTGTAATTACCGAATTGGTATGGACTTAGCATTAAGCCCCTAAGTATTAGCATGCACAAACAGGTGAGTATTGTGACACGGCGACGAGGATGTGAAGCAGTGAAGGATGACTGAATGGTCACCTGGCTGAATCAGGAACAGTGCATTGACATCGGACCTCCATCCCTGCGCTCCCACTTCGGGGACGCCACCCTCCTCTCGGCGTGAAAGGCCTTTCAGCGCCAGGCTTCTGCGAAACAACTGTGGCTCGTCTAAGTGACAGATCTCTGATCCCTTGGCTGGTAAGATGGAGTGTAGACATTGTCAGGCGTCTGAGATACAAGCGGACTGAGTTACACAGCCAAATATAACAGGTTGCCTCTTCCATAATCAGCATTTGTGTTGGGGCTTCGTTGGATGTAGTTGTGTAGTTAATGGATGTGTTTGTACAGAGGGCGGACGTGTTTGCGTTGATGACTGGGCCTGTCTCATAACGCTGTGACTCACCATGAACACACAGGTGCTGGTGCATATACCTCCAGGGTAAACTTTCATACAGTCATACATGTTTACAGTGATATTTCCTTTGGTTGGTCACTGTACTGTAAATGCAACATTTTCTGTGTGTAGAACTGACTTGTACACCCTTCTTGCTGTAGTATCTGTGTTTACATATCCCTCATGTGAGATCAAGCGCTGCTAAAAGTGTCCCAGTCTGTGCTCTGCATTCATATACACTCTATTCCCATTGCAGCGTGATTTATACTTAGCAGGACTTTGACTCTACTCCCAAGGCGATCCTGTGGCTTTTCAGGGAGTTTTACCATA
Organism: Pseudorhombus dupliciocellatus; assembly: GCA_016785235.1. Classification (NCBI taxonomy): domain Eukaryota; kingdom Metazoa; phylum Chordata; class Actinopteri; order Pleuronectiformes; family Paralichthyidae; genus Pseudorhombus; species Pseudorhombus dupliciocellatus. The sequence continues at coordinate 1,711,580 of JAFBJW010000050.1, forward strand.
CAAGGAGAAGAAGAGTTTAGCTCTGTTTCCTGTGGGAGGGTTCTGGTTTCTCTCCCTCACCTCCTCTCTCTTACGCTTCTCGTTCTTCTCTCCTGGCTCCGCTCCACACCATCCTCTCCGCTCACCCCAGAAGCCGCTCTGACTGACTGCACGGCACACACAAGCCTCCAATTATGGCATTTTGATGAGACGCTTCCAAAATCAATATTTGTCGCATTGTTTTATCGCGGTAATATCGAAGTAATGTGAACATGTGCAGCGAGAAGCCTGGCAGACCAAATGAGACCCACAGTGAGAGCTCTTTTCATGTGGTAACCCAGCAATTTAACTGCCAACACTTTCATACACTTCCAATGCAATTTATGAAAGGTTTGTTCTGCTTTGAAATGTTCTTATCACACAAAGGAGGCCTTAGTCCTTATGAGAACAACCTTTAGATTTGAATTATTGTGGTTTTTGTTGAAATAGCAGCATCAGATTTCACTAAGTGGACTCACCTGCAGTAACAGATTCAGTGTCAGTGGTTTAAAGTCACTCATTCTGGATTCCTCTCTGTGCCACACAAGGAACCAACCAGCCAATATAAACTGAGAACAACCAAGTCATTGTAACGCAACATGAAAGATCAGAGATACATCTGTCAGAGTTTATCTTCAGATGTCACTTGAATGTCCGCAGGACGCCTCACTGTTCTTTGACTTTCCTTGTATCTTTATTTTTAGCCGGGGCAGCTGGCACAGAGGAGCTAAACGAAAGCACACAGGTCCATCAGCGTTGATGTCGTCATGGTACGTGCATGCACACACCCTCTTTTTCAATTTAAACACTTTGCACCCCTTTTACCAAACTGCCATTTGGATTCTACTTAATGTGTAAACAAAGTAAACTTGAAAGAGAAAACTTGAAATATGACAGAGTCAGAAGCATAACTTTGCCTACTTTAAAAATATCATATATGCATTAAAATAGTATTCCTGGAATCCCTCACAGTAACATTTTCTTGACAAAGCCCTTTTTCAAATTGAGCGACTAACAGATTACAGAACCGATCTAAACACAGGTCTGTCAAACCAATAGAAGTGAAGAGGATCTTAATTGCAGCAGACCTGTAGTTTACGTCTGTGCAGCTCGACTGAAACGCTCCGGCTGCCTGGTGTAGATCACATGCAGACAGCTCTTTCCTCCAAATTTTCTTTGGCTGGATAATTTTCCATACAGCCCTTTTTCATTCCGCGGCAGCATGAAAACTATGTCGTTTCTAACCAACTCTGGTATTAACATCAATTTGAACATTCCTGAGTAAGAACACAGGCATATAGATATGCCCAGAGGAAAATAAAAAAATAATCTAGAGTAACTCATATTACTAATGTGAACAACATCCTTTTGATGTCTCAGTTCTGGATCATTCTCCTGCGTCTTATCTGCTTCTCCTCTCCGCTTCTGTCCAAAACAAAAAGGCCATGAGCCAAATAACGAGATAGGCTGCACGTTGCCAAAACAAAAACTTCTCACAGAGCTTTTGAGAGGTGAACTTTGGGGAGGGGGGGCACAAATAGATGTCGGGTAACCATGGTAGGGAGTGGCAGAAGGGGTAAAGGGTGGGAGAGGGCTGTCACCAGGGGCCGGGGCTGTCTCCAAATCTGCAGTCAAGTTTAAATCACATGGAGCTCAATAGCCACTCTCACTTTGCATCCTCCTCTCCTCTCCTGTGCTCCCTCGCTCTGAGCTCCCCTCTCTGTCTCCCTCCTCTCTTCATCTGCCCCTCGCTCTCCCCGTTAACTTTGTGAGCGCTCCAGCGAGGGCTTCTCATCTCTGCATCTGCAGCGGCTTCTCACCCACACAAATCAACGTTTTTTTTCCAAGAGTCGCCGGAGACCCAACTGTCGCCATGGAGGCCATCAAGAAGAAGATGCAGATGCTGAAGCTGGACAAGGAGAACGCCATCGACAGGGCGGAACAGGCCGAATCCGACAAAAAGGCAGCAGAGGATAAATGCAAGCAGGTAAGAAGAGAATGATGGGATTCATGGGAAACCACAGGAGGATGAATGTGAGGGGGTGACAAAGCATAATGAGCAGTTCGATGGAAAGTTAATCACTGGTGGTATGCAATAAAATAGTGTTTATATATTAATATAATCATTTAATGTAATACTGTGATCATTACTTTTGTGACATCCATGATACCATGTTGCTCCAAATGTAATTTATAATTTATATATAATATTAATACATAGATTCTATTTAAATTTCAATAACAACCTGGTCCAATATGAAAAGGCCCTTGAGCAGACTGTAGAGGGGCTCAGAAAGAAAATGCCAAGTATTTCCTACAGCACCAAATGCTGAATTACAGCGAGCAGCTGATACTGAGGGGCCTTGTCTCTAAGTGGACAGGAGAAGCTGGAGGATGTCCACAGGGGAAAGCAAACAGAATAGCAAAGTGGCTTCTGGGCACATCAGAGGGCAAGAGGGATGGCGCTTGCAGAAGTTAAAGCCCAACACCTACAGCAGCTGCGGCTCTGACTGGAGTCGGCTGAGTTGCCCGGTGTCGTTATCTGAATGCACCTCTGTAAAATCTCAGGAAAAACCTCATGCATTCCAAATGTCTGTACAGCCCTATTTGGCCCTGCGTTGCTAGAGCCTCGGGCAGCTTCATATTTTCAGGGTTAACTTAATGAAAGCATACGGGCACCACTTGATACAAGCAAAGTAGGAGCTGGAGACGTAAGAGGATATTTGAGGTTTCCAAGTAGAGGCAGTTATTGGGCCGTGGGTGGTAGTGTCGTCATCATGGCACTGCGAGAGGAATGCTGGGGAGCAAGGGAGCTGAAGAGGCTTGGACGAAGCCAGGATCTACATTAAAGCAAGTGGAAAGAATCCTCTCTGCGGAGGCTAATGCCCTAATCATACCCTTAGAGAGTGCACGAAGTGACAGTTGTCACTGGCACCGCACATATGGGCCCTCAGCATGTCTTCTATATCAAGGAGCAGACAGCATGAAATCCTAGAAGATTATGTGGAGCTCTTTGGTTTGTTTGGATGGCAGGAACACACGACCCGCTAAGAGAAGCCTTCTCTGCTATTCTTGGGGCGACATAAGAGTAAAGCTGGGCTGACGAAAAGGAAGTGCAAATACACCAAACTGCATTACACGGAACAGTAGCAACAGACAATCAAGCAGTGATTAAGGGATTGTGTCAATTACAAGGAAATCAGCGGCTTATTCTCACAAACTCTAGAAAGTCACCGTGAACATTTTACTTTAGAACCTCTTTCAAATGATGTAATAAACACTGTTGGAGACATAGACTATGTATTATTAAAGATATAAGCAACTTTTAGCCACACTAGCTGCACTGCAGATGGCAGTTTTTGTTAGTGCACCTTTTCATTTTGGTCAATTTCTGGGGTCTCAAGATACTGTGTCAAATATAGATAGCATGCTTTACACTCTTGCTTAAAGGTTCATTGTGTAGAATTTAGTGGCCTCTGTGTCCGAGCAATGAAGTGGTTAAAGAAAATCTAGAGGTGGATATTTCTCATGAGCTCCAGCTTCCTGAACCAGAGAGCTGTGACAAATCCACAAAACTCTCTTGTGAATTCATTATATTTTAAACATGTCAGTGCTGAATATAGTATATGTTTTTCATCTAGAGTTCAGCTTTACGTGTTGAAGCCAGTTACACACTCTCACAGGAGATGTCACCACCACAGTGAGTGTGGGTGAGGAGTTGGAACGAAAGAGGCCCCATCTCTCTATTCCAAGTCAGTGAACCATCAAACAAACTGTGAAGCTGCTATTCTCGGCATATGGTTTGTTTACATGAATTATTTACTGCTGCAATGCCACCGACCAAATTCCATCCACTTCAGTTGTTTAGCATATGTGTGTGCGGCCATATAAGGTAGAAATAAGTCCTGATTGGAACCTAAGTGCTTCTGGATTTGTACCAGATCCCCTTCACTTGTTATGACCTAATGCAAAACTATTAGCAGGAGAGCATTCCAAACTGAATCGTCACCTATTTGGTTATTATCATCTATCTAAATCAGATTCAAGTCTTCAGTTAAACAAAAACTGCAATGTTTCATTCATACTTTCTTCTACTTTGCCAAAACTTTCTTTCTCACTCTGTCATTCTAACTGTCTCTCAGTTGGAGGATGAGCTGCTGGCGATGCAGAAGAAGTTGAAGGGAACAGAGGACGAGCTGGACAAGTACTCTGAGGCCCTGAAGGATGCTCAGGAGAATCTGGAAATGTCGGAGAAGAAGGCCGGAGATGTGAGTTTGACCATGAAAGACATCATCTGAAACACATTTTCCACATCCCAGTGGAACACCACAGCTTCTTAGTTTCAGTCTCATGAAGTATTAATATCTACCCGTTCAGAAAGATGGAACTACCCATCACTCTGTGGCTGATGATCAGTGAGAGCGGAACATTCAGGGTCAGTTCTTTCCCAAAAAAACGAGTTACGAGACTCATTGAATTTAGCTCCAAATGCGTTGGGTGTTGCTTGTACTGTGTGATCTCTCATTAAAGGCCTGAATAGTTTAGTTTGGTTTAAAATAAGACTGACTTCAGAAACCCCCTTTGTGTATTATGCACATTCAGGTATGACATAGCTTTTATGCTAAACCATTTGACACCAATCTGCGACTTTCACACGGCAATCCAGGGCAGAATCTCCTCTTCTGAAGGTGACTAACCCAGAAATGAATCATAAAATGACTTGTTTATATCCTCTAACCCAGAAACACTGGTGGCTCACTCAGGTCTGTAGCTGAACTATTTCTTAAGCACAGACAAAACTTGGCCGGCCTGTGGCCGGCCTGTAGCCGACCAGGAATCCCAGGAATGCAGCTTAGGCAAACAGAGAACCTCATACTGCAGTGTCTAATGAAATCAATGCTCTGGCCTTTTTAGGGGGTGAGACATTACACTGTCCTCTGTGAGTGGGCAGACAGACTTAAAGCACATATTCCTCAGAACATTCACCATTAGACTGCGTCTCCTCCATTTATCCTTTTCAGTTTGCAGAAACATCCATTTATCTAAATAACAAGATTCATCCTTTTGTGTGATGAAAAAACTAGTCAAATACTGTATAACAACACTTCAGTGAGCTATGACCAGTATGATCATTGAAATTAGTCTGGATAACTGTAACTAATAAACTAATACATCTTTTGTGTCAGAACAAATGTCCAAACAATGAGTAACTGCATATTATTTTCATATTCAATTAATCAGTTGTAATAGTTACGCTAACGTTAGATAGCATCAAACGAGAGCACCCCCCACAGTTAAGCTCTGGAATTACTTATGATGCCGGGCAAGATAAAAGCCAAGAGTTCAAAGGTCAGACAACAAATGATTTCAGCCTCAGGCTACGTCCGCTCGTTCACGCCTGATGTCCACACTACCTGGAGTGACACAGCCCCTGAACCAGATGATTTATAGATTTACAGATGAGCCTTTCAGAGGGCCTTCTATCACTGTTTCTGAAGTGGGATGCTGGTACATGGCCTGTACTTGGAAAACAAGGACAGGCAGAGAAAAAGAATTCAGGCTTTGTTCTGAAAGGTGAGGAGGAGGAGGAGGAGGAGGCGGCAGAGGGGGACGCCGAAGAAGTATGTCTCCACCCAAAGGCTTCAGGCCTTTTCTGCAAACAAATCAATTTACATTCCAGGCCAGTCCAGGTCATCAGAGTGTTGGCAGCCCACCATCCCAGCCGACCCTCAACCCCTCCAGTGAATAGCACCATCAAAACTTTCTCCGGTGCACACACCCACATGCAGGGGGCATGAATTCAGGACTGGCATCCGAAGCAGACCAGTGATTCAAAGCCCACTCCCCCAGATCTGGAATCAGAGGACAAAAATGTGGCTTGAGCAACACCTTGAGTTTGCCTTATATGTCCACAATAGAAAAAGGCCCAAAGCACCAGAACACACACACACTCTCATTCTCTCTCTCCCTCTCTCTCTCTCACACACACACGCGCGCGCGCGCACTTCTTTTGTGGAGGAACAATCCCTTCCCCTCCTAAATCCTGTGATGTCATCTGAAGACGGGCCTCCTCATGATTGGAGGATCTCGCCATAAATTTCCTGAAAACTCCCTCTCCCTCCCTCCCTCCCTCCTCCGTCCATTCCGACCCTGCACGTCACTGATTTCCTGCCTGAGAGGGAAGAGAAGCAGGAAAAAGCCGTTTTCCAGTCGGATCTGGCAACTTTTCCCTTTACTTCGAACGCAACTCTCCAACTTTTCCCCAAGTCATTCGGCTCCATCACTTCGCTCCTGGAAGTTCCTCTGGAGGAAGCCAAGCGCAGATCGGGACCATGCTGACCGTGAAGAAGAAGATCCAGAGCCTGCAGCAGCAGATCGATGAAGCGGATGACCGGACCAATGACGTGCAGAGGGAGCTGGACGTTGAGCGGAAAGAGCGTGAAAAAGTGAGATCAATCCACCCGAACCGAGCCTCATTCATTTATTTCACTTTAGCTGCCACCTCCTCCAGATGTGGTTTGAGAAGAATGTGCAAGAAAAGCACCCTCACACAAAGGGTTTGGAACTTCCAAAACGAAGCCCCGTTATGAAAGAGTCGTTTTTAATCTTTAATTGTTCAAAACGAGGTCGTTCCAAAGGCTCACGGGAAGTCGAGGCATGATTGTAGACACATTCCTTTCCATACTTTTGTTCGGCCGTTATCTAACCTCAACACGCCCCATTTCAGGCGAGGCATCGAGAAAAACTGCGAGTGCCTCACTGTCACTTCACAATGGCTGTATGATGAATAAGGGATAGTTGGCTGGTTTAAGTTTACAAGTTTTTCTTCCATAGGAAATCGCCTGTTTGTGACTGCTCATCTCTCTCTTTGACCTATTTTCACACACAGCTGTGAGATAAAGTCCTTCCTCCTACACAGGAAGAAGCGAGCAGACATCTGCGAGATACCACTACCACAGGAAACAGGAAGTGGATGAAGCAGTCTGTTTAACATAGCTGGGTTTGCGCTCAAAAGAAAGTCCAGTTTCTGGACTTAAAGGTTCAGCATGTAGAATGTAGTGACATCTGGTGGTGAAGGTCTGTGTTGCAGTTGAATACATCTTTTGCATTAAGGTCCGAGATGCAACAATTGGTGCAAACGTAAACAAGACGCCCTATCATGTTAATAAGACCCGTTCTGAGGTCATCTACGCAGTCGGTTTGTTTTACGACCGACGAGCAGTTCCAACCACGCTGGGCTGCACGTTTCCTTCCTGGGGGTGTTTCCAGGCTAACCTTTCACCTTTGACCCGTGTCACTGTAGGCTGAGGGCGATGTGGCGTCTCTGAACCGCAGGATCCAGCTGGTGGAGGAGGAGTTGGACCGTGCTCAGGAGAGACTGGCCACAGCCCTGCAGAAGCTGGAGGAGGCGGAGAAGGCTGCAGATGAGAGCGAAAGGTGACGACCACAGCTGAAGGCTCAAAGCAACAAAGACATATAAATGTCAGATTAAGTTAACATTACATTGCAGAAGTGGTGAAAAATTCTAAAAATAAAAAAACATTTTACACTATTTAATTTGCTCAAACCAAAGATAAAGAGTCACATTATCACAGTGGCTTACTTTACTTGTTTGTGTTTTAACAATTAAAGTAATTTCCTTTTTAGGTGTGTGTCAGGGAAACTAGTGCAGCCTCACTGTGGACCATGTCTGAAAAACATTCACACTAGCTTGTCTTCCTGTTTCCTGTTCCGTAGAGCTGTAACTTCTGCGTTTTGGAGCCGTGACTGAAATGTCTTTTCTCACCCTGAGCCACAGATAAAGTGGTCCGACCTCTTTCTCACACAGAGCGGCGACAGAGCCGTTAGCTCTGTGAATATTTATTTTACTTTTAGAAGTTAATAATTCAGCGCTCATGCAGAACAGCGAGCTCAGACAACACAGACCCACATGGGCAATTAAATGGAAAAACATCACATAAATACCGACAAGCTGTTTGGGCAGCTTCAAAGCATCTTCACAACACCAGGGCCGATGTCTGAGATTCCATATTGCTTCGGTCATGTTGAGAATCCTGTGGTCCAGTCGAAGTTAAAAGCTGTGTGTGACTCTCTCTCGTCTTTAGAGGCATGAAAGTGATTGAGAACAGAGCCATGAAGGACGAGGAGAAGATGGAGATTCAGGAGATGCAACTGAAAGAAGCCAAACACATTGCTGAGGAGGCCGACCGCAAATATGAGGAGGTACGACACGGGTCACGTGTTCGGCGACGTTCTAGTCGAGTGATGAATCGAGTGTCATCTTGTGTTGGGTTCACCTTTGATTTTTTTGTCTTTTCCTTATTTCAGGTTGCTCGTAAACTGGTCATCCTGGAGGGGGAGCTGGAGAGAGCAGAGGAGCGGGCGGAAATCTCTGAGCTGTAAGCACAAACGCATCGTTCATCGTTATTACCGAGATCACAGGGACAGAAGCGGTTGGCTGTAAACAAGTCGTTCTGTCCGTTCAGGAAATGCGGCGACCTGGAGGAGGAGCTCAAGAACGTCACCAACAACCTGAAATCTCTAGAGGCTCAGTCTGACAAGGTAGGCGCTCTGTTGAAGGGTCACTTTCTTTTCTATCAGCTGCTTGACCCTCAAACAACATGAGCACTTTCCCAACATTTTCTGACGTGTGTCAAAATATTATATTACATGCAAAATAATGTAAATTACAATCCAAACATGGAGCATGAAAAGTTTGGGCAGTTAAATGACGTCCCTCACGTGTTTCTGTTTCTCTGCAGTACTCTGAGAAAGAAGACAAATATGAGGAGGAGATAAAGGTCCTCAACGACAGGCTCAAGGAGGTAGCGTCCTGTCTGCCTGGAATCTGTTCTCAGAGAGAGAGAGAATCTGGATGATTAATAAGGTGTTTGTTTTCCCTTAAGGCGGAAACCCGTGCAGAGTTTGCAGAAAGGACAACGGCTAAACTGGAAAAGACCATCGATGACTTAGAAGGTACACTTCACTTTACCTCCTCCTTTCCATCCTGCAATGAGTTGCAGTGTCTCTGCACTCGACCTTTGCTCATTTCTTTACTGTTCTAAATTTCCCTCAACCTTTTTTCTCTTTTTCCTCCTGTCCTCTGCGTTTCCCTCTGACCCTCCTCCACCTGCAGACGAGCTGTACACTCAGAAGCTGAAATACAAGGCTATCAGCGAGGAGCTGGATCATGCCCTCAATGATATGAACACTTTGTAAATTTTGGCATTTGCATTGCCCATAGTCTTTGCACTTTTCCTTTGTATCTCTTGGCCTTCTCTTCGCTCCCTCTGTTCCCACTGCTCCTTCTTGCTTTCCCACTCAAGTGAAGCTCAATAAAGATGTTTCTATTTTATCCTTTCGTCTGCCTTTTCAATTCACACTGTCATTTTCCTCATTTCAGACTCAAGGTTGTATTACACTTCAGCTATACAATAAATATTTTTTGCATGTTTAATAACTGAATAACAGATGTTATATTTCATATCTGCTGCTAATTTTCTATTGCAGAGAAACTATCATCCGCAAAAGTGGAAAACGTAGAGATGCAGCAGGTCCTGGACCAAACGCTGCAGGAACTGAACAGCTTGTAAAATGCCATCAAGGACGTCAAGCAATTTTAAAACAGCCTATTTTCTACATGCCATCCATTCCGTGTCATTTTCCCTCTTATTTCTGATTGTTAAAACACGTGTTCCCCTTTTTATATATTTATGTTTCTTTTCTCTTTTTTTTTCAAATGTTTTTTGGGTCCATCTGATTTTAGTCTTGGTGTTGAAAAATTGTGTTAGACAAAACTCTGAGCACAAATAAAGCTGATGACGCAGGTTTTGTTTTCTTTCTGTGTGTGTGTGTCCCTCAGGCAGTTTCGACACGCAGCCATACAGCGTAAGAGGACAGCTCACCCCTGTCAATGTACATTTACTAACATGCACAGTGTTGCTGTGTGTGCTTTGCAAAGACAGTGACTACCTCACATACAAAGCTACAGGGTCTTAGATTTCTTTACTTTCCATTCCAATTTAAACACTAGTCCTAGAGTGTATCAGAAGCCTGTAAGCAGTCAAGTCACCTCTTGCTGAGCTAAATGTTAAATTATGACAACAATCATCTATTTTTGGTTTGTACTTCAAGCAAAGGGATCACACATGCATCCACCCAAACTATAGACACTCTCATCTATATAATAACAGACCAACTAACTGTCAAAGGTTTGAGAACAACACACTGGACCTTAATGAAATATCAACACGTTAAGGAAGTAATTATTATGATGAGTGTTTAGAATTAAACGTACAATATAGAATACATGTGATTCATATAACAATTAATATATGCACTATGTACTGTATCGTGTTTAGTAGCTTACGCAGTACATATAGAGAATTGCTGCAGTAGCTGAGGCTATGATGCATAAAGCTTTGGAACAATAACTGCATGCATAGAAGACTGTATAAGTATAGTGTATAAGTAGTGGTAATAGTCAAAACTAACTCATAACTTCACACAAAATGTGGTTATTTCATCCTAAGTTAGAGTTTAGTTAAGTTCAGTTTATAGTAGTATAAAGGCGAGAATTGTACTTTTCAATAGTTCACAGTAGTTGTCAGTCGCAGGTGAATTCCGCGCCAGCAGGGGGCGTCCTTTCCGTTCCAGCCACATTGTTTCCGCGCCGGGCGGGATTTCCGCACTAACATCCAGTATGGCGAAGACGTACGATTATTTGTTCAAATTACTGTTAATCGGCGACTCCGGTGTCGGGAAGACCTGCGTCTTGTTCCGGTTTTCAGAGGACGCCTTCAACTCCACGTTCATCTCAACCATAGGTGAGACTGCGCCGGTGCTCCCGTCTGTTTACACTGAGGGAGGCTCGGTCTACTTGCTGGAGCGCTTGCTAGGATGCTGACGTGAAGTAGTTTCTCTTTGTCATTCCGTTAAAATAGAAGCCTCGTTTCTTGTGAAATCGGATGTTAGGAACACGAAGGCCCAGTTCATTGTGTGTGTTAAGTAGAGGTTGAATGTAGAAACAGGGACGTTTATGTTTTATTATATTTTCATGCCGGTTACTCCTAAGCTAACAGCTAGCACTGACGTCAGCTATTAGGCCCCGTTTACATCCTGGCACACACCGGAAAGACCGTTATAAATCCAGCTGTAACGGAGCAATTCAAACATTTACTAACGCTGGCATCGTCCAACACACACATGTCTGCGGTGTCAGCACCCTGAGCTCCAGCTTCGGCTCATTCCCTCGGCCGAACTGTCATTTTGTTGTGTCAGAGCCAGATGCTAACGAGCTAACGTTGTGAATGACATGCATGATGTTCCTTTTTCCCCGCAGGCATTGATTTCAAGATCAGGACGATAGAGCTGGACGGCAAGAAGATAAAGCTGCAGATATGGTGAGTTCCAGACCCGAGGGGAGGGGAGGGGAGAGGAGAGGCCCATGCTATGTCTGCATTCTTCTTTCGAGACGAGGGTTCTCTGAAAATATGATTTGTCAAACTTTCTATTTTAATTATTTACTATCTCTCTGTATGTGTAGTGTCAGAGACACTGTGTGAATGACAGTGACCAAGGGACAGACATTCACAATCAAGTTTGCTTGTTTATCGTTGCCATTGTGTTGACTTTCAGGGACACAGCCGGCCAGGAGCGCTTCCGAACAATCACAACTGCCTACTACAGAGGAGCAATGGTGGGTGTCTTCATGGACAAACGTCACTTAAATCCACTTTTTGAAAAAGGAAGCCTCAGCTTTCGCACTCCACCAATACCTTTGATTCACTGTTCTTTCCAGGGCATCATGCTCGTCTATGACATCACCAACGAGAAGTCTTTTGAAAACATCAAGAACTGGATAAGGAATATTGAGGAGGTATTTACCCGACCAGATGTAACCTCTCACCTCTTCTAAATGTCTGATTTGCACCGTGTTAAGTGACGTTTTTATTTATTTCATCAAGCATGCGTCTTCTGATGTTGAGAAGATGGTCCTTGGAAACAAGTGTGACATCAACGACAAGCGGCAGGTGTCCAAAGACAGAGGGGAGAAGGTGAGAAGTTATAATATTGCTTTATCCGAGGGTTGTTTTTGATTGCAGTTATTGGTACAACTTAAAAAAAGAAAGCTTTATCAACTGTGGTTTAATTTCCTCCTGTTTTCTTTCAGCTCGCTTTAGAATTTGGAATCAAGTTCATGGAGACAAGTGCAAAGGCCAACATCAATGTGGAAAACGTAAGAGTTTTTTGTTGTGCTTTGTGTGACAACATGTTGAAAAGATCCTGAAATATGACAAGATTCGTTCTGGCTTTCAGGCATTTTTGACTCTTGCCAGAGACATCAAATCAAAAATGGACACAAAATTGGTAAGATGCGCTTTTTTGATCATTCGGTGTAGTAGTTTCCAAATCCAGCCACTGAAATAAGCAGCCCTAGTTGACAGAGCGGTGATGTCTCTGTTCTTCTGCTGCAGGAGGGGAATGCGCCGCAGGGGAGCAGTCACGGAGTTAAGATCTCAGAGCCTCAGAAAAAAACCAGCTTCTTCCGCTGTAGCCTACTCTGAGGACCGAGGCCTTTGGCAGTGGCTGCCAGCTGGCTGGACATAAATGGACTGTGCTTGCTTTTAGCACTTCCTCCCCATTCCCTCCTTCTCTGCAACCATGGCCTGTCCTCCCAGTCCACACAAACCATCATACTCCCAATGAGTGGAAGACTTCCTCTCCTCTCTTCCTCTTCTGAAAGCTTCCAGTGGTGCATCTCTTCCATTTCAAAGGAGATCCGTTGTCTTCATGAGTCAGACCGCTCAACTGGTGGAGGACTCGACCTGGAGCGTTGCCCAGATGGTCCATGCCACCAAAAAAGACGCGTCCTTACTTCTTGTATTAGTCTCTTCACTATTTCATACTGCTGGTAGCACAACCGAGAAGGAAAAATCGTATAGTTTTGTCAAGGTTTAGGGACTATAAATACAAATGAGACATTGACATCTATTTTTATTCGTGGTTTTTCCCTTTTTTGTGTGATAAATATATCCAGAGACCGACCGGCTTGAACTCCAGTGAAACCGAGCTGCACAAAGCTTCTATTCTTCTCTGTGGTTCACACTTCAGTTGAGGATCAGAGGAAGCGGTTTGAAAGTCTTTATCTTCTGCTCTTAATTGCGCGTAGCCCTCGACACTCAATTGATTTTTAAACACAGCTGAGTAACTTTGGTGTCACAAGATCTGGTCTTAAACTGTAAAATTTGATTAATTCACCGCTTATTTTCTTGGTTTATTGGAACATTTGGTTTACTGTAAAAAGAAAAGCCGGACATCTTCAAATTTTGAGTTTAAGTGGAACCAGCAAACGTTTGATATATCATATTTAGACCACTAAGCGATGATCAGAGCAGTTATTTCAAATGTATCTAAAATTTGCACTTTAAAAAAAGATGATCTAAGTGTCACCTTTAAGTCGCGTGAAGTTTTTGTCGCAGCTCTGACTCACTGTCAAGCTAAATGACGTCACTGGTTATTTCCATTAGCGAACAACATCACTTGAGGTTTCACGCTGTTAGACCCCCCCCTCCCCCAATCTTGCGGCCCCCAGCAGCTCTCCGTGCACTTTACCAGTAACTCGTGTGTTTTGTGTAGTCTGTGCCGAGTGATAGTTTGCAGTACAGCGATACAATTACCTAGTAGAAACAAGTGAGGATTTCTTAGGAGCAGAAATCGGGATGAATCTGAAATTTTCCTGCACCTACTTATAACTGACTACATCTCGTTTGAGCCACTCTCCTGGTAGAAGTTCACTGAAAATCCTCCAGTTATAGATAAACTTTTAAAAGAGTCTCTCATTTTATGCCACTGCCCTGCCAGTTAAAAAGCATTGACTTACAGAAGGTCTCATTAGTGTTTATGTGCTTTAGTCTTGTTGTGGCACCAGAGGCACAGTATGCATCACGCCATACTGAAATTTAAACCAGTATTTTATAACCATCACCACGAGCCACAGTGAACTCCACCTGTGGGATGCAAACTTGTTCCCTCAGCCTATATCTAATAGTCTTTCTGTTGTTCCTCATGTTTCCTGCTAACAGTTTGTGTTGGGGGGGGGGTGTCTGTCTTTGCTTGCCTGCACTTTTTCTTTTTAATTTCAAATAATTTGGGACCTCGTGACCATTTGTCTTAACCGCCATTACTCAGTCCTGTTGTAGGTGAGCTATGCATCGTGAGTCTTGGACCTGTGCATATGTGTGTGACGTGATGTTCAGACGTAGACGTGTAAAAAGGAATGTGTGAGTGTTTTGTTTTGTTTGAGCCAAAAAAAAATGCGCTCTGTCGGTAGAAAACTGCGCTGCGACATCGCTGTGAGAGAAACTTGCGGCCATGTAGGACAATCTGCGCGTCGAAATGTAGGCATATTGCTGTTTCCGCACTTGAGTGATACTGTAGCTTTAAGTCATCCACAGAAACGTAGGGAGCTTTTTCGTGGCACTCGAGCTGTGTTGTTTTCAGCTGACATCATACCTCCCTTTTTTCAGATTTTTGTTTTTAAATCATATCACACTTTCTTAATACTCCGATCACCAGTCGTAACATACCGCTCATCTGTTTTTACAGCCGTATTTTCATTCCATACATTGTGAAGTACACAGGGAGAGTAATACATAATACATATTAGAAAAGAGAAATGTGAACAGAACATTGTAAATATCACATTGAAAAAGAGATTTACTTAAATTGTACTGTACTTTCTAAACACATGCAAATATATCTACTATTTGTAGATATATGTGTAATTTTGATTTAATAAAATAAGATTATAAAGCTCAGCTTCTTTTGTTATGGTTTCTTTATTGACCCAGAGGAAGCAACGCGGTCAGTTGAAACCAGGAAGCTCGGTTGCCTGACAGATAGCTGATGTGTTTCTTTCATGCTCTGGTGTTTCTGGAAAAACAAAGCTGCTGTTGATCATAATTAATGAGCCTCATCTTGATGGATTGGCTGATGCGTGAACCTGATGACAGTCCCACAGTCGCACCGTGACCGCTGTTATTTCTGCAGCTTCAATAATAAAAGATGTGGATAATCTGAGTCACAGAGCTTGCTCTGGATGGGAAATGTGATTTTGGTTCAAACTTTTATACAAAATTTACAAACAAAGCAAAAACAAGATGCAATTGTGGCTTCTGCTGTCGTCACGTTCTGTGCCATTAACGGTCACTGTTAAGAACAAGTGTCCTTATATCCTGATGTGGAAGGTGCTGCGGGCAGAAATGAAAGAATTTAAAAACTTAACATTCAATTTTGTAAACGTGGTGTTTCCTCTCCATTATACCCAGTAGGTGCCTGGCTGGCGAGGGATTACCTGAGGAAGTCTGGGGCTCGGACAATCATGTGCTGGAAGTCCTCCAGCGACAGGCGTCCGTCGTTGTCCAGGTCAGCCTCGTCGATCACCTTCTCACACACCATGCTCACCTCGTCCTCCGTCAACTCGTTGCGGGTCAGTTTGTTCACGGTCTTCTCCAGGTCTGACTTGCAGATAAAGTCGTCATTGTTGAAGTCTGATAGAAGGAAGGTGTAGAGAATCATTGCTTGAATTCTGTGGATTGTGGGCCAGGCTATTCAAGAATGAATATGGCTATACAGATAATAAGTAGCTGCAGTAAGACATCCATCATAGAATACAGTGTATTACATTCATTTATGCCATAAATGAGGCCATTCTGGTTCAACAAATGTGACTTATTTTCCCCACATCTTAAGACTAAACATTTTTTTTAGGCTCTACACTTTGCCATGGTTTCACTTGGCACTTGTTGTTTCAAGCTCCTGAGCTCGTGCGTCTTCATGATGCAACTGTGCTTGTGTCACCTCCCTTGATTTCTCTCCTCCCTCCGTCTGCATAATGGATGCAAACTTTCCTTGATCCATGACCATGACAATGTGTTTGTAACTTCTTCATCTGTCATCGTTTGTTAATGGGGGGAGGGGGGGAGGAGGGGGGGGCTTTGACAAGCGCTTTGCCTCTATAATGGGCTGGTTAATCATTTATAACAACCCATGCACCATCCGTCATGCTTACAGCTCGATAACGCTTCACTGTGCACCCTCTGCTGTCATATATTAAAGTTTCGCATCGTTGAACCAAACAAGGAATAGTTCTATAAGGCTTTCTTGAGTTAATATCAGGACACGTGTCGAATTTACTACTTTCCTGTTTTAGTTTATAAAGTCAAATGGAATGTCACGTTCTTGTATGCTCAACTAGCGTCGAGTATCGTGTATCGTATATTTTATTTTTGGAAGTTTGTTCAACAGTTCCTCTTTATGTTTGTTTTTAATTTGTTCTCTTATAAAAAAAATGGGATGAAGACATGATTGACAGCTCAGAGCTCAGCTTTTGTTTTGGCTTCATTTTAGAATCTTGGACATTCTTAATGTGATTAAATCCATTTTTGGCGTCTGATATTTTACCGTATATCTTGAAAGCGTAGTAGGCCTTGAGGTCACGTGGCGCCATCTCACTCAGGACTGAAAACATGTCCAGGAAGTCCTCCAGTGTCATGTTCCCCTCTCCATCCTCAGAGAAAACCTCAGCGATCCTCTGACGGAACGGGTTGTCCTGGACACGGCCAACACCAAATTCGAACATCAACAAAAAACAAGTTTTTTTAAATCTGTTTTTTTCTAGTGGAAACTACAAATAAACACAATTTGGAAAAGACAGATGTCTGTGAGGGAGAGCAGGATGTTTACAGTACACGTCAGTGACCCGGGGGTCAACAGAGCTGCGAAGCCTCACATAAGCCTGTCAAGATGCAAATAGCGTGTCCTCAGGGACCCACCTGCTTTCTTCAAGTTTAAAGGAGTCAGGTAACATAACCTCTCATAGAATTCTGTCGATTAGTTGGCCATTAATTATGGATTGGGCACACAGGGGGAGCGTGGGTCTGCGGCGCGTCTACCTTCAGCTCTGGCATGCTCCCAATCAGCTCGTATGGTAGCTTCACATCTGGGTGGTTGGTGTAGTCAAGGGGAACGAGCTGCGGCGCCAAATCCCGATAGCGGTAGAAGAGTCTGGGTCAAGTTGAAAGAAATGAACTTTCAATACTGAATTACAAGATCCATTCAGTGTTGTACGCGAAGAAATGATTGATTGGAGAAAGCACTGGCGGCTGCTGTATGGTAAAGTTCTGGAAGAGTTCTCCTACAGCAGTATGTGAAATCCCATGTGATCTCAGTGGTCGGCTGCCCCACAGCAGCACCGGGCTGCTGATACAGTAGTTTAGAGTTACGGTGCAGTTCTGTGTCAGGTGAACTCCGGTGAATATGACGGAGCATTGTTCTGCCAAGAGTGAAGACACTAGAGTTGTGCGCTCACCTGAGGATTTCTTTCCTCGTGAAGTAAGTGCAGTCCTGCGAAAACAGACAAGACAGCGAAAACGGGAAAGGGCAGAGAGGATGAGGATGTGCAAGTTCTTCTTTGTGCTTCATCGTCTGCGTCATGCAGCGGAGGAAGGAATATTCAGATGTTTTTAATATCAGACTGTAGAAATACTCTATGATCAGTTCAGTACACTAGTTTGGTACAAATACAACCTGTGGTCAGTATCTGGAGCAGTACTGCACATTTTGACTTATTTTTAATTTCATAAAGCAAATGAATGAGAATAATTTTACCTTAAATTGTACTTATATTATGAAAGTTAAATACATACTGCAAGTAATAAGAGTAAATACTTCTTGGTAACTTTCCAACAATTACTTAATATGCAAAAAAATTAAAAATGTAAAATAAATGATCACAAACTCTAATGCATCTGTTCACACCATAGTTAACGCCAGTGATATAAAATCATCAGAGGATCTTTGTCCTAATTTAATGCTGAGGATGCATCATATGAATCAGTTTACTTCTGCGTGCAAAACTATTTCCTCCAGCTTTGAACCCTGCTCTGTGTCTAACCTCGTTTACAGCAGTTTGCACCGAGCCGTGTTCAGAGCGAGTGACGATGGCTGACACAGACCTGATAGGCATCGAGCTGCTGCGCTGTGAAGATGGTCTGTTTATTCCCCATGTCTGAGCACACAGACGACGAGCCTCACGTCCATCGCTGCTGCAGCATCCTCTGCCTCCCCGTGTGTGTGGATTTGTCAGATATGAAAAACCAGGACAAAAGGAAGCCGGGGCCAAAGAGGAGATCAGGTGTCGGGCTGCCACCGGGCCCTTTGGTCCCCATTATAATGGCAGCATTTGGTCGTTTTCTCCATTGTGAAGAGCAGCCCCTTTGACAATGAGCACGGGCTGTCGTTGAGCATCATGCCAAGTGGTATCAACCCCCTTTAGTGCCATTCTATGGTCAACGCCTCCATCAGTGCTCAGGTTACACTCCCCACAGACAGGGTTTAGCAGTGGGTGAAGAGAGTTTAATGAGAGAAAAGTTTAGTTTTAAAGCAAAGAACTTAATCCTTGGGATTATATTTCTCTGGATATAACTCATGCTCAAAAAAAAAACAACATACAGCAAGAACCCTGAGGCCTGGATGACCTTTCACTCTGCCTCTGCAGAGGGTCACCTTGGACTCATGTTTGACCTGTCCATGTCTTTAGCCCAACACAAACAAGTCTGTAGGACATTTCCTTCAAGATGGGCAACAACAAACATCCTGTCTCAGAAGGATGCAGCGCCACAATTTGTCCCCTCCAGACAGGATTATTGTAGCTCTGTGTTATCAGGAATAAGACTTTGGAACGCCCCGGCCCCAAATGTAAATGTAAGTGTCCTGAGCACATTAACTGATCCTTGGGTAAACAGCCTGTGGCGTAGGAGGAGTGAAAATATTTATTTAGAACAAATTAATATACTGGTTCAACACTGAGACTAAAACAAGAGTCTAGAGGGAAATATAAGGACCGCTTCAGCTCTTCCAGACGGTTTGAGTTACTTTTCTCTTTCTCTTTACAGGATTTAACAGCGAAGGAATACAGACTTTCCTTTTTTAACCTTTATCCCTCGTGGGATAACTTATGTTTTTTCTTCCCGCCTTCATCTGCAGTCTGTGTGAAAGATGCGTCTCTGCTGTCTGCCGAGCGCAGACGAGCCTTCGTGCTTGAATTTGTGGGGTCTTAGCAGATGTAACGTTAAAGGTTTTATCAAGAGAAATCTTTTTCTACTGCTCACCCTGACTGCTGTCTTCCTGGGTAAGTCGGCCTGTTGAGTATTGTTAAAGGTTCTTTGACTCTCAATTAAAACTTTGTGGAGAGAGATCTTTCAGACAGATGTTGTAGTTGCAGCCGTGCTTTTGTGAAGAATTGGCGAATGTTCACAAATATCAACCTGTAATATTGCGAGTCAATAGACAGAGTGAACGGCATTTCCACGTCAGCCAGACCAGGATGACGATGAACCGATCTCATCACTTGCGCACGGTCACTGTTGAACGCCGTTTATTTGAACCTCTCTAAGGTATCACCATGGGTATCGTTCTCCGTGGCGCCAACATGAGCGACCTGCAGATTTACTACATCATGTTCCCTGGACAGCTGCTGCTCAGAATGCTGCAGATGATGGTGCTTCCCCTCATCATCTCCAGTCTGATCACAGGTTCCAACTCTGTCTCTAAATATTACCAAATAACACCAAACCAAAATAAACAACACAAGCATGATTACGCTGTAGTGATTCTACCTGAAGTTATTTGACACGATGCACGCGTGTTTCAGGCATCGCGTCGGTGGAGAAGAAGTCCTCTGGGAAAATGATGCTCTATTCTCTGTGTTATTACGCCACGTCCACCTTCCTGGCTGTGGTCACTGGCATCATCCTCGTGATTCTCATCCATCCGGGGAAATCATCCACGGCCAGCTCAGTGTCCATTGGTGGTACATCGGACACCACGCAGATGGCTGATGGCTTTCTGGATCTGATCAGGTGTGTATCAAGAAGCTTTGACGACGATCCAGTCCTTGTTAATCTCTGATTTTTTTTTTTACCCTTTTTTGGTTTGCAGAGATATGTTCCCTCCAAATCTGGTGGAGGCTTGTTTCACAAAGGTGAGCTCTGCACTGATGGTGGCGGTGTTTCTCTCTCTCTCTCTCTCTCTCTCTCTCTCGTGTTTGTAATGACTATGTATCTTTTATATTTTATTTAGCATAAAACAATATATACTGAGAAGACAATTCTTGATGACAACATGACTGCAACAAGTGAGTTCCACAAAAAACATTTGCTTTTGTCATTTGAACCTGTGGTTGTAAGTGGCTGTGATCGGGGTGTGTCGTAAAGTTATTTGATTGCACTTCAGATCACACATTTCCGACGTCCAGCACCATACATGGGGTCAACATTTTGGGCTTAGTGGTGTTCTCCATCGCCTTGGGCCTCGTCCTGGCCAAAATGGAGGATGAGGCCAAACCTCTGAGGGACTTTTTTGACTGCCTCAGTAAAGCAATCATGAATCTGATTGGTGTGTACATCTGGTGAGTAAAACATGAGGATATGGTATGAAACTCTCAGCAGTCATTCCCTGACACTGCGTCATATCATCTACATCTCACCTCTGTCTCCTGCAGGTATTCGCCAATAGGAATCCTCTTCTTGGTTGTAGGAGAGATAATGTTGCTGAAGGACATTAGTGAAATAGGACGACAAGTTGGCATGTATTGTCTCACGGTGACCGCTGGCCTGGTCATCCACAGCTTGTTCACCCTGCCGCTCATCTATTTCATTATCTCACGCAAAAATCCCTTCAAGTTCATGGCTGGTCTCCTCGAGGCTCTCACCACCGCCTTTGGGACTTCATCCAGGTGAGAGGAACCTCTGGGATAAACAGTTCAATACAAGCTACTCGCTATTACCAGAGAAAGATGATAATGATAGAGAAGGACGACCATCCTCCGGTGAAGCCAAATTGTCTTGATTGCCTCCTGGTGGCAACAAGTCATAATTTGTCCGATTTTGATTTTCCCAGTTGGTTTTAAGTAGTTATCCGATGCGATGAAAATGGATTGAAAGACACATAAGAGGCCGCTGTATTCAGAATAATGAGGGAGCACAATTCATGTTGTATTGTACTGTAGATAATAGATTTGTTTATTTTCCCCCCCCCCACAGTTCTGTGACTCTACCCATCAGCCTCCAGTGTCTGGAGAATAATCTCAAATTGGACAAACGGGTGACGCGCTTCATGGTGCCTGTAGGAGCCGTCCTGACCATGGACGGAACCGCGCTCTATGAGGCTGTTGCTGCCATATTCATAGCCCAGGTTTACAATGTGCATCTTAATCTGGGTCAACTCATCATCGTCAGGTATGATCACACTTTCATTTCAAATAATACTGGATTAAACGTATTATTTTGTTATTAAATCGTCATTGAACCAGAGCATCGTCCCTTTTCATGTCATTCCAGTATAACTGCGACAGTGGCCGCTATGGGAGGTGCAGGAATCCCTCAGGGCGGCATGATAACCATGTCCATGGTGCTGTCATCCGTTGGCCTGCCCCTGGAGGGTCTTTCATACATCATCCCAATCGACTGGATGCTGTAAGTGTGTCTGTATTTCTTGGGTCCTGATTTTGTGCGCATATCTCGTGAAGTTACACTAACGAGTTTCTAAACTTCCCGTGTGACAGGGATCGTTTGAGGACAGTCAGCAACGTGCTGGGCGACTGTTTCGGTGCAGGAGTCGTGGATCATCTCTCCAGACACGAGCTGCAGAGCTCTGCCGAGGAACGGCTGGTAACGGAGGAGGCAGAGAAAGCTTATGAGTGAGCCACATTTAATGTTCAGGGAAAAATGGCAAAGATATACAGCACTTCAAATTTAGCTTTAGTCTAGAATATTTCTGTATTCAGGAACTTTTTGCTTATTCTTTTAGATTCATACATGATTCAGTTTGAGTTGTTGTTTGTAACTCGCTCCTCTCATTTAAATATTTCCCGTGGTCGCAGAGAGGGGACCACCGGGTTCAAATAACTGTG
This sequence comes from Pseudorhombus dupliciocellatus, assembly GCA_016785235.1. Classification (NCBI taxonomy): domain Eukaryota; kingdom Metazoa; phylum Chordata; class Actinopteri; order Pleuronectiformes; family Paralichthyidae; genus Pseudorhombus; species Pseudorhombus dupliciocellatus. The sequence goes on from JAFBJW010000050.1 coordinate 1,733,571, forward strand.
GCACTTGATTAATTTCAAGACAAATAAATTCACACCCTATTCTTTCTTTACACCATTTATTCTGAATGTAAAATCATTCACACCAGAAAACATAGAATATACACATTTACATCTGTCGCAGGATGTCGCTTCCATCGCTGCCATATATTATAATTTATGGATATTTACATATATTACAATGTCACATGTGGGACACAGCACAGTCCTCTTTAGCTTTAAAGGGAAGCAGGTCATAATGTCCCCAGACTGGACTTACAGTGTTTTCTAAAAATATGCTGCAGTTGACGTCTCGATGTCAGTGACAGCCGCAGCTTCCCGCCACCATGTCGTTGTACTGTTTGAGCACCACGTTCTCGTCATCGTCGAAGTAGAGCAGGTTGATGGAGAAGAGCTTGTCTGGCACGCAGCACGGCGGCTCGATGCCCTTCATCAGCTTCAGGGCGTTGATGATGGACTGAACGGTGGCGTGGTTGGTCGGCCTCATGTTCTGACCCAGGGGGAACGGGCAAGAGCCTTTGCAGTGATAGGCGTTGTAACCCCGGGGAGAGACGATCCAGCCCGACCAGCCGATCTCCTCGAAGTCCACATACAGTGGTTGGCGTTGGCAGGAAGTTGTCACGCCCTCCTCATCGCTGTAGTCCAGGGAGCGAGCGCTGCGGGAGGGCGGCCCTGACATGGGGGCGTGGGGCAGGCTGGGGGTGACTGGGGTATCGTTCGAATCTGTGGAGGAAAAGAAAATTTTATATTAGACACGGTTCTCTTGGATGAAATTGAGTAATGAAATATTAGCTTTATTTTTGAAAATGTACATGGAATGTTTGACCATATATATATATTATATTCCATTGGCGTCTAAACTTTAAAATAAGGTGAATCAACCTCACTCTGCAGAAAAGTGTGTCCTATAGGCTTGTCTGGGTTGTTGAAATCCCTGTAGCTCTAACAGATATGACAAGCTCCATCTGGGCTAGAAAATTCCTCTCTTCCTTCCACCCCTGCTCATCAGCAGTAAGAGCACAAAAATCCCTGAGCTGGTTATTTTTACCACCTCGAGACGAAATCCGAAAAACCCACCTGCATTCTCAAGAGCAGCAGAGCGGCGTCCGTCGTCCGTGAAGACAACCAACATGGGCTGTTTGCTCTGGTGGTGGTTGCGTCCTGACGCGAAGCGGATCAGTTTCATGTCCATCTGGCTTCCTCCCAGGGTCTGAACCACCACGTGGAGGCCCAGGTTGCTGTTTTCATCCACCATCCAGGAGCGAACCTTCAGGAGAAAGGTCACGTCGGTCAGTTCAAATGCAACATTATCTTCAGCGTTTGCAGAGGAGCGTCCAGAGAAGAGGCTACTTACAGCTTGTGTGATGGTGAAAACCTCCCAACCAGTGGAGTGGACAGGGATGAGCCGAGAAGACAGCAGCTTCCTGGCCTGTGTGCTGTTGGTTTGGCTGGTGTCAAGCAGCTGATAAACACTGACCTGGAGGAAACAGAGTGAAACATTAGACACATCCAGGAGAGAGGAGCACCGCGGTTGGATGTGTTCTTCAGGGATTCCTTCTTGTCTCTTACTTGGCAGAAGTGGTGTCTGTTGAATGTGTGCGTGGCCTGCGGTCGCAGCTTGAACAGATGCAGCTCTGCAGTCAGAATCTTCTCAGTGCTCGCGACCGTGGACAGATTGAACCTGAACTCCACCTGCTCACTTCGCACTGCAAGGAAACAGACATCATTAGAACCCAGACACCCTCATCATCCGCTTCATCTTCTGCGGCAGCCGGTGGAGAACGCGCGCTGGACCTTACGTTTGTCAAAGAAGCTGCGCACGGTATTCCCCTCCAGAAGATAAGGGTCCTTGGTGACGCCGTCCACGTCAGCCACGGTGTTGTACAGGTCGAGCATGTACTGAGGCGGCTGCTTGTGCCCGTGGATGGCAGGGGGGTCCTCCATCCCAAACACCTCCAGCAGCCTCTTGATGGCAGCCGAGCGAACCTCCTCGGACTCGTTCTCGGCGGTGAAGTGGTTCTCCAGGTAGTTGAGGGAAGGCCGTGCAGCCGCCGTGCACACCAGGGCGGCGAGGCTGAGCGCGAACACGAGCATCTCTGAGGCGTGAGTGGGTCGGTGGCGCACCGGTGTCCTGGAGCATCCAGCCAGCAACCTGGGGTTGGAGTGACTGCTGGATCCTGGAGGCTGCACTTTTTATATCAAATGCCCCCGTTCGCTCTGCAGTGCCCCCAGAGCCTCGGTAAACAGCAGTAAAGATGCTATTTGGTCGCAAATGTAAATCACCAATCAGCGAATGTAAAGGGAGACTAATTGCAGCGTTAACAAGGTGTGAACCCCACTGTCGATTTGATTCAGGCCCATTGTCTCCACGTCTGGCAATAAAGGCTCAAATAAACTAAATCCAGCCTTTGGCATAGCTGCATACTTAGTGTCCAGTGACTGGAATGTATATATATTTATCTCATATATATAACTTTAGATTGTAAATAATATAAAGAGTGTTAACTTGATCTCCTGAGGAAGTGCACGCGCAGTGGGGGGTTATCTGCGCCTAAATGGATCCATTAATTTAGAATAATGGGCGCAGCGTTTTAGGCAGAAACCAATTACTTCCACAAAGAAGCTGGTGTCACTGGCTACACGTCGGAGGATTTACATAACTGCGGATTCAGCTACAGCTGGATCATCGCCACAACGTTTTAGTCGTATTTTCTTTTCTTTTTTTTTAAAAGAAATCCACATGGCTCTGCCTCCCTCGTGGCATAAACTGGTGTGGTGCGTAAAAATCGCTCCCCCGTGTTCCCTTTCTCCCAGTTCCAGACAAATCTCATTGTATTATTCGCAGCAATATGTTTTTTTTTTAAACTCCAGAGAAATTGGTGTACATACGGGACATTTTAGTAGAGCATTTATCCTTCAACAACAGATATAGAAATATCTGCGCTCATTGTCTGTGTTAGTTGATTGAATATGCGTTTACACTGATTCTAAAACGGTATTTTTTGAAGGCTACTCTTTGACTTCCAGTTATTTCCAGTTATCCAGTTATTTCGAGTTCAGTTAGGAGAGGCTCACTGTGCCATTTGGCCCCTTTGATCTTTACGCACAATTACGCACGAGCAAACGACAAATTGAGACCGGGAAAAAAGTCCCTCCCCCGCGCTGTAATAAACATTTAGGAGATCAAAGTTTTCTTTTCCTACGCGGCACCTTACAAACAAGTCATAAAACGTGTTCAGGTGAAACAGAGCGAGGCAGTCACAGAAACGTGTTGTTTCACACTTTGATATCAAAATAAGGATCCATTAACTGCCTGCACGTGGGTTTTTTTCCCCAAAGGCCTGTTTGAAAAGTTGGTTCATCTTTCATGCGCTCAGTTCCAGCCCATCTTGACAGTTTGACCCCACTACTTTCCAGATTCACTGTATTCTCTGTGATTCACTGTAAATTGACTTTTTACATGAGCAATACAAGTTCTTTATATTCACCTTGTGTATGCCGTCAAAGGTGGCCCCTTCACTTTTTATTTTAGTCAACCATCATTTATTTGCGGTCTCCAACATGTGATATGGTTCATTTGCAGTTTGAATAAAATGTTTCCCACAGTGGTAAAATGACCCTTTATAATATTGTTGTGGTATTAAATTTATTTACAAAATTATCATTTTTACATATATTACATATAATACAAATATACTTTAGAGTAGAAAAGAATGAATGTCACAGTTTAGGGTTTAGTCCCTGTGAGTCGAGCTTTGCCAGGGCCCTGCTGGTCTTCGAAGTAGTTTCCCCACTAGGAGGCGCAGTGTTCAGTTCTGGCAAAGGCAGGAAGTGATGGAGAGGACTGTGCGTAACACTCCGTGATGGTTGAGGAAGCTGTGGCTCTCATAGTTTTGAGGGATGCAGGAGCTGGACTGTCCTTCGGCCCATAAGTGGCACTTCCCAGGGTCAGATGGACTTCTGAGGGAGGTCAGAGGAAAACAAAGAGATTTAAATGACTTTCATAGCATTAAACCACCTCTGTATATGCTTTGTGTCCCATAACAGTGTTTGTCTGCTCAGAAATGTCAAACAAATGTAAACTATAGTTTCTTAAAGCCAGTGTTAGAATGTAACAAGCCTGTACTGTGCATATTATAACGTTGGAAATCTGATGAAGGAATCAACCATTCAGGCCAACATGCAGAGCTCAGGAGGTGTCAGAGCTCACAGGCAGTTGTTATGGGAGTGGCAGTGTGTGTGTGTGTGTGTCTGCAGCAGCTGCATTCATACTTACCTGAGAAGGCATCGGTTTCCTGTAGTGCAGCCTCCCAAACATCTGCCCACATCTATTTCCTGTGAAACATTAGCAACACAGAGAGAGGGCAATGAGCTCACAGCTGGTCACAAATATTGACGCAGTTGAGCCGGGGCCCAGCTGCTGTTTATCATGTTAACTGCTTTGATTCGACACCTGCAGGGGCCATTTGTGTTTGCACTCCGCTCGCACCTCTGGTGCTGGAACACAGCAGATGACCAACAGCAGGGAGAGGAGGAGGAGGACGGTGATTTAAAACTGTCCCTATCGACCCCTTCCCTTAGAATATCAGTCTGGTGTTGAAATCACAAATGAGAGCTGATGTTTGAGTCTTTCAATGTGTGCAGTCATTTCCTTAAAGTGTTTGTTGAACTAGATATATAGTATAGTACTGGATCTAGAGCCCCACACAGAATGTAGAGCCTGGGTTATTTGCAGTATAATCTGAACAAACATCCTCTTTATCCTGTTTTTTAGACCCTGGGATCAAAAGTTTCACGATTAATTAGTTTTCAAATTTTGCAAACTCAGGAACCTCTTTTCCCTTCTCCATGTTCACTGGAAGCTAGTGAAGGGGAAGAAATGACTGTGTCTCCATTCCAAATGAAACCTGCCAGTCTATAATGTGTATTGCTGCAGGTTGTGCCTGAATAAGCATGCAACGCATCCTGGAGTCCTTCACACCAGGACGTGCGGTGCCAGCCACCGGCCAGCGGATTAGCCTGATTAAGTGCCGCCTCCCGCACGTGTGTGATGAATGAAGATACTTCATTACTGTCTGGCACCAAACTCCATCCCTGTTTCCTCCCAGCTCAGTGACAAAGGAGTGTGAAAGCGGAATCAGAAATGAATCGCTCAGCCGGTGTTAAGTATGCCGAGCTAATCAAAGGGGGAAAAAAGAGCTCTGGTGTAAGTGGTGGATGGAAATAGAAAGAAGAGCTTGTGTGCTTACTTTTAGCCTCTCTTCTTTCACCCCATCTGCATGATGGACTATTTCATAGTAATACTCCACGTAGGGGACCCTGTAGCAGCTCTCCTTCAGCTCACAGGCCACCACCGTCTGGACCAGATCCACTTTGTTGGGGGTTTCCACCAGAGCTGAGTCGAACTTGGTGGGGACACAGGAGAATCCCTCTGTGGATGAGAGTTAAAGGGAAAATTAGATTTATACGGAGGGAAAGAAGCTCAGATACAAACAAAGATAAATCCAAAGACAAAATATTTAGCATTAGTTTCACGTTTCACGTTTTAGTTTCATGTTTAATTTGCTGAGGCAGTTAAATGTTAGTTTACATAAGAAATATCTGAACACTGGAGGGAAACTCACCACATAAGTGTTGTCTTTAACTTTGGGCCTAAATTGAAGTTTATAGGGCTAAACCTCACATACACGATGATTTTTAAATCTTAACTTAAAGCACAAACAAACCAAGGCGTTAACCTTTTATATTAAGATGTGCCATGAAATCAAATGTACCAATTAAAATACTGAAAATGTATTTATACTCAAAGATGAGTTAAGGAAAGTAAAAACAAGTGAATGTTTGCTGTGTATACACACACCCACACACACACCTGGGGAGCCCTTGGAGCTGGAGCATCCTCCCACATCGATGACGGTCTCGTACGGAGTCTCGGAGAAGTAGGTCCTGAGAGCCGGGACTCGGATGCACTGGCTCAGCTTGATCTCGCAATGACACTCCTCGATCACCTCCACCTCCCGGGGCCCCTCCAGCAGCAGCAGCCGCTCCACGCGCATCCCGGTGGGCTCGCACACCTGGTCGGCCCCGCAGGAGGGCCGCTCGTTCTGGGGCTCCGAGCTCTCTGCCGCTCCGGCTCCTCGGCTCCTCAGCTTTAAGGAGGTGATTGGAAAGTTGTTTTAATTGTTCCAGACCCACATGTCACAACATGTCTTTGAATGATTTTCATGGCTCAACTTCCACTGCAAATTATTTACACTTATAATGTCAAAACTGTATTTATGAATCTAGCAAAATTATATTTTTTTTCCCAATAGTTTGTGGTAAAATATGAGCCAAAAAAGTTTTCATGTTTTCACAGTGACTCCCTTTTTTAACTTCTCCTTCAGGTGACCACACAAGTGACGCCCTCTAGTGGCGACGACGGAGAACGGCCACTTACTTTCTTGCTCCTGAGGAATTCCAGCATGGAGGAATATTTCGAATAATCCTGCTGCCCTGCTTCATGGGAGGAGGCTCCTCCACAGTGAGACCTGCACATTCCCACATCCACGCTGACAGGACTCCCTGAGATGTCTGAGGCGAGGGAGAGAATAATGATCATATGATAGATAGATGCTATTTTATATCAATATTTCATACTAAACCAATCAAATAATTAAAAATGAGAAGCCATAATTTGTTGATATCTAGAAAAAAAGTACCAAATAATTGAAAAAGTATAGAAATCCATCAGTATACATTCACTGAAGGATTGTGGAGCGTTACCTTGTCCCAGGTACACAAAGTGGCTCTGTCTCTTGCAGCACATTCTCTGTGTGAACAGGTTTCTGTGATCGATGTGTTTGCCCAACACCCCGGTCACTGGAAAACACACAGTGAACACACATTAGAACCAGCGTTGATGCTGATTATATCAGTCAGTTCTGAGGAAGTAGAATCATAAGGATGCAATCAATATTGAAATGAACGTAAACAAAATGCAGGATTTGGGATCTTCAGGGTTATTTATGAATGGAAAACTGAAATTATTTGAATATGTATTACAATAACTCTATGGGGAAAATGACTTATAGACAAATCAGTGTTTTAAGAAATCCTACTGAAGTATTTGTAGAGATTTGACCTCACTATCGCAGTAGTCACACGTGAACACTCGCATCCTCTCCCCGTATTTAATCACATAACAAGGGATTAGCAAACACATTTGAGCGGACATGGTGTTAATCCAGTGAGTGAATACATGTCTGGATACAGTCACAGCAGCAGAGTTAGAGCAAAGCAAACAGTACTTACAGGTCATGTGGAGGCCGCACAGGAGGAGAATCAGCGACCAGGGTACGTCCATGGCTTTAGTCGCAGTCTGCTCCTCGGCTGCCAGGTCCTGAGTGTCCCCTCGGCTCGGTGCTGCCTCTGATATTTATGCAGGATCGAGCTTCAGCCCCAAATGTCACCGAAAAGCAGGTCTCAGAGTGGTGCGGAGTCAAAAAGACAAGTGAGAGCTAATCAAATTTCCATGCTGAAGGGCCGTGTGTTCTTACAAGCAGGGGCCACTTCAAAGGGAGTCTGCACAGCTCCCTCTTGTTGCTGCTGCGACGGGACCCCAGAGTGCGCCAACCGGGCCTGAGCTCAGCCTAATGAAGTGCTTAAGTAGCCCCGAGCCATTAAAGCGTCGCTCATTCAAAGGCATTAATCATCTTTTATCTCAGGGGGAAGGTGTTTAGCACCTCCGACTTAAAACAAAACCCGGCCAAAACACATAAACAGGATCAGCGTGGGGGCCCCTGAGGCCTCCCCTTCAGAAAGCTCCAGCACCTTTGTGTTTATTCAACATGACACCAAATGGCCAGACCTCTCAGAGCTGCCCTTCAACCCTCTGCTGCTTCTCGCTGGAGTGAGTGGGAAAAACAGAGACAGAGAAAGAGATTGGCTGCGTTGAACAGCAGGTTTGTGATATTGAAAACTAAAGTTCAACTAAGAAAACAATGTACTTACAAAAAGGACAAGAATAACCCAAACATGTCTCATTTTAGAATGTGAAGTAAGAGTGTTTGTGTTTCATCTTAAGCCACTCTGTGCTTTAATCACAGCTAAGACGTTTGTAATGTCGGCCTTCTCCTGACTCTCCCCTCATGCCTTAATAAGGTGTTAGTCTTTCTTTGAAGTGTTGATGTGATCCCCTCATTTTCTGCGGGATCAACGGATCATCGTTCAGAGAGCCGTCAGCACTCAGACACCTTGATTAAGGCGATGCGGCGGTTTCTATTGTTGATATCCTTTGATTCGGCTACGACAAATCTTAGTGAAACTCCATCATAATCCCGGCAAAACCCACATTCACACATGCTTGATTTAATTATGTAGATCCCATGATATGTTGTCAAGAGAGTTCAAACTTGAGAAAGTTGATAGACACAATTAAAGGTCATGGTTTATCAAGTTCGAGAATACATTTGAATGTTGAGTTTTCAATTTTACTGGCGTGGAAGATTACAAATGAGTTTCAACAAGGAGACAATAGTCAAACAAGAAAATAAAACCTTGGACAAATGCAATCCATCGTTTATCAGCTGTCATGGGACAGAAAGCACCAGAGTAGTGACTAATAGACCACGTGCATCTGCTTTGTTCAAGGTCAAGAATAAACTCAATGTTGTGATCCTTCTCTCTTTTTATTTAACAGCAGAAAATCACTTTTCTCAGAGTTGGTTCTAGATGCATTAGTCGGCCTCGGTTTATAGATTTTAAAATAGATATAAGATATACATTGTCATGTAAACATGAAGAGCATTGACATTACAGGCCTGGTGTAAATGTTTCCACACCTGATCTGCATTTTTAATCTCTTCCTCATTTGTTTATCGTCTTTATCACAGATAATCAGCTGCACATTGGTTTTTCAGTTTCCAGTTTGTTGTTAAAATTCCTTCCTTCTCTCGTTCCTCTTCATCGTGTCAGAGGACTTTGATTCAGCGGTGCTCGTGCTCTGATGGTCACCGTGGCTGTGGCTGGATTACAGTGATTCATCCGCAGCGCGCACATGGCAGCTTATGCACGATGACGACTGCATCACGTGTCCAGTGTGCAGAGGTTGACTGGAAGGTTCATCAGCACCTGGCGTGCGTCTTTGTCTGGTGTCATTGTCAGTGTCTGGGTCACCGTGTTAGTGTGTCTCCCGGTCAGAGGGACACGGTTCCAGGCGTGCGCTCTCTGGCTGAGTTCATTAAAGGAGAATGCTTTTATTTTAGTTTGAATTGGGTGAAAAATGAACAAAATAAATGAATCGCTGTAAGATATCAGTGCATCCTTCAAAAATACTTTGACTTAACATTAATACCAAAACAACCGACCTCTGCCTTTGTTCAGCCTCAAGCATTAAAACTATGTGGGTTCTGTTAATGACCTTCCCTCAGTCAACCCCTCGCCATAACGATGGTCATATAACCAGTAGATATAATCCCATCAGTGTCTTGTTCTGGCACGTGTATCGGTCTCCATGTTTATGTTTAGGGGTTAAAGAAGCCTCTGCAAAGCCGGTCTATTGTCTGTCTGCGTGGGTGGAGTCCAACACTGTGGGATTACAGGCCGGTAGGTTTGGATAATACATCAGGAGACATGGTGCAGCACGGGGACAAAACGGATCAGCAGCGTCTGGACCCTTCTGGGCTCTATTGGGACACGTTCTCTGATGCATGCAGATGGTTTTGAACTCAGACTATGAACCGTGCATTGTTTGCTCCCCTGTAGTGTTTCCTTTGTGGAGATTTTATTTTCTCAGTTTACTGACTATTTGATTTGGAACACCTCCAAACCCCTCGGTGAGCACGGGCTTCTCTGACACCCGCAGGAATCATGTATTTGCAGAAAAGAAACAACACCATCAACGCAGAGAGGAGCAGGAAGAACCTGAAAGGCAAAACATGTGAGTACAGAATGGCTATGTACTGAATCGTAGGCTCTGATGAGACACTTTAATTCCATCAAAGGATGCAAATACATGCTTTAAAATCTTTTCCCCACCTCAGGGACTCACTCAAAGATGCCTCCATCTCAGAAGGAGCTCCTGACCCTGCTGCCCACAAAGGGGGACAAAAGGCAGGAGACGAAGGAGAACATGGCAGAGGAGCAGGAGTCCACGCGGCGGACGGCTTATGGGCAGGCCTTCTACGACCTGACCCATTCAGAGAGGGTGATGGATGATCTGACGTTTGGACGGCGGGTGGGGCTTTACGACCTCAGAGGGCAGATCGGCAGCGGCAACTTCTCCGAGGTCAGACTGGGAATACATGACCTGACTAAAGGTGAGCTACTCAATGTTTATTTACTCCTGATTCAGGGATCAAGACAACTTAAGTTGCAAGGCTTGACTCGAGGTCACAGGTTCATATATGAATCAATTCTTTGAGCCTTCACAGCTCTGGACTCCTTTACTCTTTAGTCCTTGTCGTCACATTTCACAGAGCGAGTTGCCGTTAAAGTCCTGGATAAGGTTCGTCTGGACAAGCGCTCACAGACGCTCTTCGCCTCTGAGATCTCCTGCATGGAGAAGCTGGCCCACCCCAACATAGTGCGGCTGTACGAGGTGGTGGAGACCTTCCGAAGGCTCTACCTAGTGATGGAGTACGCCAGCGGAGGAGAGCTGTTCTCACGCATCTGCACCAGGGGGCGCCTGTCGGATCTGGAGAGCAAGCTCGTGTTTTCACAGGTCCTGTCTGCTGTCAAACACATGGTCAGTGAATGAACGGTGATATTAGCAGGATATTGTTTATGAGAATAAAAAAGAGTCTCATTCATTCCTCTGTTTCCTCTTTTTCCAGCACGACAGTAATATTGTGCACCGGGACCTGAAGGCAGAGAACGTTTTCTACACCAACACTTACTGCATCAAAGTGGGTGACTTTGGTTTCAGCGCTCTCTGCTGCCCCAGCGACGTCCTCCACACGTTCTGCGGCTCTCCTCCGTATGCTGCCCCCGAGCTCTTCAAGGGCAAAGGTTATGTCGGTCAATATGTGGACATGTGGGCGCTGGGAATCTTGCTTTACTTCATGATGACTGGCACCATGCCATTCAAAGCTACAAACACAGGAAGACTGAAATGCTGCATCCTGCAGGGTTCTTACGCCGTCCCCTCCTACGTCTCTGAGTCCTGCCAGGAGGTCATCAAGGGCCTCCTGAGGCCAGTGCCCGTCGACCGTCTCTCGATGGCAAAGATCATGTCCAGTGATTGGATGAGAGGCGTTGAGTACCCCCAGGCTTATCCCTCCTTTGGCTCCACACCCTCACACCTGGCTGAGCCCGGCCGCATCCTCGGCCCTGATGAACTCACCGTGAAAGCAGCGCTGGAGGATCTCGGCATCACCAGGAATCACCTCCTCAACAACAGCGTGGACCTGAGGAGCCCCGTCAGCGGGACCTACCGGATTCTGCTGCATCGCATTCAGAGGAGGAAGCACGTGGAAGCTGTGGGATACAACCAGGCCGTGAAGCAGTGTCAGGACAGGCTGCGATGGAGAGTGGACTCAGACGGAGTTTTGAATAAGCGCCACTCTGTGGTCTGTGTCATTATGTAGCATTTTGAAGCGAGTGTGTGGAGCTCATTTTGTCCAAAGCTTAAACGTTGTGCCTCACATGACATCCAGCTATAAATAGAACAGTGCAAACATCATTACCAGAGTGATTATTATATTGTGATAATAGACAATTTATTCCATATTTTAAAGTATAGAACATTTTTTTCTATTTAAATTAGAAGAATTAAAAGAATAAAGTCTTTGATAAATTGTGATTTTAATTCATTAATTTCTGATGTAGGTTCTATTTTAACATACAGACAATCCAATTTGATAAATGCAAAAAACAAACAAAAAATGTACACAATTATCAATAACTTATGTTTATGATTTCAAGATTCATAGTGTAGCAGCTAAGATATTAGGATATGTAGAAATGATAATAAATAAAATGTTCTTTTAATTTGTGCTCTGCTGTGTTTTATGCCCGCCTTCTCTTTTTTATTGCCCTTTCGAGACTCACAGGAGTCAGTGTGACAACTCAGTGTTTTTCTCTGTTGACATTAGTTCCAAAGTGTTTATAAATTATTAATGTGAAAGGGATTTAACAATAGGAAACAAGTCTGGACTGTGAACTTTTTCTGTTTCATTTCTTCTTTTAAAGCCTGCTGTGACATGTTATAGCCTCACTCTCTCTTCTTCTGAGGTATACGTGTTCAAACATCCCATTCCCATAATTCAACACATTGCAGTGTCGCTTTTGTCTTCTGCAAACATTGGGAATGGCGTCAGGAAGAACGCTTTCACGACCGGCGCCCCTGCAGACGCACTGAGAAAAGGGGAAGTGGGCCCAGTGGTGGATGTCCCATGCACGGCAGCATCTTTTCCTGCGGCGGAGAGGTGCTGGGCGATGGCGTCGAGGAAGAGCCTCGGGGATGAATCATGTCTGAACCTCATTGTTCTCCCAGTCACACAGGTCTGTGTGAACCTTGGCGTGTCACTAACCATTCCTGCATTCCCATGTTCCCATGTTAAGCACACCACCAATGTTTCCTCATATGACTTCCTGGCACATGGTGGCCGACAATTAACTCGGGGGTTAGGTGCGGGCCTCCGCACACATACACACACGCACAGTGAACTTCAACGTCCCTGGAAACCCGAATCTAGCATCGACAGTAAAAGAAAACAGCCCTGGTCACAGTGTGTCCACAGCAGCAGTGCGTCAGGCTTATCTCGGTGAACCCTGACCCTGTTGTTGCTGCAGTCGGGTGCTACCTACATACCTTTATGTTGGAATCAGAAAGGTTGCGACGTGTGGATGGAATTGATGTGGCAGAAAGTGCAGCTTCAGGTTATTTTATGTAACCGCCCTGTAATCACCCCCCTCCCCCTCACACCACGGTGAGGCGATCACCTCCCAACAGATTCATGTCCCAATGGAGAAACAATATAAACCTGAAAACTCAAGCGCCACATCGGTTGTTTGTTTGTTTTTTTGCATCTGTGAGCCTTTTAAACAGCTTTTTCACTTCCACTTCCGCGGAACACAGTTGCAGCCTAAACTGATTTTCCCATATTCCCTTATCCAGTCTGATGCTTTCTTTTCACCCTTTTTTCCTCTTGATGAAAGATATTGTAGATTTGTGCTCATGATGCCAACCAGCCATTTCTTTCTCTTCCACCATGCATAGGAGCGTAGCACAGTTGTCAGTGTTGTTTTGACAGACGCAAGAAGAAACTGGACCTCAGCTCCAACAGACGCCCCAAGCTGCAACCAGATTCCACTGCAGGGGGTGAGTCTATTATAGTCTAATGTATAAGAAGTATATACCATTAATGTCTGGCAGCATAGAGCAAATACTTTGTGCACAAAGGACTTTCAGATTTACTTTGATTGCACAACTTAAAAAAACAGCAATGGCATCACTCATGTCTGCAGGCTTCGGTTGGGTGAGATGTGTTAATACCTGTCTGATAAACAAACATTAACAAACTGATGTGCAGGATTGTATGATGGCAATTTGCAAGCTGAAGCCTCTGAATGCTGCTCAATGTGCCAGAGTCATCAATGTTCACTGACACAGAGATTTTATCCGCTGCGTGTCCCTGCAGTTCTAGATGGGGGAGTGATGCCCATGTTGGTTGTAAATCAACACATCAGAGGCTTATTCATGGGCCACCTGCTTCCTCCCTGCAGATGCTCTTCTCTGTACTGAAACATTAAAAAAATAATTCTGTGGGATTGTACTCAGGAAATAAGCTGCTCATTAAATAACTGAAATGTCCAAATGTCTGAAAAGATTTAAAGTGGGGGCTCCATGCGCTGTTCAGCAACTCCTCCATCATAAAACACCAGTAGAACAAGGCATCCAGCCTCATAATGTTCTGGTTTGTGGACAACCTGTTCTTCAACATAAAGTGATTCTTAAAAGCTTCTAACACAATAAGATCATATGAACTATTAGTTTTCTCCAAACTTATGCTAGTGCAGTAAAACAGAAATTAATCCCCATCCCTGTAAGAACACACACAAAGAACATTTCTGTATAAATGTGTAAACAAACAACCTTGAGCATGTTTACTGTAGTAATGTTTTTATTTGACGCACACTGCAAAATATAACACAATATATCTGAAAATACAGAATACTAATTTAGCAATTATTGTCTGCGCACACATATTTGGTTGAAGCTCTGGTACATCGCACAGGAAACATTTAATTTATCAATATTATTAACTCTCCATCACCATTTGTGTGCTTAAGCAGCTAATTAGAAATCCCATGTTTCAAAAGGCAAGAAAATGCTTTCAGTGAAGGAGCTGTTGAATGTGACTGCCACCAAAGCTTTTGACCCTCATCTCTAAATAGTGAAACTAAAGGTACAATACTACAGGACTTGGCAAATCTCCTCTGCCCCCTTCCAGTCCGATGCCTCAAACCATCACGAGGGTCAAATGGGAGCAGCGGGTGGATGCCCTCAGACTCTGTGCAGCCTTGGTCGATTGGGCTGTGGAGAACAAGAAGAAGAGTTTTTATTTGCTATCATACATCAAGGTCAATCTACACAAATCCTTGACTTCTATATTGAAAGGTTAATTTTCAGTTGAAGCCTCAGAATTAGCAAATAAATCTGTGAAAAGTATTTCAAAGTATTACTTGCTTCACACTTCATTTAGAAACAAATATCAATACATAGCGTCCCACTAAAAATAAAAAAGATCCCCATGGAGAGTAGTGAAGTGTCACAAACTATCGTCCCTGTAAACTCACCTTTCCCCCTGGCCTCTGGGGTCTGGTATGCCTTTTGTCAATCTTTTGCTTCAGCAGTTTTACCCATTGGTCTTTGGGGTCTGCGCAATACTTACGTCCCTTCCTCATGATGAAGCTGCAGAATCATTGAAACGGAAGCAACAAGTAAATGAGAAACATGAGGAATCAAGAAAAGCTGGAAACATTTCTGATTGGATTCTCAAGAGTCCAGTGTCAAGAGAGGATGGACCTGATTTTAGAAAATCTCTAAAACACCGTCCCGAGGCTGTACATTTAAAGTAAAGTGGATGTATTGTTGTGTATTGTGCACTTACATCACAGCAGGGATGTTGCAGCCTCCATTCGGCACCTGGTCGATGTACCTCACCGCATGTTTCCGAATCCTTTGCTCCATATGTTTCACATACGACAGACAGCAGTCGTCAAAGGACCCTGGGGAATCAGAAACCGCCAAAGTCAGGTCCAATCCAGTCTTCCGCACAAACAGGATGATTTTATTACACAGCATAGCTCAAGTGCATGAGTTGATTGATCAAAAGGCTGCTTGCCGAAAAGGCAATAAAAACAAAGCTTCCCTGGACCTTTATCTAATTTGGCTCTTTGTCCACAGCTCATGAATGCGTCTCCTTAAAGCGACAGTATTGTCCGTCCACAGCTCCTTACCTTGTCCCAGTGTGAGACACACACAGGACAGGCTCAGCAGGAATACCATCAGAGTGAACCGCATGGTGGTGGCGGTGATTTCAGCTCTGAGAGGAAAAGAAAAGTGATAATTACATTATTTACTTATAAACTCCTGACACACCTTCGCTGGCTGCATCTGACACCATGAACCTTGGACTGTGTCAACTTCAAGCTGTGGAATGAGTCCCTCCTCTCCTTTTACTGCTGAATCTCCCTCTGCTTCCTTGAGCCAGGACTGAACCGAATCAGTCATTAACACGTTTGTATTTTATATCCACTCACTCTAAATGTTTAGACTACAGTTATTTACGTGCAGATTTTAGTTTTTACACAAAATAGATTGTAATAAATTATTGTAAAAAGCCCAGATCATCATGATAGATCATGATAAGGTGCATTGTCTGTAAGAAAACAAATATTGAGAAAAAGTTAAAAGAAAATAAAGGTTAACTAAAAAAAGGAAGCATAACTATTAAAATATTGTCATCCTGGTACAGATTTTAAATTCTCATGTCATAGTTCCACATCACTCACCTCAGTCGCTCCAGGTGTTATCTCCAGCACTCCCTTCCTGCTTCTATGAACTTGTGCGTGGGGGCGAGGCGTTCTTATATGGCTCTCAGCTCATATTCCCATTAATTATCTCACCTTTACACCACAGCTCATTTTCAATTTCAACCCAACATTGAGCAACAGCTCCTGACAGATCTGAAAACTTGGTTCAATACAAAACTTTTTTTTAATCTTAACATGTCTCATCTTAACATATTTATGACTTATGTTAATGAATCAGGTACGAGTGGCTGTTCTTGTCAAACCACCGACATTTGATTGTGATATATTTCGATGATTAGATTAGATATGAAGAAGGAAATTCTCATTTTTCACCATGACTTTAACTCACATGCTTTGGCATAGGTTGTTCTGATTAGAATCTGACTTGATAACATCTCATGTTCAACATCGCCTCACTCTAACAGTTAAGACATATTCCACCTCACATAATGGCTATTAAATAAAGTTGTTCAGTGAATAAAGTAGTTCAGCAATAACAGCTTGGACTGTCTCAGTCTGTATTCTGAGCCTAATTCTGATATTTGAACTTTGCTCCCCTGGGTCATGTTGTGTTCCGACAGTTGAGAAACTCAAAAGCGCTTGTCAGCATTGTCACAGTGCGTGTCCTCAGCAGCTTTCCCTTTGCTGGAGACGTTGACAGATATTAATGAGCCCTGCATGCTTAAGTGGTGGTTATCCGATAACATACTTCACTGTTTATGCTCCTACCAGCACTCACACCCGCCCCGCTGAGGCCCAGTGAAGCTTTTCACGGACCTGTCCTCCGGAGCCTCCGGGACAATGGGGTTAACACTAGTCATTTGCTGCTGCAGAACCTTACAACCGTGCATCATGATGTATGCAAAGGAATTGGCATGTTTCATGTTCCTTCCCACTTGCCACCCAGGCTCTGAGGCGGCGTGAATGGATTTAACCTAATATGTTTTATTGCAGCATTACCTCAGTGGGCTCACTCAACCCGATGAGATCTGGCAAAGCAACCCGGGTCATTTACAAGCGAGAAAAAAAAAAAAATTGGCGGCGTTTATCTCTGTTCCTGGTGATGATTGTGTAACTTCTCATTGAGCAGTCAGGAGAGATGATGGTCCACTGCCTAGGGTGCTTGGAATGAGCCTAGTTTCAGGATGACACATTGTGTTGCCTTCGGCATGTCTTCACACAGTGATGTGTTGTTTTAGTCTTTTGGTGGTTGATGTCGTTTTGAATGCACGTGAAAGGAAGCTGTCCAAGAGGCCATTCATCAGAAAGTTCGCTTGAGTAGAAAGGAGGACACGGGTGTCTGAATATTAAGTGTTTACTTCTGTTCAACCATAGATTTGTAAACAGCACAGAAGGGACATATGGATTGAGAGGTGCAAAGTCCGCCATGGAAGGTAATGAACATACACAGGACGAATAGGATACGAGTTAAAAACTGCAACTGATGCTCCAGCTTGAAGGTCAGACTCTACGTAAGTTTGGGTTAGTTAGGTTAAGTTAAGCTTGGTTGGATTATGGCATTGGAATGTAATTGTTTTGTCGTTGTTAAAGACTAAAAGCTTAATCAAAGGGGAACAGCGTAGCTCCTCAACCTCCTTTTCTTGGAACCACCGGAGAGCCTGTGTTTGGGAACAAAGCAACCTGTGTGGATAATTTGGTGTTGTGATCTTTCCGACAAATAAAGGGACGTGTTTGTTCAGGGTGTGTTGGTCATAAGTGAGAAGCAGGATCTGGAATTTGATTCTGAATTTTGCAGAGCCAACGCAGAGAAGCTAAGAAAGGAGTAATGTGATCTGTCCTTCCAGTTCCTGTCAGCACTCACAGCATTGTGGATCAACTGGAGGCTTTTCACAGACTTACTGGGATGATGTCAGCTAGTCTAGAGGTAACTAATGCATGGACTAGTTCTATTTTTTAGTATTGTGCAGGTGGAAGGAAGCTGTGCTAGAGACAGAAAACTGTACATTAAAGTTATAGCTTCATCCTAATCTGAGTTAAATGGGAGCTAATGTCCTAGGCTGGCTACCAACTGAAATACAGTAAGTCATTAATACAGAAAGTGGACATTGGACCAATCATATGGTTGAGATGGTTCAATTCAATTCAAAAAAGTGAAAGGAAAACTGTCAAAGTACAAGCCCCAGGACTCCAGAAGGATGGGGGCCTCTGTGGCAAGCACACATGCAGCAGCTTGTCTGTAAATGGAGCCCGGCCTGAAGGCACACCTGAAGTATTCATTCTGAAAACTTTGGATCACTGTTGAGCAATGCACATTCTTCAAATGTGTTTTCTACTCAGTTTTCTTCCACCGTGGTTTGCACCAACTAAACAAACAGAGTTATTGTTAATGTCCTTTCGCTCTGGTAAATTCAAACCCTGTCTCTTCATGGGATGGAGAGAAAAGGTCAGAGCAAGACAAAAAGGCTTTCGCTCTTCAACAGAGATGCTTCAACTGTGATCAGGGAATAAAGGTTGTAAAAAGATTATCTCACTGTGGCGGTTCCATTTTCTAATGATGAGCCTGTGACACCAGTTAGCCAGGAAAGTTTTACAGATAACTCAACACTCAATTTAAAGGTGGTATTAAACAGTTTGCGACTCTATGAACTCATTCTCATGTTACATGCTGGTGCTCAGCTTTATGAAACTTCTCTCAGGTTACAAGATGTCAAAGGAGATGGTTTAAACACCTATAAAACTATGGATGATGAGGTTGTGATGTCAGATAAATTGCAGCACATCGTGTATTTTATTACGTTTTCACCCCTGTCCCTTTGTTGGTTGGTGTGTTGGACAGCATATCAAAACATTATTCTCAGTTTTTCCAGAGAAGAAGAATGTCATGGCTCTAGATAATAAAAATCAGGAACACTCGATATCCGCAGGTTTGCGAAACCTGAAATTGGCACGTGAGCTAATGGTGTGTTGATGGAAAGATAAATGAATTTAGCAGAGCATGCCTGGTTTAAACATACCTCAGGGTTATGACGGTCTCGAGCAGGGGGGAAGTTTATCTCAAGCTTTAAAGTGTTGATTTACCACAGCGCACAAGCATGCTGCAAATCAAATGAAAGCAGGTAGTTCAAACACAAATGTCAGGTATTAAACCTGCTGTCCATGATGTTTTTGTGTCTGATTCCCAGTGAAGTGAAATTGGCCAAACGCAACAACTAAAACAAAAAAAAGAGAAGCTGGTGTAAAAAAAAAAAGATCCTGGTTTCAAAACATCTAAGAATTCTGTGTCAATGTTTTATGAGGAAGGAAATGTGTTCAACATGTTTTTGAGAGCCCGACTGTAAATGACTCAACATCTGACTCCAAAGACTGAGGCTGATCACCGTGGACTCGTCCCTAACATTACTGACCTATTTCAATAAACAAAGCAATGAGTTGCATTGTATTTCCTCGTCAATCATGTCTGTGCTGACCCGACCTGAGGTGTCTCTGTGTTGAAGCAAGGCCCGTCTGCCTGCTGGAATCAAACCCTCTCACTGTGAGGCAGGGCTGCGCCACCGCGCGTTCAAACGTCTACATGGTGCTTACAGCAAGGGGGTAAAATCTGAATCAGTGATATGTCAACCTTGTTGTTTCAGTTCACGTTCACCACCTGTGCAAGGACACCTCTAGGGGAGAAACTGGAGAGGTGCAGAACAAGAGTGAGGAGTAAACTGTGTTGGGAAGGACTCATCATCATCAGAGTCTAATGTGAATATCAAATCATCCTGCTGTCAATTTTTCTCATATGCTGTCATTATCATATTTATGTTGACAGTGTGAGGTACAACTATAGAACTTTTTTAAAACCCATGTCTTCCATTTTTACTTCTTTTTATACCTATTGTTAGTTTTATGCTTTTATTCCAATCATGGTTTAATTGCAAGCATGTTGTTGGTTGTTGGTCTTAATTTGTGTCTTTGTTTTTGTTGTAAAGCAGTTTGAGCTGCATTTGGCGTGTGACATGTTCTGCATGAATTTATTGCTGCTGTTGTTGTTATAATTGTAAGTGATGATGGTAACACTCTTTATTTATAGGCTATAGAACACAGGGTGTTTAACAAGTTAAAAATAAAAACTTGAATACAAATTCCAAAGCAAACAATGTGAAGACCGCAAGCAGAGATATAAATAAAAGAAGTTAGAGATACTGAGGAAGTATTTCTGTGTCTGTGTCATCCTCTCTCTGCAGCTCAGCACATTTCTCTGACTCTTTGATCACTTTCTGGGGGCTGATTTTTTTTTTTTAAAAAAGCGTTGGACTGAGAAGACAGTCTAGCGGTGTGTATGTGTGTCAGGCGGGCTGCGGGGACCGGACGCGGTCAAGGGGTCGCGTATCACCCCCAAGTCAAACGGCCTCGACGCGCCGCTGCCCCGCCACCGACTACACAGCCCTGCGTGGACCTGTGTGTTATCTGCGCGGTGGGTTGTGGGTGTGTTGAGCGTCGAAGTAAAATGGCGGACTTGGCAAACGAAGGTGAGTGAGTGGCAGTGAGAGAAAAACAATACCGCCGCCGCCGCGTTACGAGCGGAGCCCGCACACCGTCCGCGCGTTCGATAACTGGAGCGGGGCTGCGTGGCCGCGAGTTGGTGCCGAGTCCCGGCGAATTACGAGCCCCGTGGCGGTTGCAACACCACGGCGTTAACGACTGGGGCTAACGATGCTAACTGGCCGGGGTGCGGGTAATTCCTGGAGCGCCTCGGAACGCCCTCGAACGTCGCCTGCCGCTAGCTGGGCTTAGCTCCGCGATGCTAGCACCCGGCTATTTATAGGCGGTGTGTTTTGCCATTTGCGGCGAGCTGTGCGATCTATTGTGGGTTTAAATCGGAGCCTGCCTGGGCCTCGGGTGGAACGCTGTGGTGCTAACAGGGCTCATGTTTTTGTAACACATCTGAAGCTTTATGGTGCGTTTCCAGTTACCCACCGTGGTTTGTTAATGCAGACTAGTTTGTTGGGTTAATTTAGGCGCGTAGAAACCGAAACGTTAAACCTGAGCTAATGCGTTTGTGTGATCACTACTTTATGGACATCTGCTAAGTGTCTCCAATCAGATTTACTTGCTCTCGTATTAATTTGTCAACCAAGCGAGCATCCTGGTGCCCTTGCCCCGGTGAGATGACTCACGCGGGCTGGAGCGCATTAGCAAGCTAGCTGTAGCCGGCCAGCTAAGCTACACTCTGCCCCCTTGGCGAACAACCGGCGGTGGCGGCTATTTGCTGGAGTGGCTCAGATGTGTAGCAAATGCTAGCTGGTTAACATAAGCCGGGAACGTCTCCTGCTGCCCGAGTTTCAGAAGTGAACATCAGTGTTGCATGTTGGATTTCTGACAATCATTACCACGGGACAGCCGAGCAGCGGACAGACAGAGATGGACCCAGAGCTGGGCGATTAGTAGTGAAATGTAGGTCACACGTTATTGTCATGTTTTCTGCCGTTAAATGTGCAGCGTACGTAAACAGCCAGTGTTCTGCCGCGAGGGGCTGTGACACAGAGGCAGAGGTTTGGCTCGGTTCAGGCACCCGACTGCGTGTTGTCGTGTATTTGGAGCATTTTCATTGAGGATGCTACACCTGCTCGGTGTCACAGGCCCAGCCCAGACAGAGGGAAACCTTTGTCTGGTAACGTTACAGCATTACACGTCTGACAGAGAGGTTACACCGTGGAGGGAGAAGCATCAAGTGCCCTGATGGGAGTTCAAGTGAATACCTGCCCTGGTGATTGTTGTCCTTGTTGGCTGATACATCATCTTACAATGGAAACAGTATTTGTGGGACCAATTGACAGAACCCACCACCACGTTTTAGTGAAGTACGTGTGGTTATCACAATATTGGCTTTTCATATATTTCACATATTTATCCCATTGTTTTGGTATTTCAGGATTATATAGTGTAGCTCTACACGCTGTGATCTCTTTGCTATTAGTACTTGTTATAGTATTGCATGGTTTGGTGCTTTTGAAAGTTGGTCAGCATTTTAGAAATGTATTTTCTCCACCGCCACCTTCGTCACATCGTTGTCACACTTCCCTTTTACAGTTTCTTTTCTTGGCCCAGCTTAACCTGACACTTGAATAACCTGTAAATTAAAGACATAGCTTTTTTATCTGTCATTATCTGATTGATGTGGAATGTTATGGATTTCACATACCGTGTTCATTTCTGTGGGATATCTTGCTGTGTAGTTCTGATACTTAAGGATATTGTCACAGCCTTAACAACACTGATGTGGTGCCTGCTTTTTTGGGGAGGATGGGGGTCGATTGCCTTAACTGCTTTTATAAAACCTCCAAATATAAATATAATGATTACAAGCCTGCATCTTCTTTTGACAGACAAGCCTGCCATAGCGCCTCCTGTGTTTGTTTTCCAAAAAGAAAAAGCACAGAAGGTAAGTATCTCTTGATGTCAAGTGTTTCCAAATACTAAAAACAATAGTTACTATTGAGCTAAATGTAAGCATGTCAATATCTTAAAAAAAATCAATACCAGTTCCCAACTTTATCCATGATTTAATGTTATGATTTGACCTGTTCATTCTGTACTGTAATGATTTAAAATGATAAGGACCAACACAAGAGAGAAACAATAATTAAAGGACTTGTTGTGTTTTCTTTTAGCGATCTGCAGATGGCTCCAGTGCAGAAGATGGAGAAGGTGACTCTAATGTCCAATCTGCCACTTTCTTTGTTGATTATTTCTCACGGATTTGCTCAAACTCATATTTTGTTACCACCCTCAGATTCAGACAAAGACGAGGGAAGCTATTGCCCCCCAGTGAAAAGGGAAAGGACCTCTTCGTTTCCACCCCCACATTCTGGTAAGGGCCAACGGCGACCAAACCAAGAGCATTTGTTTTTTTCTTGATTGCCTGTGGTGTACACAATGATTTGTATGCTGAGTGCAATGCCTGTCCTACTTTGCAGTTCCCAAGAACAATGTATTCATGCCCTCGAGTTTCTCCCAGTCTCCGACTGGGAACTCTGACTCTGAGCCAGGTGAGACATCTAGATCATTATTTGTTCCTCTTTACAAGTTAAAGGCCACATGTCCATGGATTACAAATCGAAAGTCATTGCCGGGGTGGTTGGCTTTTTAAGTCGTAACAGCAGTGGCTGCATTTAGATGCCAAATCATTTTTGTCTATTCCCTGTCTGCAAATGTTCCTCTTTCAAATCCTCCCAGCTCTGGTTAACTCGCTTTTTTTTTTTTTACCTCAGAGGAGGAATTGATTGCTGGTGCACCCTAACCGTGTTCTGGTTGAGATTCAGTCATTTTAAAAGGAATTTGGTCTTGTGTCCTCTCTGTCCCAGGCTGTACCAGTTGTTGCCTTTATTCGATTGTGTCATGTGTTGGACAGTATAACAAGCATAGAGAGGAGAATCACATCATTTTCTGTTAGGCTTGTAAACTAATTTTCAGTAATACATGAAATTGAACTTGCTAAAAAAGTAGCGTCTTGACTGTGGGAACATTATGACCTTGTCTGACTCATGATGATGCCTGTCGCTGTAGAGTTCAAAATTATGACAGAGCTGCCAAGTGCGATAGGAAACAAGTTCAGAGTTTATCAGCCAAATGAAACAATGACAGTGTTCAAAAGCGGCAAAGTTTACCTGGCTATTGGTCAGGGCACAGGGTTTATTGTTAGGAGATTCCTCTGTGTCATGTGCTGGAATTTGGCTTATCTGGGATTATAAGGTAGTTGTGTTTTCTGCTGGTGGGCCCCTGTGTCTACCTCTGAAGAAACCTTGTGTATAGTCACAGCTCCCATGCAAAAGAAAGTAGTAAGTAATGTTTCTGTCTCTTCCAAATGATTTAAAAAATAAAAACGTGTAGCAGTGGGTTCAGGACTCCAATTTGGCAGCACAAGTCGGCCTCAGTTGAATTTTAATTGGATGTTGGTACAGACCGTGTTCGGGACTCGGCTCCACGCCAGCGCCGTCCTTTTGATGTGATTTGGGTCAAACTCAATCAATCACATTTATCACTTAACAGATGATTATCTGTTTAGAGCGTATGAGTCAAACTCATTTTAGCTCAGGGGCCACATGGAGGAAAATCTATTCTCAAGTGGGCCGGACCGGTAAAATCATGGCATAAAACCTTAAAAATAACGACAACTTTAGACTGTTTTCTTTGTTTTACTTTGGTCCAAAATAGTACAAGCGCATTCTGAAAATGTACACATCACAAGGACACCCCTGGTTTAGAGCGTATGACAGTGTTGGTTATGCTTCACCACATGCATTTTACCAGAGGGGGCATGTAGAATGGGTCAGAATCACTGTCCAGTGATGTGTTACCATGGTTAATGATAAACAGTCCCTAACTTGTGCAGATAGCTATGTTGTGTATTGTTTAACCATTGTGTCGTTCTTATGACATTAAATTAAACATGAATGTTTGCCTGACATGGGTATAGGCTCATGAATGATGAGGGGAGGGGGTTGCAGTGTGTGTTTTTTTTTTTGTTTAAGTTTTGTACTTGGTTTAGCCCAGGTCATGCCAGGCTAATAAAGCTACTGAGATGGAGAGAGAGGTAGAAATAGATCAGGCACAGGAGTCAGTATTGAGGCTCTGCAGTGGTTGTTGTGGTAACTGGTGTTGTGGTTTCAAAAGTGCAAAGACAAAGGGAACATACTCTGTAAGTTGCTGAGTACCTCTTGGATCTTTTTTAATGCCTGTCTCCTGTGCTCTCTTGCCAGAGGAGAAGCCTGTGGGATTCCGTTTAAAGCCCCCAACTCTCATACATGGACAGGCACCCAGTTCAGGTTGGTTGTTTTTATTCATAAAGATTGTTGCTCATTGAAATGGAAAAAAAATCATGAACTTGAGCCCAGACTTGCACTCATTTATAGGACCCCTATATATAAGTATGAGACAAGTTTTCTCTTTTGCAGGTGTCCCAAGTCAGAAACCCAAGGAGCAACAACGCAGTGTCCTCCGCCCTGCAGTTCTCCAGGCTCCACCTTCTAAATCACATATAGAGTCCAGTGAGTTAGCTTGGAGTCACCCACCCATAATAGTTGATAAGAAAAACTTTCATTCCTCATTAAAATCTTCTTGGTCTGATATTTCTTTACCTGTTGATACTGACGACTTGTGTATTTTCTGCATGTGTGACACACGATAATTTTCAGTATGGATGGTAAACAAAAACAATGTAAATGATCAACTTTCCTGTTCTCTGTACGTTAAAGATTCCAGTTGTGGAACCAATGGGGTGAAAAAGTCATCAGATGGGCCACTTGTGACCCAGTCCCTCTTCCTGAACAACACAGAGCACTCGGCCACCCTGGCCAAGTCACTGGTGAGTAGTGGCTACGTCTGCTTTTATCAAAGGCTTGGTTTTGTCAAGTCAGTTCAGTACAGACTTCAGGAAATGTAGGACACACAAACTTTAAAGCTCTTTAAACAGCATTTGAAGACTGGTGGATATTTATGTGCTTGTAATGATGTAGTCAAATGAAATGCAAGAAGTAGTTATAAAACTGCTATGTGGTTAAAAAACACTCGTACAATTTTCTGGCTTGTTTGTTTTTCTTGTCTCAGAAACATGAAGATGGAGCAAGTGGCAACAGCGAAGGAGGTGGGAGAGAGAAGAAGGAGCCAGATGAAGCAATATCTTTTGTGTTTGGTCAGAATATCAAAGACAGAGCAAAAGTAAGTTGTTCTTCTACCATATTTGAATATTCACTCTTGTCACAGTCCACATTTTTCACCAGCTGTGCAACACATTTGTCTAGATTGCATTAAATATTTGTGATTTGTTGGTTTTTTTCTTTGTGCATGATTCCATTTCTTTTACTAGGTGGAGGAAAACAGTACAGAAGGCAAGTCAAAGGATGGTGTGCCACTGGACTCTCAATCAGAGGGCACTAATTATTTCTTACAATACATCTCTACCCCAAGGTAATGAGTGTGTCCTCCTTTGAATATTTTTAGAAACTCATCTTCATTTATGATTAACTTACATAAACTCATGACTGTTTTTTCCCTGTCCCTTTTCAGTTCAAAAAATGCCACAAACAGTACAGACAGTGGAGCAAAATTTGTTTTTGGGCAGAACATGTCTGAAAGAGTTCTGGTGAGTAAAGCAGCTTGTTGCATAGAGAGTCTGCACTTTGCCAGATCGGCAACACTCCTAATTATTCGGCTTTGAACGAGCTCCAGTGACACGGTTTGTTGTATTTCCAGAGCCCTCCCAAGGGTGAGTCTGCAAATGAGGAAAATAAAGAGGTTTCAGCTGCCACTGCTTCGGAGCCCTCATCACAGGAAGCCACCCCAGAGAAGGGTAAAAACACAGCTCCACTGATTGCTCCAACTGAGCTTGGTGTTTGATTAGACCATTAATTTTAGAGACACCTGCCCTCACAGAAATATGTTTAATCTGTTGGAGAAGTTGCACCAGTTCTTTTGATATCAGCATCAAATTTCAGTGATTTAGTCTTTGGTTCTTTCAGCCTAAAGTGTTGTTTGTGCAATAAATACTTAATCTGAGATGCACGTTTCTCACCACCCCAAACATTAAATCTAAATGCATGTATCGATTGCAGGGACTGATTTAATTTACATTTTCACACTTAAGAGGGTATTTATGTCCCCTCTTTTTCCCTTCAGACTCGCAGTTTATTCACAGTGCATACAGATTACTGTTAAATAGGAAAAAGGTGCCACAGAGGATTGTGTTACATTTGTGTGAGTGTGAAGTGAATTTAAATCATGTGAAGATATCCCCTGCTTGTTATAGGGAAGAAATTACAGACGACAAGTGTAGGAATACAGCAAGATTGGGTTTGATGAATGTTTTACAATGATGGACTGTGAATTTAGTTCAACCAGACATGAAAACATATACTGCAACCAAGGCCAGTACTTTATGCATGTTATATTTTTGCAGTCACTGAATTGATGACATACTGCTGTATGTAGAATTTTGGACCTTGAGAGTGACTCACCACTTTGTTCAGTGACAATAAAAGAGAAATTCAGCATTTCATAGCTGCTGCCTGCTCAGGCATTCGTTAAAGTGGAAGCAGGCAGGTGGATCTTTACTGTGAATGATCAGCAGTCTTTGCAGCTCTGGGGCTCCATGTGTCCTTCACAGTTACAGCACTGTCTAGTCCACAATTCTGCAGAATGTATTGTTTTTGTGTCACTGTATAATATCCTGCCAGGAGGAGCTGACTTCAAAGATGCACATGAACAGATGAAAAGTTAAGGGATCAGACATCTTTGGGAGCGAGGTGCTAATTTCTCCCTGTCTCTCATCTCAGCAGTGAACAGCGTCTCCGAGTCTTTGGAGGAGTCTGCAGCAGCGTACACCAAAGCCACAGCCAAGAAGTGCATCTTAGAGAAAGTCGATGTCAAAACAGGAGAGGAATCAGAAAGCAATGTTTTACAGGTAGAGGGTGGGCTCTATTGATATGTTCTGAATAAATGTGTCCGGCAGCTACAGTTCCTTTGTCTGCATGTCTTCTACAGATGCAGTGTAAGTTGTATGTTTTTGAGAAAACTGCACAGTCGTGGATAGAGAGAGGTCGAGGTTTGCTGAGGCTCAATGACATGGCATCGACAGATGACGGCTCACTACAGTCTCGCCTAGGTAATCATTCTTCTATACTTCTGTTATTAACTGTCTGACTGCATGTATTTACGTCATGGTTGGTTTTAATTTTTTTTCCAGAAAGAGCTGTGCTTGCTTAGTTCATATCAATTGCCATTGCATTACCAATCCCTTGAACACAAGGGGGAGCTACAACACACAGTTAAACCCACTCTTGGTTGGTTTATGATGATCGAATAGATTTTGAGATTTTGCTTTATTTATATTTTAAAGGACATAAAACAGTCACTTACAGTATATAGTTTTTATGTATTTTTATACAAGTTAATTCAGAGCTGATTGTCAGGTAAAATTACACAGGCTGTAATTCAATGCTGCTGTTTGTGGTTACCTTTTTTTTTTTTCAGTCATGAGGACCCAGGGCAGCCTCCGGTTGATTCTCAACACTAAACTTTGGCCCCAGATGCAGGTGGACAAGGCCAGCGAGAAGAGTGTACGAATCACTGCCATGGACACAGAAGACCAGGGGGTCAAGGTCTTCCTAATATCGGTACGTCTGTCAGTTTAAAGTGAGCGTGATTGATGTTGCTTGCCCATATTTGATCAACGTTGCCTCAAATGCATAGAGAGCCATTGCTTTATTTTAAAAAGACAAATCCTGCAATTGTTTGAAAGGATTTTTTTTTTATCTCAACTTATTTGTTAAGAGTTAACTGTTTCTTCTTCACTGTGGCTGATTTATCTGCACCCCTGTCTCTCTCCTTTAGGGTAGCTCTAAGGACATAGGTCAGCTGGCGGCTGCGTTACATCACCGTATTTTGGCCCTGAAGAGCAGGGTGGAGCAAGAGCCTGAGACACCGGCAACGACCATCCCCGAGGCCGAGGTACCACAGTCCAACGAGGACGACAGCGATGAGGATGACAATGCCTCCCCTGCAGCCTCGGCCCCAGTCTCCGCTCCTGCTACAAGTCAGTGATTTTTATTTCTTGCTTCAAGTGTTTGTTTGAATATTTCTCTGCTACATTTTATTTTATTAGCGATATACACTCAGTTGGCAGTTTATAAGGAACACCAAAATGCACTGTAATAAATCTCTTGATCTCTTGTTTAAATGTTCAGCTGAGTGTTGAAACTGTTTTTCGAGAGGTGATGATTTAACTTCCTGTTTGGAGGCTACAGTTCTGTGGTGATGTAATGTTGTGTTATACAGAAACCCATTCATCATGGCTGGAAGGCTAAATAACAAACACCTGTTGTAACACAACAGTATCACAAACTACATCCTCCAACATGATCATTAAGGTGAATCAAGGCTGCTTTTTAACAATTTAAGAAACAACTGAACATCGTGATGGAAGGATGGAGCTGTCGTTTTAGACGACATTATGGGTGGCTTCCTAATAATGAGAGCTGCCAGCTGAAAGGACACACATCCAGAACCCCCCCCCCAGTTGACGGAACGTGTATCAACCTGCTGTCACTCATCCTCCTGCAGGTAATTCGGAGGGAGAAGAGAGCCAGGCAGCAGGAAGCACATAGCGTCACTTGTGGACAGCCTGCCAAGATGCTGCTGTTAAAGCTTTTTGCTGTAGGCATCTCCATGGACACCCCTTGACCAATATGGGTCCTCCAGACCAGTACTTTTGGATATTAGAAGTCTAGCTCCAGGAAATAACCCCCTGTGCCGGAGTGTCTCACCCAACTTGTGCAGTTCATCTTCTCTGCATTCAGCGTAATATCTGGAGTCGTTTTTTTTCCCTCCCTCTCCTGTTTTTTGTGTTTTATTTTTGTTTTCGAGTATTTTTTTCCTATCCCCCTATAGCAAAAATAAAGACTTCAAAGCTTTGGTTTGGGACTTTTCTGCTCATCATATTGATGAGCGTAAGGGTGTTTTCCTCTACATTTTAAAGTATGGCACATGTTAAGACTGCAGTTTCTACTTTGGGACCTTTTTACTCACTCTACAGCCGTGCCCCTGGACACCACACATCCAGAGGAGCTTCATTCGCAGTGTATTTGACTAGTCATCCAGTCATTTGTTCTTACATTGAGTCCCATCCTCCCTCCTTCCCCATCCCAACCCGTCTGTGTGTTAGGTTTTTGGAAAATGTAATTTATTTTGGGCCGTCATTTTCATGAAGAATCTCAACTGTGCTGCTTGTAATGGCTAGCCAAGACCACTCAAGTTGTCATTAACAGCAGTTTCTTGAATTTCCCATTGACCAACACTATAGTGACAAACGTCTGAAACAATGCAGTTTCTGCTAATGTGAGTAAAATATGAGGACTAAAGGGCAGAAGGATTCACCTCTAAATCTCAAATTTACAGGACATGTAAGTAATTCACCTTTTTTATTTCCTTTTTTTTCTCAAGAAAACTAACTCATCAGTCTACATTCTGCATGTAACTGTTATTTCTGTTTTCAGCATTCTGAAAATTTATTGTGTTTATATTTTTTATTTTGAAAATATACAAACTTTTTATCCATTTACACTTGGAAAACATGTTGGAATGAAGACTTAACTACAAGTGTGGAAAATTGAGTGAAACTGTAATACCCCTTGAATGTCATGTACATTTGAATATATCATCATTTAGTAGCGCACCATGTTTTCTCATCTCCTCCAACTGCCCCCTTTACAAAATAAACCATTTTGGACTGACATCTGTGATTTTTTTTTTTTTCCCTTAAGGAATTTGATAATTAATGCAGGAGACTGATGAGTAAGACATGAGCAGAGAATGATGCACTTGTTGCCATGGGTAGCTGTGTCAAATGAAAACACGCAGTGAGGAGTGAAAGCCAAAGAAACAATTGATTTCAACCTTGAACATAAACAAATGCATAGAATGAGTAATTCGTCTGTTTTGTATGTGTTGGATGACACCCTGAGTTTGATGAAGGCTGTGACTACACTGAGAAGGAGTCAGACCGAAACTTGCTTGTATACTGTGCACAGGGTTATGAATATTTGATGTATCTGTCATAACAGTCTGACACAATCTATACATTCAAAGTAGGAACAACTGCCTCTGCCCCCAAAACTCTCCTTCCTATCTGCCTTTCTGCAGTGACTCAGTATGAAAGTTTATTTCTAGTGTCGCCTGGAAATGGAAATGTTGAAGCAAATTCTGCCTTCAGACATTGGGGGCAGTACGACCCAACACAGTTTCACAAAATATGTCTTGGAAAAATATTTCCCTTCATTACAGAATACTGTTTTGGTACAACGCTGCAGTTTGTTAACTTAAGCAAGTATCCTCAGCAAAGAGCCTCATCAGATTCATATCACAAATGTAAACGTCAAATCACCCAAGACGGCATATGTGTACTGTGTGTACATAGTACTTCAAAGGGACAAAAGACAATATTTAAAAAGCAAAGTGAAACATACCCCCTTCAATATTCAGTAGTCGTTACTTTACTATTACATTAAAACTTAGAACTTACACCCTGCAGTTATTACTATATTATTACAACAATAACATAGATTAAGTGTTTGTAGTTGAATGTGTTGAAAGTATTGTTCCAGCACTGGTTCTGTCCCTGGTCGCTTTCGAAGCTTATTTGTCTATTTTGCTATAAACATTTATTATCTTCCCCAGATATAATTCTCTGTCCCATTATCCTTTGTTATTCTGTGATCATTTTGCTCCATGCTGTCATTTGAAGGATCATTTTGTTATTTTTAAGCCTTTTAAATGAAAATCCATCGTAACGATCGCCTGGCTTTGACTATAATTTGTACTGAGTCTTTGGCCATTGTTTTTCTCTGAGTTATGTTGGCATCGAAGTGATTTTTTATTTTTTTCCCCCTCATTCATGGGACGAAGTTGCCTGTGGAGTAATAAAAAACACTCCACTCCTCTGCTCTCTGTTGATTTATGAGGATTAGAGCCATTCTCTCCTTAAAAAAGAGTTGCGCAAGGAACTCGGCAGCAAAATAAACAAACACAGGCCCAGAGAGAGGGGGGTGTGTGTGTGTGTGTGGAGGGGGGGGGTCCTCCAGTAGGGGGCGCTGTGGTCTGAGGAAGCGCACATGGAGACTGGGAGACCTCCTGCTCTGCCAGTGGCTCCAGGCAGGGAAGGAGTGAGGATTGTAACTTCTGTTATTTATATGGACTCCAACAGGTCACTGCTCCCTTTACGAGCTGCTTTTATAAGCTGCTGTGTTCAATAAGTCAATGTTTCTTCCTTTAATGCCTCATTAAGGTAGCATGCTGGCTTGATGTGCCAGTGGACTTCATTAGAGTTAATTATGTGAAGTAAAACCTTACATTTACATCTTCAGATGCCACAACTGTCCCTCTCCAAATGTACAGTTTGTCATCCTCTGTACCCGACACATGGGTTCACTCTGAGTTTACCTCACACAGCGTTAGCACAGGGTCGAGAGCCGGTCCTACCTGTTCGGCAGAAGCGTGTTGCGTGGTAACATAACAGTTTTTCTGAATCATTCCTTTCCTGTAATTGTTTGCTTTAGGCGTCACGGCCATACAACGATAACAATCATCATAGTAACAGCATGATCAACATGTGTTGTGTTAAATATCGAGGGATAAAAGCAGCGTTTTACAGCGAAATCTTTACGATGCACACCAGTGGCTCCAGAGATTTAATCAAAGTAAGATAAATAGTGAAGAACACAGCTTTATAAAACTGCAGCGATGGCTACCTGTGAGCAGATGCCGTGACTTCAGCGTGTTCACATAAATATGTATACGACCACATGACCACACAGCTAAACACAGGCCACATGGCTTCTGAACCTTTCTCCCCTAAATCACCAGTTTTCTTCTCAATTGTGGTTTCCACTGAATCTACTGGGAGAGTGTTTGGATGATATGGAAGTTGGTTCAGACGGTTTTGTTCTGCTCAGAATGACGGATCCTCCCGATTTGTCACCATGCTGCCTTGACGTTGATAAAGTTATCTTGCCTTGAACAGACAAAAATCAACGCAGATCTTAAAATGTCTCAATATTTCTTAATTGTTGTGATCAAAACCTTATGATAAAGGAATGTTTTACAGTTGAACCATAACTAAGTAAAGATGGAAAGAAAACAAATTAAATGACAACCTATAGCACTTTAACTAAGAAAAGGCAACATCTGTGTTACATCCACAGGGAGGCTGTGTTTTTGTCTGCGTCTCTATTTTCATTGTCTCTCTGTCTGTTTGCAGGATTACGCAAAACCACTGGACTGATTATCACAAACCTTGGCAGGAGAACTAGGGTTTGATGCAGATCTGGATCAGGAGATTGGTTCTAGGATACTTCTTTTGTGAGATAAGACGTTTTTTCCCTCACACTGTTTATTTCTCAGAGGCTGATATCAAAATAGAAAGATTCACTGGACGTCTGTTTATGAATCTGGAACAAGTTGATTTAAATGGGATATCATAAGTGGATGGCTGTCCTCTGAGTGCCCCTGTAGCTGGTTCTGTGAAACAGAAGTCTTCCCATCGTAGTTCATCACCATGTCTGTGAGAGGCTCACATCAGTCAGTGTCTCGTTACCACCACCTCAAGTCTTTCATGTTGCCGCTCTGACTGAGACGTCCTCCCTCATCCCGGCACGGAATTCATTTGTTTGTGTTTTAGATCCGATGAATATTCAGATCTCCGTTAAAATGCAAATGACAGAGGGCAGAGATGCATGACTTCAGACCAGGTGGAAGTTGTTGTAAGATGATCCGTCTGTGTTGCAGCAGCTCCTGGATTTCAGTCTTGACGTCAGAATGAGAAGCAGCTCATATACATGTTTAAAGACGGAAAAGGCCCGGGAAGTATCTGCGGGGTCATTACGCAAACAGCTTCCTTTAAGAATTCCCTCTGTGCCGAGGACGAGTCTCACCTGCTCACGCTCCACTCGTCGCTCTTTACACAGTTGGCTCCGGAGCAATAACTCACGCAGAGTTGAAAGGGAGTGAAAAATGTAAATTGCCTTTGCAGACGGCACATTCTTTGAGATCTGTTATCACCTGTGAGGCGGAGCGTGTTTACAATGGGCCCATCCGTAAGTGAGTCATGCCGTTTTAGTCAAGTTGCAAAGGTCTGGCAACGCGTCGAGGAGAACGTGTCAGAGAGGATTAGGTCCAGAAAGGGAAGGCTGATAAAAGAATGATGAAAGTACGAGAATGAGAATATGTGGGCTGATCCGAGGGAGCAGAGGGAGTGGATGTGTTGTTTTTATATCAATGAAGTGAGGAAAATATATATCAAAGCTACATTATACAGTATTCTTCTCAGCTGGGGTAAACAACAGGGGCCACATAAATAAACCGCCATCAAAACTTGAGCAACATTTATATGAACCCATAAAGAATTCTTTATTTGTGTCATCTATTTCCTTACAAGGAGTCGAGTCTGTCCTGAGAGGCCTGGGAAAATGAGAATCACTGCACACGACTGTTGGCTGAGAGGAATTTACGAGAAGCATCCTCCTCCCGGATGGAAACGTTGGACAAATAAAGTACGAGCACTAACTGGAATGAAGGAGCAGCGTGACGTGGATTTTAGTTATAAGTCCACACCTCAAGTAACGTAAATAAATGAGTTACTCAATCATCAAAAATGGTTCCACACTGAGTCAGCAGCCAGAAAACACCATATACACTGTGTGTATACATATACATGTATGTATTATTTTTATTCATAATTAATCTTTAGTCATGTTTACACTGTTATGCATTAGTCTGTTTAAACCTGAACCCAGGTGTCATTCTCACGTTTCTCCACAGGGGGGAGCTGTTATGCGAAGACGCTGCAGTGCCTCAAACATCAAACAGACACTGACGTTTCTGATGCTGGAGGATTAATTATGGATTTTAGATCTGCCCGAGATCTTTGAACACTGATGTTGAAATCAAAGCTCAGCAAAACTTCCACCCTGCTCATCGTCCTCGGTAAGTCTCAGAACATGGGGTAATAAATATGTGATAAGAGCAGAGTGTTCTGAAAATGCTGAATAGTGTTGAAATGATCATCTCTTAAGAATATGATTCGACTAAGAAAACTTTAATTTTAAATTAGATTATCCAGACATGACTGACTGTTTTGAAATACAATGAAATATTGAAATATATATATATTGATTCAATTCAAGACTCCATCTTCCATTTTGAATTTAACCTCCTGCTGTTATTTACATCTTTAAATTTATAGTTTAACTTCATATTAGTAGAATAAGAAACTTTGTCATCTCACCCACTGGGAAGAGCAAATGAAAGTTCAAATATTACACCTATTACATCAGGCTGCAACAAATTGAAAACACTTGTATTCTTAAATGTTTGTTTGATTAATTATTCCAGAATCAAAAAGGTGAAAAATGTCCGTTCTCGGAATGGAACATCTGTTCCAGGATTGGAACCAAAACATTTCATTCCTTTCGGGCTCATTTCACATCCTCCCACCAAGTTCTGTGGAATTCTGTTTGGTCGTTTAATGTATTGTTGCTAACAAACAAACACATTAGACTTAATCATTGAGACACATTACAATGATTCAATTGAACTGGACTCCATATTAATTCAGTACGCAGAGTGTGTGAGGTCGAAAAGGAGCAGAGTTTGAGTGAGTCCATTTTCAGCTTCATTGCTCCTCTGTGTCAGTGCTTCACCTTGATCCAACTCTCAGATCCTGCCCCACCCCAAAGCCCCCACAACACACACACACACACACACACACACATCCTCCCATGACCAGTCCTTAGTTTCACACTGAGTTTCGAAGTATTTTAATGTGAGTGGGTGTGAAGCGTGGCTTCATGGAGGCGTTAGAGAAGAAGAATCCTGAGGCAGCGATAACCACAGAGTTGTGACGTATCTCTGTGCAGCATCAATAACACACTGAATCCTGATTGTTCAACAATGCCCCCATCTGCTAAACAGCTCTTCAGAGAGACGGGCTATCAGCTGCATCTCCGCCGCAAGGAGACCCAAGTGGGGCTGTTTGCGGGGACTCGACCGAAGGACACGAAAACCAGAGGACAGTGGATCCTCTGTCCAGCCGCGCTCGCAGAATGACCGTCATTCTTTGCACCGGCAGAGACGGTTTCTGACGAGGTCTATTTAGAGACGACGCTGCAGAGTCCAGCAGCTTCTGCTCTCCGGCCGCCGCGGCCTCAAACTGAGAGCAGCCGGTCGAGCTGCAGCCCCGGCAGCATCTGGACCCGTCACACCATAAATTAACACTGTCCACATGTCAGACATGACAGTCGCCCATTATGAGCCGAACAGAACAGTTCCTCTCTGAACGGCCATTCATTAACTTTGCCCCTGATTCCTCTAGGGTCGCAGGCGGCGAGAGGCGGGACGTCTGGACAGCTCAGCAGCGAATCGCAGGCCCAACTCTCTTTCATTGACGTTAAGTTGGAGTCTGCGGACAAACTAATCCCAAATCCACTCCAACTGTTGGATTGTGGGAACTCCACGCCGACCGACATGGGATTCGAACTGGGAACTTTCGTAATGTGAGGCTGCCATCTCTTTAAAAACATTCTTCAATTAGCGATCATATAATTTCAGAGAATTTTCTAATGATTACTTTGGGACAGATATTAGTATTAAATATTCAGGTACGTTTCTGTGACCATGTGTCTCAAATTCAAAATGATGCATCCATGACTTGGTGCTTTAACGTCAAAGCTTATAATGGCGTTAAAGTGTCACGCCCCATGTTTAAATGTAATCATGTCATGAGGAAAACTAACAAAACCGCTAAATGGATTGTGTGAATTCGGCTTTGGAGACTTCAGGGCTGCTCAGGAAGAGGAGAGCCACCTGCTCGCTGCAGTTGTTCAGGCCCTCCAGAGTCACCGCCACATCCTCCGTCCCCGCCATCTTCCTCGAAAGACGTCTTGAGCCGAGGCAGCGAGCTGCAGCTGGACATGGGAGGGGGTTGTAAAACTTTGGCATGTTTATTGTAGATCTTGTCAGCGCTGTTACTAACAACAGATGTCCTGTATACACTAACGCTATTATCCTCCAACACGCTAGGATGTTGACACGGATACGGAGGGGGTTTCCTTTTTAACCCGCAAACACAAATAATCATTAATTTCTGCTCAAATGTGTTTCTCAGCTTGTTTTACAAGATAAAGGAAGACATCTCCAGGACCCTGCTTTAAAGAAAGAACCCAGCTGAGACGGGATTGGGTGAAGAGGGTTAATTTGGTGTTGATGAGCGTCTTGAACTCGAAGCCGTCCGGAGGCAAAGAGTGTCACCTCGTTCAATTTGGACTTCGTAAACGCCTGCTGGCCAGAGGTCTCATCTGCCATTATCACCTCATGAATGCAACGTCAGGAACAACAAATGACTGCAATGATTTATTTATTTTTTTTCTCAAATGTCAAACCGCAGCCTCACAATGCTTCAGATTCCTGGTGGGGATGAATCATACGTTGTGATCAAATGGCTGCCATGTGTTATTACGCTGTATTTTCTTACATGTGCTGCTTTTGATCGTGCTCTTTATCCCCAAACGTCCTCTGGATCTCAGCCGAGCCTCTGCGGACATTCTGCCTGAAGACCATTTACCACAGTGGCAAGTAGCGGAAATGTGTGTTTACATCTGAGATGAAGTGGTTCCCCTTAAAGGCAGCTATAAACATTTTAAAGCATTTTTTGGTGCTTTCGAGTTGGAAGGAAATGACA
Organism: Pseudorhombus dupliciocellatus; assembly: GCA_016785235.1. Classification (NCBI taxonomy): domain Eukaryota; kingdom Metazoa; phylum Chordata; class Actinopteri; order Pleuronectiformes; family Paralichthyidae; genus Pseudorhombus; species Pseudorhombus dupliciocellatus. The sequence goes on from JAFBJW010000050.1 coordinate 1,770,814, forward strand.
CATAGAAAACAATGTAAATAAAACATGCTGGAGGAATGCTGTCCAGGTTTTTCAATCCCCTCTGGTAGCTGGTGTGAAAGTTTTTTATTTCAGGAGGAAATTCTTCATTTATCAGATTTTTAAATTTGAAGTGTTGAAATCACTTCTGCTCCCACAGCTGTGATAAAACAGTTACATCACAGTCGGAGTCGAGCCTGTGCTCCACTTGGCCAAATAAAACCCAAAGGGCGAGGATTATGTTTTCACAAATACTGTACACAGCAGCGTAAAAAGGACCAAAGCTCCGCCACCACACTCTGTGTGACCTGTCTCTGATCTCTAAACTCAGATAACTCCCGTGCTGCCTCCAAACGCCTGCAGCCATCCCATAAACTCCAAGGTGGTTGTTGTCTCATTTTGTTTGGATTTGTGTCCGCAGGGCGTCAAAGCTCTACATCTTGTTGCCCGTGTACCGCAGGAGGAGGATTCTCCTGCTACCCGGGAGGTGAAATGTGGTGATAACACATTAAACCCCAGATAATTTACATCTGCAGTGCAATAAAGACGGCAGATTCTTTGCAGGGGTGGGCCAAGAGGGAGGCAAACCCTTCACCCACGTCTCCAAGTCGGGACTGGCATCTGCAGGGCGGCATGCTGCTCAAATAAATAGTGTTCTTGAGTTACCTCCTCATGATTTATTTCCAAAGCACGCACACACACACACACACACTTGGTGTACGACTACTTCTGTTGTCACATGAAAACACTCAGACTCTTGTTCGTGTGTTTTATTTCGCCTTTAATTCAAAGCCAAATTCCTGCTCGGATACTCACAAACTGTTTTATATGATCAAGCCTCTGGAAACGTCTTGAAGTGTTGTCATTACATTTTTCTGATTGCAGCACATTACTGACCCGCCCACCTCCTTGTACACACAGCTCCTAGTGATATCCCAGAGTGCATTTCAACACAGCAACAGACCCCTTTTCCAAGCAAACACTTTTCCAGGTGTAACTAATTAAATCAATGATGGGTCTGTAGCGTGTCGTTGAGTCAGTGGCACAACAACCTGAACTTGACTCACACGAATGGAATGCAGATACTATTATTGATATCAATTACACCTATGCTTTACCTGCCATGACACGTTTAACTGTCTGCTGTGGCTCAGACCTATAGAGAGTTGTACCTGGCAAAAATCAACAGATGTGCCCCACAGTCAAAATATAAGATGTCCTGTGCCTGCGACAGCTTTTGCTTTTTACGAAAGTTTTATTTGTTGAAAACACATCCGACCCTCTGTATTATTAAATGTTAGTGCTACTTTTCATTCTTTAGTATAATTTCCTCCAAATCTCATGTCAGTTGAGGCTGTTCTGCATTTATAAAGTCATGTCAAAACTAGCACTCTGTGGAGCACATTCCTCTGCCAAGGCCCTTACCTGTGCCAAAATGTAATGGGTTGTTTCTTGGCCCACGTCCTATCCTTCCACTAAGTTTTATGAAAATCTGTTCTGTAGTTTTTGCATAATGTTGCTAAAAATATATTAGAGAAAGAGGAGAAAACATAACTTCATGATTGGAGGTAACAGATGTCAGTGTTCTCTCAGGGTTTGTTTCTGCTGATTTTAGGGTTTTTTTTTATGTAAAATTGTTCCTGAACCCTAAACAATTTTTGCATTATTTTCAAAACCACCAACTCTAAATAACAATTCTCAAAACAAGTCTCAAAATTTTATCAAACTGAAATCAAAACATGCAATTGTATCAAAAATTCTTCAAATAAAAAAAATCTTGAAAACTCTCTTTTCTGTCTTGAAATTTGATAGAAATGTCTTTAAATTTAGTAGAAATTCCCAAGAAAATTGCAAAATTTTATCAAAAATATATTAAAATATTAAAAATCTGTAGAATTTATTTTTTTATTTAAAAACTTTATATTTCCACAGAAAGTCTTGAAAAGTCATCAAAAATATCTTAAAATTTCATCAAAAACCTGTGCAATTCCACCAAAAATCCTAAATAAAAAGAAATTATAAAATTTTATAAGAAAATTTGGGAAAATTACAACAAAATTTCACAGAATTACATTCTTAAAAAATTCTCAAAAGAACTCTTACCTAAACATTTTTACGTCTAAAGCAAATATTTACAGGTCAAATAAAAAAATTATTCAAGTCTAAAATCAAACAAAAAAATAAATTTTCATCAAAAAAATCTTACAATTTCGAAAGAAATTCATAAAATGTCATCAAATTTTTTTTCAAATTTTGAAAGAAATCCATAAAATTCCATCAAAAAATCGTAAAATTTTGAAAGAAATCCATAAAATGTCATCAAAAAATCTTAAAATTTTGAAAGAAATCCATCAAATTTCATCAAAAAATCTTAAAATTTTGAAAGAAATTCATAAAATTTCATCAAAAAATCTTAAAATTTTGAAAGAAATCCATAAAATTTCATCAAAAAATCTTAAAATTTTGAAAGAAATCCATAAAATTTCATCAAAAAATGTTACAATTTTGAAAGAAATCCATAAAATGTCATCAAAAAAATCTTAAAATTTTGAAAGAAATCCATCAAATTTCATCAAAAAATCTTAAAATTTTGAAAGAAATCCATAAAATTTCATCAAAAAATCTTAAAATTTTGAAAGAAATCCATAAAATTTTATCAAAAAATCTTAAAATTTTGAAAGAAATTCATAAAATTTCATAAAAAAAATCTTCAAATTTTGAATGAAATCCATAACATTTCATCAAAAAATCTTAAAATTTCGAAAGAAATCCATAACATTTCATCAAAAAAGTCTTACAATTTTAAAAGAAATCCATAAAATTTCATCAAAAAATCTTAAAATTTTGAATGAAATCCATAAAATTTCATCAAAAAATGTTACAATTTTGAAAGAAATCCATAAAATGTCATCAAAAAAATCTTAAAATTTCGAAAGAAATTCATCAAATTTCATCAAAAAATCTTAAAATTTTGAAAGAAATCCATAAAATGTCATCAAAAAAATCTTAAAATTTCATCAAAAATGTTACAATTTTGAAAGAAATCCATAAAATTTAATCAAAAAATCTTAAAATTTTGAAATAAATCCATAAAATTTCATCAAAAAATGTTACAATTTTGAAAGAAATTCATAAAATTTCATCAAAAAAATCTTGAAATTTCGAAAGAAATTCATAAAATTTCATCAAAAAATCCTCAAATTTTTAAAGAAATCCATAACATTCCATCAAAAAATCTTCAAATTTTGAAAGAAATCCATAAAATTTCATCAAAAAATCTTCAAATTTAATCAAAAAATATTACAATTTTGAAAGAAATCATAACATTTCATCAAAAAATCTTAAAATTTCATCAAAAAAATCTTACAATTTTGAAAGAAATCCATAAAATTTCATCAAAAAATCTTAAAATGTTGAAATAAATCCATAAAATTTCATCAAAAAATGTTACAATTTTGAAAGAAATCCATAAAATTTCATCAAAAAAATCTTACAATTGTGAAAGAAATCCATAAAATTTCATCAAAAAACTCAAAATTTTAAAAGAAATCCACAAAATTTCATCAAAAAATCTTAAAATTTCATCAAAAAAATCTTACAATTTTGAAAGAAATCCACAAAATTTCATCAAAAAATCTTAAAATTTCATCAAAAAAATCTTACAATTTTGAAAGAAATCCATAAAATTTAATCAAAAAATCTTAAAATTTTGAAATAAATCCATAAAATTTCATCAAAAAATGTTACAATTTTGAAAGAAATCCATAAAATGTCATCAAAAAAATCTTAAAATTTCATCAAAAATGTTACAATTTTGAAAGAAATCCATAAAATTTCATCAAAAAAATCTTAAAATTTTGAAAGAAATCCATAAAATTTCATCAAAAAATCTTAAAATTTTGAAAGAAATCCATAAAATTTCATCAAAAAATCTTCAAATTTCAATAGAAATCCATAAAATTTCATCAAAAAATCTTAAAATTTTGAAAGAAATCCATAAAATTTCATCAAAAAATCTTCAAATTTTGAAAGAAATCCATAAAATTTCATCAAAAAATCTTAAAATTTTGAAAGAAATCCATAAAATTTCATCAAAAAATCGTAAAATTTTGAAAGAAATCCATAAAATTTCATCAAAAAATCTTAAAATTTTGAAAGAAATCCATAAAATTTCATCAAAAATCATCCATAAAATTTCATCAAAAAATCTTAAAATTTCAAAAGAAATTCATAAAATTTCATCCAAAAAATCTTAAAATTTCAAAAGAAATCCATAAAATTTCATAAAAAATTCCTACAATTCCACCAAAATTTTTTAAAATGTCATAAAAAATAATATTAACAATAAATTCTTAATAATAATAAAAATATAAAGGTTCACAAAATTTAATCTAAAATTAGTATTAATTAATTAAGTAGTAATTAGTATTTCTGGCTGCACAGTGCAGTGTGCAATGTGGTTTGACTAAAAAAAACATCAGTGGCCTTTTTCATGATCATTGATAGACAGGACAGCAGAATAATGTGTAACTTGTCTTTTTATTAATCAGTTTGTCCTCCTGCTGCTGTGATCCTCACGCCATCACAGCATTTTTTTGTCTTTATTAACAGGATGATGCAAGATAACACTTATTAATACGTATTTATTTATTTTAAATACAGTCTGAGTACAGAATATCTGGCACCCAAAGATCAATATTTTGGGAGAGATTATCACCGTCCATACCTCTGAAACAATGTTTATTCAGCAGTCAATATAGAATGTAAGATAAAACATTTTTTGGCACAGTTGCTTAATGATAATAAGCTGTCCCTCTTCTGTGTGGTAATCTAAATAAATATGCAAAAACCATAATTTACATCCCAAATAAATACAATATAAACTACAATAAAGATGCACCGCATCTGCGCCCTGCACTGCACCTCCTCAGAAAAAAAATAAAACAATATAATTTATCGTACTTCAGGCAAACAGTTGCAATGGGTTCAAACCAAATAAAGATCGCAGGTGAAAAAAATGCTTCATAATATTTTTCAACAGCTTATTTTCCCACTAAAGTCTATGAGGCAAAACAACAAGGAGGCATTCAATGGGCCAATAGAAGGCTGCTCTGATCATAGCAGGTTATGGGGGTGTCATGGGTGCAAACACATTTCCACATCACGTCTCTACTTCATAGTTTTCTGTCAGCAAGAGAAAATAAATGCCACAAGTCATCGTAAAGACAACGTGAGCCTCAGATATCCAGAAACTCTGCAGCTGAACATTCCCATGTTACAACCAGAGACGATTACAGAGGAGCTGTCAGCTGGAACTTTGGACCTGAGACGTTCATGATTCAACATTTATAAGTCGTTGAGTGTTTATAAAGATGGATGACGTGTCTCAGGCTCCTCCTGTTCTATGTCATTAGAGCGTTCTACGCTCTAGACTTGCGAGTCAGTCCAATTTACTGGAGACCAAATGTCAGTGTGATAACTTATAAATTACAGAATTCATTTTTACGAAAAAAATGATAACATATATATATATATATATATATAAACGTTGTATTGGAATGTGTTGTTGTTTTAGGCGTAGCTGCGCAAGTACACAACATCGGGTCAGCTGGCCGAGCTGATTTTTCTAAATATCAAACATCTAGGGAGACTCTGACTTTATCGTTTGCTTTAAGATTATTTGAGAACTTCCGATGGTGATGAATTTTTGGGAAGAATATCGTCACCGATCGTTGGAGGAGGCAAATCACATGAAGACAGTTTGCAGGATTGTCGTCATCCATCTTTAGAAACAGTCTGTGATATAAAGTGGTGGATTAATTATGCTCGTCGAATTGACTTGGTTTGTTTTGGCAATTCCTGAGCATGTTGGGTAATTAAAAAAGAAAGACTGATTCACTATGAAGAGCAAATGGTAGAAATGTTCATATTGTTCACGTGTGTTGTGACGCAGTTCCTCGTTGTTAATCTACACAACATCGATATACAAAACATTTAAAGTGGTTGTCAAACCTTGAGCTATAGAAAAAAAGTCTTTTCTCTCATCGTCGTTAACACTTCTTCTTTTACCTGTGTAATAACACTGCAATCAGTAACAGGGATGCAAACACACACAGTCGTGCCCTGTGTCAATATGAGCTCTGCAGGCAGCTTATCACAAGAAGCTAGAATTAGGTCAGTGGTGCAAACTGTCCCACAGAGAGCGGAGAGAAAACCTTGGTGCAGGAAATGTCCCTTTGTTTGTTTGTCTCGTTGATATGTAATGTAGTAACAGCATTAATCTACTCTCCCTGCCCCTCACTGAAATGTAAAATCACAAATAAAGTTGCTACGCCGTTGTTACGCCACAGTTTACAGTGTTACTACACAGATAGAAAAGATGACACAAACTTTTATCAACAGTCATTTTCTGTCCTTGTTTTTTACACACGAATGTGTTCCGTGTGATTCTGTCCCGAGGTGTGGTGACAGACGCCGAACAGTCTGTCTGTCAAACATGGCCGCCGCGCAGCAGCCGCGAGCACATTCCCTTCGTTTCCTCCTCTCCTTGAGTTTATATTCCATATGAGTTTGTCTTTCACCAGCATCCACCCGAGGCCGAGAGCAGCGTGACGAAACAATCGGTCCGTTTCTCTGGGGTCATACGCACCCACAGTTCTTGGCCGACACGTTTTGTATCGTGTGATAGAGGCCCTTGTTGTCCAAGAAGGAAAAGATGCTTTCAAATGCGGTCGGCCGGCAGCAGGGCCCGTTGCTGACCTTGTCCTTGCGGCCCTTCTTCCTGAACCCTGTCCGCATCATGTGCTCCATGGTAATGTCGTAGTTGTGCCGGTGGGCCGTGCACTTGCCGCTGCAGTAGCGCAGCAGCACCGTCTCGTCGCTGTCGTAGCCGAGACCCAGTTCGCTCACGGTCATCTCCAGCTCCCTCAGAGAGCAGGGCTTCGGCCGCCGCGCTCTTTTAGTCCTGCGGGTCTGGCCGTCGCCCTGGCGCCGGCTCTTCCTCCTCTTCCTGTCGAGCAAGGTGCCGACCACATGCTGGAGCTCGCCCTCCGTGAAGCTCTGGAACATCATGGAAACTTGAAAAGAGGAGACAGATCAGCAGTTACAGAAACACGATGAGGGATGTATCTGATTTCTTTGAACATGATTCTCAAGAAATACAGGGCACGGGACTCTTTGTTGTTGGCAAGAGCGGAGCAAAGAAAATAAAGTTCACTGAGATGATTATCGGAGCGTTTGAAGATGATACAGGTGCACAATCATCATCATCATCATGACAGACACCTGGGGAGTTAGAAGCAGTTGTTCAAACAACAGAGTCAGGTACGGAGTGTTCGGCCTGAGCCCTGGCAACCTGTCACACGGCACTTAATCAAGAGAATAGTGTTTATCTTACAATCAGTGAGGAGAGAGTTCATGTTATCTGCCGAGCGGATCCTCCGGTGAGGACTGCCCGTCTGCCGGGGCAGCAGCGCCGGCGGCAGCGAGGTTCCGGGCGTCGATCCTGACGACGAAGATGCTCTCGAGGAGGATGAAGATGCGTGCGTATACTTTGTCTTGGGTCTGAACTGTCCAACGGCGGCCATGTTTCTAACGAGGAGGATGGACAGGGCTGCACCACAGAGCATGAAGGCAAAAGTAGCACCTTTCCATAACTTCATCTTAGAACACGGATGAGCATTGAAACTCTGCAGAGAGAGAGAAAGAAAAAACAAAAAAACACGTCAACGTCCAGAACAGTCAGTCACTGGATCACAGAGCGCACTGTCTCCGTCACATTTCGGTGACCTTCCCCTCGCGAATCCTCGTCTCTCAACGACAGGTTTTCATTTTACCGTCAGTTTACTTTCTCCTGATTCTGCTGTCAGCTCATTTCCACACTCAGCGCAGAGTTCATGATCTGTGGGCTCGACACCTGAGAACGCAGAGTGTGTTTAAAGTTGCATCGCCCGAGGGCAGAGAAACATCTCAGCAGATTGCGTTGGATTCGAACAGAAGGCACGCTGGATGAATTACGCAACCTTTTCAGAGTTTGTCATATCGAATACCTGCTGTGAATTTAAGTGTCCCTCCTTGAATCCTGAAGAACGGAATAACTTTTTTTTTTTGACGCGACGTCCTTTTAAGAAAGAGGGAAAATCCATCTCTGTCTTTAAGGAATCTCTTCGCCACACCTTTTTCCAATGCTGTGTATGATTAGAGCCCAATGAATCCCTTTATTTCCCACAGCCCCTCCCCTCCACCACACGCCGCTGCGCTCACTTATTCTTTAAGTTCCGTCCTTCCTCGCCGTCAGTCCGCAGGTATTTGTATTCTTCACATCGTGTCACCGGCGAGCAAAACATTTCCCCAGAGCCGGAAGCGGTAAACTGGCAGCGGCTAACGGCAAATCCAGACCGGCGTTACCAAGTGTTTTCCCAGACTGAACGTATACAGACTGCTGGATTGTTTACAGTTGGACAGAAAGTCACATATCTCTGTCCAGTTTGGTGCAGAAACAAAAAGATGGAATGACTGATTTCTGGAACATTTCTGTTTTTTTTTTGTTTTTTTTGTGGAATTGAACTTTTGCCGCAACGTATGTTAAAAACCCCCCAAAGTGAACTACGTGAGAGCTGCAGTGCGTGTGAACGTTCTGGACGTGAGGGAGGGAAAATACAACGAGGCTGCACACGTGAGCTGCAGTGGTGTAAACACTGTGTAAACAGGTAGGACCAGTCCTATCAGTCACCGCTTGACTCATCACTCATAATTCCATATGGGCCTGTGAGCGGCCTCGGCACAATGAAGGGGTTTTCTTTTGAAAGTCAAACATTTCAGCTCGCGACTGGGAATCAAACGTGGAGGCAGGGCTCCTGCAGAACGAGGCCCGACGCCCGGCTGCACCTCGGACCTCCCTGTGTCTCCCTGTGCCTCCACGGCCTCCCTCTTCTCATGATCGTTTCTCAGTTTAAAAGAGGAGTTGATTGTGATGTACAGCGAAGGATGAGATCATTGTTTTCTTATTCTATTAATGGGTCGGTCCGGGATACTTACTCATCCGCGGAATTAGTTGTTTCACATCCATCACTGTCCCGAGCGCGTCCGCTCCGAGGCTCATCTTGATAAAACAATTAGCTCGCAAAAGACAGATGAGTCCTCCGATGTCTCGACTCTGGGCGAAGACCAGCCGTCAGGGGTGATCTCATGTCCCCGGAGACACTTTGATTGTCATAATTGCTCCACTCTGAAACACATTAGTTCTATCTACAGTCGATTGGCACCAATAAAAGTGCCAAAGTGTATTCTGCCGCTCGATGATTAATCTGCTCTGACATTTAATATCCAGCACTGGCCCCTGCTCCCGTGGACATAAATACACAGATATAGATGGTGGTGGGGGGGGGGCACCAGTGTTTTCTTAGGTGAGCAGCTGAGGGACGCGAGCGAGGAGGAGTCCACTGCTGTTTTCCAGCGAACAGACAAGAGCATTAACAGAGGATATAGCCGAGGCCCCGAGGACTCGGAGGCAGCAGAAGGAAAAGCCATCGACAAACAAGACGCAGATGAGACAACTGGAGCAGCAGAATGTCTCGTCTCCACATGCTCCAGCTGATGTGCCCGTGCACGTGCGTGGTCCAAAATCCAGAAACTCGCCTCTTCCCTGGGAGAAAGTTTGCACGCGTGAACGCCTCATTAGGACGCTGTTTTGATAGCGAGAGCGGCAGTGAGTGTGGTATGTGAGGAGCAGCACACCTTCTGCTGGCTGTCAGTCACGCGTCACCTGCAGCAGCTACCGGCTGAGGGGAGCCAGTGTGGGAGGTCGTTAGCGAGGCCGACGCGGGAAAACTCCTCGGCCAAGAATTCCCCAGTGGGTCAAAGCCATTCCTCAGACATTATGTGGATCCTCCGACTCTCAACCGCGCTCTTGTTGCCACTGAAAGGTCGCATTATTTCAGACGACACCAAAGAAATGGATGTTTTCAAAGGAATAATTGGGTCAGTGGCCGTGGCACTGCTAAGCTGGACACTAATGTAATTACAGTAGCATGGCACTCGCGTCCTCCCCTCCCTCCCGTGCCAGAGGAGGGGGGGGGGTGGGGGTACTCAAGAGAATGCCACGGCCTATATGGAAGATGAAGTAGGGATCTGTCACCAGGAGGATAAGGGGCGTCTGTGGCGGACACTTATGAATGAAGCTGGCAGAGGGGAGGCGGGAGGAGGGGACGTGTTGTCCGCCCGTTGGGATCTGGACCAGCGTGACGTGATGACACAGAGACGATCACAGACAGGCGCCAGTGAAGAGCATCTTTGTGCCACATACCAACTTTTATGTGCCCCCGCTCTGCAGCGTTTGCTGCTGGACATACAGCCTGTTCTGTCTGCCCCCGCCCCCCCTCCTGCCCCCCCGCCCCCCCTCCCCCTCCCTCCTCTTCCTCACCGTGACTCACACACACATGGACATGAGGCGCTTGCGTGGCTTCGCTTTACCCAAATCGTATGACGCAGTGATTGTGCGGCAGAGATCAAGGCAAAGTCCAAACTTGAACCGTTGTACACACACACACACACACACACACACTCTCTCTCTCTCTCTCTACCTCCAACACCATCACACAACACCACATAATCCAGTTTACATAATGCTGCTGCTTCTTGCCGTCCACAAACGTGCGCGGGCCTCTCAGACCTGAGGCCTCCACCTTAAAACGCCGGGCTGCCTCCGCCGCTGTGAGCTGCAGCTCTGCCCATGTGACCGGCGGCCTCTGAGCGGCTCTGAACACACCCCGTAAATACCTGCGCTGAAAAGATAACAGGAGCGTAACAAACAGCGGGAAAGGCACCTACTGTGTTGTTGCAAGGAAACAAGGTGCTTTGGGGAGTCCTAGAGAGGCCCTGGTCTCGTCTTCCCCCTCCTGAGTGAGCATCAGGAGGCCTGGGGACAGCTACAGAGCGCTTGGGGAGGTAATAGGGACATATTCCAAAGATCAGGGCGGGATTAGCACTAATGCTGCCGGCTTTATCTGCAGTCACGTGGGTTAACACCTGGCTGCAGAGTTGGTGGCAGAGCCCAGGCCTCGCTGTGTGTATGTGTGTGTGTGTGTGTGTGTGTTAATCCACCAGACACCTCTAACGCAGGGGTTAGGCCGGCATGCAGAAGAGCACTTCTCTTTTTCTCAGTCTGAAACCCGCTGTCCCTGCTTTCGCTGGGACAGTGAAATGGCGAAGACGAGGAGGCGACACGCTCGGCGAGCGGGAGCCGCGGCGCTGGCACCGGGCTGGGTCGAAAGGCTGTAAAATAAAGTGGATGTTCTGAGCCAGGATTGGTGGCTCTAAATCCAGCCCCGGTTCTAATGCAACTGCAGAAGGCTTATAGGTTAGAAAGTGCTGTGATTCTGCTGGGCTGGCATCGGCTTCACTTGGCTGCGGCTCTGTCAGTCAGCAACCATAGGATAATTAAAACAAGCCGCCGCCTTGTTAGCGAGAAAGCTGCTGTTCATTATTGAAAAGAGAAAAGAAAAAAAAAAAGGCGGGTTTAAAAACATGTGCGGGTCAGACCAGAACAAAATAGCGATGATTTTTACCCAACATTCCCCAAATTCTGTCCCATTCCATCCCTGCATCTTATTACCGTGTCTTTAAAGGCTTCGTTTTATTTTGGTGGGTCTATTATTGTGTGCGCAGGATTTATACAGATTAATCCACTGACCCGACCGCCTCACACGAAAAGGCACAACTCAAAGCTGCTGCCCGCAGGTGTGGTGGCGAGAGGGATGCACGCCTGACACCTGTCCCAAATTTGTCTGCCCTGTGCTATAATGGGCCGAGTGGAGCTGAGGCACCGGGCTGTGAAATGCATTCAGCTCTAGATTCGGTTCCTCCTGACGGACAGCGAGGCTCTGCAGGGAGCCGGTGCCTCACCCCGTCGTCTTGATCGATGCCGTCTGCTGCTTTCTAAAGACGAGTCGGCGAGCTGCTAATCTGTCCACGCCAGATCCTCTTTTAACACAACAGCAGCGGCTCTTAAACCCATGTTAAACATGTTGATGTTGCAGCCACAAAAGGTTGACGGCCATCTGGCACACGCTGAATGCTGCTTCCAAGCATGACCCACGCCAGCAAGCAGCGGCAAGTACAGACATCTGAAATATGATGGCGTTCTTTAACATCTGTAAATGTTAACAGAGCTTCAAAACAGATCTTCGTTTTCACGCGCGCTCGCAGAAAATGTTGCAAAGCAAACGCTGCACGGCGAGGAGCGGTGCTCACCCCCTCCGTCTCCTGCGGTTATGCCCAGCTCGGGCAGGTTATGGAAGTTGAACAGCTCAATTGACTTTAGGCTTAACCTCGATCTGGCCTCTCGGGGCTCCGCGAGATACAGTATAATCTCCACGTATGATATGGGCTTAGAGGGAGAGGGGGGATCATCACCCCAGGGAAATGCCCAGAGTGAGTATCATCAAGTTCCCCTCCGGGCACCTCCAACATAATTTGAGCCAATTATTTATGGCATTAAAGGTGCAGCGCTGCAACTAAAATAAAATGAGCTAAACCTCAGAAATGATAAACACGGAGGAAGGTAATTAGGTGGAATTAGTTTGGTGAGATCTCGCGCTGGCTCCCAAACTTTAGGCAAAGAAGAGCCAAGGCAATCACACTTGATAATGATGAAAACCACCATCTTGGATAAGTGGCACGATAGGAAAATATTCCTCCCAGAGACAATAAACATTGTGGCGAAAGGTTCGAACCCTGTAAAATAGATTAAAAGACCGTAAATCACGTTCTTGCTGCTTTTTTTTCCCCGACGTCGTGGCGTGCCTCCCGTAATCGGCGCCTCCAAACATTTCGTGACACGCGCGCCGGTGACATGTGGCTCCTGCGAGGGCCGCCTGTTGATACAGATAATCTAACGTGTGTTTTCTGCCACTCGGGCAGCGCGGCTTCCCTGTCAGCGGCACCTAACTCTTAAGCCTCTGGCTTAAACTAACAAAAGAAGATGTGGTGTCCTTACCGTTTCGGCCGGCTAATCCAGACTTAGCTGCGTGGCGTCGTCTTCAGCTGACCTCCACAGGCAAGTGCTGGCTAGGTAAGTCCATCATCATCACAGGCGAGGTGGAGGACAGGATTCCCGCTTGTTCCCCTGAAAAGCATCACAACTCCCTGTGCCTGCAAGTAGGGGAGGTGTCCTGACTTGATTCAGGTCCAGACCGAAGGTTTCTTTTATCACATTAGTGCCTCCACAGAACGAGATTGAATCTTTGAATCTTTGAATCTCTTCTGTCTATCAGCATTCCTTCAGATGCACGCACGGCTCCATGGCTTCAGCGCAGGTCGATCCATTCAGACAGACGAGAGGCGGCTGTTTGCAGAAGCCCCCCCCCCTCTTCTTCTTGGCATCTGGTTCACCTCAGACAACTCCTGTCATCGTCGCAGAACTTCTGCTCCACGCTCCTCTCGCAGAGGAGCAGGCTGGGACTCGGGAGGAGGAGGGAGCAGCAGACCTGAGGCTGAGCGTCAGGTAGTCAGCAGATGACTTTAAGACTTCCTCCACGTGTTGGGAAACTCTCTCTTCCTCTAGGAACACTGGGAAAAGCTCATGTGCTTACCCTCCGTGCAGCAGCGGCGGCAGGTCTCCTCCTCGGCTGCAGCCTGGGGAACTCTGCGGGGCGAGAAGATGGGTGAGGGCGAGGAGGGAGAGCGTGGTTACTGTAAGTGGAGCACAGAGCTTCTCTGATGCCTCGGCCGGCCTCCCCCCCTCAACTGTTGCTCCTCCTCCTCCATAGTTGTGCTTGTGGGCCGAGTCGGATTACTCCTGACATGATAATCTCCCTGGCTCTAGCTCCAGGAGCACTAAAGGATGCTTTGGCCTGACCGAGGGCTTACATTTACCTTCTGCCGCTACAGAGGCTGCCATCTTAAGCGGGAGATTGGTAATAGCCTCAATTGGGCGGATCGGTCCGGCGAGGCAAGTGTTTTCCAATCTTTTAGGAGGAATTAAGAATGTTTACAATTGGTTTAATGGTGCTAATGCAACGTTAACCCGAGTTAAATAGAATTATCACAGCAGAGGTATTTCATGATGATTCAATCTACAGTTGGCAGCGGATAAAACCCGCGGCTGTTGTTGTTGAGGATCTCACGTTCACGTCTCCTCCAATACAAACCGGTATTTTTGCCCCTGAGCCTGGAGCGCTAAATGAGGAACAGATGGCTGTGCTTTTGGAAGGTATCAGGCGCTCCAGACTGCAATCTAAATAAATAGCCCGTCCGCTGAGGAAATGCGTCAGGTGTGTGGGGTCAGTCATGTATGTAAACAGAGGCCAACCGGACCGGGGATGGAGTGGAGGGTGTGGGCGAGAGAGGAGAGAGAGAGGGGGGGGTGCAGGTGCAGGTTTGGATCTAAAAAGATAAAACGTTGACCCGAACACCGATGGATCAGATCTGAGACAAACACGGAGCAGAAGCCTCTGGTGAAGGCCGCATCAGAGCGGGAAACAAATCATCCTCTCTCAAATGTCTCATTCTGACGCCGTGAGTCACGCTGACATCTTCACGCCAAACTATACACAAATCACACAGCGGGCAGTTTCAGTCGAGAGGCGGAGACCCGGCCGCGTAGAAACAACTCAACACAACTTTAAATTCTTTCGGTGTTAACGGACAGGAAAAGATTTAAAAAAAAAAAAAAAAAAAAAAAGAAGCGAAGGAATCTTCGCTCCAACGCTGGCTCCAGAAATATGTGTTGACAGATTCCGTTTGTTATCTCAGGGACCTAAAGTCGAGATTAGGTGTAAAGCCCGAAGTAAAGCCGACACAAACTTTCCTCACCGCTTGAACCCGGAGAAAACCCACAGGAGATTTTTGCTCTTGATGTTCGGCAGGTGCACTTCCTCCAAAAAATAATCAGAGGAAAAAAAAAATTGGAATTATTAGAACTTGTTTGACATGCACCTCAACTTTTGGCCAGAGGAGGCTGAGTAAATACATAATGGCTTCCCGTTAGCAGGAGATATTGTGCTTTCTTGGCCTTGAGAAGGAACTTTCAGCGCAGAAACATTTCCTGACACTGGGCAGGAACATTTTGACTCTATACATATTGCTCACAGATGTGTACGCTTCTCATAGGCCGACCTCGGCTGTAATAAAAACCCCAACAGCTGTTAATTGCTAAATGGAGTCAGGGACAAGAGAGTGATACATCTGATCCGTTTACAATGCGCTCTCCCTCGGCAGCGGCGCTTACATTAGTCAGGCAGACAGTCGGCATATACAAGAGCAAAATAACCCGGAGAAGAATGTTTCCATTTTGAACCAGATAGAATCCCATACACATCGGATTGACTCTTTTCCACTGGGCGTGGATGAGTGAAGAAACACATTTTGTTTAGGTCTGGGCAGGATTTTAAGGAAGCCCTCAATCAGTCACACTCTAAACACACCATCCCAGTGGAGGTGTCATTAAAACGGCTGGAAACGCGGCACAAGCGCCGCTACTACGCTCGCCTTGCACAAGATGTGGTTCGGTGATTGGACGAGGATCCTTCAGCCAAATGTCATCTGGGCGAGTGGAAAACTGCTTTTTCGAGAACTCGAATCTAAACAAGCGTCTGTAAAAGATGCACCGGGACAATGAGGGTCTCTTTTTTTTTTCTCTTTTCTTCTCTTTCTCTGCGGAGCGGCGAAAGCAAACACCTCTCGTGGTAACAAGGTAGAATCGGTCCTGGCTGCAGAACAAATATACACGGCAATTTGTGCAGTTGAGCAGACGAGCTGGGGCCCCCGGGAGGAGGGCAGGGGCCACACTGTTGATTCAGAGACTCTAACAGCGGCCCGCCTCAGTTTGTGTTACGATTTGTTCCTTCAGCTACTTTCTATCAGGCTCCACTCACACGCAGTGCGCTGACCTCACACACCAACACTGGCAGACACGTACGCCACATGTGTTCGGAGCGGCACGTCTGGGAACGCGGCTAAATGCTGCCCCCACCTGGCAGGGACTCAGAACTGCAGGCCATCCAGAGTAATCAACCTGAAGTTAAAGAAGCTTTAATTGTTCACTGCAACAAATGTTTGATTTGCTCCAGCAGCGTTTACGATAAGCCGCCGCTCCGTTAATCTGCCGCAGTTACTCAGCAGCACAGGTGGCTCCGCTCCGTCAAGGTGAGAGTTTGAGCTCTTCTTCTTTTAATCTCCTCCCGGCCTGTAAACCTGAGGCCGCCAGCGCCAAGCGGCGTGACGCAGCACCTGTACGTTTATGCCTCATCACCCATGGCGCTGGAGGTTTTGCCCGTTTTGGAAGCTCCTGACGTGATCAAAGTGTTTTGGAGCTGACGTTGTCTCCTCGTGAACTTTAACCAGAGAAGGCTGCACCTGGTCTGAATGTTCTGGGTTTTGACGAGCATGTGTTTCTTCAGATTCAGGCTCATTCTTTTCTCCTGATGAGTCTCCCCTGCTGACGCGGTGCAGAGTCCGAAGGCCTCGCAGCGCGTCACTGAGCCGTCAGGCCTGACCACAGCACGCAGGCGTGGGCCCAGCTCCTTGTGAGGAGGCTCTTCTCCAGGATGCAACACCACCGTGAGCACTAGGCGTCTGGGTGATCTCCCTCCAGCTGGAATTTCACCAACGCAAATATCCCAGATGACGTCATGAACACATGACTCAGCATCATGATGCTGTGTGGTGACTCATCTTGTTTCCCGAGGTTAAAAAAACACTGAGCTGCAGCCTCGTTTGTTCGTGAAGGAGAGAAACAGCAGGTGAAATAAGAGCTGAGGAACCAACCTGGGAACAGTTCATGGAACCACAGGGCTGATGACGATGATGATGATGATGACGATGACGATGATGTCAGCTGGTTCCTTGGGATCCAAAGAACCTAAAAAAAAACAAAAAAAAACAAAAACATGTTAGAGGTAAAAACTTTCACAAACGAATAAACTTATATATGAAGAAGTATTTAGAAAAGTTACGTTTCAGTGAAGTCTTACAGGTGGATGACAGACATCAGACAGATGGAAGGCCTGGAAACACCTCTCCTTCATTGGTTGTTTATAAGAAACAATTAAGTGGAAGCAGACATGAGCAAAGTTATGTGAAATATTCTTCAAAGAATTCTCCTCTTTGACTTTGATCTTTCAATATTTTGTTGTTTCGGGTTCATATGGTTCGATTGACAAAGAGTCATTATACAGGAGCTGAATTACAGTTTAAATACATCAGATGATAACGGTGACATTTGAGGAGATGAAGTGAGAACAGATCAGAAATCAGGCAGAAGAGAACACAGCAAAATTTAGAAATTGGGGAGAACGTCAAAAAATGTCCCCATCTGACAAGGTGGAGGAAAGAAACTCCTGAATTGGCACCAAAAGGTTTTAGGAGTTCTTCCCCGACCGGGCCCACATGCTTCCACGAGGTCCCACTGAAACGTGTTGAGCTGTTTCTCAAAAGCAAACAACAGTACGCTGAGGTGAAAACAAAACAATGACCTTGGAGAAACAAACATCAGAAACCGGGATTTGTACAAAAACCGAATTATTTAACTTTATTAACATCAATGTTTTTTCTTTTTCATCAACAGTTTCTTTTTAAATTCCAGTTCTTTATCAACAAATAGAAAACAGACTGTGTGTACAACAGATCGAACCCCTACAGCACTAAGCATTCACAAGGTAAAAATGAACATTTGTGTTTTTCGCCAGCGTTTTTCAAGTCCCCCCCCCCCCCCCCCCCCCTTCCTCCTGCCGCCGCCCCCTCCTCCTCTTCCTCCTGCCGCCGCTGCCGTCTCCCCCGCCGCCGGCACCACCGCCACGTTTCGGCCTCTGGGATCAGACGCTCACTCCTCCTCCTCCTCCTCCTCCTGCTGCTGCTGCTGCTGCGGCAGAGGACATGTGCTTGGGCGGTGCGATGGCGTGCGCTGAGTGAGGAGTCGTCCGTCCGTTCGATGGGTGGGTGGGGTGGTGGGGGGGTTGTGCTGTTGTTGCTCATTCAGATGGACGACCAGCTGTCAAAGTTACTATGGTTTTACAGTAGATACAATGGTGTTTCCATTAATACACACTCTAGGACAGCAGGCTCTCTGCAGTGTCTCTAGGGTTGGTAGATCAGCAGAATTAATCCTTTTAACAATATACTTTTGAAGCTGTGTATATATCTTTGTGTAATTGTACATATATATAATCAATCATAATTATATATATATATATATATTTATAGTTCTATTTCTGTATAAAATAATATCAGGTATCAGTCCAAAGGGCTGAGTCTCTCTCCCTCGGGTAAGGAATGGTTGATTCTGTACAGGTGCCAGCAATGGTGGCTCCACTTCTCAGCCCATACGAACCACTCCCGCTCCGTTCAGTGTGTGTGTGTGTGTGTGTGTGTGTGTGTGCGTGCATGTTGGTTCGACTCCAGCGAACTGTCCAGGCTTCTGGGCAGCGAGGAGACAGGGAGGGACTTGAAGAGCGTCAATGTTCAGAGATCAGGGCGTTTTCTTTTTCTGTCGATTACCCGTCGGGTATAAAAGTCTGTTTTCCTCGGGTAAGTTCTCCGCCGCGGAGCGTGAAGGCCTCAATGCCATTGGCTTCTGATGAAAAACAAACAGCAACAACAACAACCAAAAAAAGAAAAAACATAGAAATCATGTGCTTTCCGTTTCTGTACACCTCTTATTTAAGTCTCTTGTTAAGCCAATTCACTTGTTTTTTTGTTTTTTTTTCCCGCTAGCTACCAGGTTTACAGAAGGACACCATTGTCAAGTTTGTGCTCGCAAGTCAATTTTCTCTGATTGTTTTTTTTTTTTTAATGGGAAATAGCAAGTGAAAAGGCAAATCTGTTTTGATGTGTTGAAGTGAGTAAGACCGCGAAACAACGAAGACGACACATGAATAAAACGATGATATGATAAAATAAATCTGACAGCAGCTCAGAGAACAGTGGTCCTCCTGTATTAGTATCTAGGAACGTGTTAAAAATACATGTCCCTTGTGCTAAAGTACCCTAAGATAAAATAAAAAAAGTACCGATTATGAAAATAATGCATGCCCGAGGCTGGGCCGTTTAAGACAGAAGAAATGTCTGATGTTACAATGATTATTAAAAACATCCAAGAAAAAACAAAGTATACCAAACAATAAGATAATGACATAATGAATCAATAGTATTGACAAGTCGACTAAGAAAAAGAAGAAGAGAGAGGAACGCTCTCTTAGTGCTACCAGTAGCCTTTGACAATCAGGGAGGTTTGGCGTGGACAGAGCAGAGCGCCGGGGGGCGTCGCTCTGTTCGGTCGCGTCTATACAAGAGCTGTCCTGTTCGTCCGAGTCATTGTGATGTTTACGTTTTTCTTAAAGCAAAAAATAATAATAATTTCACGTGGTTGGTTAAGTCGTGGACGCGAATCTCTGTGATGTCACAGGGTCTGCAAGCACGTGCCATTCTCCTCCCCTCCGGTAGCTGCGGGGGGGTTGGGGGATTTTTTTTCAGGGCGTTGGGAGGCCAGAAGGGGGCGGGGGTCAAGTGAGTGGGTGGTGGCTGAGATGGGACACTTGGCACACTCCTGAGAGGTTTGACCAGGGGGGCGGGGCTGCTCGGAGGGAGTGGTTACGTTGCATAGTGGTCAAAGCTCCCCAGGTACTCCAAGGCGGCCCTGTAGCACAACTGGTACTGGTCCTGTGGGGGAGGGGGGGAGGAGTGTTATATGTTAACCACATTTATCTTTATTTAAAATAAGAAAGTGACTGTGGAACTTTGGGGCATAAATTAAAGTTCAGTTTTCTGCATATTCATTTTTAAAGATTTTTGAAAAAATATGCTACTATATACAAT
The DNA here is from genome assembly GCA_016785235.1 of Pseudorhombus dupliciocellatus. Lineage (NCBI taxonomy): Eukaryota > Metazoa > Chordata > Actinopteri > Pleuronectiformes > Paralichthyidae > Pseudorhombus > Pseudorhombus dupliciocellatus. The sequence continues at coordinate 1,790,620 of JAFBJW010000050.1, forward strand.
TAAATAATATTTATTATTATTTAAATAAAGTCTGAACTTTGATGGTAAGGACTCTAGTCAACAAAAACTATAACATAAGTTCCATATTGCTTCTTTCCAAAGGCTGTGAACTCACCTGAAATGAACAACAGGACTCTTCCCCCTTATTTATAAACTGCTCTCCCTGTTTGTTATATTTATACAATATAAAATAATAATAATCCCATCTGAGCCCCGTCATGACACCAGGTGCGTCTGCTGTGTCATCCCTGAGGCGTCTCTAAAACCTCCATTAAAGAAGGATTTGTCACTAAGTCTTTGTTTCAGAGAAGCTTTGCACCAAGAGGACACTGAGATAACATCGTGTTTACACATTCAAAATATACAACGCTGACTTTGAAAGCCGTCCTGTCACTGCCGGACGTCCTGAGACAACATCCGTGTCTGTGCATCGTCCTCACCTCCGTCTGCACCATGGCCGGCCGCTGGGTGCGGAGTGTCTTCACTGTCTGGAAGAGGTCGACCACGCCCTCGTACCTCATCCTCTCCAGCACGATACTCAGGGTGATGAAGACTCCGGTCCTGCCCACCCCGGCACTGAGGAACACACACAGATGTTTTTGTTATTATTAAGTTCTGCTTCATTAGTTTTGAAGGAAATCCGTGTCAGGATGAATGTGTCTAACCTGCAGTGCACAGTGATTGGTCCGTCTTGTCCAAATTGCTCCTTGGTTTTGTGAACTTGCCCGATGAAATCAATGAAGCCCTCTCCAGTTTTTGGCACTCCCTGCTCGGGCCAGTCAGTGAACTGGAACTGGCGGATTGTTCTGGACTGGCCGTCCTGAGGGAGAGGAGGAGTTTAAGTGCGTTTGAAAAGCAGTGAAACGTCCAAAGACACAGAGGATTGATGTGAACTATGTGTGTTTAACTCAGCTCTGCTCGCTTTAACGGCCTCTTTTATCTCTTTAAAAAGACAACACAATAAGCACTGACACACACACACGCACACTCCGTGGCCTTTGCTCGTATGTGCACTCAGTTAAACACCTCAGCCGAGCGTCTCAGGTCCTGTGAGTGTGGAAACCCTGCTGGTGCTTTGAACAGCAGCCATGTATTCACCTCATTTACACCTGGGATGTGATATGAACGGAGCTGACAGGCGGGGAGGAGATGAGCCCAGCGGTGACTGTGGCGTCCAAAGACCAGAACTGAGAGACACTGTACACGTCTCACACACCTGACAGCACCGAGGTCTCAGCCTGTGTGACTCAAAAGATTTTTATTTTGGGGGTCCAGCTGGAGACTTTATTTCCAGACCCCCCCCCCCCGTAAGTATACGTACTTACAGTATACATATGTTAATGTGGGAAGGGGAGTGGGCTGAGTGTGCTGCTGCACTGGGAGCCTGAAGATCACAGCACAGTGTATTTATAGCTCATTGAAACGACTGCATCACAGGGAGTTTGGGCTCCGGCTCTCGGGGGTTGGAGTCTGTGCTTTTCATGTATTTTCACAGTGATCCTTAAAACACACATACTACACCCAGCACTGTTTACAGAGTCTGGATAAACATGTTTGATGGTGCATTCACTGGCTGTCAAACTGTCGTGGAGAAATAACACGCGATGCGTTCACATATTCTCCACCTTGGAATCACAGGTATAATTCTTAACACTTAGAGCGACTGTCAGCGTTTGAATGAAAACAAAAATTAGGAAGGATCTGGGTTGGGTGGTTGTACTGGAGGGGAAATGTGGATATATCCTCACTCCTTCTCACACACACACACACACAAATCCAACATACCCTGGCATCTGTGACTTTAAACTCTCGGAGGATGTACTGTGGCATGTTGTACTCAGCCATTGGATCCACCACAAAGTACTGGTACCTGGCTGAACGCTCTGCTGGCCAGTACTGATGACACTTCTCCTGCAAAAGAAATGGAAAAAAACAAAAGGAACGATGAGTGCTTCCATTTGAAGAGTTTTACGTAATAACTGCCTGTGTGTTATTAGAGAAGGTGACTGCATGTTATTAGTCATGTGAAGGACTAATCTAAATACTGTCTGATTTGCGCTCAGTGGGAAAATGTTGACATAATTTGTTTGCGTTCTCCAGCGATGATGTTTTTTCATAAACTGTGATTATGGAGGAGAGGGTGATAAAAGCTGTAAAAGGCAGTGGAGTGCCGTCGCGAGCATTAGCGGGATAAAACCAGACGATATGGATTCAGTCACACGGGGACAGGTGTAAGTGCACTGATGTTGTTTTATTCCTTAACAGAGAGAGTTTAACGCTTTGGGAGATGTGTTTATTTGCTTCATCTCTGAGATGATTGAGGCTTCTTCTCATATCTTCTCCTCAAACATGAGGCCTGCAGCTGTTTACTCGTGGAACAGCCCAAAGGTGCAAACAGCTGTTGACTAGCACCTCTTTGTTTGTCTTCTTTTGATTTCTTAGCCTTTGTTGGACAGTTGACAGAGCAGAGACAGGCAGGAGACACAGGAGAGTCAGAGTGACGCTACAAACATCCGGCAGAGGAGGAATCAAAGAGAAACTGGAAGAATATCCAGGGATGTTCAGTGGCGCACCGGCAGTTTCTGCCTGTTTCCACCATCATAAAAGTCCCTCCACAGTTGTTATGAAACTGAATAAAGTGTGATACTTGGGAATTATCTGTATCCTTGGAATGCAAAATATTATAGACACAGTTGGATGATTCAGACCAGAGACATTCCTTCCATGCTGATAAGGGAGCAACTGTATTATTCAAGTTACTGTTGGAATTATTTTGAGGAGCGTGGCTTAGCTGACTCAGCAAATACAGACCGTTATCTTCTATTGATCCTTATACGTGTAGGTGCTGCAGGCACAGTCAGTGTATGTGAGGCCTTACCCGCCCCATCTCTCGTAGCTTGGTGAGCATGACGACGATGGTGGAGTTGTGCTCCCACAGCATCCTCCAGAAGTCCTCAGTGGTCTCGGCCAGTGGGCCCTGGGTGGCCAAGTAAGCCTTCTGCTGTCTGAGGACGCAGAGATTTCAAACAAAAGAACAGCAAAGGATTTAATGGCTGGGAGTGATGTAGCTGTTGTTGATTGGTGAGCAAAGAGTGTCGCTACAACCTTCAACAGACATGCAGAGGATGTGAGACGTGTGAATAAACTGATTATTAAAGAATGAAACACATTCTGACACAGAACCATTCAAATCAAATTCAGAGGCTGCAGAGCTGTCTCTCTCTTACTCTGCCTTTGTTCTATGAAAGCAACGTACACCATCTGGGGGATATTTATATATGAGGCACATTCAACACACTGTTGATTTTGAGGAAAATCTGATTCAAAACCCATAAAAGGCGTGTTGTTAAAAGCATTCAGCTGCAAAACGAAGATAAAGAAACGTTCTGTTGTCCTTGTCCTGTCTGTCAAGTCGTCCCTGCTGTAATGCGGATGACAAATTCCTACACATTTAATGAAGATAGCAAATAATCCCTGGCAGCCGTGCTCATCATTGAGCTATTTAAGCCTGTATAGATCCTCTGCCTCTTCCTCCTTCCTCTCTGTAACACAACCCAGAATGAGAGAGCGAGCCCTTGATATGCTCACAGAACTGGAGATGAGCTCATCCGCCGAGGTGCCCGGGCTGTGCTGCTGTCCTACGTGACTTTGGTCCAGCGGAGCAGTGACTTTGTCCAACTGCAGGTGGCAGCAGCGCACCGATCAACAAGACAGAGGGACGCTGAGTAATCCCCCCATTTGTGCACTTGTGGCCGTGCATGCAAACACACTCACATGTTTGCAGCACATGCAAGCCGCATCCAGGTGAACGCTCGTAACCTGCGCGGCCGCTTTGCCTTGTCTTTTCAGACGCGCCACTACAGACGCACACGCTCGGTCACACTCTGAGCCACGGCTGAACAACTAATGAAGGTGCTGCAGGCAGAGCACTAATGTGGAACTGGGAGATTAGAATATGCTCAGGGCCGCGCGTGCACAAATAAAGAAACAACAGATTGGTGGAGAGGAGAGGAGATGGTGTAGGAAGGCTGCGGAGAGAGGAATCAAATTAAAAAGATGAAAACGAGTGGGGGTGGGGAAGCAATGCAAGGAGTGAAGATGTGTGAAGAAGTACAAAGACGAGATGTAAGGAGGAAAATGTGAGGAGATGAAAAGCGTGAGCACTCCTTCTCTCAGCTGGTCATCCGAGTAGCAAAGCAGGACTGACTGCTGAGGAAGAGGAGAGGAGAGGAGCCGAGAAAGGAAGACGAAAGAGGAGAAATGCAAGGGAATGAGGATGTAGAACAGGGGAATTAAATAACAGAGGAGTCAGGCAACCGAAGAGAGGGAGAGCAATGCTAAGCAGGGGATGAATGCTTAATTTCAAATTGATAGGGTGGACCCCTCTAACCTCCCCAAAAAACAGCCCCTAGCCAAAACAAAAACAATTCTAACCGTATCACACAATGCCGACTTCTCTGCACACACTGTCCCGACGAGCGCGCTGCCAAACGGCACAGAGCACTCTCTGCATCATCCCACATGACTGTAGTGCTGGAGGACATAGTGTTTCATTTCAACCTCATTACAATGCTAAAACTCCAGCCTGCATCAGAGCATATCCAGGCTTGTGCCCCTGATAGCATAGCTGGAATCAATGGTTCGCCTCTCATTAGCTTAGCATATTATTGGCTTTTCTTGAAGGCGCTGGGGTGAAGGGCACTGGAGGCTCCTTTTTAGTTTTTATTTATGCCTGGGCTTTTAAAGCGGCTTAATTACACAGTGCCGCCGGTGCACACAACAGGTCCCCACCCGGATATGTCTGTCTCTGCCATGATGTTGGAATAGAAAATTAAGATGGTGAGTGGGAGAAGAGGGTGGCGGGGGAGGGAGGGAGGGAGGAAGTGCACGGAAGACAGATTAGCGAGGAGGATGGAGAGAGACAGAGATGTAAGGGAGTAAAAATAAAGAGGGAAAGGGAAGGAAGAGGAGAAAAGCAGAGAACATAGAGGAGGGAGGAGTTCAGAAAACACAGTTCATTACATTCCCTCCTGCCGCAATTATGCCATTTACACAGCAACAACAGAGGGCCGGCCTCTGTGGAGAGCCTCCTCTTTAACAACAGGGCCGCAGAAAGAGGGGGAGCTTGGAGGGGTTGTCTCTATCACAGCCCCGTACGGACTGAATGGCATTTCATGGCTGCTAAATCCATCTCCTCGCTGTACACTCTGACCGCAGAAGAGTCGGCTCTGTCTCTGCCTGTACTTATATAGATATAAAACAGAGAACTGCTTTTTCATCTTCCTCCCTTTAGGAAGCAATTTGGACTCGCCGAGCGCACGAGGACATGCAGGAGCTTCGATGTGAAAGTGGTAGCGGCTCAGCGGATGAGAGCCACGTCAGCCGAGCAAGGAGCAATTCCTGCAACTTGATACCAGCCACTGCAGCCTCGTCCTCAGTCCCCTCCCATACATCTCTATCTGTGAATACTACAGACCTGTCACAGCCAGAGCAGTCAGGAAAGCATCAGGGCCGTGTTGTGTTGAGTCTGTGCTCGTGACATTGGACTTGACATAAAAAAAAACGGGTGCTGAGTCTGATTCAATTAAAGGACGTTTTGGCATTTGATCAGTCTCAAAACCCACACACAAAAAAACACAAGCAGGCAGTGAGTTTCAGGGAGAGAGAAAGAACACTTCCCCTGAGACGAGCAGCGACTCGTCCTTCCGACACTTGCTCACACATCCAGATGACTTTTGAGACTTTGGAGGCGGGAACGGAAAATGAGGCCTCGGCTGTTTTGATTGATCACTTTGATGTAGGTACAAGTATTGTCCCTTGTTCCATGCCATGAATAATAATAGTAATGCAGCCATGTTACACACTCCAGGCCATCAGTCCAGTCCTGGTAGCAGGTGAAGCAAGTAAAATTGTGATTTCCAGAATGACCACTAGTGCTAGTTCTGCCCTCAGGTCGGTCCAGGCTTCTGAGTCATTGCATTCAGCTCAAGTCTCAAAGTTTACCTGTAGCCATCGATGCAGCTGGCGTTGATGTAGTCGGAGCCCTCAACGCCCCGGATGGGCTGCAGGCAGACGCGGGTGGACTCAAAAGGCATAATGTTGACCAGGCGGTTCTTGAACTTGTTGCAGGGTAGGTTGGCGCTGATGAAGCGTGACGTGTGGGCTTTGGAGTTGGCCAGTCTCTGTTTATTAAAAAAAACGTGGGAGGAAAACAGACAGGAAGAGAGGGAGGGAAATTAGTGACCTGTGACCTGAAGTAAACAAAGACAGAAGTCTGAAACATCTTTGTTCAGAGGTAAAAGTTTTTTGTTTTTTTTTTGTCAGGACAACTAAGAAATTCAGCTGAGGAGGAGGAGGAGGAGTCCAGAGGAGGTGTAACGTATTATAGCTGCATCTATAACACCATGTTATAGTTGGAAACTCTGCCACTGACACTAGAGCTTTAGAGCCACTGAAACTGAAAGTTTGGAAATGCTGCTGGCCTCGTTTTGGTTTCGTCTTTCGACGGGCGTAAATGGAAAACCTCAATCCTCCTTACCTGACAGCTCTGCTCTGCCACTATTCTTTCCTTTTCCTTTGTTTTTAAAGCTCAGCCTACACTCACTCCCTCCCTCCCCACGCGACAGATTGTTTTTCCTCCGTGTCGTTTTGTTAATTTAATTGTGAATAAATTACTTTGTTATTTTCTGAAACCCCTTTGTCTTCTGTTTTTTGTGGTTGTCTACAAGTAATTAAATATCTGCTGGTGTAACAACACACAGTTGACTTGTCTCCCAAGTGTCCCAGAGCTTCCTTGGAGGACTGCGTGCACCAAAGTCTCGCGGCTGGCAGTGGACACGCACAGATGGACAGAACAGGAGCGAGTGTGGACGGTCATGGTATGTCAGGAAGATTTGTGCTGCGGCCAGACTGTGTGGGCACGGAGGCTGTGGCACACGTATACGCCACAATCGTTCTCTCACACTCTCCGTTCTCCAACTTTGGCAGAAGTGTAGTGTTATTATCACTTCAAACAGAATGGATTATGGACATAAGAGGGCTGATGCTGCACTGGGAGGAAAGTGTGAAATAAAATCACAGTTGATGGCTATTGACAGAAGGTGTGTGTGTGCGCGGGTAATTTCAAGTCACCTTGAACTGCAGCTGTATGTGTGTGTGTGTATAAGTGTCAGTCATGTTGTTACCCTCCATGTGTAAGTGTGTTGATGTGTTTGTGTTCAGGTCGCTGAAATGTGTGCTGTTCTGTGTGTGCCGATGCCTCTGCTACAGCCCTGGTGTCAATGCGTTTGTATGCATTTCTGATTTCAGTGAATTGACGCTGACACGCAGTGGCACTACACTGAAGGTCGGACTCTGAAGTGTGCTATAAACTGACAGCTGAAGACAATGAAGAAGAGAGTCTAGTTGGGAACTCTCACATCAGGGAAAATGCAGAAACAGAGGCAGAGTGGAAAAATTTCTTCCTCTTAATTATTAACACGTCCTGTTCAGCCTCACCCCCGTGAAACCACCATTAAAAAACAAGCTGTTCTAAAACATGTAGGTTTAAATGCTTCATTTCATCCTGTGGGAGTCAAGGACATGACTGAGGAAGCTCATTCAGCGGTGACTGAATGAGTAATCACATAGAGCCTGAAGTCGTACAACGCCGAGGTGTGCCTGCTCGTCAGTCACCTTGAACTCCAGCTCCATGGCAGTGACCGTCTCGCCGGGCGGGGGCTGGGTGAGTTTCTGGATGTGTGCGTACAGATTGCGGGCCAGCACCTCAGTGTTGCCGCAGGTGGCTGCCTCCAGGAGGGCTTCGTGGATGAAGATGTACTGGTCCTCGGTCTGGACCATGTAGTTCCTCTGGGCCCGCATGCACGTCACGTGGCCGTAGATGTCAACAGACTTCTCGTGCTTCATGCGCTCCAGCATGGCATCGATCACGATGAAGCAGCCTGTCCTGCCCACGCCCGCGCTGCAGGAACAAGACAGCGACGGAGAAAGAAGAGGGTAAATAATCGAATGCTACAGGTAATGCCTCACAGAGTTATACATGTACCCACCTGCAGTGGACCACCATGGGCCCTGCATCTGGAGGATTGCAGGACTTAACCCGCCGTAGGAAGGCCAGGATGGGCGTCGGGTACTCTGGCACTCCGTGATCAGGCCAGGCCATGAACTGGAACTGTCTCACCTCTCTCTTCTCACTGGAGCCGTTCTGCAGGAGAGCGGCGAGGTGTGAGTGTGAGCTTGGCAAGATACTGCGACATTGTGAAAATGTAATTGGCCGCTTTTTTAAAAAGAAGCTTGTCACGCTAGGAACAAATGTTTTGAGCAGGTAAAGGTGGCTGTGTCTGATGAAAGGGAGTAGTTACAGTTTGAAAAGAACATGTCGTTTAATTGTCAGAAATGCAGCTATTTTAAGCAAGGTCTGGATTTGGCTCATAACTTTGATAGCAGCACATTACGTGCTCTACTTTCATGACTGTGATTATTCTGGCGGTGTAAGTGTAGATAAACGCGTGTAATTTCAGGGCTGAACTCCCAAAAACAGTTCCCTGGCATTTTCACCATTCCTGATTGAAACCGAGTAACTGCTCCAGCTCGAGACCTCCTTTAATTTACAATTTAAATGTTTTGAATCTACAGGTAATGGGAGGAGGAGAAATTAAAGGACCAGGTATCAGTCACATCAGCACAGCACTGAAGTCGATGAATAAAAAAAAAAAAAAAAAATCTTTCACTGGCTTTGTGGAGAGCAGGAGACAAATCTGGGATTTTAAAAACCAATTATAGTGGCGAAAAAAATATTCCAGAGGAAATTGCCTTTATCGGCCCTCAGAAAAACAAGAAATTAGATATATAATGTGAGCCCATTAATGATGGGGCAATTACCTGCTGGGAACACGTCATTTATGTCAATGCTGTGCTACAATGAATAGAAAACGCACAACTTTACCTTGTAGAGGGCGAATGTGCGGACGCTGTAAGTAGCCAACTCCACAGTGTCCAGCATGGTGACCTGGATCATCCCGTAGGTCTCGGTGCCTCGTGACGGCCAGTACTGGTCACACTTCACCTGGCAGAGTGAGAGAGAGAGGGCACACTGTGAGGAATGAACAGCCTCCCACAGCCACCGTGAGGCAGGCGAGAGGCTGGTAGGATCACACTGATTAGCAAGAACGGAACAGAAGAGAGGTCAGGCTTTGACCACAGACTAATTAAAAACTGAAGACTCTGACTCAGCTCCTCTCTGCTTTAGAAAAACATGCACCGACGCATCAGGCAAGTGCATCGATGTGTGTCTGCAGTTGAAACCGGAATCAAAAGGGCATTAAAAAGCCGACGCTGACTTTTACAGGCCTGTGATCAGGTATGACTTCGGTGCATCCATCGTGATTGGGCTCTGCGTCGTGGAGGGAGACGTGTCTAAAGGCCAGTTCCACTCTGTGGTGACTGGACAGCAGGTGCAGCCACCTGGCTCCATATGTGCACAGAGCACTGTGCCATTACTTCACGGTGTGTGTGACACACTGGCCTTTGCTGCAATCTTTTTAGTCCTTGTGGTTGGCAGCGCTTAATTGGCCACAGTCTTTTTCACCACATTGATGAAACGGACGACTGGCTGTCTCAGAGGTCTGGCTCTGGGAGAGAGCACAATGTCTTTGCTGGAAACAAGCACACAAGCGTGTTTCATTTGATTTTTACACCTAACTCAATAGCTTCTCTCATAAGTTATGAGAGTCTGAGGTGGGTCACATCATTATCTGAACACTATTGAATCTTCTCGGTAAATTTCTTAGGGGGTACTGAATCCAACTCTGGCTGTGGACCCCCCTGAGAGGGGCCTCTCTAACTTGTCCTTGTGTGACCTGTCGGTATTGCACCCGCGCCTCGAACCCCAAAGTCCACTGGGATTGCTTTGTTACTTGCAGAGACCCTCACAGGATGAGCAGTAAAGACAACGGATGGACTTTTGGAACTTAATTTTCCCTTCCCCTCTCTTCGCCTCTCAAATCTGAATTTATACCCAAAAATCCTGTTGACTGAAATCTGCTGCAGTGACAGCGAACTTTAATTCCTTCTATCAGTGGAAAGCATTGCGAAAAACTATGATTGATGATTAACAACAAAGCATGTAAAATGATTCATCAGTACTCTGCCATATCTCATTGTCCGTATAAACGTGAGTGAATGCAGGTCCAGTTGTAATGTCAGGCTCTCTGGGACAAGGACTGGCTGCTATTGATCTGGATGTGATGCAGGTAAGCTAATCATACACATACCGCAGCACTGAGCTGACATTTGGAAGGACCTTGGCTGTCTCAGCGAGCTTCTGCGAATCGACAGACAAAACGAAATTCACCCTTCATATTTCACCTCGTCCGGTGACAGCCTCCATTCAGAGGCAGAGGCGGACATTGCCGGGGAAACTCAATTGACTGATAGGAAACCGCTCGCAGTACAAACATATGGATTAGCAGTCACCACTGTAATGAATATCTCTGTGCAGGCTGGGGTTGGGTAGCATATTCTCGGTCTGAAACACACACACACACACACACACACACACACACACTGAACCTCTCACATGTCATCACCTGGCCTTCAGCAGGACACACAGATGATATACACTCTCACACACAGACACACTTGTGCCTCTGTCGTTATAAGGACACTGCTGACATCATGCGTTCCCTGAACACTGACCTGGACCTTAAAAGCTAAGCTTCGACCTCTTGGTGCCCTTTTTGAAAATTGCCAAAATATTTTTGAAATGTTCCCACTTTCACAGAATGTCCTCTGGAAGGTCTGTAATTCAAGCTGGTCCTCACAGAGATAGAAGTTCAGCTTCTTGGGACACTAACACACATTAGCGGGTAATATATTTGGTCTCACTTCAAGTTCTGACCTTTTAGGGTTTCATTAGCTTGTTATGATAGTGCTGAAATTTGCCTTCTTCCGGATCTTATCATATTTGTCAAGCTCCTGCTCTGTTTGGCGTAAGACATCAGTCTGCCCGGGTGGTGGGAGGTTGACTCACTCACCAAATGTGTGTGTGTGTGTGTGTGTGTGTGCAGTGGAGGATGAGTATTTATGAACAGGGCCTGCACAAAGTAGCAGGAATCCCAGGAAATGCAGAAATAACAAGTGTCTGTTGTTTCTGTCATATTCTTATCTTATGAATTGACTCTTAATTATCAACTTGCAAATGTTATTTGTTTGATGTAATTTGCATTCTGATAGGATTGCTTTTTTAGTAATTATCAAATAACGTCATTTTCAACACAGAGGCAATTTAATGAGTTCAGTTCACTGTTTGTTGAATCATCTTACGCTAATTATCCATTACTCTTCAGTACAATGGATATCTAATTTTAATTAATATACAATTCTGTTTAAAGAGCAATATAATGTGCATATTTTAACAATTACCAAAAACATTTAGCGACTAACATTAATTATTTTTCTCATTTAACTTACAGTGGAATGAATGGGAGCCATGAAACTGACTGTTCTAGGGGATTAAAACAGGGGTTAGTCATAATCTTCTGGTTTGGAATCGCTGCTGCCACAACGCCTCGTGGAATGATGACATACGATGACAGATTTCAAAGCACTCAGATATAAGTTGGCAAAAATGTTTCCACCCCCAGCAGGAGCAGGAGAGATTTGGTTGTTTGAGTCACTCTCCATAGTGCCAGGAAGCCAATTGATTTTCAGCAGTGTGCAGGAAGTGGGGACAAGCCGAGCAAATGTTTCATTTGAAGTTCCTCCATGTTGTGAGGTTTCTGTCATTTTCATTCGAAGTATGCGGCTGGGACTCCCGGATCGAAGCTCGAGCACTCGGTCACATTAAATACTGAACGCAGAGGGATGAGGGGATGCGTGCATCCTCGCTGAGGCTGACTGAATGTGTAATAAAACTATCTTACACTGCAGGTATTCTCAGAGGTGCCATTAAGTGAGCTCTGCTCCAACAAGACTCTAATTTACCTTAATGATTGATATCACCAACAGCTCGAAATTAAAACTGATGATTGTTTGTTGAGTTTTAGTTTTTTTTTTTATGTACTCTAACTCAACTCAACTTTAAGCCATGGTTTTTCCCCCTGCAAAAAAGTGAATGGCTAAGATTTTTAAAAATGAAATCTTTCATTTACAATTCCTGTAACTTCGGTGTCTTATTCTGGAGACTCTCTCCCATTAGGGAGCCGAATGCACACACTAATAAAGCACCACATACTGGCAGGGCTCCATGCTGATTTATTTCCTCCGAGGAATTCATGAACATGATTTTATGGTGGTTATTACATAAACCCAATCTAATTTTGAATCTCAAGTAGCCCATGTGCTTCTTCTATTTTTTTTTAAATTAACTTTGAATATATTTTTAGGAACATGTGTTGTTGGGTGATATTCCTCTTAACTCTGACTTCACAGTTTTTATTAAAGCTTTCATTGAGAGAATGCACACAGACTGAGACTAGACACTCTTGGTTATACAAAGCCCTGGCACGGTGTCGCAAAATATAACATCTAACGCTCAAGTTTTTAACTCTTTGGGCAATTTTTAAATAATGCAAGAAAGACTATTTGCATTATTTTTAACCACTGAACCATTTTCATACTCTCACTAGAGGGTGTGGGAGTGTTGTCATCATAACCAAGGTTGCAGTGGTTAACTTCATCAGAGGGAGCTAACAAGCAACGGAGGGGAAACCAATAAAAAAAAAAGGCTTTTCGTGCAATTTTAGCTGGTAAACAGATTTAGAAGGAGTTGATGGAGAAGTTTTTAGAGCTTGCTGAAGAGTCAGGAGCAGAGAAGCAACATGAAGCAGGACTGTCCACAGACAACCAAAATATTCTTTGAAGTCGTTGTGACTTTGATCAGGCTGACAAATCCAGCTTTAAAGTTGGGCTGGGGGTCTGGATGCCTCCAGGCTTTGTTGGGTGTAATGTTACTGCTGTCGAGCTACATAAATGTATACATACGCATGTCAGCAAACTCAATTTCTGGCCACATTTCAACTGTAGACAACTCAGATGGTCCAACATGTCATTGTACTGTCAACTTCAATGGTCTTAAGTTACATGAAAGTAATTCGTTTCTCCTCATTCGCTGCAGCCTCCTGATGGCTGGCTTAGTAACAAAGCTGGGCTGAAGGATGTTGTGACTGTCATCATCTGCAGCGGGCAATTTTGTTTTGATGACATTTCCCGACAAGAAATGACAAAGAAAATGTATTACTGGTTTCTTTCTTCATTAGTTGATTAGCATCTCATAGACTCCAGACCTATCACCACAGCGCCAGAGAAAGGTCTGGCTGCACCTGTAATCATTCCGGAACAAAAACCAAGCCTCACTCGTTTGTGTTTATTTCACCAGTTACAGTCTTAGGTAACGCTAATCCTGGGATGCAGGAATGCTGCCCCTGTAAACGGTGTCGGGGAGGAACTTGTTTAAGTGGAACATTTATGGGGAGGGGAACGCTGTCAGTGAGGTGGCTAATTCACCCCAAGGAAAACAGAGAATTTCTACTGGGGAACTGCATAATCCAAATGTTACCCTTCTAACAGTGTAGCTCCTGAGAGCTCTCATTGTGTACCATCACAAACAGGGTTTTTATTGAGGTTATCACTCACTATGTGTATGTACAAATCAATAACTGAATGCATCAGGTGTGACTCCTTACCCGTGACTTCTCCTCTAGTCTCGTCATCATGACGATGGTGTTGGATCTTTGCTCCCACACCATCCTCCAGAAGTCGCTGAGCGTCTCTGGCAGCGGCCCCTGCGTGGCGATGTAGGCATTCTGCTTCCTGTAGCCGTCAATGTAGTTGGCGTTGATGTAGTCGCTGCCTGGAACAGCTGCCACCAAACACAGAGAGCGTACATCTCATATGTTACACAGTATGGCCATTTGATCTCATTATATTGTACTGGTATCCAAACGTTTGTGAACTCATTGAACAATCCCAATCGGTATTTTCTAATCAACACAAACATTATGTCTCAAAGGGAAACAGGTAAACAGGCTTTGATGATAAAATAGTGGAGATTTCAGAAGCAGCAGCTGCTTTTCACACACGATGTCCTTGAGCCTGGTGGAGGTGACCTCCGTCCATGGCCGCCTGAGGGGTTAAGTGGTAAGATGAGCTCTTACCGTCAACTGAGGTGAGCACCACTCTGGAGTGGTCATAGGCGATGACGTTTGCATAGCGATTCTTTGGCTTGTTGACTTCCATGTTGGAGTTCTCCCAGGTAAACTGCTGGCCGGGATCAATGGACTGTGAGGGAGGGCAGGGATGAAAGGAGGGAGAGCCAACAGAAAAGATGGAGAGAGAATGATTATCAGAGAGTGGATGGAGTGAGACAGAGCCAAATAAAACAGGGGAAAGAAAATAAGGAGCACAAAGGGAGGCTCTGGTCTATAACACTGGCAAAGGGATGAGGCAAAATTACACCAGTGTCTGCTGTCACTCGGCCTAAAGCAGAATACGACGGACAACACAGCCTTTAAAAGCCACAGTGGAGTGCTACAAGTAAGTGGTTTTATATTGTGTGGGACTGTGAGCCGGCCAAAGTAATCAGTTAACAAAGTGCCATGTTGCTACGCTGCGTCTGCCGTTGGCGCATTAACGGGTTAATTATTTGCATGGCACTTTATGTCTCGAATGGTAATGAGGCAGAAATATAAGAGCACTTGTTCCGCTCACATCGTCTCGATCAATTGAGCCAAGAGACACGGCGTATTCCTCCGGTTTCTAAACCAACATTATGAGAGCGAATTAGGTTTTAAGGAGTTGCAGGCAACCACAAACACTCATCCTGTCCCATTAGGATAGTCCTATTGAATTACACGAATCTCCAAAGCCACATGGCTCACTGCTTGCGGTAACTATGATTCTTCTCACTCTGCTCTCTTGTCTTTTCTCATTCTGTATTTCTGTCGCCTTCCCTTATGCTCCATCTTTGTTTCACCTTCTTCCTCTTAGCTCCTCTCTTCTTTTAACCCTTTGCATCTGATGCCATTTGCCTCGCGGGCTGAGACGACAGTAGACTGCATACACATCGATCTCGGGGGGAAGATATGTGACGGCCTCCTATCCCTCAGCTCAATAATGTCACAGTCTCTTGTTATTCTGTATCGATCTCCCTCGGCTCGCACCGGAACCGTGTCCACTAATTCCCCGGACCTTTTGACTCACAAATCCAGCAGGACTCTGAACGACTCCTTCGGAATTATTTCACTTACTTTATGTGGCTGAGGCACTAAATTAATTATAAGAGAGATTTTTTTTGTCCAATCTTGACAGCTCAAATATAATAATTATTAAAAGTGGATAAATGATCAAATAAAGGGGGCAAGGTGAGGTCTGGAGAGAATTCCCAGCCATGAAATGAAATCAGTGATGCAGCACTATTAAAAGTGTTGTCCTGATGTTGTTGGTTTGCCCTTCCATATTACGATAGAGCAAAGTGGCGTTAATATTCTTTTACAACAGCACTGACTACTTCTCATTAACTTGTCCTACAGAGTAAAGTGACGGTCTCAAAGATATATTATGAACAAGCAGTTCTGGACCTGAGTATTTGAGTTTAATGTAAGCGCTGTTTGACTTTGAAGGAAATATGATAAATGGGAAGTGCTCATATGCAAGAAACTTTACTACAGCTCCAAATTGCTCAGTGGAGAGAGTCATGAGGACGTAGCCCTACTGCTGCTGATGAGCTAGGAACTGCCAATTTCTCTGTCCGTGCCTGCCAGTATGAAAGATTTAATTTGCAGTCCAAACATGTCACATCACATATGAGAGCTCCGTGAACACTGCGGGCACACTAGACTGATGACAACTAGCAAACAAGTAAGGTAGAGGTGGTAGGAAGAGGTGAGAAGCGAACGGCAAAGGTATTCTGCCTCGTACACTGGAAATGCTTTCAAATGAATATAATGATAGCACTATGACGAGTACAGCGTGATATTGCTTCCTGTCAGGGGGAGCTGCAGCATGCCTGATTGACAAATTCTGCTCATTACCCAGCGTGCACCTAGCTCAGTGTGCGACGGACTGGCGTTGGTGGTAAGGAAAGTGTCAGGCTGACTTAAGCATCAGGGAGAGGTAGTGGTGCAGCTTCTGCAAACTCCCAGCCATGATGGTAAAGCGCAACGGGAGCAGCCGGTGAACGTGACGATGACAAAGCGCCATCAGCTCTGCCACAGCGCCTGTTTGGCGCAGAGACGCATGGCCATCTGCCGGGCACGGAGGGGGTCTTCCCTGGCTTGGAATGACTGGTGCAAGGGAATGGGGCCAGGCTGGTGGCCTGCAGTCAGACAAGCCACTTCTCTGGCTCGATCCGTTTACACTAACTCAACAGGCCGCGAGGGCAAAGTGCTGGAGAGGCACTGAGCGACACAACCCAGGTCTGATTTTCTCCCCAGTCAGCAGTTAATTTCACAGCTAACCACATCAAAAATCTATTACAGTTATATACAGTTAAATCAATCCAGAGCAAGTGCTCTTTAATTTAAAATGGCTTCTTTCAGATTTGAATTTCAAAGTATGATTCTATCATCATTGATATTACCTGGGTGGAATAAAATGCTCTTGTCAGTACAACACAATAGTTAGACAGCACAACAAACCACGTCCTCCATAATGAGCGTGAAGTTGAATAAAGATCCCTCGAACCATTTTAACAACCGTTGTGAGGGCTGGATTTATGCTTGGTGTTAGATGAGAACTGCGAATGTAATCACATCTGAAATCTGAATGAAGGTCTAAATCATGTATGAGAGGAAAGCACAAACATGAATTACTAACAAAATAAAGTACCACTTACAGCTGTAAATGTTTTTTCAAGTGTGTAACGCCGGTTAAATGATAGAACAGTTATATAAGGCTTTCAGATAGATGTTGTGTTCACTGGACAGAGCAGATAAAACAACAGTTATGAAATGTTGGCTAAAGTTTGGGCCTGTAGTGATGCTTGGGGAAAGGTCACAAGGCCACTAAAATACATTTTCTGTTTCTCTCTGGAGTGTGAAATTGCACTAACACATGCTGAGCTCAGACAGAGGCTATCGTGTAACCTTTTAGATTACGGTGAATGTAAAAAAGATCTACAGCCACTCCCGCTGACGTGTTGGATCCATCAATCTGAAGCTTGGACTAGATCAGACAAAACAGATCCAACAATCAGAGCAAATAAATAGAAGAGAGGTCTTGTTTTTCTGTATTCATGGATGCCTCCTCTCTTGATCTGGCCTTGCTTAGTCCCCACACCAACCATGTGCCACTTTAAATGCAAATTTGCTTTTTGGAGGAAGAACACTGACAAGAGATAATCCCTCACAGAGCTGCATCGCAGAGACCGACTGCAAAATAACATTCTTCGGGGAAACATCAGAACGCACACAGATTGCTTAAGCAACTCACCACCTGCTAGCTTGGTGAAAAAGCATCTTGCAGCATTTAATGTAAGTGTTGGTTTCCTGGTGGGATTGGTAATAGAGCTGTAAAAATGACTGAGGAATGTCTGTGTAAGAAGTCTTCTATAATCCATTTGAATACATGCATACGGGATCAAAGAGACATAAACACAAAATGTCCTCCCAGACACGATAACAAAGAAACACATTTATATGCTTGAAAGACACTGATACGCTATTAGCACAATAGCTCAAGGCTCTTACCTCATACTCCTGGGAAAAACGGAGGCCGTCGTTCGCCTTGAGTCGCTCTATGTGGTCAGAAAGGTCAACGACAGGAATGGGCGGGTGCTCCCTCATTCCTGGGAGAGGAACAGGAGGAGGAGGAGGAGGAGGAGGAGGCGGAGGAGGGAAAAGGACAAAAAGGAGAGTGAGACCACAGTGTTCCTACATTAGACATTCACACTGACATACACAAACACTGGTTGGACCACAGGGTGAGTAAGGCTGCCAGTGGGACCATGAGGTGGCTGTGTAACAGTGAGGAGAGTGCACTTTGTTCAACAATGCATGGAGAGAGAGAGAGAGAGAGAGAGAGAGAGGACACTGGTTGAAACAGGCTGGTGACATCTGGTGATATCGTCATGCTAAGTGAGGAGGACAGAGGTGGGGCTGGCTCTGCGATGCACATGAGTGACTGGGTGAGCATGCTCCTGGAAGGAAGCAGGAGGCAGACATCTCTGACTCCACAACGCTCAATCGGTGGCAGAGGTGAAATCAGAGCAAGAACCCACAAGTCTCAACAAATCAGTCACACTGTCGCTTCCCAGGGAGGAAAAAAAAACTCACTGGTCACCAGCCAAAACTAATTTCTTTGAAAATCTCTTTCCCTACAATAGACTATCTTTCGGCCCAGCCTGGAGCGCTTGGGCTGGATTAATTTCAAACAACCCCCCTGCTGCTCTCGAGATTTCTCATCGCTGGGTTATTGGATGATTTATTGCTAATCTACCGACACAAATTCCCCCTGTGCCTCTGAACTTGGCAAGGCTCTGTGCTTAAACGGATTGCTGGGAACTTGCCTTATGTGTAAAAAGTTAACTGTATGACACGCATGGAGACGCCCCTAAGTTATACACGGAGCATCATTAACCTAACATAAAGCCTTGAAGTCGCACAGAGATCAGGATAACACTTTAAAATGGCGGAAATATTAACATTCGTGCTTTAGGCTGAGTGCATCTGTGGGGTCGCTCGTCATGCTTTCAGACTGTGACTGCTGAAAGCTCATTATTGCTGCAATGCTAATGGCTAATGCTCGGCAACCGCAGCCACTGCACAAAATGAGACCTGACCAATTAGACTAATTTAATAGTATTGCATGGAGTACCCAGGAGCACATTAACATTAGTGTGTGCGTGTTGGTCTGGCCAGGTCTTTTATCGCCACGCTGTATGCTAAATGGGGAGTGAACCCATGGATAACACGGCTAACGTACAGCAAAGTATAACTGTCCGCGTTGCTCAACCACCCGTGAAACCATCTAGTCTTGTGCATTCGCACCAAAAAGGTGTTGTGGGAAGTTCACAGCAGAGAGTGGACACCGCTGCGTCCTTGAAGTGCCAGAGGCATCAAGCATGTGGGCTTGTGATGTCTGTCAGGATCGCAAGATGGGAATGGGATCGGGCGTGAGTGAGAGGAGAGACTGCATGTGCGGGAAATACACAGTAGGTGAGAGAGCAGACTAACTTGGAGTGTTGGGGCAACGATGAGAGCTGGGACCTGTGGAGAGAGGAGATTGAAGGAAGGAGGAAGAAGAACACTCAATCAATGGAGACGGCTGAGGATCAGACCAGGGCCTTACAACATCTGCAAATAACCTTTAAAGCTGGTTTGCAGCTATTAGTGTTGCTCTCTTAGGACCATTCAAGTAGTTTACGTAAGGCTGTTAAACACACCAGCACACACAGCTTGACTTTAAAAGACAGCTCAGTACATTACTGAACGTTTTATCTGAAGTGTTTAAGGACATTTTCATTTCCTTACCACCTGGGTTTGATTCAACAGATTTGGCTTGTGCAAATTATAGGTAATGACAACGCTATAAAACCCACACTATCTGTAGTGGTAAGGTAGTGAATGAGGAAAAACTTTAGCAACTACAACTAAAATGTTGCAAACTGTCAACACAAACAACTTTCACCTTGAC
Organism: Pseudorhombus dupliciocellatus; assembly: GCA_016785235.1. Lineage (NCBI taxonomy): Eukaryota > Metazoa > Chordata > Actinopteri > Pleuronectiformes > Paralichthyidae > Pseudorhombus > Pseudorhombus dupliciocellatus. Next base: position 1,810,249 of record JAFBJW010000050.1, read on the forward strand.
CCGTGACTGCTAAGCACAATGGAGTAAAGATTACCGAGCACACTTGGGTCAGAACATCGCCAACCAGCACACGCTGTCCTGCATGTGTGACCCTGGCTCATCTTTATTGATGATCCTTTGTTGAACTTGGTTTTTGATTCCTATCATCTGTCAGGTGTATTTTTGTGTATTTTTTGACGCTTGGCTGCAGCTCAGTGTCCTTTAGATGGGATAATAAATTCCATGCAAGATGGTCTCTCATCACAGATGGCAGTTTTGGGTGATCATTCTACCTTTTGACTCTGTGTCCAAATTTGACTAAGCTGGTTGTTTGTTTCAGGCCTGTATTACCGCCTGATTGCCTGTATTATTTGCTCCATTGGACTCGGCGAGTGCAACCTTATTTTCACTGAAAGAAATGGTGCCCAACGCTACGACCCAGGTTATGAGACCAGAAATTCCTTTTGAAATGCTCCCCTGTCAATACTTACTGCAAATTGCCCTATGCTGTAAATGAGTCGGCAGGCTTTATCTGAAGCGTTCAAATACAAGTGATCATAGTTAGGAATTTGCAAATAGAATGTGATCCAGGTCTGGGGTGGATAATATCAGGTCATTTATTCAGGAAACCACATAACTGCTGCTGGAGAGCGGGCGGGTGCAGCCCAGGTCTGATTAAAGGATCATTTACTATTTTTAAACAAGGGTCAAATGGTCAATCTGTCTGAGTCTATATAGTCTGAACAATGAGGAAAATGAAAGTTCTTTTAATTTTGTTATAACTGCAGAAGGGCTGCATTGTAGAGGTGCGACAGAGAGTTACATGGAGCCGGCTGCACAGAGTGGAGTTAGACTACTAAGCTTGAGGTCTGCTTCTTTTAGTGGACATGTTGAGTCCCAACCTTTGTTAACATCGTGTTACCATCAGTGTTTCAACTACTGCCAGTCACAATACAATACAAAAGCACTTAGTCCTGGAAGAAAAGTGCGGTTTCAAGAGTAGAGAGAGATGTGCAGCAAACCCAGCGGAGGTAATGTTATTAGCCTAAGATATTCTGTTGACATGGCATCAGTACTTGGACATGGACAATGGTCCCGTGGGATTACATTGCAGCCATTTTGCGGTTGCCATTTATAGTGCTCTCGCTCAATAAAACATTTTTGTCCCTTATTAATCATTTACATCCAGGAATGGGAAAATAGGGCTCGCAATTTTAATGTAGAAGAATTATCTGTTTACAAAAACCCACATTCTGGGGACGTGAGCTATACTCGCTGCTGGACAACTTAACCACAATCAGAATTGGAACAGAAATGTTCATCGGCTGGGGGGCGAATCAAAGATAGAAGAAAAGGCAGCAAACGGCATGTTTAATATTCACTCTGCTCAGCCTTGGAGTCTCACACATGAGATTTTTGATAATCACCACTCTTGAAGCAAAACAGGAAGGTGGACAAGGTGAGAGAGAAAGAGACAAATGTTGACGTGTGAAGACAGAGCAGAACAGAGAGAGGGATCAAGAAAGAGACGGAGGGAGGGAGGGAGGGAGAGAGAGAGAGAGAGAGAGAGATTATCCTACAGGGAGAAATGGAAGACAAAAGAGGAAAGAGGTGGAGTGGGAGGATGGTAGAATAAGAATCCTTTAGAGCAGCAGCATTGCTTAATTCCTCTGCAGGGGTTCAGAGGGGCTGTGTGTGTGTGTGTGTGTGTGTGTGCGAGGGAGAATGGGATCTTTAAACACACAGACATGCACAGAAGCCTGTGTGCCTGGGTTGACATTTTCTCTCAGCTCCATTGTTCCCTCCGCCTGGCTCACCTTGACATCGGAGGCAGCAGGACTCATTACCAGCTGGGCGGAATGAAAGGAGCTCACGGAGGAGGGAGGAGTGAGGACCGGGGGGGTGGGGTGGGGGGATCAGGAGGAAAAATGAAGAAGCCTGATGCTGAGGCGGGAACCCTGACACAGCCCCCCTCCATCACCACCACCAAAACCCACTTCACTGACGCACGTGGTTGGAATGTGAATCACTCGGCCGGACTCCACCGATTGAATGAGGGTAAACATGATTTGTGAATTTTCTCTTATCAACCCATTTTTCTATTTCTTGAGAACTGGTTGGAATTTTTTTTTTTTTTAGGAACCCAAAGGATAAATAAGGAAATAAGCAGGACATTTCCTCCAGCAACATCTGTTACAAGGCACTAATAAACAGCAGAGACGTCAAAGAGAAACTGAAGGCAGGTGTTCATTGCACAAGTAGATTGCTTCTGGAGAGGCTGTTTAGAGTTTAGATGAAAAAGAAGGAAAAAAGAAAATGAAATATCCACGCTTAAAAAAAAAAAGCACGCAAATAAAATGTATTAAGGAACACTATTAAAGTTACGAGTCACCGTTAGAAATCATCTGTTTTTAAATCACTGCCTGATGAATTTCACACAGTGATTGTATTTCCAAAACCCTCGTCGCAAACACAGTGTACTTTTTATTCATCTTTATGAAAGAAACGCGGACTGAACCTGTGCTCCTCTCCGCCGATGCTGTGATTAAAATTCACAAACCGGGTGTAGGAAGTCACACATTTCTACAAACTTTTCTCACTCACTCCCATGAACAACTCTCCAGGTTCATGGGAGGTTAATTCTGCATTCTGAGTTACTCTTACTTTGAGTTTCCAAGTTGCAATCATAATAACCGGTCAAGGCAGATGGCCGCCCACGCTGAGTCCAGTTCAGTTTGAGGTTTCTTCCTGTTTAAAGGGAGTTATTTTTTTTCCTCCACTGTTGCCAAACGTTTGCAGAACAGTTGGGTTTGTCTATAAAACTGAGCGCTTTCAGCATTACTGTGTAAAGTGCCTCGACTAGTGACGCGTTAACACCAACTTCCAAGTCATAATTAGAGCTGGAATACAAAATATATCCGCCTCGGCACTTGCTTCAAGTAAGTGTATGCGCTCACTGTCGTTCAGTCAGCCCCACAGTCGGGTCTTTAATCATACTGCTGTCGTGATGATGTTCTGGCCTCTAGCATTAATACCATATAACATAAATGCAGCATAAGTTCATTTTGCAGGAGCTGTCGAGGGAAAGCGTAGCTGAGTTTAGCAACTGTAGATAAAGCTATGATTGTGAGACCATTGATTGTTACCTGGGGTTTGGTAGTTGAGTCTTCTCATCTCCACAGGGTCGGAGGAATTAGCCAGCAGGGAGTCTTTCACCCCACCTGAGTGGTCGTCTTTGGGGAGAGGTGATGCCCGTTTCCTGTCATAGCAGAAACAGGGAGCACAGCGTTGAGGACACCCAGACAAGACAAGCTGACTGATCAATACTCAAATTAGCCGTCAACTTCAAAAGTTACACACAGACTGTGAATGATACAGAATAATTCACGTTTCCTCTAAATGGTTAGAACATAAGACGAACGTCTCTGTGTGTTGCACACTCGATGAGGTTAATTACATAGTTAATGGTTCTCAAAAAGTATTTTCTGAAGACCCGCAATTCAAGAGACAGTAGGTACCAGGGCTTTGCCCCCATTAGTTTGCCAACTGGAGTTTAATGTGTTTGAAGAAATGCCATCATTTTCCTGGAGTGGGCTAAGTTGGGTTTGTTTGCTGCTGGATAGGTGACAGCTGCTGTGTGGGTATGTGTACACGAGTGTGTGTAGCAAAGATCTAAATGTGCGATTTCAGTTGCTGTGTGTGTGTGTGTGTGTGTGTGTGTGTGTGTGTTAACAACACATTGTGTTTACTGGCTTTCCAGATTGAGAGGAAAGATGCTGTAATTAGCTCATCAGCTGGGTGGCACAACACTGGGTAATTAGACCAGTTCTGCAGCACCTGCACAGCCAGGCCTGGCCCAGCTCAGTCTAACACATCACAGACACGATAGTACAGCTCGGTCTGGCTCGGCTCATCCAGCCGTGAGTTTGTCCATCGGGTGGAGAGAGGAATAAAAAAAAAAAAAAAAAAAACCCGTCCTGCCTATAGACTGATGTTCAGATCGGCGGCATCTGCTGACACACAGATGAACGCTTTACCACCTCTCTCACTTACAACTGCACATTCTCACAGATACAGCTGCAGAATCACATGCCTCCTGACTGCAAATGGAAATGGGAGGAAGAAAGCATCAGGGTGCCCTGTGGAAATTTCACATCTCATTGCACTCCATTTGCAAGTGGCGAGCGTGGGTTTTAGGTGGGAGCGGAGCCTTCTGTTAAAAACCAGCATTTTGAGAGAATGCATGAAGCTGGTGGTGCACAGGCAGCCTTAACCCGGTCCACCTCAGCCGCAGGGGCCTGGGCCCCACTGCCACCTGTTAACTTATGTAGCACAGGCTTAAGCTAATGCTAGCAGCGTGACGGCTAATCTATGACAAGCATCTCTTCCTCTCCGGCCAAAAGCTGAGCCAGAGCGTATCCGGTTCTCCCACTGCTGGTGCTGGGGGTGGTGCTGTGTGTGTGTGTGTGTGTGTGTGTGTGAAACATGTGGGCATCTGTGATCTGTTCTCCACAACCCTCATCTCTAAATCTCACCCAATCAGATGCCAATCTACGTGACACTTCAGAGCTGGATTTAAGTAAACACAGCAGCCATCTCAAAGGGATTATTCATCTCAGGCTCCAAGTGAGGGCTAAGACGTGTAAGAATGTAAGTACACACAGACTTATACACACAGTGTGGGTGCCGTACAGGGAGCACTTAATGAGGGTAGGACAGGGCCTTTTGTTAAGACTCCTGCTATGAGGAAGCCGGGGGAGTTGGGGGGTAAAGGCTAAAAGTGGAAGAATAGGTCTCGGCGGAAAATGTCAGCTTAAAAGATGGGAACATTTCTTTTTCAGCAGTTTCCTCGTCTGGCATTTACTCCACAATGACCCATTCAGCAGCAGGTGATGCCTTGGCATATTCAGATGGGGCCAATCTTGAAGGGGTGCGCTGACACTGGCTGGATAATGAAACACAGCACGGAGACAAACCATGGCAGACAGGAGGATCTGAGGGGGAACACTGGCACTAGATGTGGAGCATGCACTGCACGCACAGATGTGACCTGGGGTCCCTGTAACCACGGTTATCAAAGGGTGCAGAGTCCGCTGCTGCTCGTGTCTTGTAATTCTCGTAAAACGGAGCAAATCAGATTTGTCAGAACAGTTTGGAGACGAGCGCTTGTTTTTTTTTTTTTTTTTTTTTGACTGAGAGGAAACAGACTCTGCAACCAGTAACAGCTGGGGAACACCAACATTTCGACAACACAAATGAGGGGGACTTGGGTGACATAATAGTGACTGTACCCACCTTTCCTGTTTGCTGCATTCACAGAGGGCAAAAAGAAGGGGGCAGGGGATTAATAGGTAATTGTTTAACTTGTCACTCAATGCTCTTCTGAATCTGCCACTTTTGGAAAGTTTAATTTAAAGCACAGTGTGAGAAGTCATCCTGAAAACAACCTCCTGATGACGGCACTGCACTGGCGAATATGCAGGTAGCAATAACAATCCAAGCAGTGTGATTATTCCTTTGCGCATTTACTGCCAGTCTACCGTGACAAGGGCACACAGCCACCTCCCACAGTTCCCTCTGTCAATCTGTGTCTGTGTGGAGAAGAGGCTTCCAAACAGAGGACGTGCTATTCAGCAGTGAGCTGTCTCCAGACCTATTATTAACAAGTCCGTTTCTCCGTCTGCTGGAGACGGCAGCCGCACGGCTGTCTGCAAGGCTGGGGATGGCAGGTTGGAGAACTGTGCGATGGGAAATGGGAAATTTTGTAACGGATCCATTGGGAGAAGATATGCAGGTGGGACTTAATCAGGAGGAAGTCAACTGAGGTAAAAAAAAAAGGCTTGCATGTAGATAAATGGGATTTTTAAAGTGTCTAAAGACATTATTGTTATCATTAATGAGATGTGAGATACCAACATCTAACTTTAATACTAACAAGCCTACAGAATGGATGTTTGTATTTAGGTCTCCAACTAATGATTATTTTCACTTTTTTCATATTTTATATATCAATTATTTATTCAGCCTATTTAAGTTTATTTTGGGGGAAGAAAAGTTTCCGGCACATTTTTTTAAGCATCAGCGTTAATACATGACTGAAATTATTGTTCAGTTATCAAAATAACAAAACAATATTTTAACAAACTGATAAGTAAAATATTTGCTGTATGTATATCAGTAAAGTGTGTGATTGCCCAGCAGTGTGTCGAATGCAGAGGGGCACCTGAGGAGCTTTTCAGAGATGCAGCTAGAGCTCTGAGCGAATCGCTCTGTAGCAGCCTTCTGTTTTTTACTTGAAGTAACCAAAGGCGTTGGCCAAAATGCATTTCTCACTCCCACCTAAAAGTTTCTGACAGCCAAGCTATAAGCTATAAGCTACTTTTCATAAAGAGGTCAACGTCAGCTGCCGTCCAACTGACACCTCATATAGTTCTGTTTAAAAACAACTGGGCCAAAATCTTTCAGGGATAACTGGGAGTTTTCTGAATGACAAATCAATCTGCCTTTGGTCCTTTGCAATTACGCCATATATTATTGTAAGGAAATTGGATGTTACAGTTCAGCGTGTGAGCAGCCTGGTGCCAGTGTCAGAGGGAAGCATGTCTCATTATCCTTCCTGATGCAACTAAGAGAAATTTACAATCACATCAAGTGTCACTGCGGTTCAACCTCAAACAAACACAGAGAAGAATAAGTGGAGAATGACACATGGGCACAGCCTCTTACTTCTTAAAGAGCAGGATGGCGATGACGATGATAACGATGAGGACCACGGCCAATACTGGGCCCATGACCCACAGCATTTCAGGCTGCTCGCTCAGGCTTGCGGCTGCGACTTGGATCGGATCAGAGTAGGGACTGGCGGAAAATGTCATCTGAGGGGACAGAAAACAGAAGGACGCACATGAGACACTTCAGACGACGCAAAGATTTCCTTTAAGACAAGTTAAATAGAGCACATTCTTATGGTAAGTATACCATAACAAGTATTTAATGTAAAATAACACAGTCTTTAACAATATAAATTTGTTTATACATTTCAATATTTTAATTTAAGGGTTGATCTGACTAGGGGAAAAACTGCTGGTTCTTATTACAACAACAAAGCCTCCAACTCACTCAGGTAAACAACTGCTTTTTACAGACTATGCTAAATTCCCAAAGACGCATGGGTCATAAATTTGCTAGCAGCCTTTTATTTTCTCAAAACGAGAGAAAAACACAACGATTAATCAAAGAAATAAATAAAAGACATTTATTATACAGGATTTTCTGTACCAATGTTGGAAGAAATTAAATTTCCTGCACCCAGAGAAACAAGTTATTTCATGCTAATAATAGACTCGGGTTCACGGGTGCAGCAGAACAAGGCATAAAACTATCGACAAAACTCAAAGGACTCTTTCAAAAAAACAATAAGCATCTCGGCTAATGACGTTATTATTATGTTTCTATTAAAGCTCTGCATCACATTAGAGGAATCTGAGACTGCTGCTGACAGAGCAGGAGAAGAGAGACAGCAGAACGAGAGAGGTAGAGACGGAGAGGATTAGTGTGCATGTCCCTTGGCCGCTGAGATAAATGGGGGCACAGGAGAGGACTCATCTCTTCTTCATTAGTGTTCACACCGTGACGGAAGAGAAGGAGGGGAAGGAGGAGGTGACTGTGAGGGTGCGTTTCCACCTTGGCTGTAAATGAGACATCTCCCCCGCTCCTTCATCTACAAATGACGGAGTGGAGGCAGGGCTGTGCAGGCGTGCACCTGGAGAGTGGATGCACGAGGCGACGCAGTCAGTTTGGCATCATGTAAAAAAAGTGCTCTGAAAGAAGAGGGAGTCCAACGGCGGGAGAGCAAGGTGACAGATAAAAAAGGAAGAGGGAGGTGCGAGGCATCTGTCGTTAAGAGCTCAGCGTGCCTTCTATTGAATGACGATGGGAGATGCAGATCTGGGGGAGGGCTGGTGCGGAGGGGCATGGGTGACAGATCGCAGCCCTCGAAGGGAATTGGGCTCACAGCATGCAGCGGGAGTGGCGGGGCGGCAGGCAGCAGTAATCCGGATCATTAGCCGCACAGCAGCCCGCTCTTCGGCACACAGGCAGATATTAATTAGAAAGATAAGCTGTGATGAGCTCAAACACTCCTGCACTCTGTCATATAGTGCTGCTATCGCTCCCACTCTTGGGCAAGTGCCAGAGAAAAAAATGCAAACGTAATGGCATGTCTCAATCAGTTTCACATCTGTGTGATGGAGCAGTGGTTTACAGCTGCAGTATTTCTCCTGTTGTCTTTTGCACACACACAGATCCACGCACCCGGCACATTAGGCCAGTTCTATCCAGATCTTCGTGCCTTCGGGAGGAACTTATTATCTAAGAACAAAGAGAGAGGACACAGCGGTGGGACGCCGCTGATGATACGACACCACAAGGCTTCCCGCTCCTCCGAGAGGGCCCAAAAAAGGCTGTAGGATGTGGCCCTGCTGGGAATCCTGGGGGAAAAAAAAGATAGTATTTTTCTCCCCGCGTTGTAACAAATGACTGCAGCTGTGCTTTCAGGGAGGAAGAAGGAAGGATGAGCGAGAGGAGAGGCCCGACAAAAAGAGAGGGCTTTTTGTCTGTTGGTCACAGCGAAGCACTGGGATCATCCATTTGAACGGCTCTAATATCTGATAAAAGCTCAGTCACGCAGCTCCAGACGCTTCTGCCCTCGCAGAGCGGGATCACAATGGAGAGATGGTGCAGTGATGGAATGTGTGAAGTTGGGAGGGAGTGAGAGAAAGTGAGAGACATTAGAGTAGCGGTTATGTGCATGTGTTGTGAATGTGTGTGTTTGTGCATAGTAGGCATGTGGGTAGGCTGTGTTTATGAGAAGGGAGAATCTCTTTTTTTGTTTTAGTTTTTTGTTATTTATCATTATATTATGACATTTTTTAAGCATCTGAATCTAGAAAGATACTTGAAAGAGATTTGTTGTGACCTATAAAACCACCTCCTCCTTCCGAGAATTATAGTGTGTGTGTGTGTGTGTGTGTGAGTGTGAGTGTGAGCGAGAGGATGCACGAAACATTAGTTTTTGTGAGCCTGTTCTCAAGCTGCTCTGAAACTCCAGAGTCTTTGTCGAGGTCGCAGCGGCTCAGAGTGTGAGCGTACGGGTGGGCTGTAAGTGTTCGTCTGAGGCATAGTAAGAGAACACGAGAGGGAGAGTGAAACAAAGAGAGGGAAAGTGAGAGAGTGTGTGTGTGGGTGATGAGAGATGGCAAAGAGTGACGAGACAGAGAGGCAGAGGTGTTATGGTAGCAGCAGTATATCAAGTCTGCTATCTGGCCCGTGGGCTACACAACTTCCACAGTCATCCACTGCGCTGCCGTCCCCTGAGCATAGAATCCGCTATGTGCAGAGCAGGCACATTATTTCCAACATGCCTCTGACCCCCAGCGCACGTCTCTCCAAAAAAAAGGGCTTGAATTAGCCGCAGGCGTGTGTGCCAGACAAACAAAAAAAACATGCAAAGATTCCATTATGTATCTGTTGCTGCCTCAGCCTCCACAGGGAGGCTGAGGAGCTAACGTCCTCATCGTGAATGGGAAAGATGTGTGTGTGTGAGGAGTAATGTAGCTGCAGGGTCTAGCCTATACTGAAGGATGACCATTCTCCCTCACTACGCACTTCTCCCTTGCTCCTTTTTAGCGGAACATGTATGCCCTCTTTCCCAGATACTGCACTCGTCCCTCCTTGGCTGTCTGAATGCAAAGCATGCAGATGTCTGGAGGCATAACTGGAGGGAGCAGCCTGTAGGAGGAGGTGACATTGCAGGTAGAACAGAGGATCCTGACAATGTTGCCCATTGGTGAACGGCTGGGCTTCAGGATGCTCTTCTGATAGTGTTTGTCAGAGCCTTTTACATTTTGAATGAAGCCACTAAAGGGTGCTCCGAGCCCAGGGCACCAACAGAAATTAGTGCCACAAAGCCAAATCTGAGTGAATGAATGGGTTGAATATAAATTCCTGGACAACAATACACACAGAGGAGCCATTGGTCGACACATCTAAACACTGTTTTTTCTTCGTCTCTTCGCCACACTCTCACCTTTCCCTTATCAATAGAAAAACACACATTAGCACAAATCTACCCTTCTTCCACAAGTTCACTTTGTCTCATCCCGGCTTCACATGCTGGACGGGACACAAGACAAAACATTTTTTGCTTGACTCTTTTCCTCTCTCCAACACCACCCTCCCCTTCGTCTCACATCACACAATATTTCATGCTACCTCCCTCCCTCTCTCTCTTCTTGCATTAAACGATACTGTTTATACACACCCAGCATCTATCATCCCATTTCACACTTCCCCCGGCTTGTTTATCTGCCTTGGGTGCTGGGGAGACATGAAGGCACTCTCACTGTTTCTTTCTCTCTCTCATCCCCCTTTGCCTTCCTTCCTTCTCTTCTTCCCTCCAACCACTGCTGGCTGCTTGTGGCCATTGATATACGAGGGCTTATTAAACCCTGGCGGTCTTTTTGATCTACGCTGGGGGAGTTTGGATGGTGGCAAAGAAGTGCAGTAAAGACACAAGTCATTTACTCCAGTACTTCTTGTCTTATTCTCCCGGGTCTGGTGAAGATCCTGCTCGAGGCGGCTTCTGGCGACTGCTCGATCTCCCTGCTCGCTTTACCTTCTGCACTCGTTTGTGTTTGGTAATAAATGTTTGCAAGTGCTGTGTTGGGGGTGACAAAAACAAACGCTGCTGTGGTATCCGAGAGTCCCAAAGAGTGCGGTTAGGGGATTTGCGCAGCAATCAATGAAAACCTTTCTGAAGTTGCCACTTCAAGAGCTGAGTACATTTCGATGCAGCGCAAAAAGAGGAATCATCGGGAGGAATGAGAGAATTAAGCTCTTTATCGGCACTTTAATAATTCTGTTACAGTAAACTCTGAGGTTATTATACTGTATGCGGGAGGACATTTATTGGAAAACGTATACAGTTTTGTGAAGCCAGTTTTAATTTGTTGTATTTGGACAGATGGTTCAAATCTGTCGCTTTTTGTTTGTAAGAGCATGCATCTGATTTTTCATATTCTCCAGGTTTTTCTATTGGGTTCATCATGTAGTTTTATATTCATTCATCCACAAACGTTTCTCTGCTTTTCTCTCACTTGCTCTATTTCAGTGCTGGTTTCTGCTACTGGGGTCCTTTATACTTTCTTTAATGCAGCTTACGTCCTAATTTAAAGCAGCATTTAGAAAGTATACAGGTGCTATTAGAGATCATAAATGCACTCTTATCGCCAGCTGCCTTGTTTACATAAACTGGATTAAATTGGGTCACTGCATAGCACTCAGCACTGCCAATAACCAGGTTACTGAAGTGAAGGTAAACACACGCACTGACTCACTGAGTGAAGCCTGATTAATCCAAGTGATTAGGTTTAGAGGTGGGAGGTGCTGCACACTTTAAGGAGGGGGAGAACACAGAAAGAGACAAATCTTGAGCGCCGCTGATCCAACATGGTGCGTCTGGCAGGTGCAGTAAGAGTGTTGTGCTGCAATGGGGTTTAAGCCTCTCCTTTGAAGTCGAGTGTATCATGGCTGCCCACTGTAGCCTCCTTCGCACCTCCCTTCCCCACTCAGAGTGAAGGAGTGGGGGATTACGGAGAGAGGGTGGGGGGGTGGCTTTAGAGACATTTAAAGCAGCATTTCAAGGGAATCAGGCCTGCTTTACAGACTCCCTAGGCCCTGTAACCAGGCCCTCGTCCTCCTCTTAACTCCAGCCGCACTAATCAATCTCCTCTGCTCTCTTCACGGTACAGGAAGATGGAGAGGGGGAGAGAGGCACACAGATAAGCGCAGAGCCAGCCAGAGAAAAAGAGAGAGAGAGAGAAGTGGAAAGAAATAGGTGAAATGTCTGGGATTTGGTTTCGGACATGGAGCACTCGCTCTCTCCCCCTCTGTAGTTGCCCAAGGCCCAGCTGCTGAATATGCATGTCTGGGGTGGCTGAGGAGCCCAGAGCAATCGCAGAGTCTCATTCTTCCCGCAGTGAAGTTTACCCCTGCCCTTCCAAAGGAGAGCCGGGCCTGCGTGTTTGATGAGTGTATAAGGCCTGCACTCAGAAAGCCAAGAGTCTCGTATAAGCAGTGTAAAGAGATGTGCACGGGACCCTGCTGGCTGCAGGGATGGCGGCGCGGGATCTCTGATTTAATTGTCCACTGATAAGGGAGTTATCAGGACAAGCTGCAATGACTTTTATAGGCAGCAGTATTAAAGGCTAAATGGTAGTTAAAAAAAGGGACAACAATTTGGCTGGCCAATGCCATTTTGGAAACGCTTGAGGGGCACTGCAGTTACAGCCTCCTGACGCTTGGTTAAACAGTTTTGATATAAGAAGAAAAGGGGACGTTTGAACAAGGAATGTATCAGATGAATTCAACAAAAAACCTCATCTCTAGCTATTCTATTAAAAGATTGGTGATTTGGATTTGTTTCTTACATAATTTGCAGCGCTGTCCGTCCCTTCTGACCGGAGCATGGCCAGGACGAAGCAGAGGTACTCCTGTGGACTGGCCAGAGGCTTGTTGTAGAAACCGTTGTACCTCTTCTCATCCCCCAGGGTGAAGCTGGCAGGCAGTGAAGCCAGTTTAGCAGCGATGTAAGGTTTGGAGGAATCCAGGTGACGGCGACGCCTCAGGACCGGGCCTTCGCTTGACTTCAGCAGCTGTGGAAAACATGGAGGCAAAGCTAGGGTCAAGTTCGGTGACAAAGGACCCTGACCTCTATTATTCAGCACAAATGAAAAATGTAGTCGTGAGGTGGAAAAATCCTCATTAATTCATGTACAAAAAGGGACTGGATCCTCAACCTCTCATACCTAACTATGTCCAGGTCTGGCTATTACCATGACTTCAAATCCGATATAATGCCTGCACAAGGCTAAAATCCCCTCTGCTCACTGGAAGAAGTTTGCAAACAACGCAGCCAAGCTACGGAGTGAACAATTAACACTTGCTCCAGCACACAATCTCAGCATGACTGCCAGCCTGGTTAATAAATGAGCAGGCGCACACAGCACTGCAGCATTGTGTTTTCTGTCAGTGATGTCTCACGTGCCGCTTCAGATGCAGCGTTATTAAATCATTATGTCGTGGAGGGGGGGAGACAATGGCCTGCTCGGTGTTTAATGACTCAGGGAATCCCATCTCTCTCCCTCTCCTGGTTTCTCCTGTTATGTCTACACAGAGCTGGAACAATAGCAATCCACGTCAGCGAGCCCGGGAGTTTACTTGAAAATCATGCTATTAATATTTAGGCATGTCATTAACTCAAATTCCCTCATGAACCAGGAAGATGTTTATTCAATAGAATAATAAAGCAGCAATAAATCTTTATCCTCATTTGAATACCTTCTGCTAAACTTTGTGTGGAGTCGGCAAACCGTGACTAATAAAAACATAAAATGCAGCAATTAGAAACTACAGTGCATAGAAAAGGTTTACGGTCTTCACATCTTAAGGTTCACCAGATTAGGATTATTCTTCTGACCAATGAAAGGGCTGCACCATGCCCAGGGCTGGCGTCTGCTCAGGACGCTTTCCATCCATCCCAATGAATGATGCTTTAAAACCTCTCTTCCCTGCCAAACACCTCTTTTGAGCCCAGGAGGGTGGAGCTAATTAGCTGCAACCCGTGACATCCCACCCAGTTGGAAAAGAGGGAGATGCTATTGGTAACCCCGACCTGGCACATTAGCCAATCAGCCCCCAGCTGGCACTCACCTCATCCAGGTCCATCTCGTCTGGGTTCTTCCACTGCCGCTGTGACTGGGACACTGGCACCACCACGATGTAGTACCACCTGCCAAGAATAATAAAGCGTGTGTTCAAGACAGACACTAAGATCACAGTCGGACAGGCACATTATGATCACAGTCAAATCCTTCTTTCACTTTGCAGCTTGCGGGGCAGATTTCAAAACTTAAGTGCTACACAAGTTGGTACAACCAAGGTCGAACACTGACAGACTGGCACTGCGTTCTCCAATTAATGCCTAATCACTGAGAACATCTGCCATGCAGACTGGAACAAACACTGTCCCAGTGAGCAGAGCCTTCAGTTAATAGAGATCCCAATAGGATTCCACAGGTTAATGGGAGCAGCTATGTGTGTACTCATGAGTGTCCTTTCACTGTCATCATTGTTAATACCCAACACAGAAGGAAAACAGAAACAGCAAGTGACTTTTCATAGTTTGTGTTCAAACCAAGAAGTTGAGCACACTTGTTTTGTGTGTTCACGATGTACAAACATTGGTGTCTGTGTATATTTATGTGCTGGCTCTCCCGGGCTGCTGTCTCGCTTGTGTTCTCCCCCAGTCTACCCTCTCTCCACTCTAAGTTTTTCCCCCACTGCTGCATTCAACCACTTGTAAAATCAGCTGCTGCTGACAGTGAAAGCAGCTGCTTCACTCCCTTCTCTCCAGGCTTCCTCTCTGACTCGACAGTCAGTCAAGTCCGGGAGTGGGAGAAGAAGTGTATAACAAGACTCCTCAGCCCACCACTCCCACCCGCACATGCACCACACACACACACACACACACACACACAAACACACGCACTCCTCTACATCCCCATCCTCAATCACTTGTGCTCTTTACCTGTCAATCTAAGACAGAACTTGGCCTAGCTCTGACAGCTCTGTAATCTTTTTACCAATCAACCTTGTGCACAACCCATTCCCACATTTATCTGTGCACGTGTGTGTGTGTGTGTGCGTGTGCCTATGTGAAGGAAAAGCTCTACTCACCAGGGTCAGCCACAATTTTGCTCTTTACAATCTGAGTCTTAAGATAACGCACCTAATGTTAAAGGTCTCAATTATCATCAGCTGCTGTGTGATAAAGTTGGCCGAGATTAAAAGTTGCAACTTAAAGTTTCAGAATAGGCTGGGGGCACTCATACTATGGTTGCAGTTAATAGGTTGTTCAAGGGGGGTCAGCTCCACGGGGATTATGCTCTTCACAACAAATATGTCAATGTTAATGACAAACGAGAAACAATTATTGTCTTTTTTGTGGTGATTATACATTTTTACTGTAAAAAGATTATGTGATTTATTCCTGATTCACATCTAATTGATTGTTGTTCTGCACAAATGAAGAATGTTTTCTAACTGACACCGTTAATGTTTGAGACACTCAGTGGTATGTGGTGACAATAACCACATGAATAAACCACAGCACGCTATTCTAATCGCTGGAGGAAATTCTTGGTCACTGCATCAGCCAAGAATCAAGCAGCTACGTCGTCCCTTATGCTAATTTAAGGTTGACTGGCTAACAAGAGTCATGATCTGTCGATGGATCTCTGCCCAGTGTCAGAGCTTCGAGACACTGACCTGACGCGTGTTGTGGTCTGGACTTTGGGCAGGTCGATGGTCATCTTGCCGCCCTCTGCCTGATGCGAGCTGGGCTTCGTCTGGATCAGGTCAGGAGCGGTGCGTATGGACACCTGCTGCTGCAGACCACCAGCAATGTTGCCCCTGCTCGTCAGCACAAAGGAGTAGTCTGTGTCTGGCTGCAGCTGCGCAATCAGCTTCCTCTTCAGGTTGCCCTGCACTTCCACGCTTTGCTGGTTATATAAGATCTGCAGGCATACGAGGGTAAACGTAAGAGTTAATGGTGTAGGGTACTGTGCATGTATACATCTCTTGCACAAACACAATCCTGTCATTCACACATACACACTGCTCATACGGCAGTATGGTCTTTAGGGACGTGTCCATCTAATCTGACACCTCATCTCGTCTGCTTCAGTGTCACACTTTTCCATTGGTGCATATCTAATATTTTCTTACACTTCAAATTGTCTTTGCTCCATTAACACAGAGGGGGGGATTGATATATCATTTTGACAGATTATAACACCTGAACATGAATCTGTATATTTTTATATTATATATTTTTTCAGAGCATATATGTAGAGTGACTGGATCACATGAGATGGTGAGTGTGTGTGTAACTGCCGTTCAGTGAGAGGAATTAGCCGACTATGATGTTTGATGCTCTGATGATAATTCTGTACATTTTCTTTAATAGATGTTTAAGTGCATTTCCACATGAGAGAGTAATTGAAAGAGACAGGATGCTCTGGATTGTGTCAGTGTTAAATTGGAAGTGCAGACTCAGCCTGACTGTGTTCTACATTAAACATCCACCCATTTAAGACAGGAACTCATAATGAATTTAAAAAAAAAAGTGTTTTGAATTTGTATTTTATTTCAGAATGTCTCACTGAGTTTATGTGGTCGTGAGTGTTTGAAAGGACACTGACCTTGAAAGGCACTTGGGTTTTGTAGTTGGGTGGCAGATCCCAGCTGAGGAGGACGGACGTCTTCATCACAGCTTTGACTCCAAAGTTCAGTGTTGGAAAATCTGGGGAGGGAAAATTTCTTGATTATTATCTTAAGGGAGAAATCTTGAAGACCACAATGTAATTTCTCTGTGTAATTTCACACCACTGTACAGCATGTAACCCTCTCAGTGAACAATGTGAAGAACAAACATGACAAGCCACTGGCAAACTGATCAAGGAAACAGCCTGAAAATAGCCTTTGTCTCTTTAAGCCTTCCACTTATTTCCCCACCCTCACAACAGGATATTTGCTACGGGTCGAACTCAACCACAGCATCACGGAGAAATGTGTACCGCAGTGGGAAGGGCCAACATGTGTCTTAAAATAGGCTTCATACACAACTGGCTCTAAATAAGAAAATCTTACATTTATAAGATTATAAAATGCATGCAGAGGTGCATGCTGGGTACGCATTAGATTTGTGTGAAGTGGGAGGGAGGAAGAGGAGGCATAGTAATGTGACTGCAGCGTGTAATGAGATTAGTACTCTATAAATCAATAAACAGTGCTGTACAGTACTGAGCGGTAGATGAGAAAGACATGCCACTGATAAAGACAGTCGCTTGTTGAGAGTTCAAAACATCAGCTGGCTACGCTTGAGTCCTCGCTCTCAAATGTTTCTGGGGTGGATTGTATAAACTGAAAGGTGTGCCGCTGACATTATGTTTTCACACCAAATATCTCAACTTTGTGTTTATACAGTAGTCCTACCGTTTGACATGGTCCTGCTCTGGATGCTCGGGCTGAGGGGTCCCCCGCCCTTGCTGGTAAAGGCCTGCACGCGGATGTCGTAGGTGGTGTCAGGATTTAGGCCCAGGATGGTCATGTGAGTGTCAGACGTGCGATTGGTGTAAGTGTTCTGCTGACTGTTGATGTCCCTGTACACCACTGAGTAGTACACGATTTTGCCGTTCCTCTCTGCCAGCAGCGGCGGCTCCCAAGTCAGCTCGGTGCTCGACTGAGTCAGTCCTGTGACTTGCAGGTTGAAGGGGAAGCCCGAGGGCACGTCTTCTGCGGTACCGATCTCCTTCTCGTAGGCCTCGCCGATGCCTGCGCGATTGCGAGCGCTGAGGCGGAAGATATAGGTTGCGCCTTTGTGCAGTCCGGTGACAGTGTAGTGGTCATCGACCTTCCTCAGTTCTCGTGAAGTGTAGGTTTCCTCATCTGTGCGCTTGTACTGCAGCTGGTAGCCCATCAGCTCACCCACCATCTCCTTAGGTGGCTGCCACTGGATCAGCGCCGTGTTTCCCATGGTGGTGCTGATCATCATCGTCGGCCTCCCTGGCACTGAAAAAGGAATTTAAAAAGAGCGAAAACAACAAATGGATGTTGTTTCAGACAAGGACAATAAAACTGCCTGATGCAACACCAGGAAGCTGAATCTAGGTGGATACCATTAAACAGCAGGTAATGACAACTGCTACAGGGAACATACATGTGGTAGACATTAACACTCTTGGATGAGCAAGGCAGAGGCTTCAAGTCTAGAGGATGGTACCACATAAATCCAATCTTTTCTCTTGATAACACTGATACAACTCTGACCTGCCCCTGTCGTGGTGATGACTTTAGCTTTGCTGCGGGCTCCATCTCCCTTGGTGGTGTACGCAGCTACAGTGACAGAGTACGTGGTCTCAGAATGCAGTCCACCAATGACGGCCTCCTGCAAAATGAAAAACAAAACCACCGGGTCAGAGGTTAAAAGGAATCAGTGAGCAGAATGGCACAGCCTCAGTGTCATTCCGCCACCCCCCAATAACACAAAGACAAACCCTGTTCACACAAGCGCCTAGCCCCTGAAAAATCACACAGCACCAGGAGAAACAATGGCAGGATTAAAACCCCCCATTCTCCATCCACTGGTAGCTTCTTGATCAATTGGCCTATCAGAAAAAAAATGAATTAGGCATTAAATTATTTTGACGGCACACACACAGGACCAGGACCTTTTCTATGTCAAGAAAAGGTCCTCGCCCCCAGTGGTTAGGCACACACATTACCCATTAACCAACAAACCAACCACATGAACCAGAACGCCACCGGTGTGTCAGTGTTCATGTCTGCTGCGTGGATAAGCATGAGATTATACCCGGAGGATTTTAGGATCATCGCTGCACTACCCACAAAACAGAACACGTCTGCCTGTGGGACATGTTTAAACTCTTCAAGATGAATCTACAAGATCATTAAACATCAGAAATTTTAAAGAAGTTTTTTAATCCTCAAGTTAGCCTTGAGTCCACTGGATTCTCATGTCACACAGCTTTAACACAAAAATAGACACACTGAGGTGATTGAACAAATCAGTAACTCAGCAGTGAGAAACAAACAGCTGAGGTAACACACTGTTATCGGTAACCTGCTGCAGTGCTGGCACTTACTTCACCAGGCTGCATCAGTCTGAATAAAACACACACCCACACACACGTTGGAATTAAACACCCTGAGCTTAAACAAAGAATGCATGTAAACAGACACGCACAAGCACATGTGAACGCACACACTTACCTCCGTACAGCGTACACATACCTTAATATACACGTATGTACACACACAATGACACACGCATACACTCGATACAGAGAACAAATTAATGCCTGCGGCTTGAGCACACATACTAGAGCTGCCTGAATCTCGCCGGGGCCACTGAGAGGACGAACGCACCGATGCCTTACGAGCCTTCCTGTTGGAACTTCCTGCTAACTTCCCAGCCCCTTGGAAAATGTTATATGGCTTTATCCTAATGCTGTTTCTCTAACTGATGAAGTTTTAATTTCCTGACCGGGGAAGAACATTCCACTGTCTATATAAGCCGGCTCTGTTTGACAATGCTTTTTTACTGCCCCTCTCTTTAAGGGACATTTGGTGCTCCCATACTAGCCTTTAAGAGAGACGGGGAGGAAAATGCTAAATTACTGAATCATAAAACCATTTTAACTTTATGGAGAAAGTCTCATTACTTTAATCATACAAAATGGCTTTCACAGTCTCGGCAGCGGCAGCCGCAGAGATCTTTTTTCCTCCCTATTCTGGCAGGAACGAATCTGGTCTAGCAACACTTTCGAAACTCAGCAGAAAATAAAAAAAGCAAGGCTTCAAAGTTTCCTTCAGAGCAAATGCTTAGAGCAGCACCAAAGGGCATTACAGAGATTATCAAGTCGACTAGTTATAGAAATGGATTCTTCTCTACGAGCCTCCCTACACCACTATCCTCACTGGGGTAGAAAACGCCAGGGGAAAAATGGGCAGCTTTGTTAAAACAAATACATTTGCTTCAGATAAGCTTGTGCTTAAGCCCAACATTTGATGTTCTCCATGCGTTGTTTGTATTAAACAACGCATGATAATTATGTGGAACATTAATATTGCCTCAGTTCAATCAATTCTACCCTCTGCGAAGAAGCCACGGGTCGACAAGACATGCTGTTGTTGATATTGGTCTGCAGCTAGTCACGCAACATCATTAAACTGCCTCACAGGCTGCTATTGCGTAAACATGGCTGTTGATAGCTGCAGACGTGTGAACAGATGTCTTCCTCAGACATCTCTGTCTGTCAGGTGTTAATCAACACATTAGGAGGAGAGGCGAGCCTGACTCATGCAATGTGGGTGTAGCCGGAGGAATCTGGCCATGTGTGCCGCGCATCCAGAATTCAGATAAACAAAGTGATCTGCACTCATCCCACAGGCTCATTTAGACATAAAGAGAAAATACTCTGCTGATATAAATAAAACAGACACAGCATCCATCAGTTTTTATGGGTGGTCACAAATGTGATTAATCCTTATTCTATATTTTGTTCCTTTAACAAACCACCTGCCCCTGTGCGAGTGCTGAACACACTCTTTGTTATTCTGGCAGGTTCTTATTGAATATCTGACTGGGAACAGTAAGTGACTGCATTTAGGCTAGTGCGATGTGACGTCTGGGAAGTAATAAGCCATAACAAAGGGCTATGTGACAGCCATGGAACAGTGAGCTGCCATCCAGGCAAATGAAAAGAACATGAAAGGCTGGTGGCAATCTTGGAGATGTGTGGAGCTGATAAAACACACAGCTCCTCCCCTCAAATAGACATGTCATCTGGAACAGTGGGGGAGACAGCAGGTTAGGTGAGCCTGATTAATGTCAGTGCCGCACTCGCATAGAGACACAGGCTTCGACTGCACCGTGCGCTCCGTGGGGTGGGGGGGGGCTCTGCATGCTCGCCGCAGTAAGTGCCTCCCATCCAAGTGAGTGCCCAGCTGCTACTTCGAGCTTGTCGCACAGTAAAATGTTTAAATATTAGACATGAATGCAATCAGCAGTGGGGGGGGGGCAAAATCCTCATGCTCTGCATTTGCAGTATCTCGAAGAGAACATCACACACACACGAGTATAAAAACCAGGAGCCATTACAGCGCACATCTCTTGCTGTGGTTATGATGGGGTTATGATCTGTCGTGAGGATTCACACCGAGCAGATTGTAGGCACGGCTTGCATAGAAATAAACACACTTCCAAACACACACAAACACACACAAAAACCCGCAAAAAATTCAGATTGGAGAAGGCCTGCCCTGCAAGACAACCCAGCAGCACACATGAGGGTTACTCACATGCTCGGTGGACTCCTCAATATTCCACTGATGAGAGAGAAGACACAGGACACAGGGATGGGGAGAGAGATGAATCAGAGACAACACAACAGGCAGCGAAAAAAAGCACTGGTCTTTTTTTCGCTCAAAGACAGATGAATGTAGGTGTCATGCAGAGTAAAAAAACACAAGAGGGAGTGTGATGGAAGAGAAGGAGTAAAAAACAATGAAGACATGTTGAGTGGCATAAAACAAGTTGTGTAGCTGAGTTGAGGAATGACGGTGAAACGCATTATTGTTCATGATGCACTGCCTTGTTTCTCATTTCCCTGTGTATCAAATAAAAACTTCCTCAGATGCAGAATCGCACCTTTGTTCATACACAGAGCACAGAATCTATGAGATATTTCCTCTTTCCTTACAAAAGTGGCAAAGGGGGGCTTTGATTCATTATATTTTAATATGTTTTCGCAATGTTCTCCTTGCTGTGCTTGGCCAAGTGATTCCTGGGGGAAGTGAAAGCCCATTTTGTGCCGTGGGGCTCTGTTGGTGCAGAGCGTGAAATCCTATTATCAGTGCAGCTATGCTAGCCCTGTGACATCAAACCTCATCGATGCAGAACGCTACTGCTGGCGTTTACCAGCAACTCGTTCTACAGTTGAGCTACTGCAGAGGCGCTCGCTGATGGGTGGTCTGGGCTGACAAGGGGTAGGGGAGAGGATGACATCGGTGACACTGATGAGGGCCAAACAAGAGCTGGGGTGGAGGCGGTTTGGCTGAGGAGGCACGGTGGATGAGGGTGATGATGGAAAACATTTTGATTTGGTCATTAGGGTGCATAACTGTTGTAACAGCTGTTGGCGGACCACCGGGGAGAAGAGATGGAGTGGATTAGTCAGAGTTAATGCTGGGACGTGTGGGGATCACAGGAGGAAGTGGGAGAAGTAACGAGACCAGAGACTGAATATTTAACCGATCGATTCGTTCATTTTACCCGAATTACAAAACAACATATTTTTCACTGACCTCTGGTGGTGGATCACAGTTTTGTATTTAGCTGGATTTAGAGCGCTGAAGGTCTCTAGCCTCTCTTACACAATAAATTGCAGGAATAATTTATTTGGAAATGTACATTTTTACAACCAGCGTAAGTGCAGAACTAACCGAGCAGAACAAGAAGACATCACCACGCAGGATCACACTTTTATTTAAATGTCCTTTTTGGGATCTCTGTTTTCCTCCTCATCTATCTCTCCCTTCTTCTCCACACTTTCACAAACACGGTGAGCCGACCTCACACGCTGTTGATCTATTGTGCATTTGAGACACTGTATTCATCATCCTCCGTTGACTGCTGGGATATGAAAAGACAAAGGAGCTAGGTTCTCCTGCCGGCTCCCCGCGGATGGGCCTATATCACCAACTGGCTAACTGAGGCATGAGCGAGGACTCTGCACGGTCCCTGCTGCAACTGGTTGAGACACCTGGTGCATCAGAATCTGCTGCCTCATGCTCCCCCGACTTAGCGGGACGTTAAAGAGTAGCATTTAAGAACAGCTGCTACTTAACTCCATGAATAACAGTTTGCGACGTGCCTAATTGCTTAATTTGTTTACCGCCGACTCCACTCAGTACGTCAACAGATCAGCAAACATGGCTCACATGAGTTCCTATCCCATTTGGGCTTAATCCCTTTCTATTGCAACTTCTTCTGCTTCCTGCTTATATCCTTGGGAGAATTATAAATTATCCCTCATTTATATTTCGATTGCCATAGCAAGCTGAAAACACATCATTGCTGATAAGCGTCATTTGTGGGAATGGAGCAGTGTAATTTGCAGACGGGTGAATGCAAATGTGATGACATGGGCTGAGATGTGTGGCTATTAAAATGGGAGCGAGGAGGGAACGAGTGATGTGGAGGAGAAGGAGCTGTCATGATTGATGGAGTGAAGCAGGCTGAGGTGCTCCGTTTCTCTTTTTTTTTCCCCGGCTCCCATTCAACTGCAATCTGAGGCAGTGAAGGCCTCAGAGGTAGCGAAGCATTGCCTGTTTCCTCGTGTGCACACAGACACAAAAACACATCGACCACGAAAAAAAACAAAAAAAAACAAAACGCATGAATGGTCAAACGAAATGAACCTGGAAGTATTGCTGAAAAACGCAAACCTGTGCAGTAAAGAGAGTGTGTGCAGAAAACGTACAAACGGTGGCTAATGACTTTCAACTCCATCATGGCCGTATGTCCCGGGCTGTACGGATGACGATATGAAAACATGGGCCTGCAGGCTGCTGTGACTCCACAGTGCTGGAGCCAGCTATGTGGTGCCCACTCAAGGTCAGGCCACTTTCCCAACAGAAATATGGCTGGAAAAGGGTCGATAACATCGCACTGTCAACATGGCCTCTGGTTTAAATTTAGCAGGGAAATGAGGGCGCTGTGTGGGCTTCTGCTTGAAAAGAAAAGAGGCGCTTAAAACACCCACGCGCAGGCAAGCCTTCCTAGCTCTCCTCCCGGCATTTCAGCGAACCCTGAGAGAGGGTGAACTGGAGAGAGGGAGCCAGAAACAGCGAGACAAAGCAAAGGGGAGAGGTGATAACGATTCTGACAGAATCTGCAATCAACTGAGAATCGTGATTGAAGTCTGAGGAGAGATTGTGGTGTGTGGTCCAGGCTTAAGACTCCGGATTTGTCTTTTCCTTCTGGCGGGCATGCTGTGTATCCAGTGCAGGTGAAAGGGTGAACGTGGAGCTGGTTTCACAACATATTAGGTAAATTACTCAGAGAAACACGATGCGATGTGCCAAGATGGAAGAAATTGCCTTTTCTTTCACCATAAATTACAGGTGTGCGTTTGAGGGATTTGGCATGACTCAGGCGTGAGTCATGAACTCTTGTCATCCAGCTGGAACGCCTACTGCTAGGTTGATCTACATTGAGCGTGTTTGCTCATGTTATCTGCCTTGTTTTTTTCCACTTGTTGTTGGGATACGTGAATGGAGAACATATTTGAGGAAAGTAAAGGGATTGTTCTGAAACCAGTCGGGCGATGGAGTGTTGGCTGACTGTGTTCATCCATGACATCCAGGCAGGTTCGTGCAGGTTTGTGTTGCTTGGTGCCGCCTCGCGAAAAACAATTTGTGGAGATGACTCCATCAAGGATATAAAACTCGCACGCAAGCCTCTGGTCATTACTCAACTGGTGTCCCAGGCTGCAGGAGTGCAAAAAGGCAGCCGAGAGAGAAAGGGAATGCAGATGGAGAGAGGGAGAAAAGAAAAAAAAAAACAGCAGAAGGGAGGAGGTCCTCAGGTTTCTGCCTGAGAGGTGTCCCGGGCGCCACACTGGAACATGAGAGCTTTTTCGAACAGCAAATAGCAGCGTGTCTTTGTGTTTGCTGTGCGAACCTGGCACAAATGAGACATGGCTGGGACTATTGTTTGCGCAACAAGTCGGGTCACGTTCAGTTCAGTTTTCACAACGCAAAAACATGCTGAACATGTCGACATGAAGTAAACACTTCCAGGAAGACGCGCAGCCACCATGTTTTTCTCGATGCTGCTCTGGCTGTCAAGCTACGGTACAGTTCGAAAACGATGGACTGTCAGCAAGAGGTGCCAGAAACTAATGCTGTTGGAATGAGAGCTGATGGCAGGCTCTTCACCAGATGTAGAGACAGGAAGTCATTGTGGGCTCTGTTGTTCTCTTAAATTAACAGAAATTATTATATTTATTGGGCGGCTTTACAACTACATACTTGTTTTCCTCATGTACGTGTCAGCGATCGCTCTGTCACACAGCTGAACTCCCTCTTCATCATTTGGGATTTACCACATATGACACATCACATCAAGGTGACTTTGACTGAGCTTCCTCCTCTGTTGAGATAAGAGGAGGACAGTGTGGGCTGGGGTGGGGGGTTGCCGATAAATGAGGGTTAATAGCTCCACTCAAGGACACAGCAGCGTGCGGCGCCTGGAAACTGAACCAGCAACCTGCCAGTCTCCCTTCAGCTGCTGAGTATTTATCAGCAAACGCTGCTCACAGACACATACAACGCTGCTGTGCGTTTTTTTTTCCTGTGATGTTCCCGTGGCCAGAGAGGGTGTACTTGTTCGAATTAGATGTTTTTGTTGGAGGCCATCCAGGATGTGAGTGAATGCGTGTTCACGCAAACGTTACTCCCGGCAAACAATCAGAAAGAGGCTCCTAAGCTGGTCTCTCTTCACCCAAAGAGCGGGAAAAGTAAGAGACGGGTTTTTGGCTTTAAGATATTCATGAATCTCTGAATCCTTCTTAAGGATTACAATCTCTCATCCATCTCAAGACGTTGCACGGCTTTGGGGCGATTCAGAGCGGCCTGCATTAATGTGTAAAGGACGGCGTCAGGAAAATAACTGTAATTTACAAACATGGTAACAAGGCAGTGCATAAGTATTACCGCTAAACTCGCAATGAGAGGTGCATTGATTCCACTAAGCCCCATCCTGATGTAACACATATAAAATATTTAATAGCTATTACTGTAGAATTAGAATGGATCTTGTTACGACAGCTAATCCAAAGCAGTGGGAGCAGGGTACCAATTTAGAGCCGAATGTGGAGAAAGATGAAAAAAAGAGGGCGGAGGAGTTGGGGAGGGGGCTGCTACACTTGACAGAAAGAAAATTCCACGTGTCACCCAGTATGGAGGAAATGAAGTGTGAACTCGCAGAATGGAAGGGAAGAGGGGAGCGGTGGAGAATGAAAATAATGGGAAACGATCATAAGACAGATACAGCCAGTGAGACAGAGAAAGACGGGAGTAAGACATTGACCAGTACCTGCGCCTCTGGCAAAGCAACGTCCATGATATTAGGCTGGCCTCGAGGTTCACCGTTTTCAAGCCGGGAGAAGATGACCTGGTATCCTCGAATTTGGCCGTGCTGCTTGCCCTGCAGCGGCGGCTTCCAGGTGACCCGGATGGCTGTGGAGTTTATGGCCTCAACCTCCAGCTTCCTGGGGGGTGCTCCTGGCACTGGAATCCAGAAAAGGGGGGAGAGAAGGAAGGCAGAGTGCGAGAGTAAGACAGACAGCAGCTGGTTTTAAGTCGAGAGCTTGCTCTATGTTAAAGGCACCCCTCATTAGTCCAGCTTTGCAGTTCAACACTGGGCCGTACAAAGCTAGAATAATACCGCTCCAGGGTGTGATTCTAGAGAGAATGGCGGCACTTTGGAATCAGAGGCGTGACGTGTAACACAACAGCCTCCGTGTGTGTTCTGCCTTGACAGCTCTCCCCTTTACAGACATCGATGTGGCTCCCTGGCTACATCTGCTGCAGGTGAAAAGGCAACGATGCCCCTCATCTATACACAACGGGAAGACAAAAATAAAGCTTGAACATTCCCGCCTAAAAAAGACTCTAAAAAAGGGGGCTAGTGAGAGAGGGAGGGAAGAGCAAAAATATGCCAAGCTAGTGTTTTTTCCTAAGTTCCTTGTGTTTGTGATGAGGAGCCAAAAACTATCAAAATAATGACTCCTGAGATTTTTATAGACTCCGCTGCTCTGTAGCAGCAAGACATACAAGAACTGGCCATGAATCAAAATGATCTCCAGTCAAATTCAGACCTTCTGTGACGACTGTGTCCCGAAAACACCCCATGCAGTACAGCATGTGGTCTAGCGATGTCTGTAACGTCCTTAATTCCGGTATGAAATTAGCTGTGTTGCAGCAAACTTCAAACACATTAATTATAGACGATTCTCTCTGAGGAGCAGCCACTCTCGATCACACTGCAAACAAAACGAGGAAGGAGTGAAAAGGAGGGAGACAGAGCAGAGAGAGGGAGAGTTCTGCTCCACTTCTTTGCCTCAGAACAGAAGAGACAAAATAAGAAAGCATTTAAACAGTGACGGCAGAGCAAAGTACATTAAAGTGAAGGCCTGGGGGTGATGGGACTTAACCTGCCATGGATGCAAAGTGTTAAAGCTAAAAAGAAAAAGCTGAAAGAAGAGAGGACAAGAGCAGTTGACCCCGTTTTCTCCTATGGCAGCCTTATTAACTCATAACTGATCAGCAGGACACAGAGAAATGTGCAGTTGAAGTTGAAGAGAGAGGAAAAATAGTGACAACAGCCGCAAGCGAGAGTCTGAAAGGACTCTGCTCCAGGAGAGGTCAGTGGAGTCAAATAAGGGTCATTCATACTTTGAGCTTATGAAATGATCATCAATAATAACCTCACACCCTGCAGGTGTATATGCAAAGTATTGTGTGTATGTGGAAAAATACAAGCACGTATCTGAATTTGTTGGTTTGTGTGTGTAGCTGTAGAAAAGTTACATTTTAGTGAATTAGTGCCCTGAAACACTAAAGCTAAAGCTGTCATCTGATGAGGAGATTACACCAACGCCAGGTCTTATCAATATTGTGAATGTTAATTAGTTTCTGTCCAAACATTCACCTGCCTTACAATCCTGCTTTTACTGGGAAACATCAAGCAAGGTTGTTTTCTTTGCTTCATCACACTCAACCTCCTGACACTAGTGCCATGTGCAAAGGGAGGAAATTAATCATGTGCTGTGAAGAGGCTTATTAAAAGAGTGCAAAAACAACTGTCACAGTATTTTCACAGAGTAAACTTTTATTACGACTAGGTTTTTGAAAAACCGAACGTGGATCCTCCCAAGCTGATTTCTCCAAAATCCATCACATAATAAACTGGATAAAATGTAAATAAACATGAGGCATGAGTATGAAAAGTGTAAATGCTAGCATCACTGAATGGTCAGTGTGCTGATTGGCTAGTCAGCAACGCAGTGTAAATCACCTGACAGCTCACAGCTCAATAAGGAAGTACACAAGGTTTACATTTATGTAAATCTGTGCTGTTGTCACTTGCGTACAGCGACAAAGCTGTTTTATATATTTTCAAACTATAGTATTAAAACTTCACACATTTATGTGAATCAATTCCATGCATACATGCAAGGTGTGAGATACAATCACATGATATGAGATTTCCTTCATAAGCTCAAAATATTACGGTATTGGCCCTTGTCTCACTCATCACTTGTCAACGTACCATCCTCTTTGGTTTTCATCTTCACTGGGGCACTTTCAGGGCCCGGGCCCACATCAGTGTGTGCCCTCACCCACACCTGATACTCAGTCCACTTCTCCAGGCCCACCAGATCATAGCTGGTGGCGTCAGCGCCGATGCCAGTCACCTCGTGCCGCTCTGTGTCCTCTCCAGCCAGGGCCTGGTAGCTGACAGTGTAGCGCACAATGGCACCGTGGCGGCTAGCGGCGGGCGGGGCGACCCAACTCACCTGGAGACTGGTGGAGCTGAGGCTGACCAGGCTTACCTCTTGAGGGGGAGCGGACGGGGCTGCAGGGAGGGTAGGGAGGGGGAGCAAAACCACACAGAGGAGGAGCATGGATCAAGCAAACGAAAAAGAAACTGAACACGAGCAAAAACAAGGCAAAACTGGGGAAGTGTTTTTGGTCAATATAAAAATCAAATGTCAATATCCACATACAAAACAGGTTATATAGAAAAGTCAGACTGAATATTTGTTGCATTGTATGTCTCTAATGAAAGAGGCAGACATTGCAAAATGAAACTTTGGAACAAACACAGTTACTCTTGTTATTTAAGTTTATCTTTAGGTAAACAAAGCTGGCTTTAGGAAATGTGTCTACTGGACACTGTCAAATAAATTCATTCTATGTGATGATTTCCTCTGTGCATGCACACTGTAGATGGTGCATTTAATAATATTAGATTGCAAATGTGGATATGACATTTCATTTTTGTGCTGAATGCAAAAAGCTTCCACAATAAACAGGCTGCTGCCTCTGGACTGAGAGACTTGCTGCACAGAAACACATTACCGGGCTCCAGCCGAAGCTGTGTTTGGCACTGAATTTATGCGAGAGGCCATGAAACTACAGGGTGAGGTGAAGAAAACATAAAATGTGCCAAAATTTTACAAGGAAGCCTTTTTTTTTTAAATTTATAAAGACGTAATTTGCCCTTAATTGCCCTCCGTGCTGCCTCTCGCAGTGTGAAGAAGGAGCAATAAACTGGCCGTATATGTGGCGGTGTGTGAACAAACACTTAACCGTGTTAAATGGGGTTCGCACATCAATGCAGAAGCTCAGAGCTTCCTCAGAGTGGTGTCTGACCCGGTCAGAGCTGCCGCTGGGAAATACTAGGCTGCTGCTGAGGTTTTGTATACGTAAGATATCGGTTCATAATCAGCTCTTGGAATTCAAGCAACTGTTGTTATCACTATTACTATAATTAGAAATTCCCACACATTTTCTCAGACTCGATAATACTACCTCATCCTGTTCAGTTTTATAATCATACACTCTTCTGGTGCGTTCCTCCAGAGATGCAAATGTGTGCAGATTTAGTTGGCAATCTCTTGCTACACCTCCAGTCCGGAATAATGGGATTACCAAAACAAATATGATGTATTTACAAGATTTCAACAAGATTAAATTATGAATAAAATTATCTTAAAACAGGTCAGCTCTCAAGTCCAGAGGTAAAGCAGAAAAACCAATAAACAGTTCTAGAATGGAACACAAATACAAGACAGGAAACAAACTGAACTGCATTCATGGATTCCATGCATCTAACACAATCACAAATGTATTTAACTGGACTAAAAAAAAGGGGTCCTCGAAAAGAATAGAATCAGAAACTGAGTAAAAATAAATTTGAGACTGGGGTTTTACAGGAAGCATGCACATGCGATGTCTCTTTTAATCAGCCAAGCAATGGACACTGAGCTCAAATGCAAATCCAATAAACTAGGAACTAATGTTAGGACATGGAACTCCACCTTCTCAGCATATTAAGGCTTAACAAAAGAGAAGTGAGTCACATCAGGTGGTCGCTGAGCCACGAGAGGGAAAAGTACAAAGAGCTGAGTACACTGTGGATTAATAAGGAATGAAAACAATGGGAATGAATTGCACATATATTTAGAGACACACACCCCTCTGAGGCGCGGCTCACTTTGGGCTTGAGAATAATGATTAAGAAGATAATGTCCAAGAATAATTATTTGACCAAAGTATGGTCACACACATAATATAAGAGTCTCTTACTGTTGTCATTAACAGTTTACACTGAAGACTAATATACAATTAGTTATGTAAACCTGTTGTTCAATGTTTGTGTAACTGTCAAGGTCCGCTAATCCTGTGGTGTAATGTCTGATGCTGGAGGTAAAGTTGTGGACAGAAGTAGTTCCTAATGCAGTTCCAGGTAAAGTAACTTTTCCACTTGTCAAATCCTTCACTGAGAGGTAGAGTTGCACTTTGACCAGAGTTTGGCTAAAGCTCAGTTCTGTTCAGTGCTCTGAATCCAAATAAAAAGTGAACATCCAGCTCTTAGAAAATGTCCCTCTGTCCCACCGTCTGTTTGCTGCTGAACCTTCCTGAGGCTCTGCTGCTCTTTTCTTGCACAGCGTCCTACTGTCGCATGTAAATCAACTGGGCTCTCCAAATTCTGTGACCTTGTTGCTGCGGCTGGCAGGAGGCACAAGGACACAGCCTCATCTCTTGATCTTGATAGACAGTTACATAACTCTGGGCCTGTCTGAGGTGTTAGCTCTTCACCATGGAGGGAGGGGGGGGTTCCGATCTATTCTATTCTAATGGCACAGCCACAGAAATTACACCACTGACTGGACACCGATCACTGGTTTACTGTCCATCTGTTGTCTTTTTACAGAAAAACGTACCAATTTAATTTTAGTATTTGTGAAAAAATAAAGCTTTACAGTTTAAAGTGTTCCTTACTCAGTTCAATACTGTTTAACAGCAGCAACACGTGTTATTACACATTCAGTATTCCAGGGTGTATCAAATCATATGGGACATCCTTATATCTAACAAATGCACTTTTGAACAGAATGTATGCAATGATAAATATATACTGTACACTATATTGCCTCCCCCCGAGTGAGGTGGTACAAGCACTGCAGCAAAACCATCAGCAGTCAGATGGCAGAGGGACATTTTGAGTGCTGGCTCTGTGAGAGTGCATAATGATATGAGGTAAAATAGCACAGACCCGCTCACAGATGTGGGAACACGACACATTAAACATACCTTTGACAGGGAATACAGGGCCTGCCCTCACACAGACGGACGGGAGGGTTAGTGTTGGTGACAGAGGAGAGGTGGCAGAAGCGTGAAGCTGGCAGGGACGGCTGCACTGTCAGCGTTTTTATGCCGTGCTGAAATTGACTTGACATTCAAGTGGCCCACAATCTCTGGATTTAAGCTCCATGAAAGTCAACTTTGTCCTGCTCTGAAAATAATGACCTTAATCTGCGTCAGCTGGCTGTGGGTGAGCATCAGCCTGGGAAACCACCGGTTAGTGGACGAAGAGGAGAGGGAGGCAGATGAGAGGACAGAGGAAAAGATGGTGGACTTACTGGACTGGGCAGTGCGGGCCTCTATGGGCTGGGTGTAAACGCCTAAACCCACGTCAGAACGGGCTGCCAGCGAGAAATGGTACAAGGTATCAGGCTTTAAACCGTCCACGGCGTAAGAGCCCGCTGGGTTGAAGGTCACGTGCATCTGTAGGGGGGGAAAGGGACAGAAACTTACAATCAAAGACAAATAAGTCAATCTAAATCTTGAGCTAGGGGCAAAATGATCCTCGGCTGAAATCCTAAAGCCTAAACCGCAGTTTGTCCTTCTTGCATGCAGAGAATACAGCTCCATTTGAGAGCGTCTCACGCTGAAAACAATCTGTCCTCTGGTTTACTGTTGGTGCAGTGGTCCAGTGGGGTTGAATGAAGGGCAACAACACTGAACAACTTTGCTGTCTGTTACAATACTGACTCTTTCTTATCAGCTGGGGGCTGACTGCAGAACTTCAATAACGGTTTTCAGCCAAGGCTCCCCGTTCTGAAGTTGCGTCATAAAGAGCCAGGCTCATTTGTCTTCATTTAAAATATGAGATGGCCACAACTGAGACGGACAGAGAGAGAGACTGACAGACAGAACAGACAGATAAATATACAGACGGAAAGACGGATGCAGCATGTGGAATCGAGTCATGAAATAATGATAGCTTCGTGTTGTTATTCTAACCTTGTTGTCAGAGCCAGCCTCCCAGTACTGCAGTTCATACTTTGTGATGGGGCCCTGAACAGGCCACAGCCACGTTAGCATGATGCGGGTGTCCAGCTCGGCCTCCGCCTCAAAGCTTGATGGTTGTGCAGGGACTGGGTACACAGGGACGAGAGGAGGGAGGTTAAAGGGAGACAAAAGAATACATAGCTAAGCTAAAGTATATCTCATGCCCTATTTGATAAAAGATAATGACGACCTATATATTAACACACAGAGCCACAAGCAGCAGCTGCTCACCTCCCTGCTGCGTTTTCACTTGCAGGATGTCAGAAGGTGGCCCGTCACCGACAGAGGTGAAGCCCAGCACCCGCAGGCTGTACGTGATATCAGGAGTCAGGCCTGAGATGGTGGTCAGGCTGCTGTCATCTGTGTTGTGTTTCTGCCAGGCACTGAGCGGAGCCGTCAGGTCCGAGCTGAAGTACACTCGATAGCCCCTGATTTGCCCATTGGGTTCCTCGGGCGGTTCCCACTGGACCAGCATTGTGCTGGCACTTAGCATGCGTGCCTGGACGTGCAGCGGAGGTGAGGAGGGGGCCTGTTCACCGGTGCGTGTCTCCACGGGGTCGCTGGGTGGCCCGCGGCCTATGTTGTTGACAGCCATGACACGAAACTCGTACTCGGAGTAAGGGCTAAGTCCGCCGATGCTGTAGCGGGTGGTTGCCACACCTTCCACTTCCTGGAAGGCAGTGTCTAAAGACTTGGCTTTGTATTGGATCATGTAGTAGGACACAGGTTCTGGGTTCCCGGAGTCCCAGGTGAGTGTCACACTGGTGGCTGTGGTCTCTGTCACGATGAGGGAGGTTGGGGGCTTTGGCAAGGCTGGGGAGTGAGAAGCACAGCATTAGCTTTGATATCAGGCACTGGCTTTTAGGGCTTGTGGGTAATTTGAAAACAATTGGATGTCTGACACATTTGACACCATAACTCTCGGAATGCACACATCACAGCTGAGTTTGCTCTTGTGGAGAAGAGACATGGCTCCATAATGCTCCGTTCTGTAAGTCATTGCACTGAAATGATTGTTTTATGAGCTAATCCTTATAGTGCTCTCAGCAGCCATTATCCCCGAATGAAAAGAAAAGCTAGACTGAAATCCCAATTTTGTGTTTTATATCCGGCCCTACCATTACACACAATATGAGAAAATTGCAAGAGTGGTTCCTGTTGTGACTGAAAGACAACAGGGAGAAAACAGGGGATCTTCATTATTGTTTCCTTAAAAAAAGGGAATGTGGTCCATCTAAATGGCCGTGGCATTTTGTGTATCGATCAGCTGAGTGGAAAGTGGGATCAATTTCTACGAACGACTGATAAGAGCGGCTGCAATGGGTAGACAACACAGTCGCATCGCCACAGAAAAGCCACATTCGGTCAAACACTTGGGCACAGAGAAAGAAAAAAATAACTGAACCAACATGAAGACAGAGACGCATAAAAGCTCAAACCCAAGACATCAATGCCCACTGACAGAGAGACTGCAAACAGCTACAGCCTTTCATTTTTACCACACAGTACAAACAGAAACCACAGGCCACCACCACAACTGTATAGGTTTCAGTTGACTTCAGTGATTTAGTTTATATTACATTTCTGAATCTGAGAATCAAGTCAACAGAACAGCAAGATCTTCAGTGACCTCTCACCTTTGACAGTAACTTGAGCCGTGGCCTCGATGATGCCAAGCGAGGACATGGCCACGCACGTGTAGTTGGCCGACTCGCGGATGTTTGTGACCTCCAGCACGTTGCGCCCCAGCGGCATCTCTTCCTCCTTGGTCAGCTCCTCCTGGCCCGTCGTCCACTTGACATAGGGCATTGGAGAGCCCACCGCCACGCACGTCAGGTTGATGCTGCCGCCTGGCATCACCTCCTGGTTGGTGGGTGGAATGGAGAATCTTGGTGGGACTCTTCGCACTACAGAAACGTAGAAGACAAAGGCGTGAGTATGTTGGATATGCAAGGCGAATATAAAGTTCAGCGATAAACTATAACTAGGAACAGCTGACAAAATGGAGAGCTGATTGCTTTTGGCCGAATGTGTGGGCGAGCACAATGGGATTAATAGGACTGTCAAAAAATGGCTGTGGAAACTCACAAGACAACTTAGAGGGGGTGTTTTATCCACTTGCCTACAAAAGGGAATATAATGAAAAAATAGCCCAGTTTAGCTGGAGACTATGTCTGGCCCTCCTTTGTCAGAGTGTCAAATGGTGGCGAGAGTTGCATCATTGAGGGACCCTGTGGAGATGGCATTGTTTGATTTCTCCTCCTGCTCCCTCTCCCTGGCTCCTTCTGCTCGGCCTGTCTTTCTCACTCGCTCTCCCTCTCTTTGTGCAGTTCTGATATGCAGATAGGCTGACATTAAAAAGGGGTTCCCATGGAGACAAGAAGGGCCCGCTGACGTCGCCAGGGACAAGGCAAACACCGATGCAGAGGCTCCATGCAATACTGAAAAGCTGGCCCAGAATAAACAGGCAGCCGGCATTTACATATGACTTGTTTTCTATCTAAATAAAGATACAGCAGCGATGCTTACACTTTAGATCATTCTCCGCTAAGTTTTGGCAACGACAGCAAACTTGTCTGACATGGGAAAGAGAAGTGCACTTGACAGTCCTGTGTGAACATCCATCAATGTCAGAACTGTTGGATTTATGACATGCTGAACACTGCCATAGTGTGCGCCCAAATGTAGGAAGGAGGAGCCCTGCCTTCTTTGACCTTGATTATGTAGAAAGTGAGGCCAAGCCAAACATTAAGCTCCCAAGTGAGGAACCATTATTGCCACCTCACTACTGCCGCTTGTATGTATTCAAAACATTACGGCATGAAGCTATCCCTGCAGGATTCATGCTGCTTGTTTCCCCTAATGCACTACAACATCTCTCTGTCTCTCGAGAAAAAAAAGCCCTTCACTGTAATTGCTCTTTTGCAACGGTCCCCATGAAAATGGATTTTAAAATGTGAGTCTCCCACCACCTTCCCTTACCACCCCCACCCCGTCCTACCCTTCACCCCTCCCTCCCCTCCCGAATCTAATTTGAACCGGAACGTCATTACAGCCATGGTTGTTATTCCCCTCATTATGTGGTGAAATGGAAAAACACAAAAGCACGTTTTGAGATTCCAGTCAGGAAAAGGCTGGTTCTCGGGACTGTGCTGTAACAAGGGGGACCGGCTTCACACTCATCTGAATTTCCCCCAAATAATTGAGTGGATGCATATAGAGCCCGAAGCTGGTTTTTAATTAATACAATCATGTGAGCTCGAACTTCTTGGCTCGATATGTCAGTGTCTCAATATTAATATTCCAGGTCTGTGCCACGAAAATGATTGATACATGTCATGGAATTCGAATTTCAAGCCACTTTCGAGTAAATCAAAGGTTTGTTTTTTAAGGGGACTTTTAATAATTCAGAGAGAGAGAGAGATTTGTGGAAACAAAAACCTCCTCACAAAGAGTTCAGCCAAAGTTTTGGTCACAGTAACGACGGCCTTTAACTATTAATGCTGAACAAATAGTAAAATCCAAAGTTTTCTAGATCAGTGAGCAAGAGGGTACAACTTTATGAAGTTATGACATCACATTGAGGGATTCATGCAGGAATAAAGGGACACACCTTGACAGAGAGAGACACAGATTATCAGACATCAGCTCTCTACAGGTTACAGGGGCTGGAGTGATTTTACATGCTATCATGGGACGACTAGTGTTTCCAGCCTGGGAACAGGACGAGGACGGCATTCTCAGGAAAAGCATGCACAGGAAAAAATATGGGATGGGATCAGAAGCCTGCATACGCTGGGGGAAGAAGATAAAGGAGGGACAATTTTCTCAGAAAATGAGCGAACATCTGATTTCCACAGTGACTAATGCACAACAGATGAGTTAGTAAAACAGGCTTTAGTATTCCACTCATGCCAGCGACCACGTGCGTCTCCTCACATGGTGGCAACTTCTCAGAGTGCTGCTATTTTTCACAACATATGCTTATGAAACAGTGATACCATGGAGAAGTAGACTAAACTGTGCTAAAAGCAGTCAGTCAATGGGACCTGTGTATATTGAACACTTAATGTTGTGAATAATTCATGGTGTGCGGTTAAGTTTGGAGAGGTGCTGTGGAACAAAATGACTAGAGGGCAGGTAATTGTTATCGATTCCCTCGAAGCCTCTCTCCTGTTGAGAGCAGCTTGGAGAGACGAGCTCCAGGACTCTATCAAAACCACAAAATAAGCCCTGTCTCCACTCGCCTGCCCGCTTGCTGGATACCTATAAATTTAACTGCCTTGACAAAGTGCCCAAGGATAGCAGAACCTGTTCGGTGAATCAATATCTGTGCAAACTGGCACAAAGTCAGCAGCCTCCCTGGCTTCCTGGCAGCAGCACTGGGCGTCCATGATGGCTGATCATCCCCCTGTCAGCACCCTGCCAGCTCATTCTTAAATATTCTATAGGTCAGCGCTTTTTGTGGCAGTGTTTTGTAGATGGTGCCGGGTGAAGAAATCACTTCCAAAACACAACCTCCCACGGACAATGTCAATGTCGTTATTCATCACCGCTAAGACAGAGATACTACTTGTGGATAAAGAGCAAAAACTATCAAATTAATTAGTTGTTTCACACTAACTTCAATGTGCGGTTACATTTCCTCAAAAGTCTCGCTGCACCACATAAACTTTTCTTTCCTGTTTGACCTCCTGCTGCAAAATTACAAGGAGACGCGGGGGGCTGTCCTCTCATTACACTAACTTGTACCATCACATCCTTCAGTCTCTGGGTGGAGGACAGCCATGGCAGTAAAAAAAAAAAACAAAAGAAAGAAGACCTAATCCCTCGAGAACAGCTTTGTCACTCCTGATACCTCTGTCTCTCAGAAGTAGAGCGGGGTGTTGCTGCCTAAATACCTGACACAACCCACTGCCACCTGAATACAAGAGTAATCCATTATAGACTTGATGTCCCTGCAGGGGTGGAAGGTCTGACAGTGAAAGGAGCTGTAGTTTTTGGTGCATGACGCTGACAGTGACACTGAGGGTGTGGCTGGAAAAAGACGCAGAAAGACAACACAACAGAGATCTAATAGTGACTGTTAACAAAGGCTAATCACAACAGGGCTTGTGGGAGTGACTCATATAGCATGCGAGAGCTGTTGAGGGATACATGCAAACAAAAGGAAATATTCACATTTAGGAGGATTAGAGGGAGCTATTATTAACATCTTGTTTTTTTTAATTTAAGGTTGGGGCGTCTGTGTCTTGATCCGACGGGCTGGGAGGGAGGTGCTACCTTGCCTGAAATCTGCGTCATACTAAAGGGAAGGGATTGAAAGTGAAAATGACAAACCTTCGCGTTGACCTGTTTGTGGATGAAGTGGTTTTGATGGAGGTGAGCGATGAGAATGAGAAGACACAGAGTGGGGAGGAAGACAGCACAGTGAAACCAAACAGTGTTTTCCAGAGACCCAGTGGGGGTTAGTGACATGGTACAGACATGAGCAAGGAAATGCAAACATACAGTGCCAGGGAGGGAAGCTCACTCTATATCATACCATCTCATTACTTATTCATTCAGTTATATCTCGGGTATCATACTTATATAATTACTTTAATTACTATTAGATGGTCAAACCTATAGTGTTATGTTGGATCTGAATACCTTTATGAATTAATCAGAGATCAAATAACAAAAACTGATAGTGGACATTTTATGCCTCATGTACCCAACCTTTCTAACTTGCTGACGTGGGGGGGGGGGGGTCACCTCATCTTCTTCTTCATCATAAAAAAAATGATCGAGATTGATCTTGTTTGTAAGTTTCCCTCCCTGACTCCCACACGCACACACATAGAACAGCATGAAGACATTTTGGTAAAAAGGAAAGCCCAGCTGCAGCACTTTATCCTCTGTGACATATTGACATGTCACATGGATATATGAGGGAGTGCCGGCAGACAGAAGCGACATCCCTCCTCCGTTGTGGGATAAGCGCTTGACAAATGAGCGCTCATGCACAATCACAGAGCGCTTGTGATTCTGCCAATGTTGATGGAGTCCTCCTTTTGAAGGGGAGGGGTCATAGAAAGCCACCCCGCCACAAACAAGGCGAGCGAACACCCGCACACCTTCATAAACATGCAGGCGCTCTTAACGGATGAGAAGTGGAATAATAAACAAATACACAGAGAGGAAGGGGAAAACAATCCATGAGCAGAGCAGACACCCACCCCGCCGCCTCTCGCCTCACCCTCCCACACAGAAATATGAGGACATCATTCAGTGGGGGCTCTAAAATGTCAAGACGAGGTGGTGCTGGTGGCGCAGCATGGCGGTGTACCCGCAGA
Source organism: Pseudorhombus dupliciocellatus (assembly GCA_016785235.1). Classification (NCBI taxonomy): domain Eukaryota; kingdom Metazoa; phylum Chordata; class Actinopteri; order Pleuronectiformes; family Paralichthyidae; genus Pseudorhombus; species Pseudorhombus dupliciocellatus. The sequence continues at coordinate 1,848,699 of JAFBJW010000050.1, forward strand.
CAGGAATTTGATCAGGTAGCAACGGTGAGTGGAAAAAAACACAAGCGCTTTCTCAGACACCGAACCCATAACAAGCACATTTAATGGAAGTCTGACAGGGATGTATGAGTGGGCGGGTGTTACAAGGTTGTTGATGGAGAACAATAACACAATTCTTTCTCCCTTGCTAATCTTTTCATGTTGGCTTCAAGAAGTGGTTATTGACATTTCAAGGCTATAAATGTGGGGAGGATGAAATGGTAGCAAACATATAATCAAGGGATATATTCTTAAAGCCTCTACTAAAAACTGAGACTGGAATATTGAAGCGGTCTGACTCGGCATTAAATGGCGATACCTTGTGAGTCACGACGTATCAAGAGCTCTAACACCATTGTTTTAATTTGTTTGTCAGCCCAAATGCCATTTTAAAATTGTATTGAAAGTTTGAAATATCTTACAGCCTGCTGCCGCACATCAACGCTTTAAAAATTGAACAGTTGTCAAATGCCTCGTTTGCTTCCAAAGCTTGTTATGTTTACAAGTTTGAGCAGACATGGTGAGCCCCCTAAATCTTCCCTCTGGTGTCTGCGGATGAAGGGAAGGGAGAAAAGGAAGAGAGTCGCGTCAAAGGCCACTTGTCTTGAGTCCCTCATGTTTTAAACCCAATCAAGCAGCCCAGTGATAACACAGCCCTGGGTCTCGGCTCTTCATTCTCACAGCAGCAACAAAGACAGAGCTTTTGTTCCCCACTGCAGACAAGCACACTTTTAAAAGGTTACGGATGGTTTGATTTCTATCTCTCCACTGGTGTGGTGAGACTGGTGGAAAGCGTTGGTGTTGGGGCCAACGGGTTGACAGCTACCTGGGTGGTGTGTTACAGACTTGCAGGGCCTGGAGGCCCCGCTGGCGCCACGCCACACAACGACTGTAATTAACTCTGCGGAGGAAAAAAGGCCATGTCTGCACCTGTGACAGACATGGCCTGATTAATAGACGGGGCTCAGCCATCCCTCGCCTCTGCTGTTTGGATGACTACCTCCCTCTGTCAAGATTTAAGATCTAAACCTTCTGAAGCCCCTGGTGTTTAATCTGTAAATATGACACTGCGATGGTCCTTGAAGATGATTTTACCTCTTCTGATCTGATCCAGGAGCCACTGTCTGTTTTTATATATATGAGGAATAAAATGTAAGGAAAATACTCATGCCGTATAATATGAAGTCATAGCTAATATGTCTCTTTCTTCCCCCAACACTTCCTTTCTCCCACACCCACCCACGCTAACAACTGGAGCAGCTATTGTGTTTCATGTATATCAGACACGGTGTGTGTGTCTGACTGTGTTATTCACAGGGCCTGACCTAGACTGTTCTCTCCCTTATACCAGCACTTTCCAGAAGGGTAGAATGGTGCCTTTGTCCTGCATTAGTCTGCTCACAGACACACCACAACAAAAACAAACCCTGAAACTCCAGGCACCTCCATTCCTTTTGGTGGGTGGGTTAATGGAGCCTTTCGATACAGTCAGAAGGAAAAAAAAAAGAAGAAGAAACAAAGCCTGTCATAGCCTCCAGTGCCAGCAGAGGAATCAGTTTCAATGCAGCTGTTTTCACAGAGACCGCACCTGGTCCCGTCTGCAGCCAAACAGGACGTTTGAGGTTAGTCGGTCGGTGAGAGTAATGGTTTTGAGAAGCGGTTGAAAGTGAGCGGAGGAAAGAAGAAGTGGTATGAAAGGGACGATTAGGAAATAATGAAAGGCCCTGCAGGTGTTGTCACTAATCCAGACAGATTCAAGCTCTGCTGAGGGAAGCTGGGAATTACCCTTTGTACAAGCAACATTAAATATACTAATTATTATTATTATTATTCCAATAGTTTCAGGTGTCCCATCCAGAGCTAGCAAGAGAGTGAGCAATATGTCCATCACACACTGCTACACACTCCTGAGAAGAGCTTAATCACCCTGAATCACTAAAGTAAAACAAATCACACGAATAGGTATATTAAAGGGATTTAGGGCCTTTAAAGGGAGATTAGACACAGAGATGCATGGTCGCTGGAGTGAACAACATTTAGAATTTAACAGCCAAGAATGTTCAAAGAGTTGGTTCTTTGTGCTTTGCAAATACATGGTACAAGAGAAATATTAGAAGTGAAAGAGATGTTGGACCTTACCTCGAACATAGAGATTGGCAGGAGCAGAGTAACGAGTCCCGGCACTGTTCATGGCAACACATTCGTATTTCCCCTGGTCAGACTCCTCGCTGTTCTCAATTTGCAGAGCTCCTGCATGGAGGATTAACAAATTTAGCTGTCTTGACAGTTGCAGAATATGAGGTGTAACTTTGCATGAAACCACAGCAGATATGTGTACAGTGGCTCGCTTGAGAGCCTGTAGTCAATTAGTATAACCCAGTTCATGCGTAATTAAGCGGCTCAGACGGGCGTGGATTTGTCAAAAAAAAAATGCTTACAGCAGCACAGGCCTTTAGCTGATTTGGCAAGTTTACAGGAACAACTAACAGAATATTTGCCTAGTCGCGGTAAGGAGAAAAGAGACCATGACTGAGGGTCAATTTATCATCGGAATGACACGTCACAACAATCACAGTCTGATTAGGCTTTGTGCCTATGGAATTAATTGACAAACCAAAGTGTCTGTGTCATGGAGGGTTATCTGGCTCAGCCAGATGTTAGAACCCAGCTAAGCTACAGCACATCTATACTGCACAACACAAGCAGCAGGATTTATGTTATATCTTAAGAAGCCATCAAACTGCTGCGGCTTAAAATCAACAACTGTGCAAAAATGTGTTCAACTCTGCTTTACCAAGGGACATTCTGTAGACCCTCAGGAGGGAGGCAACTCTGAAGTGAGAATAATGTTTTCAGAGATGCTTCATGATGACATAAAATAAAAATGTGACCGTATTTAAGAATAACGCAAATGTAACAATAACAAGAGACATTGCTCCAAACTGCTGCCGGAGCAGATATGTATTTTTCTTTAACCTGTGAGCGCACGTTTAGCAGTGAGGCCATTTTAGTGTTCTTTCATTACACACTGTCTGACCATGTCTCACGGAAACCCCCAGGGGGGACACTCCTCCGCCAGATGGCTTAGATTAGTATTCACAATCCCGAGTAGCTGTAGTGATCACACAGAAGGCTAACATGTTGTTTCTAACAAACCATGAAAGCCCAGGAGTCCTGTCTTGGGTGTTCATTTTGACACAGCGTGTCCAGAAGCATCACCTAATCATTGCTACTGAATCGCGAGCGGCCGAGAGATGAGGCCAGTTATAGTGTGACAAATTAAAAAAACAAAAAAAAGAGCAACAACACCAAACTTACCTGCATCCCCTCGATTTTCCAAATAGACATTTAAAAAGGAAACTTTTTCTCAAAAAAACAGAAACTATACGCAAGTGAGTGATAACAGTTACCATGTCTCCAACACAGCATGGTGCGAGGCAGTCAGCCACCATGCAGTTTGAAAATGACAAAAATACTCAGTGTACGATGATGTCAGGATACGTTTTTTTTTTTTTCACATCATGCAGTATGAGATGAATGCAACAAACAGGTTCACCACCAACCGTGGGGGACTCGCATCAAGACGAGACCAAAAAAGAAGAGCGAAACAGGGCAGGGCAGTGACATGTGATAACTCCACCTCAGATCTCGTGACAACACGTCCCTCCAAGGTGTTTGCTCTGCTTGCTGAGCTCATTGCTGTCTGATTCAGCACTGACATGTAACTGCATACTAATGTTGGTGTCACGAATCTGTCAATCTACCCGCTCTCCCATGGGAAAAAACAGTGGAAGTATGACAGTGTTGTAGAAGGCTGCTGGTTTGACAGTTTCCAGAGCTGAAACACTAAACTCCTTCAATTACTCCCAACTACAGGAACGCTGGATCTTCCACAAGGTCATTTCCAAAGCAGGGGGGACATGGAGGCTGTCAGGAGGCTATCGTAACGCATACAGAGTTAAGTACCTAATTGAATAGGGACGGTATTCGTTGCTGTGGATGCAAAAACACTCAGACAGTCTGCTGGCAGTCCCAAATGAATCCAGCGTGCCCCAGACGTCCACCTTTCACCTCACTGTTATTGATTGGAAATCAGGCTATGACTCTTGAGAAAAGCGTATGATTTCCATAAAAAGGGAACCTTCCACCTTAATGTTCTCGACCAGGCTTCCTGTTCACGTGCTGAGAGGCACTGCTGTATCGGCTGTATGCAAATGAGGCCATTTCAATTTACACTGAGGCCACGTGGAGGAGGCAGGTAGATACTCTGGTGGCGACGGCGGCCTTTGGTTTAAACTGCAACTCCTTGCTCCTTTTTACCGAAAAGCCGGAAAAGAGGCCGTGGCAGAGAGATATTCTGTTTCTGTGCATAGTGTGTGCGTGCATGTGTGTGTGTGTGTGTGTGTTTCACTCAAAAACATGGGTTATTTCAAACAGCAAAATGGGATACTGGAAAAATCTAATTTACAAAATAACACCTTGGACTTTGTTTTTTTGCATTTCCATTCTCCTGGCATCAGGGTTGGTGATCATTTGTTTGTTAAGGGGCAGACAGAACATGATCACACAGAACATGTTGGGGAAGAGACGGACGGGGAAGTGGAGGAGGGTGGTCGGACGCCGGAACAGCGTGAATGAACCTGGTAATGTGGAACTGGTGGGGATGCAGGGGTCTGATGTGAGGGGATGGTCTGAACGTGACACACTTTGTTCATCATCCTTACCTCTAATTGGTGTACCACCTAGGTGGGAGTAATTTTGATGCAAACAGGGTTGAGAGATAAGTTAGTAAAACATGGCTTCTGCCACAGAAGAAAAAAAAAACTGATGCAATGTGACATTGTACTTCATCAACTCTACGAAGGAGGAATACATTTTGGTAACCACACAGATTTGGATTTTCTTCGCGATCGCAGCTTCATCCCCATTTGTCCTGACTTCACGGCAGCATTTGAAAGGTATGAAATTAAAGATTTCAATTTAAGATGACCCCCCACTCTCTCTGCAGACAGGGTTTATGCAGATAGCAGTTAAATGTGGAATGGGCAAGAGAAATGAATGAAAGTAAAACACAGTAATTAGAGTGACGCAGAGGAAAACATATTTAGGTCAGAGGTATTAAATTGAAAAGCGGTTTACAAATTGAATGATTCGAATGGTGTGAAAAGAGAGAGAGACGAATGTGATGCAGTATGAGGAACTGGCTTTCCCATTACACTGTGGCAGCAAATTAATGCACTTTTTTGCTGCCGTCACAAAATCGGCCTAATTTGGGGTCGCACGGCTGATGCTGGTGTGGCAGCAGATGTCAAGAGGAGGGTGGCGCATCGCAAGAGGTTCGAGGGCATTACATATGAGCACGTTTTCAGACACCCTCACTCTGTGCGAGGAAGAAAATTAAAGTGTTTTGCTGGTAAAAGCAGAAAAAAAGAGAAGTTTTTTTATCTTTCCTATAAAAAACATTAGCAAACAATTAGCAGATTTGGAAGTATCAAATTTGTAATGAGTCTAATTTGGCTTGTTCAACTGCACTACACTCAACATGCAGAGTCCAAGTGAGCGTGCTCCAGTGACCTGTATTCAGCCTCCACTGGGCAGCTTTAGCACCTGGCTTTTTCTGGAGTAGCTCTCCTCTTTAATCTTCGGGGCCTCAGACCTGCAGCCCGGCCTGACACTCTCTAAGTGAGGTAGATTTAGTAAGGAGTGACATGACCAAACCTGGTCAAAAGCCACTAATCTTTCAATCTGATCCAGGTCAGGCTGTTTATTTATCAAGTGCACTGATACAGTGAACAAAGGGTACCTCATTGATTTTTGTATTTTTCAAGGTTGAATCTGAGCTAATGCATCACCGGCTGGCCTCATTGTGACCCAGCCGTATGTTTAAGAGGGGATTACAGAATATTTAATACGCTGAAGAATTCTCTCTCTGTACTTTGAAAGGTTACCAGCTCGTGTATCACTGTCAGATTGCAGGAACACACGAACAACTTCATTGCGATTTCTGCTACTTTAAAAAGTGGCTGCAGCCGTTGTGAAGAAATAGAATCGTCTAAGAACCTGGCCGACTAATCACGGCGACAATGACAAGCTGCATAAAACTTTCATGTGCTTTGTGATGAAAGAGAATAAATTAAGTCATACATGACAACAAAGGCCCTTTGTGCTTTCACATCATTCTCGTGTCTTACACGACAACCAGTATGTCTGCTGGCATTTAATGTCATCTCTTCGCCTTCAACATGCCTTCGTTCTAATTAACATGTTCCATATGTCATGTAGAATAACATCTTAAAGAAATTCCACTGTACCTGAGCGGAGCTGTTTGATGCGCCCGTTGCTGCTGCTGATGTCCACTGGAAGCATGTCCTTGAACCAAGAGATCTCCGGGTCTGGGTTTCCGCTGGCAGCGCACAGCATGGTGGCCGTTCTGGTCTTTTCAACCACCTTCAGCTGGGGACCCATGTCGATGGTGGGGAAGCCGTGAGGGATCTGGTTCTCTGAAAATGTGCAATTGTAGAACTTCAGTGTGGCCACAAACACAACTTCTTTGAAAAAGAAGACTGTGAGTCATTTGCTGTGAGAGGTGTTGAGTTTGAGAGGGAGCGACATGTTTCAGGTGCTGCAGGCCGAACCCTGATCAGAACACGCACACACACACACACACACACACACACACACACACACAAACTCCGTGCACTCCTGTGGAATGGCGGATTGGATGAAGATGGTTTAGATTTCAAATTTGGTTGAAGAAAATGTGGTCGCTGATGGATTATCATAACAAGCTTATGACCCAGCATGGGGAGTCTCAGGTTCAGACGGAGGAAGGATGGTTACTATCTGCCTCTGGGCTCTCCTGCATTAATGAGCTGCCTCCACCAGCTCAACAAACCTATTTGAATAATCCGACTCTCCGCAAACACTGATTTAGCTCAGGTTTATTTTAAAATTGACTGACCCCCAATGCTCAGATATCAAGTCGCGTCGTTGTGTAACATCAGTCATGTGTTTTTCAGCAAAGGGAAAACCCACTGGGCTCTCACACTCATAATTAATCCTAATATCACCTTTGGACAACCTTAATAAAGAGGAAACCCGATGGCCCTTGCAAGGGATCATTATCAGCTTGCTCTCAAACATGTAATCTCTTTTATCTTTCTCCTTGTATGGGGATGGATCCTCGGTGTGGTAATAACATGCTGCTGCCTATGGTTCAGCATGAAAAGAAATCTAACTGCAGGTTAGCGGAAGAGATTAGAGCCCTTGAAATGGTTTTAACGCAGGATGTACATTTTGGTTATTTGGGAACAATGGTGGAAATTGTGTCTACAACAGGTTTTACAACAATGCAAAATTAAGACAGAATGAGAATAACAGCGAGGCCTACTCACAATCCACTCATGATTATTCAAAAATTCAAATGAATGTAAAGTGCTCTTTTATTTCCATTCCCCAGGAAACACAAAAAGCCTTTTTAAGATTGTTTCGAGTAAGAACCACGACGGAGCCAGGTGATGTTTTAACGACACACTTCCTTATTGTTAGTGGGACTGTATAAAGTCTGAGCTGTTGATAAGAACCCCAACAAATGCTTTGATACCACATCGATTGACTAACTAGTTTTCTTCTACTTTTCACTGTATACCGTCAGCCTCTTGCTTTCATTGTGATGCCTGAGTCAAAAAATCCATATTTAAACACACAGTAAACTATATGACTGGAGTGTGAATGCGAGTGTCTGTGATGTTCTTTGTTCTGATCTCCTGCAGAGCAGTTGTTTCTCCTTTCACCCTTGTGTTTGGCCCGCAGCCCAGATCGTCTCATATTCAAATGTAGTTGACAGATCGCCGCGTGGCGTCTTATCTTTGTAGCGAACTTCCTGTCTGACGATACAGGGTTGTGTTTTCAGACATCCAGACCGAAATCAGGATACCTCGAGAGAAGACACAACTGCAGCCCGGTGAAATTATAGAGTACAATTTGTCACCGTATGAATAATGGTAACAGTATAGTTCCTCTGTGGTTTGTGCTCTCGACAACATTCACAGAGAGAGATAGTGTACAAGGGCAGAGAGGATGAGCGATTGAGAAGGAGAAAATAAAAGCATGAAAGAAAAATACCTTGTACCCCGGAGGAGGAGATGAAGAGGAAACAACTGATGTAAACCAAACTCGGAGGAAGTTAACCCTCAGTGTCACCTTCTTATGATTCACTGACGATACAGTGTGTTCATAATAATATGATTAATAATAATCAATTTAGGAGTACTGCAGCTCGAGGTGCTTTGTGGTCACAGATCTGACTTTGTGTACTTCTCTGTACTGTTCATGTTTCATCTGACACTTGCTGTTCGAGCATGTAACACGTTACTGGGCTTCCAAATTCAGAAATGCAGAAAGTGGTGCAGTGGTCCCGTCTTGGTTGACTATATATATCAACTACATGCTGGAAACCACTTGAGTGAATGAGGCGTGACACTGTGCTGTCAATCTCAGGGAGCTAGTTACCTGAGAGGTTGCACAGCGGAGGTCAAGGGAGTCTGATATACTATATTCATAACCTAATGTCTGAATATTTGATTTCCTCCAGAATGTACCTAGAAGGTCTTCAAGGGATATAACTCTGAGTTAGCTGCAGACAGCAGTGTCTAGTCCTACTGCTGGGAGAGGCTATTTATGCTGGTGCTTTGTGCAAGCATGCATCACACTGGGAAAAGAAACATCTGGAGTATCAGGAAACTTCTCTTCAAAGCCACGTGTTGGTGCCTATAGAATATTTATGATTATGATTATTGGCAAATGGTCCTGAGCTGTGAAAAATGCAAACCATTGGGAAAACAGGCTGAGAGACCCCAAAGGAGTTATTACACGAGTCAGCGGCTCAGTCATATCAGGAAACGGGGAATAATTTAAAAGGCAAACAGCTGCTGCACAGCTTCTATATAAATCTATCCCCTATAGCTCTGCTTAGTGTTTGCACTGCAGGTGAACTGTCACTACAGCGGCTGGACATTTCTTTCCCAGTGAGTCTGATTAATGGAACCCGCACCATGACTTTGCCTGGTGTGTCCACTCTGGGACATTACTGGATTAAACTGTGGCAGTGCTGTAAGTACAGTTATATAAAGGCAGAGAGGCACCCGACTTCATTACTTTTATTCCCTGAGCCTGTAGAGTTTGGAGAAATCCAAAGTTAGTCATTCTCGGCCACTCTAAACTTCTTAGCTGACTTTCTAACTGCCCGTCATAACAAAAGCACTGTGCCCTCAGTGGCCAGGCCACAGACCAACGATGATTAACTCCGTGACACGCTGCCCTCGCACATTTTGAAGTACCTCGCCAGCAGAGCTTTGGTTTGCACAATCACTGATATTTCTCCCGCAGAAAAATTACATTACACAAAGACTGGAAAGAAGTTAACGGTTAATGATTATAATTCTGTTAGACTACTACCATGTTGGTCGGTATAGAAAGGTGAAAAATATATATTTCTTTTGAGAAAAAAGATCCTTGGTTTTTAGCAGAAAAGGAATGAATTTTAAGTTCCTTCCATGCATTTATCTAAGATCTTGCCTTGTGTGAGGTTTGATGACTATCTGTCTATTCCTTCAACTCCTGCAGCTGGCCTTGTCTGCCAACTTGTCATCCCAGCAAGACAAAGATATGCCTTTGTTCAGTCCTCTTTAATATGAGGGGAGGAGAAAAGGCATGGAGAAATTTGGAGCAAATCCAATGAAATAGTGCGGGTGATGCAGGTTGATGTTTGTCGAGATAGGGGGCATTTTTAATAAAACAAGGGCCTCTTGTGCTGGGGTGTAATTCATCAAAAAAGGCTCCACTCTCTGGGCAGGGCAAGAAAATACGAATAAGGTGAAAATCTGATAATAGTGTCACGTAGGCGCTCTATTACGAAGATGAAGTGTGTTAGAGGAGGGAAAAAAACTTGTGTCACGTGTGTCATGTCAGGAGATAATTATGTTCCACTTCTCAATCCTAGTATAACACCGGTGGTTCATTTTCTCCATATGACTACAGATCATTTCACCACTGCTGATCAGGTACAGTGGAGACGGTTGTTAGAACAAACACAAAACAGTGGAAACGCCCTGGATTTGCGTGAGGCCAGAGGCAGTGCGAGAAACACCTTGGAGGTAAAGACAGGTATGCACGAACTGGTTCCTCCATGATTTGAAAGGTAAATAGAACCATTGTTCTCCCAGCAGCAGTTCATCACGCACGTCATACATCATGTAACATGAGCAGCTTAGCAGATGAGCTTGTTTTCAAAGGTTAGAGCGCCAAAGTAGGAAAGATGGGGGCAGAAATGGGAAGCTTTAATGTGGTTTTCTGATGTTGCTACTCAATTAGGAGAACAGTGGGGGCCTTAACTACACACAAAAGACATGGGGAAACACTGGCAGCATCATTTGTAAGGAGGAGAAGCACTGGTAATATGGTAATTGGTCAAATTAGGGAAACATCATACCGTAATCATAAACTGTTGTGTCAAGGAGGTGGGCCTCTGCTGTAGCAGCCACAGGCAGGTGAGGTAAGATTTAAATGAGGGAAGTAGGAGGAAAAGAGTAAAAAGGAGAGGGGAAGGGAGGAGAGGAGGAGGGGTGCATGCCAACCTCCTGCCAGCTCCAATTACCAGTGTGAGTGGAGCGTGGCAGCTAGGGCGATGGGTCTAATCAGAGCCCTGCTGAAAGAGACCCATCCCTGTCCTCCCGTCCCACTGGGAGGCTGCTGGAGCTCAATCCCACACTAACATCAGCCAGCGTTTTTTCCCTCAGCCCAAACATACTCATCTCAATCGGGGGAAAACACTCCAGACTCCCCATCCCCTTCATAACAGGGGAGGCCCTGACATACTGCCACGAGAACGCTTCTGCATAAAAAAATGCCAGCCTCATTTCCATTCCAGTGTTCCCAGGTATCCTCTTTCACCTCATACTCTCAAGTACACCAAGGGCTGAATGATATGTTCTGCCATGAATGTTTAAAGTGAGGGTTTCGGCAGGGAGACACGCCCTTCGGAGTGCACATACATACATTTATGAAACATACAGGGGGGAACGGCGTGTCTGGTAATATTCATGAGAAAACACCACTGCTGCATGCTTGTAAGCTGCCCACAGGATCTTGCTTTGCTCTGAATCAATAGTTAATTGAATTCAACAGCATCAAAAATTAAGAAGATAGAGGGAGTCTCTCCTAAGTTACTTGGATTATACATTTGACTTGATCTAATTGCGAGCAAGGAATAAAAGACCTTGTGAGCTCCACGTGTGCCTGTTGCCAAGTGATGGATGACAACAATTACAGGTGATTCTGCCTTTCATAGTGCAGACCAAAGGACCACAGTGGCAGACACACAGGACAGTGCCTCATTAAATATAACTGCTTAAAATACCACTCTTTAAAAAAAAACAGCAGTGCATTATTATTGTTGTTGTTAAGGAAAAAGGGTTCATGCGGCTCTTGAGTATATGTAGGCCAATTTGGTTCTCCAATGTTGCTGCGTGTGTGGCTGTGAAGCGTTTACCTCTGAAGTGATCACTAAACGTTTGAAAGCTAAATTTGTTAGGCGTGAGAACTACAGAGACACAAGTTGAGTGTTCTCTATTTTCAACTTTTAATCATCCACCTCTGCTCGTCCGACCTGCGAGGGAAACTAAATACAGAGCAATAAATGTTCTGTCTCAACTGGTCCTGAGTCAACCTGGCACTGAAAAGCAGACGCGCTGTCTGCAGAGACAAAGCGAGCAGCCCGGGGCTGTTTCTCGCGAAGAACATCGTCAACCCAGACATTTGCATCTGCCCGAGACACAGAAGAATGTGTCAGCGGCGGCTGGAGGTGCAAACAGACAAGTGGAGCTAACTTGCGCTCAACCTAAGAGCTCTGAAAAGAGTTTGATTATTAACATGTGTAATACGTTGAGCCAGTTCACATGCAAACTGTTTAACCTGCAAAAGATTTTTGAGGAACACGAAGGTACTTGTGGTGTTACACTTGGTCGGACAGTGGTAATGGTTAGCCATGGACAGGTCTGGAAATTACAGCGTTTCCCTTCATGACGTTGTCACAGTCGCTCCTTGTTAACATTTCCTGTGGTGTCGGGTGTGACTGTTTGATATATGGTGGTACTTGCAGGTGTTTCTTTCTGAAATCCTGTGACATTCAGGCAGTGACTAATAGGCCCTGCAGCGAGGCTGGGAGACCCCGAGTGGTATTCATGTAACTAACTCTACGTTTTTTTTAGACTTGCAAAGCATGGGAGGGCAAGGAGTTTCCTCACATGTTCTGCCATGAAGGGCATGTGAGCAGGACCCTCCTGCTCTTCAGAGCAATATCACTTGGCAGAACTCCCACTGCAACATCAAAGACCCGGCAAGGAGGCCATTGATGTAATACTGTTGTAATGACATGAAAATAGCGAAAATCTCCACGGAAAAGGAAGGCGAGAAAGAAAAGCAAAGACAACAAGATACAACATTCACGGAGTCTTGAGTCGGTGTGAACACTGACGTCGTTTTACACAACAGCAGCTTTTTATCGGGCAGATGAGTGGATTTATTACAGTCGGGATTAGGCAGCAAGAAAACGAATGCAAATGTACAACGTGCTTTGAAATGTGCATCTAAATGGCCTGCACTCTGTTGGGCCTGTTGTCTCTGGCACGCTATCTCTTCGACCATGCAGGTGTTATGGCTGTTGCCATGGAGATGCTGGTGCATCAAGCAAACAGTCCTCGCTGCATATTAACGGAAGGCACAGACACACCCGCACGCACCGAAAACACAGTCATAACAAAAACACGGCTAATGTGGCTGTTCATACACTCAGTCCTACATGCTAGTGGATGAATCCGTGTGTGGTTGCACTGCTGTTTATCCAAGCGTACTTCGAGTAAAAGACTGTAATGCATGCCATGACCTTTGAAATAATACACTTTTTGTCTGGCTGAGCAGAACATTTGGCCTTACTTTCTTGCCTAGAGGCAGATAATCAATAACAGACATCTAATCCACCCAATTCCTTCTCTTTTCTTACCCCCCCTCCATGCGCTCTCTCTTTTTACCAGCTCCTCTTCCCTATTTATCTCCACTTCTCCCTCTTTCTCCTATCTGATATCATACTTCCACTGTCGGCAGGATGATCTACGGCCCTGTCGCATGCCCCGTGCCTATTATTTATTCCGTGGCCCACCAGTTAGTACATAACCATGGCCTCCGACCCATTACTGCTACCCAAGGGTGGTCTTCTGAATTCACATGGTTCTGCTGACCGAGTCACCTTGTCGGACAAGCGCTGCTGCACAGAATCACATCCTCCATTAACTACGCCATACGAGTAGCACAGCTGTAGGCTTTCATTTTGAGATTACAGCTCTACTCCTTGCCTGGTGGTCCTACTAACACGAGTTTGATTGAAGACCCTTGAGATTATGGTATTACAGGGTACACGGTTTGTGGTTTACAACTCATTTTAATGTAACTGCTTCTAAGATGGTAGAACCTCGGGGCTCATGGTACATTTCTGTGGTAATGCGATGTGGCTAATAAGACAGGTTATTCCTCCAGGTATCTGGGAGGAGAGAAGAAAGGACAGGGCCAAAAAATCAGGAAGCGTAACATTAATGAAATGGGTCTACAAAAGGAAGCGGTGCGGCCATTTGCAAATAAATGAATTAATTGATCCTCTCCACAACTCAAATTAATCATCAGCAGAGCTTTATTGCGACATGTTTAATATAATTATGACAGATGGGGGGGGTGCTTTTATGAGTTCTGAGAAAGGCAGTGGATGCAGTGAAATGTGGCAGGTCCTGTTAATTAACTGCTCACTGACTGGGCTCCTGTGACAGCCTTTACTTATTCCCTCAGTCACAGATAATGAATAATACACAGAGTCTGTGAGTCAATGTCGACAGCCTCAACTTTGATTATGTAGAGGTTGGCTCAATCACATTGTGGCCTGTTAAGTGGTCACCTCCAAAACAAACTGGCGCAGTGCAATACTGGTCATCAGGAGAGAAGGCAAAATTATATAAAGGTCTGTACAGATACTTTGTTGTTGCAAGATCTCCCAATAATGATGCTTATGTTAAAATAGTCATCTATGTGCACTTCCTGTGGGGAGACTCAGTATTTCTTTGTAACTATTCTCTCAAGCTGATTCAATCACCATCTTGTTTCTAATCTCAGTGAACTTCCATCACATTTCCCCACAGTCGTAGCTGAGAATGGAGGACTACAAAAACACAAAGGGTTTGTTCTTGCCTCAGAAATGAAGATACAGAAACGTGTACATCTTCCTAATGACTGAACATGCCCTGACACTGTAAGAATTGAGCGGCTCAACATACCTGAGTGGGACATGCTTGTTTAGCCAACCTTCCTTTTGCAGAACCGGTTAGAAAATATTGATGCAGATGTAACACAATGGAAAATCAACAGGGCCTTTGACAGCTGTAAGCAGAGCGATCAACCACAGCCTTGGAAAACACAGCTCAGCAGCTTAGTCAAAATGAGCCCATGCCTCTTAAACATGAGAAACATGTCAAGCCTTCAGCAGATAGTGAGTCAAGCAGTTCTGCCCTGCTTTCTATGGCCCAGTGAGTGCGCCAAGAGGGCTTGGTGTGCAAATGTGTGAGGAAAAGAGGGTCGGGGGGGAGACGACTCCCATTAGCCAGCTCATTGAGAGTAGGTATGGAATCCGAACGTGCAACGGGCTCATCCATCTATTCCCAGTCAGGGCCCGGACAGTCGTTGACTTGTTGGCCTGCAGGCTATACGGAGGACCTTGCTCTGTACCTGCAGGTGCACAGGCCCAGGGTGATGTCATTAACTGATCGAAGAAGAGAAAACTGTGAGGGTTTTTTTTTCTGTCAATATGCTATTGATCTTGCATGGAAATAAAAGCACTATGTGAAAAAGATGCAATATGAGAAAAGCACCTGGTGGAACGCATACCTCTGCCAAGGCCCAACAGTCAAATTAAACTCTATCAAGCTGCACCAGATTGAACACACTCATAGATCTCAGTTCTCTAAATGTATCTTCCTCTGGATTTCTGGGAAACCTGGGGTGTGGGGGTGGTGGGTGTGGTGCCCTTGCAATCCTAGATCTGCCCCCAGACCTATATCCGCACCATAATCGTATTAGTTCTTTCCATCTGGTTTGCTTTTGTGTTGTTTTTTTGCAGAGAAACGAAACAATGCTAACTGTAGAAGTAAATCAATTGACAGAGCCTTATATAATATTGCTAATTGTGCTCTATTGTGCATGGGTTTCTATTTTCCTGGTGTAAGGGTCGAAATCTTTGGTTCCATATGACTCAGATGAAAGGAGACGGCCGCAGGCAGATCATCTATATGCACCATACAATGTAGGGTGCAATTATGACTCACGACTCATAATATAAAGCAATTCTTCAATAATCATTTTTCTCTTAGCTCCCAATGCCCATGATCCTCGCTCAGATGAAAGTCAGAAGAATCGGCTCGACAGCAGTGTCATTTAATACGGTTACTTATTCGGCACATTTTCAAATACTCTGCTTTTGTTGAATGTTCGTTCATACCTAATTTAGAATTTACATTGTTATGAATTCACTGTGCCACAGAGAGGAAATTGAAAATTTAAATACAAGACTCTTTATTAACGATGGTTGCCGGCACCAAGTTTGGGAGACAGGCTGTACCTCAACCGAGCACAAACCATTTTAAAGTAAGAAAAACAGTATGTGGAAATGAAACAGATGGATCTGATGCAATATTATGCTGGAGCTGTCTGCAGGGTGACGAGTGCTCATATTAACTAGGCGTATGACTTTTGACCCTTAAATTATTAGTGTGTGAGTGACAGTTAAGAGAGGAACATGAGAAGTGTTCTCTGTTTGAATCATCAGATAAACTTTGTTCAACAAAAAAACAAACAGGTGACGTTTTTGTAACTGAGGAAGCAGCGTGTCAGAGTGAATGCGTGCCTGGTGAAAAACTATTGATAATCCCATTGCACATGCTCTCCCAAACAAATCTTGTGCTCACTCTGTAATTGAATAATAGAAGCCTGTGGCAGTCGCTTAATAGCAGACGTCAATTCATGGACATTCTATTCTGTTCCTGACAATGTGCAGATTTGAACCGATATGCATGGCCTGTCACATCTCCAATATCTCCTCAGATGCAGAGACAACATCCAGACGAGCACTTCGATATGTCCTGACAATGGACAGTGGTCATAACTCCGAGTTTAACACTGACAGAACACAGCTCTGCTCTGCACAGATGTATGACAGAGTAAACAACGTTTGACAGTTAAGGAGAGTAGATATATTAACATGAACACAGTCTGTGCAATACCGTGCAACATCCGTACAAAAGGATTGCAAACAACAACAACTACCACTAGACACTACTAATGTGTTCTATTGGCTAATTCTTATCTCCCAGGAGTGCTGTGTTATACTGGATATGAACACCTGACAATTCTTCCTGACAGAGCAGCCAAGTGGAATTCTGCAGCACAAAAATGTGTCCAGATAAACTGTGTTTTAAGAACTGCTGAAGATTGTGAATTGTTATAATTTAGAAAGGGCCTACTGAAGAGTTTAATTGATGAAGTATAGAATACATGCAATGGACTATTTTCAACGATTTCCAACAATGATCACATGACTTTTCAAGAACGGCTCAAATTAATTGCTTGTGCTGAGTAAAGCAAAGTTTGGGTGCACCTTGCACTGACTCACACACGATGTTTGCCTCGGCTCTTCTATTCCAGGAACTGCTTTTCTTTTGTGTTTTTTATTCATTGACCTCTCTCTCCCACTCCCTCTCTCCCCTGAGGCTACAGACATGATCAGCACTGACAACGCAGACATACCCGACATCGCAGTCTTTAAAGATACACCTTGCCAAAAGCACAGCGCAATTGATGGACAAGTACAGATGATAAAATGTTGCCTCAAAGGAAGAATGACTCCATCCAGATGTCTTACCTACAACTCCAAAAATAAAGCCCAGTGTCAGTGGGAGGATAGAAGTGAGCGACTAGGATCAGTGTGGCTGGCGATTGATCATTTGAATGTTTATAGTCATTTACAGCTCCTGCATCCTACATTCAAACTGAAGAAAATAACCTTGCGCTTATAAAACAATTGACTTTTTTTTAAATGATAATTGATTGATCGCATGCTGAAGGGAGTGTCTTAGAGCTTCAGTCTTGCTCAAGGACAATGTGTCAGGGTGACCGCAGCTGATTAAAATCACAGAAACCATGTCACGCTAACACCAACTGGAAAATTCTTCTGGAGTTTGACAGAAGCTAGAATAATTTGTGACCGACACACCTTTAATATCTTGACGAACCGGTTATCTACGTGGCGATGCCATGAACTGAAAGACACAATTAGCTGACACAGGAAACAGTTTACCGGTTTAATCTGGTTAGTATTTGGTTAATTTATGTGATAAACACATATGGGGTGTGCTTGTTCTGAATTTCCCGTGCGTTCTGTCCAAAAAGGAAGCCGTATAAATGCACTGCGGCCCTGAGCAAACCTTAAACAGTATTTTGTCCTCCATCTAACGTCTGCCCTTGGAAGTAGGGATGTAAGGATGCAGATTGGGTGGCCAGCACAGTGATTTCACCTCGCCATATTGTGTGAGTCCTTGGGAGAAGCACGCAAAGACAGATGCAGTTTGTATCTGTCAGCCTGGATATGATCTACGATGCCGGGCCTCCCGCCAGCAGATGGTGGGAGAAATTAAATCTGTGACACCGAGCGTCACAATGGAGCTTGGAAATACAGTGTTTGGGAGGTAGCGGCAGTCCACCTGCAGATTGGTGTGGGAGTGTGTGTATAGAGAAACAGGTCCCTGAGTGCTTCTGTGTGCGTGCAAGTTTGTTCCTCCTTCCCTGCCTGTTTTGAGAAATAAGAGCCCTGCCTAAAATGGAAGCCAAACCTGTTCTAACAGACCTTCACGCCCTGCACCACTGTCATCAACAGCCCACGGTATTTAATGTTAAACATGAACTCAAAACTCACCTTCTCTTAACAGCAACTGCTATTAAAATGGCAGCATGCACATTTCAGAAACCCACGAGCATTCAACGAGAGACTCACAGAGCGGAAAAAAAGTAATGTGGGGGAATAGCCATTACACAACATACTTTATTTTGGTCATTGTGCATGATTTGAATAGCGCAAAGCAAAGGAGAGGATTAAGTTGTCGGAGGAGCATGGCATAGTATTAAATCATTCCGATATACAGTAGCTCGTGTATGTATTTATCTTGCCCGGGAAGAGGAGCTATGAGATTTCGATGCTGTTTATCCAGTCGGGTTTGTTGTCCGCTCTCGCCGGGCTCCTGAGATATTTATTACTGGCATTGTGTCGCAGTCATTTTCTGCCTATGCACCAGGGAGCATAATGCATGCCAGGCAAATGAAGGCCTTTTCTAACCAGTGAGGCTGTAATTTGTTTACTGCCACCAAACACCGGTCCACTACAGTCAACACATCAAAGCTAAACTACATTCAATGGAGGGTTCTCTGAGACACAAACAAGTTTTTAACACTGGCATCATTTTAAAACAATGGACTCACATGACAACGCTCTATTAACACGGAACAAGGATTTCACGATTGACTTAATGAGGAACAGGTTTTTTTTAAAAAAGGGAGGATCTTCGAATTCCTGCATATTTCTTGTTTGACCTTTCAAAGTATAAAGCAAACATTCCAAGTTCAGGAAGGAGTTGCCAGGGATATTCAGCAAAAGGTGTGCAGCTGGTCTGAAGGAGAGGCTTTCTAATTCATATTCAGGCAGCAGAGGATTCCAGTAATGAGAGGGGCTTTTGATCTGGTACCATTAGATAACATTCCTCCTTTCCAGAGACAGGTCCGCTGTCTCCCAGAGGACAAGCACATGTTCTCCAAGGCAGCAGAGAAGTCACGGAGGAGTATATCCAGTTTCTGCTCATATTTGAGGAATTTCCTCGAGTCACAGCGAGTATCGAAGCGATCGGTTTGACAATTTTATTCTTGTTTGAGCTTTTTCTTTTATTTGATGTGGGGGAGTTCATTCACGGGGGGGTCGCATACAAGGGTTAGGACATCTACTTTCCAGGGGTTTGATGGGATATTGGATAATTAAAATGACAGCAATCACTTTCAAACACTTGTGGTATGCTGTGAAAGTACTGAAGTACTGCAGACCAAACAGTAATGGCAGCCATTTGGTTCTCATGCCATAAAGGGAAAATAAGAATCAACATTTGTGTCTGATCAGTGTTGATTTCTCTGTGATATGTGACCTCCAATTAAACGTTGGTGCCAAACCCCCTCACTGAGAATGATTGTTTCATTTCACTTGTAAAATCAGACTTGTATTATTTTTACGATACGAGTGGCGTTCTGCTGAGATGTTTCCCAGGACTTGTCAGTATTGCAATTCCCTGGATGCTGATAGAGGCCAATTAAAACCATGTATGTTTAAGGAATTTGCTTTAAGCTTTTTCATTAGAATTTGACAGCGAAAAACAAAACTTTCAGCTTCCAGATGTGCAAACAATCACTCCCCTCATTGCACCAAGGAGCCTTCATGAGTTTTCTCATAACCATTAGTGCCGTGTGAGGGCTCTGACACCACCTTCGTCATTTCTCGATCTGAGTCATTGCTTTTCACATTTTACATGCTCCTCGATTGTTAACAGAGGTGAAGTATGAACTATTGCCTCGACGTGGAGCGGTGGCAGCACACTGCTTTTAAGACTGATGTCGTGAGCAGAGATGTCTTTTCTGGCCAGCAGTAGCTTATTTCATACATCACAGAGACAAGCACCATTTACCTGGACATTTACTGAGGCAGTTCAATTCGAGAGAGGCGCTCAAGGTCAGAACATCAGCATCGTTACCCAAGTAATGAGTCATTGTTCCCTCTGGTCATCTCTCTATAATACTCTACGACGTCACAGCACCACCGCCACCGCACTGCCCTCCGTGTTTACCGAAGACAGGAGACACGCAGTGAACAGATACAGGTGTAGATACACACTGAAGGAAAAATGAATGAAAACTGATGGAACAAAGGAGGCAGAAACAAGTAAAAGAGAGAGCAGACATGAAAGACTGATGGGAACAATGATTACAGAGCCACAATCCTCAGATGTTGACTTAGCAATGTGTGACAACTTTAAAGGAACACAACTAAGCCCCCCCCCCCCCCCCTTAAAAAAACCAACACCATCCCCCCCCCCCCCCCACACACACACACACACACACACACAATAATAAGGAATTGCTGAGCTGACTTTGGGCCTGTACGTAAGTCTCAGTGGACTGACCTCTCGGGCAGGGGCGTGAGAACCACGACTAACAAAGAGCAGTGCTGTTACAGCATGACAGAATTACAGAGTGACTGGAGACTCATGACTGAAAAGGTGCCAGAGCTTTGGCTCAGCTGGTATGAAAACATGCCTTCGCAGCTCCACGCAGGTGAGTGGCGGGCTACGCCGCACAGCGCCCAGCCCCCAATCATCATCTGCCCAGGTTAAGTAAACAAGACAAGCACCATTCATCACGGCTGATATCTTCGAGAACAGGCGTGGTGTGACAAGCAGTTTGACTTATATGCAACTGGAATTCTATACATATATTCTGTAAAGGGACTTCTTGGCATGATGTTTCATAAGCATAACATTAATGTAGATCAGTTTCATTACACTAAAACATTACAAGAAAATAATCAGGGGTGGCATCGGTGCGACTGTCATAATCCATATTTTGCACTATTGGCAAAAAGAAAGAAATACACGCTATACGAAATAATCAAAATTAATGTGCAACCTTCCTCTGTCCAGCTAAAACCTATAATCCAGATCGACTTAGTGGTATAATGACTTTGCCATTCCTGCATCCTCTCTTCATAGGGGTGCTCAATGACAACTTCATGCAGAAAAATATTGCAATTTACTCCTTTTTTTTTGTTATTTATTTGGGAAGGGTTGACAGAGAAGTTGTACGTCTTCCAGCAATGCTCAGCTTCCTTTTTTTCCCCCTTCCTGAGCATGAGCACACCTGAAAAGCTCCCTGCGGCTTCTTCTATGCTTTCTCCAGATTCTATCACTCCGTCCAAGATCGGAGGCAGAAACGTTCTGACGTGACTTCTCAAACCTGCAGGCTATCAGCAGCCCATTAAGGAGAGGGATCATTAGTCTCAGGCGGTTTGGTGCTGCCCCACCGTTTTCTTGTGTAGTGCTGCTGATATGAAGTTGATGTATCGCTGCGTTACAAACAATAGTCTAAAAATAGAGACCAAATGACGGCAATGCTCAGGGAGAGAATGCGTGTCTGCGTGTTTGTGTGAGTGAATATATAACATGCATGCAAGTGCGTGTGTGTGTCTGTTGGATTGTGTGTGTGTGCACTTCTGAACACACTGAGTGGTCCAGCACATCCTCAGGGTGGTGGGTGAGCGGATTCAAGGAGTTGTTGTGATTAAATATGATGTGAGCTTCTTTTCCAGCCTCTGTAGCTGCATTAAAAACACAAGTCTTCCTCTTACTGAAAGGTTACGACCCATTTTTCCATATTCCTTAACATTTGTAATTTAAAGTAGGCATCGCTAATGAGCACTGACTGCGTGACTGTCAAATGTTCTGTATCACATGAACTGTTGCTAACAAATGAATATCATTACAACAATAACAAATACTAACATTCACAGCTATATCTGTGTGAGGGTATTTTTGCAAAAAAACAAAAAATAATAAGATTCCAAAATAAAATCACAGCAACATGCCTGTAAGATTATTATTATCGGTTTTGACAGGTTGTTTACTCGCGACGCACACAACACGTTGACATCGTCCTCTTAGCCTCCTGGTGTGGATCTAACTTTGCCTTGACAAAGCTTCAGCACAGACGACAACTTCACCAGCCACTCATTTGCTTTGGCTGTCTGCCGTGTCACCCGGTGCAGGTAGCGTAGAAGTGACTTGTCTGAGCTTGTAGGCTGAGCGCAGCTGTCCAAACTTTTTCTTTTTTGCATGAACCAACATTAGTTTGGTTTTTGAGTCACGAAAACAACAAGAGTAAAACGTGGCTCAGCTCTGTGAGGAGATGTTTATGACAGAGAGTACTAATTAAAGCAGCTTTAAATATGTGTATGACATGAAAAACTAATGGGGACTGCTTTCTTTTGGGTGAGGGATAAAGACTGTGTCATAACTGGAGGGTGGCACATGGTGGTTACAACTGTTGCTTCACAGCAAGAGGGGCCTTGGTTTGAATCCCCTTCGACTGGGGCCAGATTCTTAATTAAAAGTGAATCCAAGTGCCTGTGTGTCTGTTGTACCCTGCCTCTCGCCAGAGTTTGCAGGTGTGGCTCCTTCACTCCCCTGCAGCCCTCAAAAGAACTAAGGGTATTGATAATGGATCGAGGGCGGGGGGCAGGTTTACCGTGTAGCCATGGTTAAACAGTGAACATGTAGCACACTACTAAAGCTCTATGCCATCATATGGCATGTGTATTATGTTACTGGACTCCGAGATAAGCAAGATCAGAGAGAGAGGACGAGCTCATGCTGCTGAGGACGGTTTCTCACTGTTGAGTAAGACGGTTGTGCGTCTGTCTGTTGCTCCTACCGAGGGAATCTCTACTATTCTCCACGAACACTGTGATTAATCCCATCTCATTCGTGTGCAGGACATCTCATGCTAGTGCTGTTTGTTTATGCAGACAGCTTTCCTCGTGATATAGTGCAGAGGAAGGGTAGCAAGAGGAAAAAACTTTTCTTTGAGCAAGAGAAAAGTCCCTTCGGGAAGATTACGCAAGCCCAGCCAGTGATATCATCAAATCAGCGCGGATGGAGGGAGGGAGGGAGGGAGGGAGGGAGGGAGGGAAGGGTGGGTGTTATGAAGACAGAATTCTAACTGGGGACAGAAAGGCTGTGTCTGAATGAGGGGGGGGCTGCTTTAATACCAGTGTAATGGCTATGGACAACTGTAACCCCCCCCTCAGCTAGCTCTGGAGCTTTTTTCCCCTTTAAGTTTCTAATGAAATCAACTCCTGTGGTGACCGGCGCCCACCTGACAAAATTACAATCAATTAAAGGAGAAATTCCTGTCCACTGCTCAGTGATATGGACGGCTGAGCAGGGAGAGGCGCAGAACCCCTGTCCACATAAATCACATGCATTAACTTGTTATGGGTGTGATGAGGATGGAGGGCTACGGATGTCAAGGCAGCCTGCAGGCATGCAGGGGGTCCTTTATGTGGAAAACACCGAGCAGGGCATTTTTCTTAAAGTTGTAAGTGACACTGATGCTCATATGTTACTTTGAGGATTTAGATGAGACAACTGTTTTTAACTTGATAATTATATGGACATGGACTTGGTCGTGGATTAATAAATTCTTTATGTAATTAACATGATACTACTACAGTTACAGTGTGTATTATGAAACGATGTAGCAGCAGCAAGAGAAGAGGGAGATAAAGAAAAGAGTGGGACTGAAATCAAGATGGAGGGAAAAAAGAGACCCATCTTACCTTCAAGCACAGTAAGCTTAGCACTGGTGTTGATCTCGCCAGCACTGTTGGTGGCTGTGCACTCGTAAATGGCTTCATCTCGGTGTGTGCGCAGGGGCTGGATCCGCAGCACGGAGCCCGAACCGTCATCAAACTCAATCACCTGGGAGAACCCGAGGAAGACAAAAGGGCAGAGATGTTATTTTCGAGGGGCCGCGAGTAAATCGCTTCACTGCAACATGTAAACAACAGCCATTACTACCCTCAGGTGACAGTTTTACAGAGGATTCTGTTTTTTTATACGGAAGAAAGGATTTTAATGTTTTGGAAATGTTACAGCTTGACCTGTTTGTTAAAAGCCTGTTTTCAATTCCTGCTACAGAATTCAATTTTCCCAGATTACCTCCCAGAAAAATGGCAATTAAATTATATTCTTTTTTCAAAACATCAAACCATCTTGAATAAAACTGTGAATCAATTGTGATATGTAGATTGAGTGATAATATCGATGCAAAGCAGAACCACAAGACAGATCATATCCAGGAAAAGCAACCAGGAGCCTAAACCAATAGTCCTCCCAGCTGCCATGGCTACATTACATTACAGAGGAAACACTGGTCAGAAACAGTGTGAGATCCCACCTAAGGCTCTTTCGTCTCTTTCTATGGGTTCAAAGGGGAGAGGGGAAATGCATCTAGGAATAGGTAATACATCAAGGGGGTGCAAGGCCAGAGATGGTGGAGCTGAGGAACAGAAGGGGAAGGGTGAGGGTGTGAAGAGATTGAAAGAGATGAAGCGGACTTTATAAATCAAGATGGGAGGAGACGGGAGAGAGGGGAAGCCTGTCTCTTCTTGCTTAGAGAAGAGAAGAGCCGGTGTGATGCGCAATAACAGGGCAATTGAGTGTGTGAGCTGTGGGAGAGGAGACTCTGTGTGAACGCTGCAAGCGCATGTGCGTGTGCATGTGCAGATGAATGTGCGGGCGAGTCATTAATGAGAGAGGGTTACAGAGGCAGTCTGACGCCCACGCCTGAGCAATGTTTTCTCACGTGAGTTGTGCCTGCCCGTGTTCACTTGAGCACTTGCGGGTGTGCGCGCGGAGTGCTCAGAGATCTGGGAATCGCACGAGTGCTCACCTCAAAGCGCTGGGAGCTGACTTTCTTGCCTTTCTTCATCCAGGTGATTCTGGGCTTGGGCTCCCCAGTGGCCTGGCACACAAACGATGCAACTCCGCCCGAGATACCCGTCTGGTCCTCTGGGGATTTGACGAAACTTGGCAAGCCTGAGGAGGAGGGAGAAACGGGGGCAGAGGGAATTAGAGAATAATACAAAAAAAGAGGGAGGGAAAGAAGTCAATGACAGGGAGAGAGGTGAGGACAAAGGAGAGCAGAAGGGAGGGGGAGAAGTGAAGGTGATGTTAGTCACGTCAGCATGTAAAACTTAGTTGTCTAAGGGTAACACTTTCTCCACACAAATGAGGTAATCCAGGCCAGTTCTGTTGTTCTCCACGCCTTTGTCTCTTTGTGTTCCACTGTAACACGGTGAATTTCTTACTTTTGCCACAGCACCATTTGACAAAGGCCAAAGTCTGTCACAAACATGTTGAAGAGTCTATTTACTCTAATAGCAAAACAGGGATAGTCAAAAAGTACTCTTCTGTAAAATAAAAAAATAAAAATCACAAATCAAAAACAAAGTTTCACACGCCTTTGTCTCTTTGTGTTCCACTGTAACACGGTGAATTTCTTACTTTTGCCACAGCACCATTTGACAAAGGCCAAAGTCTGTCACAAACATGTTGAAGAGTCTATTTACTCTAATAGCAAAACAGGGATAGTCAAAAAGTACTCTTCTGTAAAATAAAAAAATAAAAATCACAAATCAAAAACAGCTTGTAAATTCAACTTTTTGGAGTTAACCAGATTATTTAGACTTTTGACAGAATCCAATATTCTATTTTTACTCTGGAATGTCTCTGAGTTCACTCTAGATGATGTTTTTTCATAAACACGCTATAGATTACCTCGGTGAACACTTCTAACCCTGTGTTTGCCTTCAGGGTGTTTTTCCCAGCACCACACCCGGTGTCATTGTTCACAGGACAATGGTGTGCATGTTTCACTGACAGCCCCCGTCTTAGTTTACATGGTGCTACAATGAGCACACCTTTGCGCCAAGCTATGGCTGCCATGCTTTATGCTGTATTTACAACCTCAGATGTGCATAATACAAGCCGGCTTCAAAAACATAACTCGCTGTCCTTATTACCAGCTCTGTCAGCTTGTGTTTCATCTCCAGAGTCATTATAGAGGGAGGTGGGGAACACCTAACCCGCAGTTATGACGAACAGACCGCCCCGTAGAGACACGCACAAACGGGTGAATCATTATGCTGTGTACACAGAGGAGACGCCAGCCTCCCCTCACTGAGTACACGCTGGGGAAAATCCTGCAATGGCTGCCACCATTCTTTTCTTTTTTATGTCTCTAATATACCACCGGGTAGAGGCTGGGTGTCGGGTCAATATATAGTTTGGATAACATGTACCAGGTTGTGGTATAGATGGGACTGTTAGTGAGCACGTTCTCCTGGTCTTATATTGTAGCCCGCTGCCCTTGCCTGGCTGGCTGCAGAGAGAGCAGTGGTGCTTGCTGCCATTGCTCTAGGACATCTCTGAAGGGGAGCTTTCAGTGCACAATAAAAAGGGGGGGGGGGGGGGCAGCCAGTGTGCGCATACATAACCGTTTCATGTGAGATGCTTATGCACATTTGAATGCTTCTGAATCTACGGACAGAGTAGCATGAACGGCAGAGGTATGAAACAGCCTTATTATTAATTTACAAATATGTGTATAGCTCTTTAGAAAGTGAAGCTATTACAAGAATACACTAGTGATGTAATGAGGATGAAATCACAGTATTACAAGGGAGAAAAGAAAATAAGAACCTAGGAGAATACAATTTCCAATTATTGCTAAAATCATAGTTTCTTGAGAATCTATGAAACCCATTTGATGACCAACAATAGCCACACAGCTGACCAACACGCAAAAAAGGAAAGCTCCTTATTCTGCCATAAACCAAAGAGAAGCTCCATGTTCCTCATATAAATGTAAGCAACAGTCCGATCTGCTTGTGTCTCTGCTCTAAAATAGCAGCTAGAGAACAATTATCGTTTTATTTTCCTAATATTAAGACTGACCCTTAAACTCTGTCATACATACAAACAAACACATTCTTACAGAAGAATAACATATTTGGCAGTTGCCTTACTTCTTAAGCCACATTAATTGCATATCTGGACAGGCTTTTTGTCACATGTTTGTCACAGCACAGCAGAAACGCCACCTTTTCCCAACTTTAAAAAGTAAAATGTAAGCATCTATCCGGCTTTATTTATTCTGTTTATGATCTGTTTTCTGTGTCTAAACCACTGTCAAATAAATGTCACATTTGCAGAACAGATTAAAGCTAATATGGCCTTTTAAAACCAATCACGATAAGCTAACCGTGACAAACAAAAACACGATCAAATCCACACCATTTGACACAACAGTGATAAGTTGAAGTGCGCTGCAGTGCAGTGCGAGGGAAGGCGGTTACACCAGCCTGACCACGCACAGTCATCCAACACGTTACTGCGCCTGTCTCTGACCTGTGAACCCTTCTTGGGTTCTAATCCCACCTGACATTCGAATGATGTTTTAGCCCTGGTTCTCTTAGGGACCAGATTTAGACTGCGAAAACACGATAATGAATTATTCTCAATAAAATGTGAGTGGGGCACACACACAGCCAGCAGCGTTGGTAACGATTCAGGCCTGATAAGCCCTGAAGAGTGTGTGCCTGAGCATGCATCAGTGCATGCATGGGTGGTGAGTTGGAATCCTTGAGACCTGATTATCAGCAGTAGTTCCTGCTAACATCTGCCCCTAAGCGGGGGGGATCAGGCAGCATTAAACAGTTCTTGCCACATGCTTCAAATTAAGGATGCAAACTCATGTACTGCCACAAACATTTAACTGAGGAACCGGATGCTAGGAATCATAAGGATTTTGGGGATAAGTGGAGGAAAAGGGCAAACCGGCCCTTGCTGAGCCTTTCCTGTATTAATCCTCTTAAACAAGCTTCCCCTGAATTTTGATAGTTGACCTATGACTCTTAGGCGAAATTCTGAGCTGTCCATTGTTAATACAGAACCTGCCGAGCATCAAATCACAAGATCTCAAAAGGGTCTGCGCTGACCCCGAACCCCAGACTTGTGGACAGGGTTAATAGCGTCCGAACACACTTGACTAGAAGGGCAGAGGTATTTGCTTTTTCCACAGAGACTCGGCTGAGTTCCTCCGTCACTGTGCCACCACTGGTGGGTGAGGATATTGAACTCTTCGGTTTGTCAGTTCTTTTCTTAGAGAGACAAAATCCACACTCTACCCTTTTTTTCTCTCCTGTGTCCCATTTTCCTGGCTGTCAGGCAGTTGTCACATGAAAACAATGGTGGGGAAGAGGTGGAAAACACATAAGCCTACCTATGCAAATCCCTCTCCATAGCACTGACTGCCAGCTTTGAGCCACACTCCTTCACTTTGATACGTCACATTCAAAACTCCTGTCTTGACACACACAGCTTCAACACACATGCTCTCCTCTCACTGGCAGAGTGTGGAAAGTACCGCCGCATCTGTCAGCGTCGGTTGGAAGGTGCCGTGGATCCCAGGGCTAAGGTTATCGACTGGTGAGCATCTGACGCTTACCACAGTAATTTATTCACACTAACCAGATCAAGGCATTGCTCTAATTACAGCATCATGTAAACACCTCATCAGGGTTATCTTCATCACTATCAAAGCGGATGTCTGAGTTCTCAATCGTTGAAACTACTGGTTGTTAATGACCGAATTTATGCACCAGAAAGATCAAAAAGTGATTCACATGCAAAACAGTGTTGCTGTACACGAACTGCAGCATGGCTGGAAAAAACACATTATTAACCACAGCAAAAAGGCTTTCATGTTAAGAAGAATGAATTAAATAAATGTTTTAATCCAAGCAAAAACAATACAGACTGAAAACCCAATTTCTGGGCGGACTAATAAGGTGTTTCTTCTAACTAATTACACAGTTGTTAGGGAAATTAATTCTAACCCCTGCAAATGTTTAAAAGCGTAATACAAAATGAAATGGTTTCATGATTTAGTGCGTGCACAAGGCGGGAGTAATATTACATATCACAAATATGCATACGTTTGCCCTGTTGACATGGATTTCAAAATTTGACCCTAGGGGGCATGGTATTGACGAGTCTGCATAGATTGTGGTTGAGACAGCACTGAAGGAGACTCCAGAGCTGCTGACGGCTCCATGTGTGGGATTAAACAGCTTCTCTCAGTTAACCTACTGCCTTCAGTTCTATCTGTGGGGCTTCGGATCGTTACAGAGATGAAAAGGTGAGGGGGGGTTTCCCAAACTCCAGCGTTGATACAGGTGCGCTTTTCTTCAGCAGGCAGACAGGCAGACACCGCACCAGCTGTCCCAGTACACTCGACAGTAAAGGACTGTCCAGGACAAATCAACTGGCAATGCGTAACCATGGCGTTAAATGTCTTTTTGTTTTTAGTCAACGACTACATGCACGGAAACACAACAACAACATACGACTGTTCCAAAGCAGCTATAGGAGCCAGCAGCCGTTGGCCAGTAAACACAGGAGCCAGGCCTCTCCTTGCTCCTCTACTGATGACGTCATTCACTCGAGAACGGAATGAAGGCGAGACCAAAAGAAAAGCACACGCAGCAATAGCCTTGCGGGTGGTTTCCCTTTTTTCTGCACTCTACTTCTTTTCTTCTGCCGTCTTTGTTTTTATTCTTTTGGACCCACGCAAATGAGATGAGCACTTGACGTACGTGTGTGTGTGTGTGTGTGTTTGAGCCTCACAGTGAGGCTCCTAATAAATGCAGAGACAGCAGGGAGAGCCAAACAAATAGCTCTTGTGTGGCTTACAATTAGTGTATTCCCAAGCCCACCACAGTGCCCACAGAGAGCTACTGTGTGAGCGTCGAGTATCAGGGATCGATACACACGAGGCAGAGAGAAAACCATTAATACTTATTAATAATGGATTAGCAAGTTATCATTTTCATGAGGCAACACTTAGTGGGAATTTGTCTGATGGCATCAGCACCGGTTGTTTTAATGGAACACTTCCATTAACGCCTTTTCAGGCCATTAGCATGGAACTTGTTTGCAATTAATTCCATATAAAGCTGCCTCCACTGCGAGTTATTTACCCCGGCAAAGTCAACTGCACTTCAGGCTGTTTGTTTAAACCAATAAACATCATGTTTGCTGTCTGCACTTCTGTTTTGCACCACGGAGCATTGTCATCATTTGTTTTCCAAAAGACACGTGCGTGTGTGCGTGTCCACGTGTTACATTTTTTTTGCAGCTCGACCCAAGGACTGAATGATGTGAGGGAGGCTTTCACAGAATCATCTCACTTTAGTTGAAGGATTTCAGGTCAAGATGATTTATTTCTATTATCCAGTTTTTAAAATTTAATCTCTAAAATCTGTGAAATTGATATCACCTTATAAAGAGTCATAAAGAGCGATGGAGCTCCCCCATCACCATAGTCCATCAACTCCTCCACTTGTTCTTGCTGAGTCAGCCGCACCGCATCCTTCGCCTCGCTGTGAACTAGCTGAACGTACACGATGAATAGGTGAGTGGGAAAATATCTTTCGTCTAAATATTTGAAGTTTGAGCTCAACTTCAGTGAAATGTGATTAATCATCACCGAGCTACTGTACTTTAGACAAAATGTCTCAACCTGTACACAAGAAAAAAGGTGGGGAGAAAAACATGAAAGTTTCAATACCCCGTAGACCACGAAGATGAGCTTTCTATCAGGCCTTCAAGCCGTGTGTGAATTATTCAAGACAGTGGAGAAGAACAGGAACTCTAAGTGCAATTACCCTTCACTCCTCTCTTCCCACTGTGAGCAACATTAATGTAATGGCTTTCATCTTCTCAAGCCGATTATGAAATAGGGGGGCATCTCTCAACTCAGCACTCTTCCTCTCCTCTCGTCTGTCAGTCAGTGCACGACTTTTTTGTCCAAAACCCACACTGAGCTCCAGTGACCAGAGCCTGGAGTGGGCATTTCCAGCAACTGTTTAGAAACGTGCGAGAGTAAACGCTTCATTGTGTTCTTTTTGATGGTGAGCATGTGGGTGTTCCTGGTATCACACGATTGGGAGTCAGAGGTTTTATATTACCTGTGGTATTTCAACTGGCGCCCTACCTAGATCTATTCATGACTCACCACCTGTGGCTGCTTTCAACCCACCTCATTCCTTCAGGGAAAGTTTTAACAACCATTAGATAAAGGCAGAAGCTGCTCCGGGTTTTCTTTGTTGTCCTCTCTTCAGACAGAAGCACACTTGTTGGATTACATATTGAAATATATACAACTTCATGCTGTTTTGAAATTATGGTAATAAAATGAGGGCTAACCATGGTTTATATTTTACGGCTTCCTTTTCTTGATGCAAACACCATAATTGCCTGCTGGTTGGAGACCCACCATATAATTAACTGAAAACTGCCGCTGCAACTGAAACACAATGTGGACAGTTCAACTGTAAAATGCAAAAAACCAACGAGCAGACTCTCTATGAAGAACTGTGGCCTGCACCTACAAGAAAAGCCGGCTTTGGTGTCGCAGGAACTACAGCGCTCATCTGCATAACCCTGGGGCTACATCACCTCCGATGTTCATTTAGCCGACTAGATAAATGTTCTCATTTGCACTGTCGTGATACTAAGTGTATTTTCCATTCCGCCACTGAAGGACGACTGACTGCTGCATCTGAAGGCATGTGTGGGCGGCTAACTGAGTGTCAATCTGGGGACACTTGCATGCAAAACAAAATACTAAGAGGGAAAAGTTCATTTTAAACGCAGCTTGAATATGGAATAACGCATATAGTGTGGCACCTTTAAAATGGAAATCCAAACCACTCTGTTAAGCTGCTGTGGGAGTTTGAAGGAAGACTCAGGCAACTGGTTGGGGGGGTTTGTTAATGGTGCTGTGCCAAGACCAGTGGTCACCTCGGCTCGGACTCTGACATTAATAAACCAGTGTGGGGAAAATGTTAAGTGTGCTAAGTGATCCCGGGAGGGGGCGGGTGAGGGGGCTAAGCTGCGGAGATGCCTCTCTGCTTCTTCCGAGCTTCCATTTTGGGGTTAGCTTATCATCCATCACCATGCACCCCTTGTGACCCCACTAACCTCATTAATTTACCTCCCCTTGATTACCCCTCCCTCAGCGACCACAATGACGCCCTACCATTGTTCTCATCTTCTCACCCACACAGCACAGAGGTCTTGGTAAGTAATTCAACTCTCTGTGAGCTAAAATTGAGGAGGAAATTAAATTATGCGACTGTAGGGACATAAAACGTGGAATTCTATCTCTACAGGCACCAATAGGCTCTTTGCTGTTTCCCTTACAATTTATCTTTTAAAAAAAAAAAGTTAAGGTGACCATTTATCCATGAAGCACAGGAGATCCCACTAGAGACCACACTACGTTTTATACTGCACCATGTCCTCAGGCTGTTTGGGTTGAGTTAACTGCCTTTAGAGGCACCTTAGAGGAAACTGCTAAAGTAAACAATACATGGCCGTTTTGTTCCAAAACGATACTCCATTATGCTCTATTTAACAACAGCTATCATGCATTTCTCCAAGCAGTGTCTGATCACAGATCAGGGTGCATATGGGCATCCTTTAATGCATCTAACATTTCCCACATAATATCTTTCAAATCAAATGAAATCCTCAATTCTTCCAAATCTATGTTAATACTGGATTATTCCAATTCACATACCCTGAGATTAAGCGAGGACGTAATAAGGAACGAGTTATAACAGGCAGTGAGGGAGGCATTTAGTCATCTTTCGTCAATAAAGCCGTCTATGAATGGAAAATTAAAATGTCTTCCCCCATCTGCCCTTTTCTGGAAGGACACTGGCGCTCCTTGTTGTCTTGTGGCATTGCCGAATACGGGACACAGCCGAGGGTTTGGGTGAGTGCCTCTGGCCATGCCACTGAGCTCCCTAATTAAACTATTAATCTCACATCATTAACCTCCTATGACCCCCCCCCCCCCCCCCCTATTCTGACACTGCTGCACTGGCCCCTTCTCTATTCTGACACTGCTGCACTGGCTTATGAAAACAACTTCCCATCAAATCTCTCCAGCCTCTAAACTGCAATGCTCTTGCAGATGTTTTCCTCACGTATACTGCCTTCTCCCTGCTGCTGCTGCTTCCATGGAGAACATCTTCCATTGTTTGGCACTATCTCCTCCTCAGCCTCCCTCTGCGCTGCCTGCATGATGAGTGTGGACCACAGCTGTGTGTTAACTGTATTAGTCTCCGAGTGGCTCTCCAAGGTGGATATGGTTACTTTTAATTAAAAAAGAATCAATTCCTCTCCTTTCAGTTTTTGAACCGGGTGACCATATGGACACTTAAAAATACAATCCAATTTGCAGCCACCCAGTCCCCCCCGTCTGTCCGCTTCTCTCCAAACCGCTTTGGCACTTCCATCACGTCGGTCCAGTGCAGTCTCTTTAGAAATTGCCAGATCAATCCATGAACCGTCTTTTATGGCTTTGTGGAGTACGCGGTAGTTTTTAAGGACTCAAGAGGCTTTTACAGCACTTTTTCTTCTTAGAATCCTAGTAAAGGACTCTTTATTTGTTATTTGGGGATATTTCTGTTTGCAGCCATTTATATTTAGCATAGCATTCCCTTGGGACACCTCTTTGTGGGCTAGTGATTGGATGAAGAAACACAAAGGCTGAGATATTGTCTATAGAAACACAAAAAACTGCCAGTAATCTATTTGTGGCACATAGGGGACCACAAATAAGACGCTAAAAGACGGTCGTATGAGACGGGGATTCGATATAGAAAGTTACTTTAAACTTAAGGCGGCCTTGGCGCCCCTGCCTCACCTCAGACGAAAAGCCGCCCGAGATTACAACATGTGAGGCACAGGCGACGACACATACATCAAAAGCTTATTAAAGCCAATGAAATAACTCACAATGACAGCACTACAAAAAGATAACCATTTCATTTAAGTGCTGGGTATGTGTGACTTTGAGACTGACCTTGTGGGCCAGTGGCTTATTGTGTACGCTGTATAGAGAGCTGGTTGATTAGGACGAGTTCCCTGGGGATCGATGAGACGTCTACCATCGGCACTCTCAGTAATCACTCTGTATTCGGTGCTGACTTAATGACAATATAGGATGAATGATGTCACAGAGCAGATCACTGGTGCTGCTGGTCTTGTTCTGTCTGTATTTGTGGTGTGTAATCATTATGAATTGGACCAGCTTGGGAATTGTGCCAAAGAACCAGTCGGACAGCAGCCTCTGAAATGTAGCCATCTTCACTCGGCAAACATTGCACTGTAAATGGAATAACCTTTAGATTTTATGAGAGGAGATGGCTCAACTTTGCTCACACATTTGCCATCTGTGACAGCTTTTGCCTGCTTTACTGTTTCTACAGGGAGACAAGGACACCAGACTGAACCCATGTAATCAGAGCCTTGCCAGGCACAATCCGCCCATAATATCTGTCTGGTGTCTGCCCTGTAATACAGGAAATCCAAACCAGAACTATCAAGTTCACATAACTAAGTTGCGTACAAATTACAGACACCAAATGCACACAACCCTGCTATTAGTGGTAGGTGTTATTTTTGCCCCCCAACTGTCTTATTTTAATTCTATGTCTGTTTGCTTTATAGACAGATTCCTTTCCATAAAGACAGGTCTACGACTTTTCCAACATGTGCTTTCATTAAGCTACAACCATAGGGTCACCTCAGACCAGAGCCAGGCTTTTGTACCAATGCATTATTTATTTCATCTTTTATCTTCTGTCCCTTATCCAGGTACCACAGTCAGGGTGGTTCCTCAATAAAAATGCTTGTCACAACATGTCACAGGAGAGTTTCTTTAGCTGTTAATGAAGAGGCTTAGTTCTGTCTTTTTATGTGTAAATAATATGATTACTGAAATTAGAGACGGGGGGGCTCACTCCCATGGAGACACAGAACAAAGGATTATGTTAATCATTGTCCACATGTAGCTATTGTTCAAAGCTGAACACAGTGGAAGTCCAGCAAACTACTGCACGTTGAGGTGCACACGCACATTTAACTCTGACAAATGGAGTGTGTATTCAAAATATCCTGAAGGCACAAAATACTATCACAAAACCTCTCAAAATGAAATAACTTTAGCAGTCCTGCATATTTTCTAAATAATCTATTTTGGACATACATATCTGCACAATATAGATTATCAACAGCCCAATGGCATTACAGCTAAATAATCAAGGTTGCATCCAAACTCTGCACTGTGCCTCTGACAGACTCAGCACTTTTAATAATATATTGGAGCCTTCTATGCCCCTGACATTACCTTTTCCTCTACAATCTGTAAATAGCAAATGCAGCTGAATCCATTTTGTTAACTCCCTCGGCAGCAATTAAAATGAAGGTAAAGAGGAACACATATACACATCACAGCATGACAATAAAAATGGTGAATGAATGAATAAATTCATCCTTTTACAGATGATTTCTTTTGGTGTGAAGTGAAGTAGCATGCCACTTCTTCATAGCCTAAAAAATATCTTGAAGTTATTTCATTAATTTGTTAAAGAGTATTAATCATCTGCACCTAATACGTCATTATAGATTGGAAGCGAGTCAATGTTTGTTATTTCCAAAACAGGGAGGAATCAGACGTTTAGCAACACACTGCTATGGTCGAATAAATACACTTTTCACTCTAGATATGAAGTAATAACAGGGCTCCTCCTCTTACGTGACCACTACTACTCCAGTCAAGGTCGGATTTGGTCTAATCCCATTTAGAGCAGAACAAAGACAGTCCCCCTGTACCACAAGAACAAAGACAGGACAGCAAAACGCTTCTACAAGGTCGAGTTCACAACTTTAAACTGTGCAAAATTCCAGACACTGCAAGAGTCAAGAAGGCTGAGTGAGAGAAGGCAAAGGGTACAGAAAAACAAATCCTATTGGACCCATGTACGAAAGGACAGGGCGGTTGGCGTGGCCGGGTGGAGGAGTGGGAGGGGTTGGGCTATAATTGAATTACAGTGACCCAATGACAGCACTATAGGTGAGGTCATGTGTTGAATTAATTCTGTCCCTGACCCCGTCTTTGGCAGGGCAGTGCCTCTTGTCTACCCCGGAGACCCAAAGGCACAAGAATGGCAAGACATCTTTCTGAGAGTACCCCTTCCAGTCAAAAGCCTCATTCAGATTGACAGGCGAGCACGGAGGCCGATGGAGCTTCGCTGCATGCACTGTACACTTATTTTTAGTGCACATGCTGAGGCTCTCTATACTCTGGGGCATGCATTGGGGGAGGAGGCATTTCTGTTCCACCAAAGAAACCTAATTTAAATAGAATCTGCATTTTATTTCAAATTTACATGAAACTATTACTAGAGGGGCATCAGCGAGTGCACACCTATCCTGCAATATTTATCTTATATGGATTATCCTGGATCCACCTGTTTATTCAGATCCACTCAAAGATGTGACAGCTTCTTCAATGGGCTATACACCCACACTAAATTTAGTAGGTTTGTTTTAGTAATTCTGCTAATAACAAACATGGTGCTAAAGGGCATATCGCCACCAAGGACCAAAATTCCCCTTAAACCTACACAAAATGTGATGGAAATCCCTTCAGTAGTCTTTTGTGCAATCCTGCTAGCTAATAGAGAATTTTACTGAGCCTTTGAAGGCTTGTTAAAGACTTTCTGTGTAAATGGCTTCACTTACTATCTGCCACAGAGGAGAACACCATGCAGCTGAAGAGAAGCAGGAACAGCAACGCCCCTCTGGGCAGGAGGGGCGCTGCCAGGTGAATATCAGGCACCATGTTCCAAGTTGGCACTGCTCCCTCTTCAGTCCCTTGCTCGACGCGTCCCACTCAGACAGGATCAAAGACTAACACCTGGGAGAGCAAACACAGGCAGAAAAGGAGAGAAAGCATTAGTATTCCAACTCACCATATATTTGCATACATTTGAATGAACATAATAACACGGCAAAGCAAAAAATATCAAAAAACAAGTCGCAAAGCAGAACCAAAGCAGACTGAAATTTTGTATACTTGTAAAGAAAACAACAGTGCACAACACTAGGGATCTTTGGTCGCGATAAACAAGGCACCCACTAACCACAACAAAACCCTGCTCGGGGCAGAGGAAAATACAAGTGAAGCGAATGTAACACGCAGAAACTACATCAGCAGAAGAGCTCGACAAGAAATGCAGTGCAGCGCTACAGCGAGGATTCTTGAGGAGAAATAGCAAGAACAAAGGGGAGGTCAGGACACAGGATTAAGCTCCTCCATCCTGCTCTCCCAGTGAGGATCAGTCAAAAACCCAGAGGACCTCCTAAACATTACTCCCTGAGGACCACCGCCCACTTAATGTTCCCCATTAAGAAATTGAAACTGTGTCTTCCAGATGGGTTCAAATCAACAAAGTGCCATGATCTCATTCAATGACAACATGTATGCATACATAAACAAGCATTCAACACAGCCCAGGGGACTCACATGACTGATCAACAAAGAAGTAGCAGGTGTACGACAAATTAACCATAACTGACCAAACCATAAAACAGAGCGGTCATCTCCATCACTTTAAGTAGGAGGTGGAGACAAAGGCCATCTCTCAAAACAGACAGATTCTCTGTCTTTTAAGAAATTAGATTTAGTGAAGGAAATGACTTCAGCCCACTGATCAGATTTAGATAAATAATCTCAAGTTTGTTCTGGCCTGCAGTTTGGATGTCTAATGCTGTTATAAACAAAGTGACTGTGCATCCCCATAAATTCATAACTTAATTTCTTATCCCAACTTTCTTGCCCATGGCTATCTGTGATGAGTAATCATAACTCAGTAAAGCAGGCCACTGTATGGTAAGGAAAGAGATCTCTCTTTTGATGGAATTAAAGCAGCATCTCCAGAAAAACAAAAAACAAAAACAAAAAAAACAAAACCACGATGAGAAAAGTTTTAAAAGTTTAAAGTAACCCTACTAGTACTTGTGTCTTCAAGGGCTCCCTGACAATGATGCTGTACACAGTTTTTACAAGAAGCCTGTTGGAATGGAATCGAAGACTTTCGCAGCTCATCTGTTCAGTTTCACTGCCCAGTTTATAGCGTGGATCTGAACAATACTGATATTTGTGAAAAGAGAACGAGAGGCACTCACAATGTGCAATATCTTCAGGCTTGCTGGGTGGCCGGTCAGCTTTGGTCTATTCAATTCAACTAAATAAGTTAGAGTGTCAGGGACACAATGCCTCCAGTATCTAGTGGAAAAAACCTTTCCATTCTTAAGCCTGTGGAGGTGCTGAGCAGCCCATTACTCACGTGGCGTTTTCAATGCATGATGTGGAAACACCGACCACCCTCTTTGTGAAACAAAGAAAATACTCTGTAAGGCATAGTTCTTGGGAACGCAAAATCTTAAAGGAGCTATGTGTGTGTTTTCTCAGCACCAAATCTGTTTTTTTTTTTTTTTTTTTGCCGTGAGAGGGTGGTGGTGATGGTCACTTGCCATTAGCTTCAGCAGTCTCTGCTTTTAAAAGAAAAGAGGTTACAACACGCCCTCTGAGCAGTGTTCCTTCTTCAGGGCAGGCTAGCTGCTGCGGTGACTCACTATCAGAAACTGACAAGATGCGCCAGGGCTAACAGGTTAGCATGGGAGCCTCAGTAGAACAAAAGAAAAACAAAACTGGAGTGAACACTTCTCTTTGTGCCACTGGAGACAGATTTAGAGACTAGAAAAAGTAAACTGCTGTGGCTCAAGTCAATCCATGTTTCAGCTGGTAAACAAGTGTTAGTGGGCATCTTGCTAGGTAGAAATGTACTGTTCCGCGTTCCATTCTCGTTCTCACCTCAAATCTGATTGAGTTACTTGGGAGAGAGCAGCATGGCTGAGATGATGAGAATGAGCTAAGGAGCAGCTGCAGACAGGTATCATTGACAGCTACCTCTTCATCACTGTTTGATACTTACAGGAATGGGCCTTAAGGATTCCAGTCTACTGAACCGACAGAATTTCCAAACTACCTTGCATCTAATGAATTCTAAACAGCAGATGTAGCCACTATCATCTACTGTCAGTGAAGGTTCATGCTGTGATTTCATCAATCTGTGCTGTATCCTCCTCCCTGCATGCAGATTTTCCAGAAGTAGCTAAAATAATGTAACGCGAGTCTCCAGATAAAAAACCTTCCCTCTCTGTCTTCGCCTCCACTGGTAATGAGACTGCAGCTCATTGTTTGTGTGGTTAAGCTGTAGCAGTCTGTTGAAGAAAACGAGGAACAAATACCTTGATCAAGGTGCCAAAGAACTGGATCACACCCCCACTCTGCAACCAGATTCAAAGACATGGGGGCCCCGTTTTTATTCAACGCTCATGCCCTAAGTCAGCTTTGCAAAGTGAGCACAAGCACAAGTTTGTTGGCTGAAAAATGTGTTTTGCCACTCATTTCTATGTATGCCAGCGTTGCGTTGGTTAACGTTGGTGGGTAGACAGAGTGAGTGAGGCTGATAGAGTTGGCTACTTGCCGTGCTCCAAACCCTTGGCGGTGGAGGGATATCTTTCACAGCAGATGCCAGAGAGAGGGAGATGCTTTTCATCTTCAATGAGACAAATTCCTAGAGCGAGGTATATTCTTTATTTATTTAGTTACTTATTCATCCCAGCACAGCTTGGTGCCTCCCAGACCCACACCAGCAATACGCGACTATGCTTGTCCCCATGTGCATTTGTGCTGTGGCAGACAAGCTGGTGAGAGACGGACGGGGCATCGATGTGGAAATGGTGCAGTTTGATCCAGAAATCTAAGCAAAGTGGCTCAGAGCAGAGGAAGACGCCGTTTGCCATCATGTGGGAGAGCGAGAGAAAAACAGTAAGAACATGTAGGGGTGGATGCCTGCCCTCGTGAAGTCGTGTGTGTATATGCTTAGTTTTTGTAAATTATTTATTCTGAAACCTAATTAATGCGTCAGAGAGGAAAATGTGTGTGAGGGAAAGAGTTACCCTGTATAATTATGGCTAAAAGGATCGTCCAGATTATTTCAGATCCTAATGAATTATTATGATGAATTCAGGAGCTAAATTATTTTACAGCTACAGCGGATGATCTAAATAAGCAGTTTAAAACTGTAGTGCACAAACTAAACTAATATTTTTTTGTTTAGGTTGGCCAGGACATCTACCAAGATCTGAATATTTTCAAAATTGTGAATAGAGAAAAACCATAACATCCTCATTAGGGCTCACATTCCTTATTTGTTTGTTAGTTTTATTTTGTCCATATCACCCAGTAGTAACACAATTAGATGACTACCCAGGATAAAGGGCTTACATAATAGAAGATAAAATGAAAGATATGCTTGATTCTTTCACCTTATTATCACTTCATGGACATGTATTGACAAAAGAAAGGGAAGGATGGGTTTCATACATTGTCTGCCTAGAGCTTCCTAGCCTGGTTAAAGAACAGCTATTCACAAAAGCCGTACTGAATACTCTGAATTTCAGTACAAAGACATTTTGAATGCATGTGATGGTTCAGAGGTCTGCAACCAGGCTAAAAAAAACAATTTCTGGAGTAGCACTGAGGCTTCAGTCCAATTTATCAAGTTGTCAAGATCATATTTCCTATACATATATAAACTATACATACACTGTGAAAGAAAAGATAAGGTTATAAACTGATACACAAGTAGAAATAACCCAAAATATCCAGTGACTCTGGAGGGCATCCACTCTCCAAGTCCTTTAAGAAGAGGCTTAGGAGTCTTGAGTGTCTGGGGACTTCTTAAAATTGCAGAGCAAAACACACTCTATGTACACTGCATGGCAGGCAGAAGAGGTTTAGAGAACAAATTAAGACCAGAACAATGGAACAGAACATTTCAAATGGAGAACTTTTGAGGACAATGCACCTTTTGTTTGGAGTATAATGAAAAGTACACACCTATGCCATTTGCTTGTTTGCCACACACATCTGGTGCCTGTCATTCAAGTTATGACCCTGTGTTTGCGTGCGGCAAGGGAGTGGCCACCCATGTGGAGTTAGTAGACGGCAAACAATGCAACACAGCTACACACAGAGCATGCAAAAGCTGAGTAAACACTACTATTACAGTAACTACAGGTAGTATCTCTGCTCTCCACACTTCCCTCCTAACCCATGTTGTCTCTTTTTCTCCATCTCCATTTAATGGGTCATCCTGAGCGTGGGGAGGTGGGACAGCTGAGATATATGACTAGCAGTGTGGGGAGCTAATCACGGCCATCTCTGGAGGTGATAAACCAAGACCAGCAAGGTTTGTGTTGGCACAGCCTGCAACGGCTCCATAAACACAGTTACAAGCTGAATTTCGACAGCAGTGTTTTGGCTCTTGATTAGTTCTCCATGCCCAAGAAGGGTGAGTCTGACAAGTCTGCATTCCCTTTTCTACCTCGGGGTGAATGCACACCCCAAGACCCCCTGAGAATAGCTGCAAAATAGTGAGCCACATACTGTACAATGAAAAGAGTTAAGTTACCAAAGAAGTTAGCGTTTACTCTTACTCTGAAAAGCGTTGCTCTATCCATAGACTCTGTGGTGCATGACCTTTTACAGAGCTATGCCGAAATCCACCTAAGCAGGGGTAATGTCCCGAGACCTATTGACTCATACAGCACTTCTGTTTACAAGCTGATTCCACGGAGTTAATTGTTAACGCTTAACTGCCGAGAAGAAGGTTGAGAAACTGAAAGACGCCTGTAACAGGCGAGTGCACTTCCTCAAGTTGGGCAATAGAAAGTAGAGAGTGCTGATTATGGTGACCTACAATGAAAGCTCACAGGTAATAAATCACAGGAGTAAAGTGTCTTTCTGTGTGAATGACTCACAGAAACACATCAGGATGTTAAATCTGGAGACGTCAATAATTAAGTGTCACCTTACAGCTTCCATGTGAAATATATGCAGACATTTAGAAGAAATGACAGTCAACATGACGCACTGTGATGTCAACTGTGACGCATGAGGGTTTAGTCTTCATGCTCCATGCTGCTGATAATCTCCTGATACAGGCACAAACTTGCCTCTCAACAGAAAGCAGAGACCGTGGCATTTTGGCTCAAAAGCACATGAAACAACGTCGATCAGCATTTAGTGTGGTCGAGTGAACATTTAACAAAACTCAAGCACCTTCATAAATTACCTCTGAACTGAACTGGGGGATTTACAATCACCTCTGGGGGGCTAGCAATCTTTGCGGCTACAAAACAATCTGGGAATGAAAGGTGATATGTATTACAATGATATGTATTACACAGAGTAGAAGAGACATACCAGAGTGCCACTTCCATTTGAATTTATTGGAGAGTGATTATTGGAGTTGTTGAGCTGCAGAGCAACAAGAAAATGGCTTGCACTACAAAGTGCTGGGCAAAGGGCCTGCAATAAATCAAAAAACAGACTCAATGTAAAACAGACATTCATCACATAAAAGCAATGCTGTGTATACCTGGAACAATCGACTGGATGAAACTCTCAGTAAAGTGATACCAATCTTAGAAGCCATGTCAACAGAATATAAACCAGTTTGGTTCAAGAATACTTAAATTGCAATGGCTTTAGTATGGATATGATGCTTATACAATTCATCCTATTTGTTGACATCTCTGCAGTACTGCTGCTGAGTCACATTCATTCCTTCTAAGGTACTGTCATTATTATATTGATATATTTCTTAGAGATTCACAGGTTTTTTTTCTTTTTACGACTTATTTGTCCTTCTATTGTTATTAATCAAGCTAACATCTACTTCCTCTAAAACATAAATAAAATGAATGGCAACAGCCTTGTATTAAGTTCAGGGTCTCTGAAATATTTAAGTTTTTTTTTTTTTTCTTTAATTTGACAAAATTAAAAAAATGGTTGAATGCATAAGAATTGTTGTTTATTAAATTAGCAGTATAAACCAAGATGCCTTTTCAACAGCAGATGTGCATACATATCAAAAAGAAATCCACACTGTCAAGCAAGAGATATGGGCTAAGATGTCGCCACTCGACAGTTTGCTCGTGGACAGATGGTGCCATAAAATGACTAGCAAACACAGAGGGACTGATCCCTCCCCACCCCCCTTAAACCAAAGAGAGGACCTCAGCCAACCCCTCCCCCCCACCTCCTGGGCAGAAAGTCTCGTCTCCGCCGGTAAAAGACAAACAGTGAAGGTATGTGAGGACAGACACGGGCGAATACAGGGATTGATAGATCAATAGCTGGCCAAATACAGGTAGTTGTTTGAGGCTCAGCTCAATCTGCTGATCTATCACAGGTGGATTTTCAGCAGCAGGAAGGGGCTGACATATTAGAAAAAT
This sequence comes from Pseudorhombus dupliciocellatus, assembly GCA_016785235.1. Taxonomy (NCBI): domain Eukaryota; kingdom Metazoa; phylum Chordata; class Actinopteri; order Pleuronectiformes; family Paralichthyidae; genus Pseudorhombus; species Pseudorhombus dupliciocellatus. Next base: position 1,891,802 of record JAFBJW010000050.1, read on the forward strand.
TAGGCACAGGAGAACTACAACACAGCATGGGAAGATATGGAACACAATACGAACTGTAAACACACTGTGAGGGTATGCTATCTCAGAGGTATTGCCCAACTCAAACCAAAGCTTTTCCCTTTATCCATCTAGCCTAACTTTGTGAGTAAGCATAGGATGGGGCTTTGGAGCACTTCATACTCTTCAGCAGGTGTCTACACTGTTCTAAATCAATTACTTCTAGTCAGCCGGTGCTTAGGGTAGGGGGGTATTATAAATCAGCTTGGTGTCAGGCCAGATTAGTGACTGTAACGGCCTGGGACAGCAGCTCTTTGGCCAGTAGGGACCCTCCAGAGGCTGACATGTGAAAGAAGCTGTGGCCTCAGTGCTCAGTGACAAAGCAGCAACTCTTGTGATTGTTTGCCACAATACTTTTCACTAGAGCCAGGCTATTTCAGGATGTAAATTGTGAGAGTGTGCGACATTTCCCTGTGGCCTTTCTATTCCTTTAATATGCATAGTAACTGCAGAGAAACGATGCAAATGAAATAGCCTTCTGCCACATGTCCAATCCAACAGTGGGTTATGCAGATTGATTTCAGGTATTTTGACAGAATTATATTTTATTCGAGTTATTTTATTACTACATAGAATACATTCACCTTGTAATACCTGCAAACTCTGAATAAATGGATTTGGTTGAGTGCAACTATTAACTATCCGTCTGATAGTTGAGATGATTCACTCATTCATGAGCACCAGGTGGATTGTCTGTGCTTGTCCAACTGTAATCTTAAAAGCAGCTCACTATCTCACTACGTTCTCTCCACAAATCATATTGCCTTCAACCACCGAGCACAGAGGTTATGTCACGTAACTACCTCATGTTCACTTTATGACAGAATACAATTTGATATGATGCTGGATTGTTTGTCTTCAGTTCAGAGATAAAGTGGACAAATATATCCACCCTGGTTTAAGGTACAGAGGAATAAACCTAGTGTTTACACAGGGAAGGGATAAACTAACGAGGCAGGGCTGAGAAAAGCACCTCCTTGGTAATCAGGCATCTGCGGTGAGAAACAGAAACAGTGCACCTGATGGTGTCTGAGGCAAAGCATACGCTCGGATTTAGGAAGTAGGACCCTTTAATGAGAAACGTGTTTGGAGAAATTAAAAAAGGAACAAAAAAATGCTGTTGTGAGACAAACAAAAAATTGATTACACAAAGAAAACTGAAACCTGAGAGTTAAGTCCGAACAGATTTAACATGGGTTAGTTGCCTTTGCAAATGTAGAATAGAGGATCCCTGAGGTCCTAATCCAACTCCTTCCCTGCCTTCTATTCCAGGCAGTTATCCTCTCAGTCCCTGTCTAACTAGAGAAAAAAGCCTGATTCTAATAAGCTGTTCTGTCTTTCTGACAGTCTGTGTTTCTCTCCATCCCCCTGTTTCCTCCTCTCTCGCTCTCTGGCCATGTCTCCTTCTCTGTCTCTTTCTCTTTTTGTGAGCCATGAGCCAGTCTGTTGGAGCAGATGGAACCATATATCCCCATCGCTCTCCGGAGGCCGGAGGATTTAAAATGTAAAAGAGATGAGTGCGGCATAGGCAAGGGCTAGTGGATGAAGGACACAAGAAGCCGGGTGTCTCTGCTTAGACAATGTTCATCAGACAAGAACAATGCCTCTAACGACTGGACATGTGCTATAGAGCTATAAACTAAAGATGTAGACTCTTAACTTGTCAGTTCTTTCCTTGCTGAGCCTCTGCAAAAAACTCTATTTCATTAGAGATGGCATTCATCAATAATCCTGCGGTGCTGGGGAAAATTCTATTCAAACGTGATCATCAACTAAAGTCGTCCTTAACTGGACAAAAATATGACTGGAATCTGAAAATTACAGAGATTTGCTCGTTGCTACCAATACTGCTGGAATCCCACGCCCCTGTCACATACAATTTTGGCATCAACTTGATATGTATTGGTTCTCGTGGCATCCCTATTGCTGATAGCTACTGGCCATGGGCAAAAAAGAAAACAAATAAGGCATCAATTAGGACGCTCCTCCAGAGGCTCTCTGTCTACGTAACATTAGCTGTAAATGTGGAGTCAGACCTTCCTTCCTCCACATCTTACCCCAGGCCACCTCGCAGGTAATGAGAAAGCAACTGCACACTGTATCTGTCGTCTTGGAGAAGATTCTGCTTCGTCCTCAATCTCAGCCTGGCAGGTTGACAGACAGCAAGAGCGAGGAACAACAGGAGGACAAGGTTGTGAGCAATACAATCGATTGCCACCTGACTAGCAAGGTCCATTATACTGACAGGCCAGAGCCACAACACGGCGACCTGCACTCCTCCAACAGCCTCATTACTACCTATGAATCTCTCACTGGGGACAATCTCTCTCCATCCTGTTCTACTCCTTTTTTCCTCCTGATTTCTCTCAATTATACATTTCCCTGACAAAGCAGGGGACTTCAAATTCAAATAATCTAGTGGAAGCGTTTCCAATGAAACCATAGCCTCATCTAAGCTTCTGTACTCTGCATGCAAGCAATGCATATGGAACAAAGACGACATGGTCATACTCTGTTCTTGAAAAAATACAGCCCAAATGTACATTTAGGCAACTGCTTATCTTAAAGAAAATTTGCCTGCCATATTAAACATTTCTCCCACTATCTCTCTGTCTTTCAGCTATGCTATCTGCTCTTCTTGTCCTCCCCCCAGCATCCCTCTAGTTATTCTGAAATCCTTAGTCCTTGAAAGACTTATTTATACTCCCTTCCCTTCCCCACCCTCTGCCTCACAGTACAGCTGCAGATAGGATTTACCTGCAGCTGAGACAGCCTCCAGACTATCAATTACCACCAGTGTAGAGTCGCTTTCTGTAGCCTGGCTAACAAGACAGTCACACACGCACGCACACAGCATACATGCGCACACGAACAGACACAAATCTCTTGGAGACATCCAGTTAGAGAAATTCTGGGGTGACTGTGAGTCATAGGATTTTACTGACTAATCAAATAGTTAGATGAACATCCACAAAATAGCTTCTTTACTGATTCAGTGCCGGTGAAGTACATCCAATCAGTAAATCTAGTGGTTTTAACGATGCCAGAGATTTCTTCTTGGAAAAAAAAAACAAGTGGCATTTAAGGAAAATCAGTAACAATTAAAAAATGGTTGCTTCAGGGAATAGTATCATATGTTGTAGGAATCCTCAATAATAAATACACTTGCATAGAGTTTTACCGACATACACATACATTAGTTCAACAACATGTGAGAGGAGGCGCTAGCATTTGCAAAATTGATTACAAAATCAAAAAAGGACAAACGTGCAAAACTTGGCGTCCTCACCGCAGTTCATTTGACTCGATGTGATGCTTGACCGGTCTGCAATGTGCTGAAAACAGAGATCTCACCAAATTCTTCCTGACATATCATCTAACTCACTGACGTTGATTAGAGTGAACACCAGGCCGTTGCACATACAGAAAGACACGCAGGGACAGGACCCATCACTCACCTAAGCAGATCCACCCTGAAGCTTAAAATGCCTCTGTCAGCTCAACAAATGAGAAGCCATCACAGCCACTGCTGTAGTCATCACGTTGAAGTTATTCCATAAATTGGTTACATGGTATCTTGCCAGGTGCAGTTAAACCTGGCTGAGCATGTTTGGGCACAAGGCATCAGTTTTGATTCTCCACCTTCGTGATTTGTTGATGCACCATCACAGGACAAGAAACATCCAGGAAACAGAGATCACATAAGGGGCATAGGCTAACATGTCCTAATAAAAGTCTTATGAGAACTACAGGCAAGAATCTATCAGTGCTCAGTCATGTATTCAGTCCCTACAGCCCAGTGTAAGCCTGTGAAGAAAGATCTGAGGAAGTGAATTCCTTTTAAGTGAGCCATCGTGTCTCGCCGTGACAGTAGCACAGTGATCATTAAGATCAAATATTTGGGTCAAAAAGTGACTGAATGTGCATTAACAATGGACACTGGCTGCTCAGTTACAATCCATAAAAAAACTACTAGCCTTGTGAGATACTCAGCAAAGGGATTATTTTACTCAAGTTAAAACCAACATGTGAGGAAATTTACCATGTATTATTTACCTCATTTGTATGGAGAGATCAACTTAGAAGCAAGCCTGTAGAGTACAAGATGTAAAGACTGTTAACTATTTACTAAAATGGGGGAACTAGTGATCTTTCTCCTTCCCCTTCCCTTAACCATTCCCCTTGTCTGACTGTCAGCCAAGGCAGCCAAGTCTCCCATGTTTACTAATGTAGAAGCAACCCCTTTATCAGGGAAGAGATTTGTAGGGAAGAGGCAGGGGATTAGCCATCAAATTACCAGGCAGACAGCATCCCTGCTCCAGGGTTGTGAGGCAGTAATCTCTGAGGCTGAAGGGGGAGATCCAGATAAAGGTTTGGGATTGGTGTTGTGGCACTCCAAACTCCAAACTGTGCATAAGTAAAATGTTTAAGTGTCTTCCAAGGCCACTGCTTTTCTCCAAGTTCCTTCTTTTGCTATTTTTGTGATAACTACATTCATAGGACAAGATAAAATTATAGCTTCCCCTGTGTTGCTGGGGTATTCAGTATCATTACGTGGCATGACACCCCCACAGTGCAAGACTTTTGGTAGGGTAAATCTCTCAGACAGGAATGCTGTAGCTAGGGCAGGGCTGGTAGAATTAGATTTCAGTGGCCTTGCCCATGGTTCCTACATTGTCACCCGGCTGCCCTCCCTTAAACAAGCACTGCTCTCCTCAGAGAATACCCCCTGGACATAGGAATGTTTCATCAACGCCTCAGCCCCCAGCATCCTTGCAGGGCCACAGTGGGCCAACAGGCGCTGCAAAGGCAGGCTATAAATAAGTCAGGCATTATAATGAAACAAAATGAATCTCCATCCATCTTCCCAAAACAAGCCAGGGACCTCTGCAGGAGGAACAGTCATTGGATAACCAGAAAGACGTCACACTCTAAAACATGCTACGCGCACGCACACAGACACACACAGTAGCTAGCAGCCCACATGTGTGAAGCAAGACCATGCAATGCCAACTTTTGGACTAAGTGAACCAAATATATGACATCATTTAGGAAAAGGTGAGAGGAAGGCTGATAAAGCAATCATGTGGAATGTCATGTTTAAGCCAGACACTTAAGGAAACTGGGAAGCTGAGCAAACGAGGGTGCTGGTGAGGGGAGAGGATAAATCAAGCACACAACGATACTCGCAGAACGAATGCACCCAAATAAATCATGGCTACATTCAGTTTTATTTGCTTTATTGCAGTTTAGCATCACCGTTATCCCCACATACTAAAGACCAAGGCAAAGCAGCAACCTTTAATTCTACTGTAACACACGCCCACGGGTATAAGGTATAAGATATTATTCTGGAGCCTAACAGTAATTCAATGATATAACACCAGGGAGGTGAACAGTACAGTGCAACTGACCACTGAACAGTGACCCATAGGCTTCTCTTGTGTTCAGAAAATACTTTAAAGCAGAAGAGGATTTGCGTATTATTTGTCATTGTCCCTGTTTGTCTCCAACCTGCATCATTGCACATTTCACACACACACACACAAGCTTTGGCCTTGTCATACATACAGAGCACATAAAAATGCAGCTGCCCCTGAAAATGGAGGCTGTTTCAATCAATGTGGAGGCGTAATGGGATGATGTGGAATTGAAATGAGTTTTGTGCAAGGAGGGAAATGTCCTCTCTGACAAAGCGGATTTGTGTTCCCATTGAGGAACTCATGGCTGTAATGCATAGAGCTAAGATTTTAAATGGAAGGTGCAAGGCTGTGAGCAAATAACAGACCTCTGATGGCTAGCCAGAACTGGGCATAAAATGTAGACAGACACATTTAAAAAGAAGAATAGCATGTCTAATATAAGAAGAGAAAATGAAGAGGGCTGAGGGAAAGTAAGAGCTGCATAGGATCTGAGCCTGAGCACTATGATCCACTTATTTTCTTATCACTTTAAAGAGACTAGAGCTAAAGCTGCACTCCAGCAGATATAGTGGGGTTTCTCCATTCATCCACAATTGGCATCAAAAATAACATCACCTGACTTAAAATACACTTGTCTACCTATTTGGATATGATCTCACGTCAAAACTGAACCTGTGTTAAACAAGCTAGTGTAGATGTCAAAGCATAGACCTAGTTCTATCAAATGCGCTCTGTGCTCGGGGCAGCTGAGGAAAAGTGTTATTGTCAAAACACTGCTTATTTTTGTGCTTTGAAAAAAGACCCTTTTTCTAATCCTCCTCCTCAGCACCTGTCACAATGAATGATCGACTGTCTGTAAGAAAGAAATGTCACAACAGAGCCCAGAAAGTGACTATCAGCACAGCTAACACATCACACAGGCGGTGGCCGCTGAGTGACATTGCATATTATACAGGACAAATCTTGCTCACTCACCCATCACTGCATAAACATGTTATATAGCACAGAACAGGGGACTGACAATTAGGCCTTGTCAGCATAAAACATCTACCCACGACCTTGTCACCATCAGGCAACATCTCCTGAAACACGGACAAATGGAAAGAGGAAAAAAAATCCATCTCTCCTGGAATTTTAAGGTCTGAAACCCTTTTACAAACATGTCAGCACCTTCAACAACAAAGCTTTGAACTTTAATAACTTCACTGAAGCCAGAGGGTTTTGTCTTCTTACAGTATGCGTCACAGACAAAATGTCTGGCTCCTCTGACACAGTCGTCTACACAGACATTGATCGGTGATTGTAAGCAACCTCTTTTATGTCCCAGCTGAGACGAGAGTGATTAAGAAGATCCATCATGCATTAACAGGCCATTACACATCACCCGATTCAGCAATGATGAGAAATCAAGTTCTATGGAAAAATCCATATGTTCAGCCTATAATTACTTTTGAGCAGTCCGATGGGGAGGAAGAATGAGTGATTGACTGTTCCATACAGGGTAATTCAATAGGAAAGACTTGAGTTATCATTGCAGAGCATGGTCATTTGTGTGTTGGGTGAGTGAATATAATAAAGAGCAATGGAACACAAATGACTGCAGTTATTTCCTCAGGTCACATCCTAGAAATCAGTCAATGTTTCTCTGGAACGTTGTCAGTGACGAAGTGACTGAGGCATAGTCATAAAAGTAGAATGGAGGGTCAGTGGCCTGCATGTTAAAGGTGAAGGAGGACGATCCACAGGTCACTCAGTGGGGACAGGAGTTGGCTTTATTTGAACATAGAACCGTGGCAGACCGTCTTTTGTTTTGTTGGTTTGTGCTGCTGAGCAGTCGAGCAGACATCTTAACAGTTCAGTCCATGATCATTTTTCCTCAAGATTACTTTACTTAAATCACGTCTGGGTTACTCCTTCAAGTCAAGACTTGAAAGGGTGTGTTGTACCGTGAGGTTTGTACAACTAAACTCAAAAGGAATATATATAAACAATAAAGAAAGCACGCTCTGCTTTGGTTTGACTAGAGGAGAAAATACAAAGTTCTCATTGCAGTGAGACAGACCTGTGGGGAAGTCTTGTAATTTCAACAGCCAAACAAAACGAGACAGATATGTTGGCTACAATACATTCTTTGAAAACTTGAGACGCCTTTGATGGAAAAGAGCAAATCGCTGGAAGGATATTTTTCCTGCTGACACTGGCTGCTGGTAAATTTCTACTATGCAACAACTGCCTTATTTATTGAGTCTACAAGCAGATGGACTGAGTGCAAAAGTTTTCTCATAGCTCAAGATTTATGTTGTAATAAAAAGAAGATGCATGGGATTTGAGACTTTATAAAAGCCCAAGGAGACATTTAGAGTTGGCGAGTCTTCAATGTTTTTGAGTTTTAGGTCAAAGCTTCTGATCATACCACTGGAAAAAAAAGCCTTTGGATCCTTTTCTTGGGCCTTTAGATAATACAAGAAACAAGTTGTATTTGTTGAAACAGTATGCTTAAAATGTTGTAGAAAATCATAATTTGTAACTCCCGAGTTGTTCTCTTCAATTATCTGGGATTTCAAAGTGTTTTAGTGTCTCCTTCAAGTTGGAATTCTTGTCGCTGAAACTTTACCCTCCAGATTGCCCAGGGAGATAAAGACAACTGGAAAAACAGGTTGTTTGGCCTCAGTGTAGGCCTAATGCAGTAGAACGGCAGGGTGCCTCACCTTAGCAGCGGTAGCTAGGGGACGTTCTATGGCCCTTCTATTCAAAGTCCTCTGAATACGTAGGGGAGGGCTCACACCAGACAGGGCAATTTGCCAGAGAGCCGGCCAATAGAGCTAAGCCGAGACGAGGTTAAACTATTGTTTTGGCTTTACAAGCAAGAGTGAGCAAGGACAAAAGACAAGGAGACAAAAGAATAGTAAGGAAATACCTGACCATTTAAGTGTAACACATCAACTTACTTTGTTACTTTTATTATTAACGGAGAGTTAAGAAAGGTGTATCCCAAGATGAAATGAAACACAGTGGTGCCGGCAGATAAGGACAGATAAAGTTCAGAGTCGAGGGCAGCTCAATTTCAAAAAATGCCCCATGCCTCATTTGTTTTTGAGAAGCTATAACTTTAGTTTATTTCACTGGCACATTGCAATATTCCTGTGGTGCAAAGTCCACACTTACCTATGCATATCAATTAGGTCCACTTATAAAAAAATCCCTCCTATTCCCGTTTATTGTGAGGCTCTTATTCCAGAGAGTGAGAGACAGAGAGGAGTATCCAAATCCTAGAAAAAGACAATCCGGCAGGATCCAGGAAAGATTATCCCTGAACGACGTCTTATAAAAAAGTGTTTGAGAGAAAGTAGTCTCCAGTTCCAGCTCAGTTATTCCATTTTCAGCGTTTCAGGAACTGTCTTTTGGCTCCCACAGCAATATGTTTCCAGCTGTGGCTATGGAGTGATATGGCTTGGGGAGAGATCCTTCAGAGGCAGAGCTTGTTCACACACTGAGCGGGTGTTGAAGGACTGCCTGCAAGAAGCCAAACCCACCGTGTGATGTCACAGGAGTCAGATTTCAGTGTGGAGAGGGAGGAGGCTCGGGGGCCTTACCTTTTGAACCTTGACCAATGAAAGATAATTTTGCAGATCACCTGCACGCAGAAAAAAAGGTACACGTGATGTTATGTATTCCTGCTGCTTAGAGCCTCTATTATGGCTTTATCTATTGACCACCTTCCAGGGGAGGAGTGGGACCTAATGTAAGCTGTCTAATCATAAACCTGACGCCTGGCTGACATGACAGACATCTCTAATTGGAACTCCTGCATGTATTTCAAAATCAATTTGCCATGTCATTATCACAGAAACAAAGGGGTTACCAAAGTTGGACCTTGAAACATTCAAGCAGTCCCAGGGGGCCGTGCCCAATTTAACACATGTCCAGTTCCACATTTGCTTGTTAATGAAACAGTTTCAAAAAATAATTTGGCCTTCTCCTCCCGAAAGACATTGGAAGAAAATAAACAGGCAACATTCTCAGTCTTAAATCAGCAGGGCGTTGAGTAAGCACACACACATACAAACACACTGCTTCTCACTCCCTGCGGTCAAACTAGCTAGCCATGGAGCTAATCATCCACAACAGATGTTCAGAAATGTTCAGTCGGATTTATGACGGAGCTCAGAGGAACAGCCAAGTCAGCCTCTGGTGCTGTTTTTTTCTTCCGCTCTATAAGGACAAGGGATTGCACTGAGAGAGGATGTCAGCACAACCATTCTCTTCCCCAAAAAAATTCCCTCACTCTCTGAGATTCACCATCCAAGACGACAGCGCCTTAATAGATCACAGAGCCTCGGGACCTTGGGGAGAGGTTTGCTCATTTATCCCAATAATATTGTGTGGACCGTAACTCGCCCTCCACATAACAATGTTATTTTAAATATCAGTGGCATTGCGGACGCTGCAAGCCATGACCCAGACCGAGACCAATGTTTTGCCATACTTAGTATTGTGTTGCTGTAATAATTAAATTATACATAACAACTATATCATAACATGTTGGTACTTACTGAAAAGGAAATAGAAATAATCTGTTACCATTAGTATTCTGTTGAATGGATTGTTGGCTTATATACTGCTGAAGGAAATGTGTTGTACATTTTTCTTCGTTGTTAACAATGGCAAATATTTCACTAGAGGCTACATATCTGTGCACACAGCAGACTTTTGAAGTCTTTTATCTTCAACAGTCATCTCATTAAAAAGTAATTCAATTTTAACCCTCTTAAATATAAATGAGATATATTCCAGCTGTCCTGCAATAATCATATTATATTAATAACAAATAGAAACATAAAGTAACAACCAATGATAAAAAGATCCAAATGTTTACACCATAACTATCTGCGAAGAAAAGGAGAGAGAAACACTGATCTGGACATTTCTAAAACCAATCATTCCTTGCAAACTAATGAGGTTTTGAAGGAACCTTCAGGAGAATAATTATTTCACCTAACAAGCTGCTGAAGAGAGGAGAAAAAGCATTTTTGCGAATGTAACTGGTATGCACCAGCTCAAATGTCACATTCATTTGAAAATCAAATTGCTGAACCAATTGCAAGGCAGTAATAGGTAGAAGTAAAGATTACTGACGCAGAGTCTCAGCAGAGTGGGAAAGAAATTTCTTGGATTCAGTTATGTTAGTGTAATGTGTCATTTGCACAACATGAGTTCCTTAATTTCTAGTATGATTTTACTGCCATTCCTCTCAAAACACAGATGGAATTGAGCAGTCACCCCCTGTGCAAGATTATAAACTGTTGCCCTGAGCCAGTTCTTGAACGACTGGCAGTTTTAAGACTTAAATCTCGCCCCACCCCCCACATGCTTGAAAAGAGTTGAAAACGCCCCCCTGCCAAGTCTGAGAATTTATAACACTGTGACAACCACCCATCCCCCACTAATTTCATTAGACGCAAAAAGGTTGACAACGTCTTCAATCCGCAGCAGCTAGCCTCGCCGACACTTCAGCCAGTGTGCTAACAATACACAGTTTACAGATTCTAGTTAAAGCTTGATTTTGTGCGATCAATGGAGTTTCTGTGTTTTTTTTCAGGCTTTATTTTTGTGAGTTACTGCACAAACAAAATCACTTGAGCAGCCCCAGGGTTTTCTGCAGGTGTATAGCACCTTGATCAAGCCAGACACCTACAGCCATCATCCGATGGGGAAGTGCACTGGCTGCTGTAGATGAATCACATCGGCCCTGGATTTTATCAATATAACTGTCTGCACCATCGAACAAGACTGCCAGAAACATTCTAGAAAGTTACAGCATTGAAGTGAGAAAATGTGTTTTTCGGTGCAGGGCCAGTCAAGCACATCGACTGAATGATAGATAGGAGGTACCAACAACATACTTTGTTTTTTTGTAGTTTGAAACACTGTAATCTGCAGTTGCCTAGAACCACATCTGAACATACAATTATCTGTTATCTAAAAGCATGAAATTTAAAAGGGCGTCCTTTAAATGGCAAATAGATGTGTGTTATCTTCAGATGGGTCACTGATAAACACCATTCTGGCTGCAGGCCAGTGACAAAAATGCTGACCTGTGTCGTAAACACTGAGCTGTGAAAGTCAGTGTGCTGCTGCTGATGGGCTCTTAAGACTCGCACTATGTCATCATGTCCAAAAGCACAGCTGGGCAACACCTGTTAGCCCAGAATTCATCAAGGCTTGGCTGCTGCTGTTGTCTGTTTGCTAACTAATTTACCTCCAGATTGTTATCGTGCTGTTGTTTATTTCACACGCATGGGGCATGGTATGACTTAAACATGGGCTCGTAGGTAAACTCCAGGGATTTAATGTTGCAGGAAGCAAACGTTTAAATGGTTTAAAGAGCAGAGCAGCACTTTGGTGAGAGTATCAAGGGGAGCACCAAATGCCTTTAAATATGCAGAGTAATACATTACCGTGCAAAATTAATAAAAATGTCAAACACTGTGGACGCATCATACTTGAGTTCCACATTCCAAACACGAGCAGCACGCTCCAGGCCGTGAATTTTTCTCAGGACTGTCTGCAGATAACGCTGGCTCCAGCTCTGAGAGGGAAGGGGATGGGACATGGCGACAGGAGGCGTGAAAACCACAAGGAGAGTGGGAAACAGAGCACATAAAAACATAGATAAGATTGGCTTCACGGTGCTGACCTTCAGCAAGTGCTGGCATGTGTGCGTGCCTGTTCAGATATGTGACAGTGTCCTGAGGCCCCTGTCACTATAGATGTCCATTCAGGTGGACGTGCTTGTATGCCTGTATTGACATGTTATTAACAGGCAGGTAAAAAGAGAATGAGTGTCAGAGGAAGGCGCTTATTTTTTTCAAATACTCATTGAAAACTTAAAAAAATAGAAAACAGCGCTCATCATTTCAGTCTGTTGCTGACAACTGGCAGGGCACGCTCTCTAAGGGGAACAGCAGAGCATGCCGCAGAATGCATGAGACAAATCATTTTTATCTGGGACCCCGGCGGGTATTGACAAACCGGGGATGCATTTAGATAGCCCAATTAAAATGGGGAAATGAAGCGACACTGAGGCACTTTACAGCATTGTGCCCCCTCTCTACCCTCTGGCCCCCTGCGCTCCCTGGACCTCTCCAGAGAGCGACTTCCTTGCATACTGCACTCAGTGATGGGTACGGGGCGACAATGAATGCAAAGAAGCGGGTGGCTCAGCAAAGTTGCTCTGAGCTGAAATATGCAAAACGGGGGATGGTAATGTTCATAAGAGGCTAGCACTAGTGATGTAGCATCATTTTTATTGTTTCATCTTGCATGGCTAATTTCTTTTTGTGCAGTCCTGCAGTGGAGTAATAGCCACTGCTCCAGCATGATGGAGATCCCCAGGGTGCTTTATTGCAAGGCAATAGAACCGGGTCAACAACAGCGAGCAAGACAAGGGGACTCAATACAGCTCTGTGCAACTTCAAAAGGGTGAGTCGACAATCAATGATATGGATGCTGGCTCCATTTATCCAAACATGTCTTAGCGGTTGACCTTCAGTGTCATCAATGTCCTCCTCTCGAGGCTGCATGGATCAGCCCACATCTTCTCTCACCTGAATATGTCTTCCTCTGCTCTATTTACCAGGATCTCTCCTTGTTTTTCTTGATCAATGATCAATCCACAGAGATACTATCAGGAGCATTTTTATTTCTGAACTGACAGCCTGACAGCAGCGAACACAAATCTCATTCATCTGCACATCCTTCAAGTTTACTAAAATGCTACCAGACTAGGATAACGTATAACACCTCACCTTCTGTTGGAGTGACAAGAGTGATAGCGAAAGCAGCCTAGTTAGTTCTCCAATCAAGGAAAAGCCACAGAGCAGCTGTTGAGCAGTGTTACATTTCACAGGCTACTGTCAACAGTCCTGCAACGATGCAAGCTGTTTCTACAATGCTTCCTGTTCTGAGAGGCTATTCTCAGAAAGGAAAGTGATACCTCTGCATCCCTCTGAATGTATTTCCTTCTGAATGTTTGCAAAGCAGGTCTTCTTACAGTGTTTGAAATTGCCTGCTACAAATAAGCAGTATGATGTTTGACGTCTATATCCACTCATTTTTCCACTGATCTTGAGAAAATGAAAACAGTCCAACTAAAGAGAAAAAGATTTCAGGTTTCAGGGGGGATTTGACTCTGAAGTAGATTAAAATCAGGGTGGATATGGCCCTGGTACCTGCAGCAAACCTCAAACCTGCGCCGAAACTCACTTTGTGCTAAAACACTGGAATGCAATAGAATATAAACTGGGACCACAACTTTCTGCGGTGCCTCAGACGGAGTAGTTAACAGTGTAGTGAGGAGACTTTGATAAATCTCAAAAACTTTCATGGAGGCTCCTAATAAAAGCCCCACCGAACCAACCTGGGGAGGCTACACTTTGTCTCTGACAAGACAGCCTTCCAGGTGCTTTCCCTCAATAAGTTTTTGCCTCACACAGAGGATAAGGTGCTAGCACTCAGGAAGATAAGTAGCCTGACTGGCTACAGTGAAAAGTGTCAGCTGCAAAAACACTCTGAGCTTCACGGTTGTTCAATGTCAATATGTATTATACTTCAGCCACACAAAAACAACAACATATGAGTCAGCGGAGTGCTTCTCAAAACTGCAAGGATTTTTTTTTTCTTCTCACAGAACAAAGTGGTGCAGCCCTCATAAAGATTTTTAATATTCTAATAATGTCATGCAGAAAAAAACATCTTGGACACAAAGGGATGCATTCAAAAACACAAATCAACTTCAGCATTGTTAATGGCTCTCATTAGGAAATCTCCCCAAGCTTTGCACCAGAGTGCATCACTTTACTGCAATCAAAAGGAAGGGGATATGAAATTATTCCCTCAGTTGGAGAAGGCTACTTCCACAGCTAAAAGGAAATAGACCACAAATTACAAGCCAGCCTCTCGCATGAACAACTGATAATGGGCTGCATGCTCATGGCTTAGGTTGTGGAAATAATAAGGATATTCATAACCACTTATTTCAACTATCGGAAATTGTAGATTTAGACGATTGCAGGAATGGGCAAGGAGAGACTGAGTGAAGCAAAGGGGCAAACTATTAAGCTATACAACTTTTACATTATTATAAGTGGTGCATAAATATTTACTTCATTATGAAACCGTGGTGGGACAAATTAGATCGTCTACTGTGGCGGGCCAATACAGACTCAGTAATTAACAGAATATAATTAGGTAAACAATTTCATATTGGCTTGCCGAGTGTAGCTAATGTTGTGCTAAATACCAGTGCTAGCATCAGCAGTCTTCTTTCCTCGCAGGTTAACATGATCATGCTAAATGTTGTTACTAATTGTGCAAGTTCATTTTGCCAGAGCTTTAATTAATTGTGTAGATCAAAATCAAACAATCACACAAATCCTTTTCAGATAAATATGTTAAATGCTTGGAAATATACCAAAATAGTTTATACTATCATATTTTTAAAATAAAAGCATAAAATTAAAATAAATAATTTACATACAAAGAAAAAGAGACTGCTATCAATAACATTTTCTTTCTTCTCACATGGTTCTTCCTGTTTAGTGCTATAGAAGCTATCAAAGTGAAAAGTAAAGAAAAATAGTTCTCTTCTTGCAACATCAGCATCAGTTATGCTCTTCCGAACAAAAAGAAAAGAATATGAGGCACAACACTAAAATCCAACAAACACAAACATGCATGCCTGAGTGTGTGCGCACACACACACACACACACACACACACACACCATTTCAACAGATGAAAAGCCTGCCAAATAAAAGAGTAATCCATCACTTGTGCCATTTTGCATTTGCAGGGTCCCTCTCCTCAACAATGGCTTGACTGACAGGGAAAGATAAGGGCCCTCTGTTGACCAAAACAGTGAACACATGGGGGAACAATAGCGGAGTCATCATTCTCCAGCAAGGAAACTAAAACTGTGACATTTTGCATGTGAATAAATATTATGCATGGAACTTTATAACAAATAGTGGTAGAAAACAACTCATTAACAAAAAGTATAGAGCTTTTCTAACTGCTTTCATTGATGTTTGTAAGTTGTATTGTAAGTCTTAACTTGAAGTGTAATTCATGGTACTTGCTGAGACTGGATAGTTTATATTTATGGAAAGCACAATGTTTAAATACATTCAATAAATAACTAAATAGCTCAGGCTAACGGTAATCTGAGCCGACCACAGCTTTACAGGAACTGTTAGTGCTTTTCTCTTCATTAACCATTCATAGCAGGGCGTAACAAATGGACTTCAACTGGCTGACTAGAAAGCTAGCCCAAAATAATTAAGGAAATTAAATATTCAACATAAACTTCTTATTATAGCATCAGTACCTCATAAATTTATAGAGGAGGAATGAGTGGATTAATTTGAGTGCTAATGGAGAAGAAAGACAGTAATTTCCCTTTCCACCCATTCAACTTCATTTAGCCCTTTAAGAGTTACACCTTTTCTTTCTTATCTCAGGGATTTCTGCAGCATGACAGATCAGGAGACCTCAATTCAAAGCGTTGGTCTCCATGGTTATAAAAGAGAATTCTGTGGCTGAAGAAGAAACCTAATAATGTAAAAGATGTGAGCATGAGTGCTCCGTGAGGGAGGAACATTTTTTTCAAATAGTTCAGAGATCTCTGTGCCATTTTTACCTCTTGATGTGGAAGTTTTGCTAAATGTAAAGTGCTAAAGTGCAGTGCTCTTTGAGGCGCAAATGCAAAAAAAAGAAATGTGTACCTCAGAGACGGTTCTGGCCCTGGAAACCTCGTCTCGGAAAAATACCTGCACATCCCAGACATCCAAACCATCAAGCTTTTAAGGATTTCCATTTCTAAAAACATCTTAGGTAAACCCATCTATACTAATACTTGATGGCTTGCACATCAATTTATTGTCAAATTTATCATGCTTTCAAAAGCCTTCTTGCAGAATTTCCTCCCTATACGTGTGACCAAAAACAATCAAAAGCATCTTATCAAAAAATTGCTGTTTTCTGACTAATTAAGCTAAATCACTTAAATCTATTTTTTTTTTTTAAAGATCTCAATTGAATCTTGAGGACAAAAATGTTAAACAAATTCAACATCTGAATGATATTCAGAAGATGTTATGAAACTAAATGTAAGTCTGTTTTTTTTTATATCAGGTTTCATAGCTGAGTGTTCACATTGGGTGCAGCAAAGGGATCAGCATTCTCAGAGTTACTAAATTCCATTAAGGCTCCCTACTGTCTGACCCACCAGCATGGCATTAATGGGGCCACCATGCTGGTAACACTGAAGCATCCAGTACAACCCTGCCCCTCTTCCCACAGTAATCAAATATTTCAGACTGAGGTCAGAGCCATACCCTAGGTCACGCTAGGGGGGCTGCTAGCCAGTAAACACAGCATGCCATCATGATCACAGGTCAGCTTTTAAGAGGTGCTGCATGCTTAAAGTTAGACTGTCAAAAAGGTAAGGCGCCTACGTGGGTTAGGGTTCGTTCTCTCTGCTCTGAGCCATGTGGCTGATCCCATCGGACAGCCCCTAACTGAAATGGTAGGTGAACCGTGATACAATTTCCTCCAGCATCTCCCGATGCGTTTCGCCTAGTGTTCACCTATGAGGAGGCTTCCCACCAGGAAAATGTTCACATCACTTCTGATCTCAGTAACTGGTTTTGCAACAGCAGTTATATTTCAGACAATATTAGAACAGCAGTAGTGGAACTCTGCCTGGTAGCTGAACAAAAATATAAATGTTTCCACACCTGTGCTTATTTTATTTATTATCTGAATAATTTACATTTTTTCATTCCAAAACCACCTTTTAAATATTTTAGAAATAAGGCCGACTTGCCCAGGGGGTTACAACCACCATAACACTATAAAATAAAGAATTATCAATCTTTTGGTTGATCTACATTTATGCTATACTCATCACAGGCTATGCTATGCTACTCAGCAATAAACGCTACTTAGTCCTCCCATCATAAACATATGGAGGGATAAATACACGTGTGACATGTATGTATGAAAACCAAGGCTAATTGGACCATTGTAAGAGAGTATTTACTTTAGGGCCATTGTGTGAGTCACTCAATACACTATACAGGTGTTTATGTTCTGGCGTCCACCCCCCTCTACAGTACTCTGGTGATAAAATGCATTCTTGAGGAAAATAACTACTCTGGAAACCTTTTCTTCATTTTCCCGGGGAGCAGTTCTGAAATTGTGTCACCAGATGGCCAATACTTGTGGGCGGACCAGCCACCATGGCAGCAAAATATGTTCACTGCAGAATTAAACTAACCCTGTGTCCCTAAATTGACTATGCAAATTAGTCTACATGTCAAATACCCAGGACCAAATTGGCAATCTAAATCAAGTACCTAAACTGTAACTAAATAATACAAGTGGGGGAATGAGAACAGTCTCTGGGGCGAGGTATGACTCAAATTTAGAGAAGCAAGTCAGTCATGAAATTTTAACAACTAAAACTGACAACGGTGTCACATCAACTCAATATATTTATTTTTACTGTAACTATCAGCTTATATCATTAAAACTGCAATTCAATTTGATCAAATTGAATTCATTTTCCTTTGACCCAGATTAATGGGTTCTTCTGTGCGCAATTTATTTCCAATCTTATATTTGACTTCCACATTCTCCTTCCTAAATATGCTGACAGATTCAAAATGTCCCAGCTTTTCCTGAATAAAACAACACACATTTGCAAGAGCAAAGAGGTCAGTACAATCCAATCAATACTCATTATTGGCTCAGTAACGGCCAGGATTTGTGAGAAAACAAAGAGCCACTCTAATGGGGGAAAATCCTTCAAACACTTTGACTTGAAATTTTAAATGAACATTTCCTGTTCACCTGAGTGCACACATTCTAGTCATCATTAATGTCAAATGGAGACCACACTACAATTCCCAAGCGTAAAAGCCAAATGACATCTGCTTTCCACAGGCACAGCACCCCAGTTAAGGTGAAAATAATCAGAGCAGACATGAAATTACAAAAACATGCTGTGACCTTTCAAGTCTGAGGGGGAAAGGCTGTGTATACATTTACAAAATATGAGGGGACAGTAAAAACATCACAGAAATTGGAGCGTGACTAACGGTTAATAAAAGAGCGGGTCTGTAACCTGAGCTCTAAAATAATCGTACGCAAGTCTTCATGGCCACTCTGGGGGAACACTGGGGGGTTTGACAAGGGGAATGGGAGACCACCTGCACAACCAGTGGAGCCAGCTCTGTACTGGCACCACCATTTGTTACGCTCTGGGTTCCCATTACTTTAGTTTGGTTGGCTGGGAAATCCATCTCCTGGTGTCAGGTTTATCAAAGTTCAATGCAAATGGCAAAGGTGGAGAGAAGAAGGATCACAGTGATGCAGATGACAGACAAGTCACAAGGTGTTAAATGTTAAATGGCCTGCTAGCTTGGATATCACATTTTATTATACATATGAAATATTATGCAATAATTGATGGTAGTGTGAGGCCAAGGATACAAGGGGTGATTGATAAATCATAAGCTAGGACCCAATTTTAGAAAACCTAGCTTTTATTTATTTGTTGTGTAATTTACACTCATACTCAAAATGTCAGGGAGCATATGGATCTCATCTGTGTGGAGGCTGCCATCTTGAACCTCCAGAAAATGACCAGGCTCCCCAAATGGGGGTCATATTCTAGACTCTCTCTTCCCTGTTTGAATTCAGCAGGCCACTATATCACTGAGCTGTAAGATGGGGCACCCTCCCTTATAGACCTTCCTGGGTGATAAGCCCTTGAGACCAAGTGGATGACTGCACCAAGGCCGATGTTGTCCATTTTCTCAGACAGTGCTGACTTGCAATCTTCAATTACTCGAAACAGAAATACCACAAAAGTTATTAACTTCAAACTCTCTGCACTATCACTCAAAGAGTTGAACTGCAAGTGCATGTAACGGGAGCGGTATAACTCATCTGCTTCTACCTTAGGTCATAAGCTTATCAATCACCCCTTATAGCAGCATTATACAGTGTGCATACAAAACCAGTCGCAGCAAGCTACGTGTCAGAATTTAATAGGAAGTGAAAAAACGCACTGAAAGCTACCAACAGAGGTAATGTAATCTGGGATGATTTGAATGCCAGCTTGGAAAGAGGAAAATCAGCACAACAAAGTGTTTTACCTTATTCATTTCATTTGAAATGGTCAATAGTGGCAAAGTATAATTACAGGTAGTGATGCACCGGATCGACACAAATACCAACCTAATGAGGGCTGGTATTTAGCACACAAGACATCTCTTTTAAATACTGCTTCCTTGTCAGCAGGTAATATAAGGTTAATTTTATTACTGCAATTTAATTATTTTAATCTGTCTTTCTTTCTATTATATTATTCTTACATGAATATATTTAAGTTCAGAAATGTCCCTGCTTCTAGATGTTAATGTTCTTAACACCTGATGCAAACTGGGAATTGCATCAAAGCGTCTACATACCTGCTTCATCCTTGTTGGTTGACAAATGTTAGAAAACAAGGGCAAGAGAGATTTTTCTATAACAGACTAAAATATTTGAGGCTGATTCTTTCTACATGTTTCTCTGCATCAATAATACAGACTGACATGCACAAGATACTCTCAAGGAGAACCAGTCAGTTTGTGTCACCAGTGTTTGCCCTGAACTAAACAAATGAAAGCTGACAGGCCTTGTGATAGTCCATACATCCTCATGAACAGGACACATCCTCCTCAATGCTACCCACCCCCTATAGATTTGCACACGCTATTTGGTTGGCTCCATCTTCTATCATAAAATACATTACAGAGATGAAACAAGCACCACCCAGAAGATATAAAAATAGTTAAGAGTTAATTGAGGGTCCTTTGTGTTGTGTGAGCAGCTATGAAATGCAGATCAGATGCACTGAGCATCTGGGAGTGGTGGCACGGAGAACGTGAACCGATAAAATGTCTGTCAGGAGTTGAAACAGACCTTGAACAGCACGGAAATTGTATGGGGAATTTTACAACAGAAGAGTGGGGACAAACAAGAAAATTCTAAAAATGCATTTATTTGTACGAGTAATCTACTGCACTTTGTATGAGAGTGCAAAAACCAGCCAATGGTGCTACTGGATGCCCAAATATCCCTCTGGATCAATAATGTCTGTCTGTCAGTCCATCCACCCAGCAACTTTTTTAACTAACAGGAAGTAAGCTGCAGGATCAGCCCAGATATATACTTGTCTGACTGTAAAACTGTAAATTAAAGTATAGTAGTAATATTCTGCCTGATTGGGGGCAATCCATCCAATATTAATTTGAAAAATCTTCACATTAAAATGAAAATTGCTTTAAAAGTTATTTGTATTAGTACCAAGGTCTCCTGGTGGAGGTGCCAAGGTCAAATGCAATAAAAATGTAAATTTGTGCCATTAAAGGAGCAGCTCATTTTAAGTATACAAAATTAAATAAATTAAAAAAATAAAAGGGCAGATTTTAAATCTGGGCAAACACAAGCAGAATTGGTTCACTTAAGTTCAAACACATTAATTCAAGATTTGTCTTCTCCTGCTGATAGTCCAACATGTCCCCCTTGTAAAACCCAGCAGATTATACAGCCATATGTTATCCAGGAAAGCCATAAACACGACACTCTTGTTAAATTATAGTAATAGTTAATAAAACGTGTGGCTTCTTTTCTTTCTGGGACATACACATGGGACTAACATAATTTATTAAGGTTTGTAGAAATACAAACCTTAATAGGCATAAAGCTCAGACATTTCCCATGAGGTAAAAATCCTTAATTTGTTCTTGTGCAAAGTGTGAGACTACAACTGAAGACATGTCCTGTAATCACACAGAAATATAGAAAACTTTCAGTCGGCGTTCAATTAAGATGACTCAAAGTGTAAAATGTGAGAGAATATAGGCAAAAAGGAAATTGGGGAAAAAAAGTAGTCATATGATGCATTTCTGCAGCTTTACTCTAAAGCCCCTAATTAGTCGGGACATTTTGCTTAGTGGCTTGGCATTTTAGCCACAGGAGGGCTGATACAGTAGATTGTATTGGACATGCTAGCAGAAGGACACAACTGGAAAGGCTGAATCAGGAGTCTAAATCCTTCACTAAAAAGCTGCTCTTCTCAAACTGTGGAAAACTTTGCCAAAGCAGAAAAGACAGTATTAGAATCCATGCTAAATGTGAGGAGGGTAAATTGCAAATTTAATTTCTTGCAAAGTCACTGTATTTTAATCAAGGTGTGGAAAATAAGCATCGAACCTACCAACAGGACACCGGCAATTTCCAGAAACAAGCCATTACCCATTTTAATTTTCATGCAAGTTTATCCTACATAAATTTGTTATCACAGGAATTATTCAACAGAAGCGAGGCCTAGATAGAGATGTTCATTACCCTATTGCTGAGACAAACACATTTGATGGATTAAACAGTCAAATATAACAAGATGCTTGAACTGCTGTCCTGGTTGTTAAGGGAGATCAAAGTGGGGCCTGGGGGTCTGGTGAGTACAGGGAGCAGGATTGGTTCAGCAGAGCTCCAAAAGAACAAGTGCTGGACCAAGGAGATACGACATCAGACGTGCGCACTGCATTCCCCTAGGCTTGTTCTTTCAGAGCTGTCAGCCTGCCCTGCACCAAATGAGCTGCAAAGGAGGAGGGTGCAAACATTCTTTCAGAAGGCACTTCTAATCTAACAATAAGCATAAGCCTCATTTGGTTATCTGCCATCTTAGTGAAGCTGGTTGAAGGAGGAAAAATATTTCATTTGTTTTCTTAAATGTCGCCACCTCTAAATTCTCATCCAACTGTGAAGAATGTGGCACGATTCAGAGAGAAAAACCTAACAGCAATTATGGTCCATTTATCACAACAGGTATACGCTTAGGTTCCATTTCCAAAACCAATTTCTAAAATCGAAGAATAAAAAATGATTAATTAAGTAATTAAAAATGTGGCGTAACAACAGAAAAATGCTGTTAAGCATTAAAAAGCTTTTAAAAGGGTTTCGGATTTTAAGCCAGAGAGACCTGACATTGCATGTGGACATAAAAAATATGGATGTGTGTGGCACTCACTCTGCTGCTGGAGTACTTTCCTCAGTGACACATACTATATTTGCCTGATGATGGATTGCCTGTCTGCCTGCACTAGTGCACACACAGTAAGGAGACAAAGTGCTGATAAAATGTTTTTTGCTTAGCTCTCAGACACATTATAGCATGCAGGTCTGGTTTGTCATATTCCTCGATGTTTTTTCAAATAGTGGTTCAAACAATTTAATTGAAGGTGTAAGGTCATAGGTCTGACAGTCTGAGATTATTAATACTGGTGGAGCTTCTGATCACTGTGAAGTCACTTATAAAGGCAAGCTGCTAATATGTGTTGGTTTGATCTTTCTACAAGTGAGAAAGTTTTTTTCCCCTTTAATTTCTGGGTATGGCAGAACAAAACATGCTACAGATGGTGATATTTGGCACATTTCAGCATTTCTTGACACATTATTCAATAATCTATTGATCAGTTAATGGATGTCTTGTAAGAATTGTCAATAGATGAATTGACAAGGAAATGAATCATTAGTCACAGCCCAATGCCCTCACCCTTCACTGCAGCCATTCTGAAAAAGTGTAACTGCCTGCCTTCCCATCATGGAGGATGATGCAACTTACAGCTTGTTCTGCTCAAGTTCTTTCCCAGACTTAGAATTAGTCATCCTCACAGTTAGCAGTTGTACTTTCAGTCATACTGAAGGGGATGCATGCAGCAAAGAAGGGGTATAGGATGTGGTGAGAACATCAGCTGAGGACCTGTTATTGGTGCATTGACTTGACACGCCAAATAAATCTCTTAATGTGTCCAAATCCACAAGGGAATGCATGACGACATGTCTGAGAAAAAAATGGCATCCAGTACTGCATTGTTGCCGTAAGAGGACGTATTACCGTCGACCTTGTGCAAAGTGTGACCAATTGATTTAACTTCCGCCTGAAAAACAACACGGCAAGTGGGGAAAATGGGCATCTGCTGTGTCCCGCCCTCTCTCATATCTGCGGCCCATTCAAAGACATTTGATATCTTACAATGCTTGGAGACACTTGTGCAAGGGGGCAAGAAAAGAGGAGGAAACTGTGAGAAAGAGAAGGAGAGGGCGGCTTTTGTCTCCAAATTTCTCACGGTGGGTATCGGAAACAGCCAGATGCTGTCCATCAGAAGTGAAGGCCAGAGAATAGGCTGCCCTATTTATCTAATGAAGAGGTCAAGGGATGGGGGTGGGAGGTAAGTGGGGCAAAACCAACGCTGACATAATGTCAAAGCCAAAGAACTTCCAAGGCTCTACATCACCCATCACAGAGCATGGTAGTAGATGGTGAATACGTAATGGGTGTGAAAACTTTCTTCCTAACCAACTTGTTTGACCAACAACCCTCACTCTGGAGCTCTGACAAAATGTACTTTTAAAAATGCAGTTTCACTGACTTAAAAGCAAACAAGGCTACTGTTTGTGAAAGTGAAGGATTTCCTACTTTCCTAAATTTAACAGTCTAAGCTGAATGAATCTGTTGGAGAGTTGTACCGCCACACAGCTGTCATGGCTCATCAGATTTGGGGTCATGGTTTGATTTGGTTTAATGCTTAATTTTAAAAACGTGTAATGATGACTCACTGGCTATAAATACGGTCAGAAAAATACTCACACTAAGGGAGAACTTCTTTCAATTCCTAGTTGTACACAGTTAAGTAGTTCTGGAGGTGCATCTATCAGTGGAAAGAACAGATTTCAGTAGATAATTCCAAGTGTAGTTTGTACTTATTTATACTATGATTCTTGCCGCAGTGGCCGTAACATACTGGGAACCCATAGCGTCCCAAAATGACACTGGGGGCTCTTCCAGTTCTGGTTTCCCTTTGGCATTCATCACACCAATGACACTCACTGTATAAGCTACAGTTACATCCAGAGGCTGACCCAACTAGCTACTGGCATGGCTTAGATAAAAGAGAACCTCCCCACTGCAAACATTCTGAGTGGACCTCTGACTCTGATTTTTGTTCCATGAGATAGATTTGACCTAAAGACGATTCAGCAAAGCAAGCTGCACTGAATACTACACAATCTGCTATTGGTTGTTTGGGTTTTGTTACATATTTGTTTACATTTGGCAAAGGATTGAAACAATATTTATAACTAAAACTCTCAGGCATAGTAGAACACACTGTGCGTTTTTTTGAAAATGAAAATAAAATTGCCCAAGAATTCCTCTGAAGTCAAACCTTGTATAGTCATGTTCCATAGGTTCTATGGTCGGATTATATTCAAATTTCACAGAGGCCTTCAGTTAACAAGGCAGAGCACTACGGCACCAGCTGTAAATAGCCTGTTGGACTCTCACTCTCACCTTCTCAGGCTTGAGGCTACAACTCTGAATGAAACAACTTGACCAACCTCTTTTGAAGCAGAAACACTCAAACAGACCTTTGTCAAGACAATTATCACCAGAGGGTTCAATACCACACAGCACTTCAACCTGGCCATCCACAGTTTGAGATCCAACTTTCATCTGCAGACTGTACCAATACAAAATGTCATCCGCCTCAGTATGTCCTACATTATGTTCTACAGCTTGAAGGCCAACAAACATGTGGTTTGAGTTTAGATGTTAGTACAGTGTCAATCTAGCAAACACCTTGAGCGGAGCAAAAAGAAAAAAAAGAGTCGAGGGCTTGAGCTTCTCTGATTGCACTAACTTGGCCTTTCTACACAACATAGATGATTGGATTTCTGCTCTGCAAGCCATGCACATTTTCTTAAAGTGAAGTGTGAGAATTTATAAATAGCATCCATAGAAAGTATAGAACACTAACAGAACTCACACAAAGCCTGATTTCCTTTCCTTGCTGATGTCTTGGAACTTGTGAGTGGTGTGTGTGCGACCTCTCCAGGTGTCACATACGTTTGATTACAACATCTGCATAATGGCTAATGCCGTTGCCATAGCAACACCTGTGATTGATGGCTTTGTTAAGAGGAATAGTTACACACCATTAAACTGGTGTAATAGTGCATGGCAGTCATCTCAATAACCAGGGACAAAGCAATTAACAAGTCGTTAAAAAAAACAGATTAATAAAACATGGTGCACACGAGTATGAGTGACATGCTTCGAAATCAGCCTGTGTGAATAAGCAGGAATTCTTCTTTGACTTTCATTAACGACGGGACATTTATTTTCCATGGCAAAACAGGCAATTGCAGAGATATCAATGAGTATGCAAGTTGGCGATGCTTGATTGAATATAAAGGGACTGTTGGACCTTGGGGGGGTGGTTGGGGCTCTACGGACTTCAGGTCTAGCTCCCTAACTATGAAACAAAGTTTGCCTGCTATTTCACATTTCCTTCATTACCTCATCTCATACAACAATACGCTCTAACAGTGAACGCTCATTTTCTCAGGGATTATGCTCTGCTGAGCATTGACAATAATTTGATGGCCAAGTCAAAAGTACTCGTTCACAGGAACACCGTCCTGCTCTGCAGCCCAGGAGCTGGGAACATAGCACAGCAGCATTGGCAATGATTGAGAGAACTCGAAATTCAAATGAGAGAGAGAGAGAGAGAGGAGATGGAGTGAAACAGATGTGCTGTTGTTCGCCGAGAGCAGCATGCATACAGGGTAAGCACGCACAACTGCACACCACCACACATGAATCTATATACACGTGCATAGACAGCCGAGCCACTCCATCATCCTGGTTGAGGGCCAATCCATCTATTGCTGGTTGACTGGGATCCAATCACCATTCCCAACAGGGCCAGAATGAAAGAATGGCAGACAGCCTGTGAAGAAGCCGACTCTCTCATTGCAGATTGATGGGACAAATCTTGGGGCGGTCCATGAGGCATCCCGTATCGAGACGAACATACCATAAAAAATCTCTAATGTCACACAGCACTTGAAAACAGGCCTTTAACCTCAGTGTGTATGCAGTGTGTGTGTGTGTGTGTGTATCTTCTGCTCTGCATTTTCATTGAAGATGAATGTTTTTTTGTTTTTTTTAACCATTCAACCATGAGAAGCCCATTAGAATGTGTCGTGCGTTTCAGTTTTATTTGTCCCCAGCGGATAACAATAATTTTCTTGTGTTTAATGCTGCAAAACATTCTCATTTCTTTATTGAAATGCAAAGGCAACCAGAGATGAGTGCGGAATAGAGCGACAGTGGACATGAAAAGAAGCTTAGCAAGGATTCAAAGTGAAAAAAATAATAATAGAGGAAAACAAACTTTTGTGAATGTCAAGTGGGGGATTAAAGTGCTTTCAGTGTGGTGGCTGGGTCATCTCCACAGGATAATTATATCTTACTGGTTGACAGAATAGGTGAGTGTGAGAATGTTACTCTCAAAAGGAGAACGATGAATGCAAGAAAACTTAGTCACACAAATATAACACTGTGGCACATGACTGATGGGAAGCTCTTGGGGCTGACAAAAGACCTCATACTTCAACTTTCAAATGTTGTTTTGGGTCGGACAGGCAACAAACTGAATAAATAATTTAGTCTA
The DNA here is from genome assembly GCA_016785235.1 of Pseudorhombus dupliciocellatus. NCBI lineage: Eukaryota > Metazoa > Chordata > Actinopteri > Pleuronectiformes > Paralichthyidae > Pseudorhombus > Pseudorhombus dupliciocellatus. The sequence goes on from JAFBJW010000050.1 coordinate 1,918,916, forward strand.
AGCAGATTAATCTTTTCATTAATTAACATTCTGCGTAACATTAGCTGTTATACAGGGCAAAGCAGAGCCTCTGGGGGAAAATCCCTGGGAAAATCCCTTAGTGTTCCTCCAACTGACTCTGAATAATTTAAAATGTATTATTTTTAACAACTCCATAATATTAATTGGCCCCTTGCAGAACATTTTGTATTCGCAAGTGAGCTCTCTTACCTAATAGAAGGAGGCCTTTCTGTTAATTTAATCAGCACTAACATGGAAAAAACCACAGAGAATAGCTATTCAGGACAGTGGTTAGGCTTCACATCCGTTTTTGCCACAACATTAATGGGTCCTGATGTGAGGGTGCGTCAGAGCTCTGATGCCAAACTAACAGAGTGCTGCTGTGCTGCTGGATCTCATTACACTGCGGTCGTTTAATCTGCGTTTGTAGTAGTTCTTCTCAAATACACACACCACCTTCCTACTCACGGTATGAAGATGGTGAGGGTTATCTTTTGAAACCTTCCTCGTGGTTACACAATGAAACAAACAACACACACCCTTCATTTGTGTGTCAAAGTTGCTTCATACCGTCAAGTGCTGCTCCGACTAACTGAAGTGGCATCCAGAGAGGCTGTCAGAACTCATTTCAATATTTAAATTTGAGTCTGAAAACACATCAAATTAAACCAGCTCAAAATTAATTGGAGCTCTTTTATGTCTTTTATGCACATCGGGCTCCTGGTTCTCTTGCAATCACACAGCCTGTTTCTACAAGTTCGTTCCGCTGTGTAGAAGGAGAAATACCGTAATACAAACTTCAAAACCGTTCATGAAAATAAACAGGGCAAGGCCAAGTGTACAGAGTCGATTCTATTTATAACATGTTAAACATTCATTGTGTCTAGCTTCAATGCATCGCTAGATAAGGGACATTAAGTCTGAAGCAGCTTGCATGAGTTTCATCCACAAAATGAAAAACATACATTTCATTTAATGCAAGAGACTGAATTTGTGCCTTTAATGACTGAATTTGTGCCATTCATTTCAGTGACAAAACAAGACTCAAAGCCTGCAGACCCGTTTCTGATCATGCAACAACTCAGCAGTGCTCACACCGAATGGAATTGCATAACCTACCATTTACCAGAGTAATTATTAATTAAAGTTAAGGAATAACTGAGCTTCAGTGGATCGTCTTTCAACTTTAAAAGTAGGTCGGTGTGGGCCTTTGATTGCAACACCCACAACAGAACCATAATTAAAGTCTACTTAATAATGAATAAGCATAATTGAAACCAAAAGGAATATGTGGATTATCATTATGGAGGGTGACCATGGACAGATAAGACTAAACTAACTGTGGACAGCATCACCTCATTTAGAAACCTCATGTAAGTAAGGCACAGGGAAAAACTTGACTCTGTACCAGTGGATTATTTGTAAATACATTTAGTTTGATATGGATTTTATATCGTTTTCAATAAATAACCCTGTGAGATAGAACACAAATGAGGTGAGGTGCATGAAAAGATTAACAACAATGAATTAAAGAGCCAAGCTGCATGTCTCTTCTGAATTGGGTGGTAGAAAGGTACATAATTAGATTTAAAAAAACTATTCAATTTATAATTCATATAATTCAAATAATTCATACTGACTAGACAAAAAACTTAAAAACCATCATCCATTACTGTGCACATAAAATGAAGCGCTGCTGCCAATATCTGAGACGAACACGAGATATCTGAGACGGAACCAGAACACATTTACCACTGGGCAAAACCTTCTAGCAATTGTCCCCAAGCGACAGGACAATTCAAACTGTCACACATTGCTGTTGAGTCTAATCCCTATTATGAAAATCAATAATATATAGAAGCCAAAATGTAACTGTATTCATTTGCAGTTTGTCCTCTGGCAAAACTGCTGTTTTTCATGACTTTCCAGATTGACAGGAGCAATATAATCCTCGTCTTTTCGGCCTGTGTATTGACTCGTGGTGGAGGATCTGGTCTTGTGTGCTGTTGTCCCCCTGTGTCAGCATCACACACAAACACCGCGCTGGCCTGTTTAACAGCTCACTCAAATGGCAGCTGCAGCGTTGCTCTTGCTAATGCGAAGAAGCACATGCTCACATTAGAGCAGCACACCAGAGGGGGAGAAGAGCCTCAGGTTGGACACCTACTGCGCTCTGGTCCCGTGGCTGCCGCAGCGCTCTTTAATATCCAGCATGAACCCTGAAGTGTCACTCTCCTGTCGTTTAATGACGGAGATAACCTTGAAATGTATCACACAGACAAGGAACTGTTTAATTTCATGGCTTTTCCTCTCTAATTTGGATATGGGCAATTTGTCTGGTACTCAACAGGCTTTACAGGATTTGTATTCAGTTCATATTTGGATATATTCAGATGAATTGCAGCCAGCACCAGACAAAATGCTGGGTAATATGATTTATGAATTTCAACTCACTCCGATAGATCTAACTACTCTACTGAATGGTTTTATTTGGAAAAACAGCATATTTGTTTCTTTATGATTGCAGCAATATATACTCTGTAATGAGCACACTGCTGAAAATGATTTTAGAATGGCTTTAAACAAAAACACCGGTGTGATCTTAGAGCACTGTTATTAAAGATGCAATACTGAAGAAGAAGAAACATTGAATTTATCATTTTGTAGCCTGGGGTGCTCAGCAGCACCATAGAGGGAGGCACTCACCCAAAATCTTGAGTACCACAATCACGTCAGCATATCCCAATGAAAAATACAATACAGTGTTTCTCAGGACTATGGTATCACAGCGTGAAAAACACTAATACCTTTCTCAAAACAACTGGATATCATCACGTTAGTTTTAATTACCTGCTGAAATTCTATTACTGGAAGAATATGTTGGTAATAACATCTTCAAGTGGATTTTCCTCCACAGATAATTTATTGCTTTTTTTCCATTCATGCTTTATATATGAATGTCCAAGCGATGTCTAACATATCAAATACTCTGTGCAGATACTGTGGAGGATTGAGCCGGAAACGACAGAAATACATTAATTCACCCTTTTTTTCCACAAACTAAAAAGAGGTGATTTAATCTCACAGCTGATTACTGAGATTTCAATTTGTGACAGTTGATGCTGATATTTTGGTTTTCACATATGCAGAGCAACACATGCTGTATATTCATCAACCCAGATGGACTGACGTATTATTGACAAACATTTACTTGCACTTAACATCTGTGACACACACACAAAAAAAATCCTGCCTCTGAAAGCCTGAGGGAGCCGGCTAATTGGCAAGACTCAAATCAGAAGTCAAAAGGCTTGCTTTCCTTAAAACTTCAAAGTATAATAAATCCATTGATCTGACAAATCCAATTAAGTTATTAATGCATATTAAGCACTGATTACAAAATAGACACAAAGGTGTTTGTTGTCCTAATTTCTAACAAGGTCAATCACTGCCGTGGTTCTCTTTGAAGCTTTAGAACTAAGTGACTGCTCATCTCCTAGCACGACAGGTCAGGCATTCTCTAATCAATTGGCTCATCTCTTGCTGCAAAGACTAAAGTCATTGGAATGCTCCAGAGGCTGTTGGGTGGAGGTATACAAAGTCCTTGGCCATATGCTGCTTAAAATGTAAATGAACCTCTGAACAATGGGACAAGTCAGCAATGAATATGCAGACAAGGACAAATTAGTTTTGCTTATCATAAATAATTTCTTCTTTGTCTGTTTGCATTTCGAGGGAGACGGTTAATTCTTAACCTAAACCACCTTCATCCACTTAACCCCAAGATGTGGAAAGTTCCTGTGTCTACAACCTTGTTCCAATTCATGACTGGAAAGTTTCCTAATACATCACAAATGGGGTTAGGCTCAGACCACTCCAGCTGCATCCAGACTCAGTCAGGATTTCCTGGGTGGTTGGATGAATGCCCCGAGCATGGACACTAACTGTCAAGAATGTTAATTGCTATCAATCAAGAATAAGCCAATGCACAATGAGGGACTGTCAGGAGAGAGGGCCACTTGACTCCTCTGAATTAAATAAATAAATAGAGAAATAAACATATGCTAGCACAACATTTTGGAGTCATCGGTGGAAAGTAATGATGAACAATGCGGCTGAGATTTTTAAGAGGTCTAATATAAATGCCAAGCATAATCACGGGCATCTTAATACCCTTTTCAGTTGTGCTTGATAAAATTGGAAGCATCAAAGATTGTTTTAATGATTGCTAACCAACCAACTTGGATTTCAGGATACAGGAGGTTGGTTGTTGTTTGTATTGTGTTGTATTGTCCAAGGACTAAGACAAGAATTAATGATCTAATCAGATTTAGTTTCAAAACCAGTTCTGTTATATGCTGTTTTATATCTGATTGGGAACCTGATTAACATGTTCAAAGCTGTTAGCCCTCTATCAGTTAGTGGCTGTTTCGTGTCATAATGTGTTTCCTGCTTTCTAATCAGATATCAACCAAAGGTTCACTTCATTAACACTCAATTAGAACACCAATTAATATTTCAATTAAAATAATAATCTTTCTTCTTTCCCAGCCAGCTGGACTTTACTCAGGTGTCTGTGTGTTTGGTTCTGGGGTTTTATTTGGTAGATAAAGTGAGTCATGTTACTTCAGATCGAATGAAAGTGACTTGACTTTGTGCAGGTATCAAAGCCTTCAGTCAGCATAAGTGAGAACTTGTCTTGTTATTAAGCAGTTGTACTTTGCCTTGCCAAATATTTTCATTGGTTTTTAGAACAAAGAGCTTCATAGAATACAAAGCCTGGTGTCATTACAGTCAACACTCACCGAAAAGACAAGGATGAATTGTAGAACAGTTGTAAATGCTGTTGAAATATTACAGCGTTTTTTTTTCCCTCTAAAATCAAAGATTGATCATCCCAGCCTTTGAGAGGGGAATATAACGAAAACTTTAACAGCTTTCTTTGTTTGCCTGGGTTCTGTCTCTTGCTTTTCACTTCAAACCCCATCTTTTAAGCTTGGTATGGGTGTACAAGTCTTGACTTTTCCATCTATTACCATATATATATTCTATATATATTACCTCAGAGTTTCATATATGAAAAGCTTGAATACCACTATCAATGCACCTTTCCATCTACTTTGAAAATGTTCAGTGAAAGCAAAATGTAGCTCACAGATTTATTGATATGGTATTCTTGAAAAGTTTTATTACCTGATTATCACCAAATGCACTTGTTTCTGCCAACTATCAAGTTGCTTTGTCTTATCTCCAAATCACCATACTCAAGGGTGAAGCCAATTATTATCTTGCCAAGCCACAGCGGGCTCATTAAAAGGTTCAAAGTGATCAAATATGATACCCTGACAGAAGAAAAAACTGTCAATATAAATAAAAATCAAATGTCTCAAAAGGTTCTAAGAAATGTTTTACCCTCTGTTGAGACATTCTCTTCTCTAATTTGTGCACACAACATGTGGATAGTTACCCCATTGCATTCGCTCCACTCCCATACGAGACTTAAAGGGATTAACCATTCCCTGGGAGTTCTCTACCTAAATCACATGAAGTAGGTTAGCACAGACGACTGAACAGCAAAGCACAAACTGGTAGGGAAAACAAGTTAATCATCATGGACAGACAGAAGACCAACTGGGGTCAAATCAAGCTGCAATGCCATCAGATAAAGATCTGTCTAACGTGTTGCCTTTAAATAATCCACTCCTAAATACTACATTTAAAAACAGCAATCTTGGGAAAGGAGATTTTCTGGTGGGACACAGAAGGTTTCAAAGTTTATACAGACTCCATGTGGAGACCTATGAGATATAGAGAGTGTAAATGTAATTATAACCCAAACTGTTGATCCTCTAAAGAGCTCCAACGGCTCCTCAGAGAGCCAGGCTGCATTTCTGTAGGTCTTACGTAACAATGGTGAGACGGAATAGGGTATTTGCTAATGGGGTGGGCTGCAATACTAGAAGCAGGTGATGTTGGCTTAAACATTCTCTGTCAGTTTGCATTTTAAACGCTTCACAAAGTACGTCCAAACCGGTTTATGCAACCCTTGTTTGCCGGCTGACTTTCCCACCTCCTTGTTCCGCCAGGCTGTGCAATTCTGATGAGAACAAGCTAAGCACAATCACAGGAGATCATGCTTGATGTGAAAACACATTCCGTCATTGCTTACACTCCGTCCATTGGTAAAGCCTTGTTGATTTAATAATGAGCCTGTACCGGCTTGCATGTGAAGCAGAAGGCTATTGCTATTGAGAGATGCACAGGAATCAGCGTGGGAATCAGGAGTTTGTCTGATTTAAAAAGGACTAGAAAATTCTTAGCCCTTCCGACAGGCTCAGTGAAATTGTTTGCCATGTTAATTGCTTCGTGACAATTGAAGGCTTTAAATAAATCTGAACCATTTCAAGTGACTAAAGCTTTTTCAAACATTTTCAGTTGACTCTGTCAATTAATTATCTCAAAAATTGTAGGCCATATTACCTTGCTGAAAGTGGGAATTCAGAGCTGCTGGGAGGCTCCAAAGCTCAGACAGGGATAGAGAGCTTATTAGGGAAGAAGACAGACAAAGCAATCAGCAGGCTTTCTGAAGATTTAAGCATCCAGCAGGACTTGACCACACTATTTCACACAGTTTCAGACAGAAGACTTTTCTCTTCGGATTCAAGATTAAAAGGAACAATTTTCAGGAGGCAGTTCCTATTTTTCTGACAGTGGTTCTACTTCAAGTCACGGATAAGGCTCATATCTATATATAAACCTTGACAAAGAAAGATAAAGGTGGAAAAACTACTTATCCTTGGGCCTGACATATTAAGAACAATAGGGCCACTTCTTTCACTCTGCAACTTTGGTATCATAAATTCAAGTCTTTCTTTTTGTAGTTAATATATGGCCTGGCCAAACTTAAACTGATGATGCACAGATTGTGAGCAGTGAAGTGGGGAGGCGTGAGCTTACATGTGAGTTTGGGTGCGTGTTCAGACATGTAGTGGTGTTGGGGCTCATACCTATGCTTGGAAAGAGAGCCTAACTGTTCAGTGCATCTTGAGCTATAAATCAGCGCCTTGGTCAACCTGGCCAAGAGCATTTTCAAACCCATTTGCAGAAGATAATGCCAGCTATTCCTTGCAGCCCCAGGGACAGGGGAGCCAGCGTCATGAATCATTGCCCTTTTAGAGGAGCAGTAGCATGGATCTCACCTTGCTGTGTCCATAGGGTTCTCCTGACTCTCCCTGGTAGGCAGAAACAAAGATGGTGACGGAAAATGCTTGAACTATGAGGAAGTACTTCAAAAAAAATCCACAAGGCACTGTCAATATCCAAGCTTCTGTTCAGTTTGTCGCAATGCCAACTGTATCTAAAGTAAGTCTACATGGTACAAATGCAATATTGCCAAATGCCTTAAAGGTATGTACTTGGTTGCAAACATCAGAGAAAGTGCATAAGTAATAATATAGCATCAGTTTACTGGGATGAGGCAATGAAAGCAATAACTATACAATACTTTATAACAACAAATACAATATAGGTTTGGAGATTAAGGTTAGGGTTTATTTTAAAGACAATTTCAATCATTGTGTGGCCTTGGTGTAAAAAAATTGTATATATATTGAGTTTTAATACTATCATCAAATTTACAAACGCAGACTATAAATGTGTGCGTGACAAGGATTGCCTAAGGGGTTTGGCAAGACATTTTAACATTACTTATTCTAGGCTGATCTAAAGGGACTTGTAAAATATTCTTTCATATAACAGTCCTTTGGACAGCTTGTTTCTTCAGGGTTTCAATATGTGGAGCTCCTTTTCTGCATAACTTCAAAACCGAAAGTCTCTGAATCTGCTGAAGTAAGCAGTTATATGGATGGTCAGGTGTCATCGCTTAGAATTCAGAGAAACCATTCATAACACATTCATTAGTTGTATTTCATGTTTATGTTTGTGTTTTAGTGGCAGACGTAATTTGTCAGGCTCTGTTTATGTATTTTCTTTTAATAAAACTGAAGCAATAAACATTACAAATTAGCTCAGGCTGTAAATGCTATGATATGTGGTATTAGCCATTTTTAATGGACGTTCCTTAATTATTCATCTGTCCCATTAAAAATATAAACATAAAAATGAAAACATATACGTATATTTGTGTGCAGGGTCCATCACATCCATTCATGTGCGCCAATGGAAAATATACTGTAGACCTTGTTGAAATGGAAAACAGCCATTTATCCTGTGTCCATAAACATTAAACATATAATAAATTCCATTTATTACAGCGAGAGCCAAATGAGTTTCCCTCCCTCCTCCACCAAAGCTACTCCATGACCTCATGCTGTGATATTCCATTACTTTCTGACTACAGTTGGGAAATTCGACATGATCTCAGCACTGCAGGATTGTGTGTAACCTTGAAACATACTTATTGTCAGACTGATGAATGCTGGTTATGTGCGACTGCATATTGGGTCATTTATATTATCGTAGCCCATATTTATATACAAACAGGATAGAGGAGCCAACTTATCATTTTGCTCACTGCACGGACATTCTATTACACCAAGTTCAAAAGTTTCTTTTTTTATTCGCTGTTTCTTCATTTACTTGCACAGAGATATGAGAGTGGAGCAGTAAAATCATGCCCCAATGGAAAATAATACAGATTTCATTCTTATCTTTGGGCAGTTTTCCCAAGTAATAACACTTTGGTTTGACATAACATGCACTGGAGGAGGATAGTGTCTAATTCAGAGAAAGTTATGAAAACAAAGAATGAACCGGGTGATAGCTCAAATGTTGTTAGGCGTAATGTACAAAATTCATCAAATAATGAGTGTGAAATTGAGTGTCAAGGTATGAGACTCCTATTTGCAGTCTGATCATGTGGGCATTCTTCACACATTTCAGAATTTGAGAGGCACAAGCTCGAGCAGGGCCCAGACAGTAAATTATTTACAGTAAGTAGCCTCACACTAAACTCTTAAAATTTCTGTGCCATCTGAGCCTAGCTGTGAGAACACCACTCATTTAAGCCTTGCTCAGCCTTAAGTCAGTCACTGAATTATTGCATTACTTGGCTTTATTAGAGTCACTCATCTAAGGGTGAGCAACGCTTAAAAGAATGTGCAGCACTCTTCTGAGCCTTGCTCAACCTTAAAGCAGTCACAGAATGATTGCATTAGGTGGCTTTATTAGAGTCACTCATCTTCACTTGTGTCATTTATTTGGGTTTAATCAAATCACGTCATCTTGAAAAACATCTCCTACATGAACTGTGAAGGCTCTCTGCTGAAAGCAAAGGCCACAGGCCAAGAAAGCATTTGGACAGCGGGAGAAATATGGCAAATAAAGCGTCATCTCTCCGGCACATATGTAAAACTGCTACAGACAAGAGGGCAGGGATCTTTAGACTTCCATTAACACAATCCTGTTTACTTCCAAGTGTGCGAGCTTTATTTACTATTCTTACTCATCCACCGCTCGACCATGACTTCTAGTGTGACACAATGACATGCTGTCAGCCCTAATGGTCTCTGATGAGCCAAGGCCATCAGCAGGCCTCCATGGATGAAGAGCTGTCATCTCTGTCCCTCACTTCCAAAGGGCCCCCCCTGCCCCTCACTCCCTAAAATCCCATCCATCTGCCGTACCAGCAGGACAGACAGAGTGCAAGCATTGCACTTTTCCACCATTCACTGTTCCGCTTTAGCACACCCAGCTACTGGCAGCGAAGCTTCCTGTGTCATAGTCTTCGCTTGCTACAAACAACACATGAGCTGTTGTTTGTTTGTCTTTTCTGCATGCATAAAACTGAATTTAGGTCGTCTTCACAGTCCTCATAATGCAGCTTCACTGAGGTGTTCCAACTGCCAGGCATGAACTACCTTGCACTGCCTCCATAAGCTGAAAGCCACCTGGTGAAGAGTCCTGAAAAAGTGTGTTGATGCCAATTTCAAATCCTGTTGCAGTCAGCAAGATTTGTGCACCTGAAAGTACTCATGAGAACCTCACTCCATTTGCCTGTATGACTGTATTCTCGCCCAAACTGTTAATGGCTTGGACAGATATTCCCTCTAGGACAGGAGCTTTTAGAAAGCCAAAAAAAAAAAAAAAACAGGGGAAAGCTATGGTGTGCTGGTCGTTCCAAGAAAGGTATGCAAGATAAATCACGAAATGTCATGATTCCTCCTCCAAAAAAAATAAAGAGCGGCTTTAAGTCACATTGCAAACATTTCCATTCCTTCATCACTTATGCAACGATTCTAAAGTACGCCACTATCAGTGAAAAACAGGGTATGCAAGAGTAGAACTAAATGTTTCCCATCTCTCAAAGGATATATTTTCTTAGCACACACTGCTAGTATTAATGACTCTTGATAACCATCCAAGTCAAACTATGTGCGGACTGGCTCTTTTGTTCAGTCTCCAGTCAATGTTTAATCTACATAACCTATGTGAATTTGTCATTTTCCTTCCATTTTGAAGCATGGAGAGTGTGACATTTAAGTCTAGCCTGATAAGACGGCTGACTGTTTGACCTTCATGTAATGGTCTGCATTAATGTGTGTGTGTGTGTGTGTGTGTGTGCGTGCGTGCCTGTGTGTCCTCTAATTACATGGGAACCTAAAAAGAATAGGTTGACAATGACAAAGAACATGAATGATGGTTGCTGTCGATCCATTCGACCGTAATAAAAGACGTCATCTGTGCACATGTGCTGACTGGACAGATGCACGGCAAAGTCACTGAGGTCTTACATGCATGTCACATGTTCACACCCGCCGACTCGCTGGTAAAATTTGCCAATAGACAAGATGTGATAAAACTGTTGTGTGTGCTATAACCCAGGATGAGCATCCATACAGAATCTATGTTAGGATCATAAATGGAAGATTTACTCACACACATTAGACAACTGTAGGAGACGTGAAGCTATTTGGGCTCTAATGATTCATAAAATTCACAGTTGGATTTGATGCATTACAGTGGCATTGAGGTTTTAACTGCCTGACACGATGCTCGCGTTTCCTTTTTTTTTTAAATCCACCATAACACTCAGCTTTATGAAAGAATAAAGGCACAACATTCGAGAGCAGCAAATTAAACAATGGATGTTTTTCCCATTTCAAGTTGTTTCCCAGCAGGATGACACAAAACAAAAGCGGTGCTTCACAATACAACAAAGCAACTAAATGTGGTGTCAAAACAGGAGACATCACTCCAGCAGACCCGTCACATGACTTTATTGTCGAACAGATATTGAGTCAATGGTGTTGGTCAATTGTTGGATACATCAGATCAAGCACAGCATATTATCTCTGAGTGATATTGAATTATTTAATCGTATGGATGCAAGCTATTATCAGTCAATGCTTATTCCTACTTTCATACAAAATAAGGCCAAGGCCAAGAAGGCAAATTGACAATCTATGAAGCCACACTGGCCAGACTCAGCTGATGATCGGTCTGCAATATTCCCAATAAAATAAGATATTACTCAGAACCAAAGTAAGAACCAGTTAATGATTTTATCTTTTTTCAACATAATTATTAAATTAATAAAATGTTCTATTCATTAATTTTCAATCAACTACTTCACCAGTAATGTACGCTCTACAATTTATTTCCTTTTAATTGTATGTTATAAAAACTGCATTACCTTGTTGAGGAACTATTTTCCTACACAACCAGCAGGTCTGTCATCAGAGACCCTCAAACCTGTAATTACCATGTTTGGACAAAAACAAACATTCATTTTCACATGGTTGAGCTAGCACTGCCACCGATGTTAATAACAGTTCACTAAACACACTGTTATTGATACTTAACTATTTAAGCCTCTGTAATCGCTGACAATAATGGAAAAATAATACTAAAAGCTAATTATACCATCTGCAGCTGTAGTTAGAAATTGACACAAAATGAAAGGCTTCACATAATTACTTTTAAATGCCAGGCGAGACATTAAATACGTGTATGCATCCTAATCACAGATAAATAATAATACAAAAAAACTACAAATCATTGACTATTTGACCATTAAGTGGACTATCTTGCTTTTTTGAATTAGATGGCCTCTGTGGTGAGAATGCAAAGCCATCTTGGGCCATCTGAGATCACAGGCACGACAGACGAATAGCAACGGTTTCTCACTCCAGACTTTGCTATGAATACCAATGGGTGGCTAACTGCACTTTGTGTGGATGATATTCCACAGTTGTCTGAAAGTTCCATTTCTCATATAAAAAAAAATCTCTCAACAGCAAAAAAAGAGAGCAACGCTTTGTTTGAGCTGTTGGCAAATAATAAACTGAGGACTTGAAACAACTGACTTTTTCATCTCTGTTTTTTTATACTGTGAACGTGCATGAGAAACTCAATTTAATCAAGCTAACAACCACAGCTTTTAATGTAAAGCAGCTAGCTGCGTCAGATTAAGTCAATAACATTAGCATTAACAAACTGACTTCCTTACACTAAAAACCAAAACCCTTTTTTCTCAGCTTTCTTCTTGAGAGGTCTGCCAACCTTTGACTTTTGTTAGTTGCATGTGTTTGTAAGTGGCAAAAACATAATTAAGGCTGCTTGGTCCGTTTGCATCATGGCTGCCTCCCAACAAATGTTGATAGCGATCAAGTACAAAAATGTCCTGTGCTGACACAGCGATTTGCCTGAGCAAACTTTCACACTACCTGGGTAGTTCTGATTCAGATGTACCGCCTGCAGATGAAAACACTTCAGCACTTCCAGAAAGGTTGTATAACTCAAAGCAGAAGGACTCCTATATCTAGGAGGTCCTTGTGCTTAAATGAAAAACAGACAGAACTGATTAACCTAACACATGACCTCTCAGTTTCATCCATATTCACTACTTCACTCAGCAGCACTAACACTCTTTGAGGTAAAAACAACAAATCACACAAGGAATGGATAAAAATAGGCCTCGCGTGGTAGCGCAGGCCATTTTTAGGCTGTGTCTGTTTCCACTTTGCCCATAGCAGGGTTGTCCTATAAAACACTGGCGTAAATGGTTTATAATGCCACCAGTGGACTCTGAAATGAGAGACCTGGTTTCAATCAGCAGTCAAATTGCTCCTATATTACCGTCGTAGACAGAGTAGTAAATCACTCTTTGCCTCTATGCGGCTGACGTTAAGGAACAAGCATTGTTAAAAATCCGCCAAGCGTGCTGCTAAGAGCACCCTGTCTCTGAGTGGGGATGGGATATAAACAGGACAATAGCCATTGCTCCAGGCTGCATAGATGAATAAGTAAAACATCCTGATGTCGAAGCACAAACTCAGCATATTTTGTATCTGTAGCAGAATCTGATCTTGAAACCTACACTCCCGACCCATGTAACATGCCTGAATTCAGCTTATAGCCCGGGTCCTGTAACCGTCAACAAAACCAGTTTGAGCCAGTTCGCCTGGTTAAAAGGAGTTCTGGTTTCTCTGTGCCAACGCCCTGACAGTGGGCCAGTGCGAGGCATCTCAGAGTAGTTATAATCCCCCATAAAGTCGAGCAACGTTGATCCCGCCCACCGCAGACCAACACACTGTGGGCATAACCTCTCATTAGAACTCCAAGGCCCTGAAATTACCTAGATTTTACCCATATGGAAAGCATGAGAAAGCGTCAGCTGGGAAAGGGTTGTGCCGAGTGGTTTTTCAGCGTGTGGCCACAGAGGAGCTGGAGCCCTTTAACAGTGCCATTCACCCCGGGCCCTGCCAGAGAACGCAGACAAATGAGGAAGCTGAGGCAGATGCTCTGGCTACTAGCCCAAGACCAAGACCTGCTAGGAAATACCATAAACAAATATGCAAACGCTCACGCATGTCAGGGATGGCAGAGCAGATTCAGCATTACATTTTATATTATTGGGTAAATGGTGTGTATGTCTGTGATGGTTTCTGAAGCTGTTTCATGTTGATTCACATCAGTATTGGGAGTGAAAAGAAGATTCAGTACACACGTCTCTCTCCTGACGGCTGGTTATTGTTTCTGTGTAAATGAGCTTTTCCCACTATGTATGCCAAGCAGATGACGTCACCAGCAACAGGCCCAGCAACGCTTTCAAACTCCTCTGACAGAAACACCAAATTAACTGTTGACTCATCCGGCAAGAAACAAAAAGAATAAATTTGCGTTGATCCATTGTGGTCCACCCTGTAATCCCCCAGGGTTCATGGGGATTAGGTCAAGTAAATCAAATGAATTCTCATGAATCATTTTGTTTGGAAGTGGTTTGGGTATAAAGTAGGCTGCATGTGCCAACACTCAGCAAATAAACAACAGTGCTAAACATGTTGAAAATATTCTGTTTTTACGAAATGGCAAAACAAAACATGATTTGTTTTTATATTGTCTTCCCCAGTCCACAAAAGAGGAGAATAAACCAGAATACACAGAGTGAGGAAACCCTGCAGCTTCACTGCAATACTTGGCCAACATGATTGAAAATAACCATAATGCCTCAGCAGCATGGCACCTCACAGGCCTGTCCACACAGGTTATAGTGATGAAACATCTTCATATATATCTTGTATATATATTCAAAATAATTTGTCACACTTGAAACAAATCAAGTGCATGAACAGTACAAGTTCATGCACAATTTAAAAAGTGCTAAGAAAATGGATCCTGGTTGAACTGTTTCATTACTGATTGGTTAATATTCCATCAATCTGTGGCTAGTTTATTTGTATTTTATTATTAGAAAGTATTCATGAAATCTGGGTCTGGTTCATATGATTTACATGAGTATTGACAACTGATATTAATATTAGATCTGCTCTTAGTACGTCTGAAAATATCCACTCAATAAATAACAACAGGTAAGTGTGATTTTTTTTTATTCACAAAGCAACAGGGGAGAGTTGCCTGCTTTGTGATTTAAATTAGCATAATTCCCCTAATTAGCATCTATACTTTAGTGTTGATGAAATTACACGCCACTATGCTTTACTGTAGACTGACACACATATACAGTGGCACAGTCAGGCTTCAACCTACA
This sequence comes from Pseudorhombus dupliciocellatus, assembly GCA_016785235.1. NCBI lineage: Eukaryota > Metazoa > Chordata > Actinopteri > Pleuronectiformes > Paralichthyidae > Pseudorhombus > Pseudorhombus dupliciocellatus. The sequence goes on from JAFBJW010000050.1 coordinate 1,933,926, forward strand.
GGACAGTTTAATACCAAATTACCCTCAAAGTAGACGAGAAATACACCATGACACTTTCTTTTCAACTTGCAGGAGCTTAAGGTTAAAAACCCAAACATGCAGGGAGGCCTGCAGGTTTATTTGCAGAAAGCTTCTGATGCAATTCCAAGAAACTAACCCACCCTGCATCATCCTGTTACAGTTTGGCTCGTGGTTAAGGTCTCTTCATTGTGCCTGTGACAGCTATAATCGGATTCGTGTATTGATAAAGGATGGCCATGAGGCTACTTCGGCATGTCACTCACCCTGCAAAATTGCTTCCAATCCTTTCTTTAAATAAACTCGACAGGGCTGCGGGGCTTGATGCAACACTGAAAACCTTTCTATGTATCCACCAAGTGAAAGACAACCCCCCTGCACCACCATCGCCACCACCCTTTCAGATCCGTTCAATACCTCAAGAGGGATTTCTTGCTATTCAGTGAAGTGACACACCTGTCACGGAAAACTGTTTGACATTTCAGTCCTCTAACCGATGATTGCAGGAAAAACAATCCCTTTTCTTTCTTTCTTTTGCCTCAGATGCAAGGAGCCAAGTCACGGCATCAAACCTGTGTGCGCAGCCTGTGCTGCAGCAGCCGTGCTGATGTTTGAGGGCAGATGAATGACACATGCATCACATGGAAGTGTGTGCATGCTGGTGGGCACATAGAAACTCAGAATGCATGAGTGTGATGCTGGTTTATAAAGAAACTGCAAAGACTGCAGGAGGAGGGGGGGGGGGTAGCACCTCCATTTCCAATGCAAGGAAATTATAACAATGCAATGAAGCAAAGATAAAAACATGGACGACACAGACCACCACCACCACTGGCGATTATTTCAGGGTTATATTTTTTATAAGTATTCCCCACAGATCTGCTGCATGATGGACGTTTTCTGCCCCGAGCAAAGTGCCTGAGCGCAGGAAAATGACTTGAGAAAGAAGTGACACACACGCGCACACACGTAGCCATTATTTCAACCTGAAGGTGTGTGTGTGTGTGTGTGTGTGTGTGTGTGTGTGAGAGAGAGAGAGAGAGAGAGCTTCGTTAGCATCTGCTCTAATTCTCATATAAAAGTTGCTAGTTTTGCATTCAGAGAGTTTGCGCAATTTTCTTCCTTTTGTTAAAAAGCAGCGGCGACTCAGGACTGCGTTCGCCGCCCTGACGTTAGCCGGAGCCCGGTTCAGCCACAGAGACACAGACGGGAGCTGGCTTCCATTCACACGTTTAAAAACGTCCCTTTCCAACTGTCTCCGGCTAAGCACAACACACGCGCACACACACACGGACACACGACGTTAGCTAACCCCGGTGTCACAAAGTTAGCCGCGTCTCAAGTTCAATGGGGGACACAGAAGCAGATAACGTGCACTCACTCAATCTCCTCCGTGTCACCGCCGTTGGCATTTCTCTCCTTCCCCTGACCCGCTGCGTTTAGTCCCGGCTTCGGTTTGTAGAAATCCACTTCATGGAAAGAGACAAAAAATCAACCACAAAGGGCAGCGGACTTGAGGGGAAAAACCAGCCCCGGGAGAGAGAGACGGAGAGAGAGAGAGAGAGGTGGAGGAGGAGGGTGAAAGATACGAGTCCACCGCCGGAGGAACACGAGGTCCTTACCCTGCTCCGCCGACCGGGGTCGTGGATACCGGATCTATTCGTGGCAGCTCCTCGGCTAACGCGCTCACGTCAGCCCCGCTCAAGAGCTCCGTGTGGCGGCTCGAGCAAGAAAAAACAAAACAAAACAAAAAATCAGACAGGAGGAGGAATCTCACTTCCTCTTCTCTGGCAAGTAAATTTCAAGTTGTGCGGCAGAAGTCGGTGCGCACTCGGGTCCGTCCCTCCTCCCCGCAGAAGGAGCAGTGGCAGGCAGGGAGCAGTGCGCGGATCTCCCCCCTCGCAGTCACGCTTCTCTCTTCCCTCTGTGAACAAAACAAACACTGGTCGATCTGCGGGATTCTTTTTTTCCCCGATTCACTCGGCTTTGCTGGATGCTGTGCCCCCTCAACTCAACTCAAACCCGGGGGAGCTTCCTGTTGTATTCCTGGTTTTACGGCAGGCACCTGCTGGAAAGAGGCAGCGCAACTGCACTGGCACGTTTCCCTGCCAGAGGTCCTTCTGTTCGGAAAGCGCAAAGCAACATGTCCCCTGACTCACCATACGATTCAAATAACACACACGACACACGCACGTTACTACACTACTTTACGTGGCCGTGGATAATGCTAACACCATGATACATGACAGTGGATAACGATGACATTACGATACATGGCCCAAAATAATGATAACGTTACATACATGAACGTTGAGAACAATAACAACACGATACATAAACCTGGATTATGCTAAAGTTACGACACATGACCTTTGCTCATTACAATGTGACCCTGGCTAATGCTAATATCATGATATATGGCCCATGATAACAATAACGTTACATGACCCTGAATATATGGTCATATATGTTTAATATAGCAAAGTACTGCAGCCTCCCACGGTACAAAGACATGCATTCTAAATTGACAGTGGACTGTGAATTTGAGGATGAGTGCTTGTCTCTCCATGTTGACCTGTCCAGTGTCAGCTGGGACCAGCTCTCCTCAAACAGACAAGCAGTACAGGTGATGAATGTATGAATGTATCTATGGTTCTGGGAGCCTGTGTGGCTGTATCAATGTTCAATAATGCATCTCATTTTTCTTTCTGTTTGTATCCATACAGTCTCTATTTGTGCTCTGCATACCTGTGAAATACATCATACACACTCCTGATCCCTCCAGATACTGATTGAAAAACATCACTATACGCTGAGTCAATATCTTCTGTTTAAATTGCAATTTTGAAATAAATAATGTGACTGTGGAGATATGCTGGGGAGTAGGAGGGGTTAAATAAAGACTGCTTCAAACATTGTTTCATTAAACCGAGGAATCAAACTATTCCTCGGTTTCCTGGGGAGCCCCTGCAGCTCAGCCAGGCCTCACTCTGGGAACCTCTGCAATAAGCAACTTCATGTATCATCCCTGAGAATAGAACACTTATAAATACTGACCTATTATCCTCATTTTCTAGAGCAAATAAAAAGCATCCACCCCCCCAGTCATCACCTCCATCCTTGCTCTCACCTTGTGAAGGCTCAGGACAAGCCTGTAATCTATAATTTATAAGTGCAGGCCAACTTTCTGGCTCTTTCACTGGGACTAGAAATTGTGTTTTAAGACAGCCTTGGGAGACAGTTGCAGGAAATATTCCCCGTCCATCCAGTGGCCAACACCAGCGTGCTAACAAGCTGTCTTTTGACGAGGAGAAGTGTAATGATTTCTCAACTTGCTCACATTCAGATGCAAAGAAAAGTCTGATTGAAGACTTGGCTGCACAGTCCTCGTTGCCAGAATTTGTAGATGGTACCAAGAATACCTAACAATCTAAGTTTGGCATTTCCAGCTGAATCAATGAAGCAATGAAGGCCAGATCCCAGTAACTGCAGAATTCACAAGTGAAGCAGTGCAGCAGGGACAGAGGGGGGGGGGGCTCTGCTTACAGTGCAGCTTGGCTGTTAGTGCATGAGCACTCAAGCGACTCGGCTGAACGTGCAGGGCATGGGCACTGTGACCCCCGGTAATGAGGACTTGAATATCTTTAGGATTCTGACAACTCATCTGGTCCGCCTTCTCACCTCCCCATGATCAATCGTTAGCTTGGCAGCGCCCCCTCCCTGAACTGTCGCCCGCTCCTTCCATGGTAACAGGGACAAATGACACGAGGTTTTAACCTGTCGTTAATGTCTCCTGCATTTGCGCAACCGGGTAGGTCCTCTATTCAGCACAGAGACGTGAACACAAGGACACACACACACTCTTTATCGAGCGACAGTGTGCAGCAGTCTTCTTTTTCTTTGCGTATACAAATGATTACCTTGTGCAGGGCACAATGATCCAGGAAAAGGATCCGCTCAGACAAATTAGAGGCCGAGGCAGCACTGTTACACTTAGCAGGAGGCCAGAGTTCTGCTAAAACCATCATCAATATGTAGGTGCCAGACAGAGAAATTGGCGCATGTGCTCAATAATGCTGTAACACATCTCTGGTGGCCAAAGCCAAGCCTGTTTTTCAGCTACCACACTTTTCATGACATCAAGAGCAATGACGGTAAAGAGTCCTTTGTGGGCAACCGCACATTGTCTTCGCCAGACATGGACTAAACTTAACAGAACCATCCCTGTATTAAATACAGCACAGGAGATAAGCTGCTTCCTGCACAGGGATGTTTCATGAATGAATGAAGTATAGAATCATGAAACCAATTTAACAACTTGTATCCATCTGAGTGTTGGAACAATACTTTTTCCTGGTATTAATTATTGTCACAACTTGGAATAAACGGTCAGCTACATTACTGCAAATCAAAAAGAGTCTGCAGCACCAAATCATCCTCTAACCATCACACTCCTGGAATGAAGCCTCATGCACGGGTCCCTTTATCAGCTGTTCCTCCTTATTAATTTTTTATACTGAACTCTATGGGGAAATCAGCCGAGAGAAATTACTTGTAAAGAGATTCATTTCTATCGAGAAGCCCCTCAGTTAGTACTTGATGGTTTGAAGGCGGATTTAATACTGGTGCATTTACTTTCCTGCTGAGTCGTGGGGCGGCTGTGGCTTGGGAGGAGCGGGCCGTCCACTAAGTGCTCAGTGGTTCCGTCTCTGTGAAACACTGCAGTTGGTACAGATACTGTGACTCATGAGTCTGAGAGGTTGTTGAGACAAGAAAACACGGAAGGAAGAACATTTAAAACGTTCGACATTACAGTGACTTTACTGTAGCATTTATGCTATGAGTAAGAAACCTAAGGTGGTGCAGAGAGATGAGAGCAACGCCTGTTGGCGACACAGTCGATGTGCTGTTGCTAAATCTTTTGTAAAGTCGTAATTTTGAATGAATTTTCTGGTACGTGCAATTTTTCGTTATATACTCTTCCTCCAGACAGACTTGATGCTCCATCGATGAAGCTTTACTTTAGGACTTACTGCATCCCAGTAGTGTGACGAGACAAAGGCGTCTGCCTTCTTATACTTGAGACACAGCTGTGAAGTCCAGTGAAACCAGATCACACACAAGCAGCAGCAGTTGATGCTGACTGGCCGTCAGATCATCGTTTACACGTGAAATTCACAAGCAGAGCAACTCATTACCTGAGGTATTTAGTGTGGTAATGATATTGTGGACCTTTTTATCCTAAAGATAAATATGGATATTTATGGATAGATATTAGAAGACTTTGACATATGAAGAGATGAATGAAAATAGTGGAAACCTGGTACTACAGCAATAAAGGATTGACCGACTGACTATTCGATTCTCTAAAGTAGTCCATGTATTAAAAGGCTTGTCCATCAAACATTTGGGAGTCATGGGTTCCAACCTTGTGTTTTAACATCTAGCAGCGGGGCTAAATCTTTTGTTTACACTTTAGTCATGAACTGTATTATAATGGGTTCATTATTCATGATTAAATCTGCTTCAAAGCAGGAAAAGAATCAGAGAGCACACAAAGATCTGCACCTGTGGCGACTGAGCTGCAGAGAACTGTATCGAATAAAATTGTAATCTGAACGATGAGAAATAAATCAAAGGCCTGATTTAGATTCATGTCAGGAAACGCTCGAGCGAACTTCTGCTGTTCAACAGACAACAACAACATACCGGACCAGGCAGCCACTCCTGAGGTCGTTCACCAGTTCTATCAACACAAGGACAACTTACAGGATCTATAGCATCTATCTATAGAAAGTGGCTCCAGCGTCATGTTGTATGTTACAACAGAAGCGACAACCAGTAGTTTCCCTGTGATAAGAAATGTGTCCTCGTGCATCATGTGGACAATACTCATGTTTTTGTCGAGTTTACATGCATCAGTGATTTTGACACTTAAGGAAAGACTTCAGAAGAGAAAAACATATTTTTTGAATTATCCATTGTAATCTGTTTTACAAAGAAAATGGAACAGCTGTTGAATAGATGGCATTGATTCTCCCCTTTGCTCCAGGATTTCCATTCACCATCTTTTATCCCTTTCAATGACATGGGTGGAATTTGTCGCTTTAGCTCATTTCAGCAAAGGGACATCTTTGTTTGTGGTGCATCTCTGGTTTTAATCAGTTGATTTAACCAACTTAATGCTGCTTATTCTTTGACTTCTTCCTTGATATTTCCTCAGAAAACGGTTTGCTCATGAGACTGCCTGCAGCCATTAGCGTGTTACCGTGTTGCAGCCCATCTGCATTTCATCAGAAAACATTTGGTCTCCCTGATTCAATCTAATAAATGAATTCTCAGACTCAGCAGATATACGCTTATACGCCTGGCCGTGGTTATCAGTGAACATTTTTATCGCAGGAAACAGGACTCTGCCGTTCTGAACAGACCAAACATCTTGGATAGGATATGAAACCAGAGCCCCACTGTTAGCCAAACTATTTACGGTTAAATTGTAAATCTGCTTACAGTTATCCGTCTCGCTCCAGCTCTGGTTGAAAGTATCTCCAATAAACATTTCTCAGACTCAAATATGTCGAACAGTCAATTTAACTACTATGTTACGTACTATGTAACGTTTCAACAGGTTTGTGTCCTTACTTTGACTAAGAATTAATTTAATGTGATAAAATGTGATTATTTAGTGATTTAACATTCACGAATTAGGTAGATTATCAAGGCTAATCACTATATTCAAGAACAAATAATAAAAAAATAAATATAAATATCTCTTGCTACATTATTAAACCTTTCCCCCCAGATCACAAGGTGTTATAAAGACTGTGGTGATATTTTTGTAAACATATTTCATTTATTATGAATTGGATTTTGAATCAAAGGTGTTTCACTCAAAGGTTAAACACGAATGTCAGAAATGTTGTTGATACACAATGCTCGGGGGACCGAACGCAGTCTCCAGAGCAGGATGCTTTCATCTTACAACTGTTGCACAATTAACACAAGATTCAATGAGGCAGGAGAACAGTTAATGGAAGTTAATGATGAGAACACACAGAGCTTTGTATCATTAAGCAACATGCAGTGAGACATGGTAATGATTGCAGTTACCGTCTCAGTCGGACAGAATGAAGACCCAATCATGGAGGTGCGGCTGTACCTGCCTTCCCGAGAGGAAGCGGTTAGGAGAAGAAAAGTCACACTTGCACTCTGTTGCATTTTGCATCGAGCGGCCTGATAAATGGAGCGTAAGCCCGATCCATGTGACGCAGCAGCACTACGCTACGCAAATGAGCATTGGAACATAAAACAGAATATTCCTGATGTATCTGCATGATGTGAAGTTTAATTGTTGTTGCTTAACAGATTCAAGCTTTGAATTCAGTCCGTGTTGCTGCTCATTTCATTCATCTTTGATCAGCTGATGCTACAAAATCCTCTGTAAAACTGACAACTGTTGATGATGAAATTCCGGCGCTACGGCTACTGCTACTGCTACACCCGCCACTGAACAAACATTACTGTGTTGCAGGTGCACGATTTATTCCTCAGAGCAGCAGCAATATTGATAAAAATTACAATAATGAGACTTTTTTAATAAGAAAAACCTCCACAAAGGCCCAATAGGCCCCTAAAATTGGCAAAGATAGATAGATATATAGATAAAGAGATACTTTATTGAGCCCGTGGGAAATCTAGACACACACAATGGTCCAACACAAAAGCATAAGAATGATTAACCTTCAAAATTAGTAAAGAATAAGTTGACTACAAACAAAGCTGTCACTGTAAAAAAAAAAAACATGTGCTAATGGAGATATTGACAGTGATCTACAAAAATAAGTAGACTGAAAGACACAAGGAGTCAAGAAATGGACTAGCTGGTTCTCTGACCAATGCCACATCCTTGCACCAAGTTTCATAAAAATCTGTCCACGATTTCTTTCATAAAACCAGATCAACACACAGACAGGGATGAAAACATAACATGATATTTACTCGTCAAAAATATTTATCATTCTACCATCAGAGGAAGAGATGGGAGTTTTGTGTTTTCCTCTCTGTGATGACACAGATTTCAAAAAGCTCTTCTCGCTACCACACTACTCAAGTCCAATCTCTTATCCACAGGACTGATTTATCAGCTGGAGGCTCGAGATAATACGAATTCCCTTTAAGGGCGTTATCATATATAAGGTAATCAACTAAAACAACATCTCACTGCATCATGAGCGCACCTCTTAAGCCACAAGAGAGAGAGAGAGAGAGAGACATGAATGATCTGAAACACCCCTTCAAAGACTGGAGCTACAAGAAGCACACTGCATTTTCAAAGAAGCTATATTTAAAGAGGGGGATGCAGAGAAAGAGACAGCAGCGGTAAGAGAGGCCGAGAGGAAGAGAGGGAGAAAGAGTGGTGGGTTGGAAATGGATGAAGGACACGTAAGCTCTCATTGAGTTGGCAACAGTGAAAAGAGCCCTTGGTTATTGAAAGAAAAAAAAAAAAAGAGGAAATCAAAGGCAGAAAATTCCTGCAGAGGGACGGGGGCAGAGAAACAAGCCTGTCCTCTTCGTCTTTGTTTTTTTTTTGTTTTTTTTTTCCCCTCCACAACGGTAGCCAGCAGGTTGGCGAGGCCCTTGAGCACAAAGATCTGAGAAGGAATAGGAGACGACGCAGCACAAATTGTTTTATATTCTGCAATGTGGAGGGTTGTGCCGAGTGTTGCGTGCCGCTGACACTCCAGCAGCTCTCCTGCACGTCGTAAATGCAACAAGCGCGCCGTTCTGTGTTCCCGCTCACACATTTAATACACGTCCTGTATGTGGCATGACAGGGCAGAACATGCAGCATGTTGCGTGAGGTGTGTCATGTCCCGGCTGCACATGTAAGGACACTAACGGCAAGGTCGTGATGCGGTGCTGCGCAGAATGCGGCACGCGGTAATGTGTGCTTCATGACAGCACTAGAATAGACTCCAGTTTTATGGAAGAGGTCATCTCGCGGTAGCCAGCTGTTAGAGACGTGAGTCAGTGGTGATGGATGTGATGGACGGGCATTATCCCTCCGTCTCTTCCTGCCATGCCTGTCAGCGTTTTCCCTCCAGCAGATTGGGTTCCACAAGTCATCCCTCACAGACCCTCGCTGGGGGAATCTGCTGTTTCAACCTCGCAGAGCATCCCATCAGACAAATGGATATTAGCTGGTTAATTTTTAATTCCTGAGATGCAAGGGAGCTGCGCTCTTTCATGGCTGGAAGGAGAGCTAATGGTCCCGGATTAGGTATCACGGGCGGATATCTGGGAACAGCCCCTCGGGAATGCAGTGTGGCTCTCTCCATTGAACACCATTAGGAGTCTTGGAGTAAGGAAGAAAGCCTCTCAAAGACACACTGTCCAGCTATTGACCTTTCTGAGGCACAATGGAGGTCCCCACTGGAGGGCTATTGAGTGGATCCTGAGAGCGGTTCATTAAGCCATGGTGGGAGTAAAAACATTGTTGTTGATAAGGTGTGTACCCAATCCAACGCAGCCCGAGATAGATTTCTGTTTCCCACCAACCAACGGCCCGCGCCCACCAAGAGAGATCAAAATGACGGATCTGTGTGATAAAACACTGCGAGGCTGCAGCAGAGCGGCCCTGCTGCGATCATCGGCGTATTTGCTGTGGCATAAATACCACAGCCTGCAACTGTAATAGGCTGTGGGGCTAAATGCACATCAAGCCACTCTCTGGACAGAAAGATTGAAATGCCTCAGCCTTGTTTTCCTTGACCACCTAAAATAATTTCCTTGCTTTCAGCAGGATTGGCAGTGATGATTGTTTTTATTGACTCTGATGTTCCATTAGCCGAGGAGCTGCTTGGGGTAAATGGCTCCTGACAACAGCACAGAGCCGGCTGATGATACCCCGTCACCAGACCTCACGCCGGGGTTATTAACTGGCCGCCACTGCTGCACAGCACCAGCACCTCCCCCCTGACAGTGGCACATACATGACTGAAATCTAACACTGTCCTCGGGTCCCAACAGAGCGTGGGTGAGAGTAGAGGACTGATGACGGCATTTGGAATTGAAAAGAAGTTTAAAGACAGAAATTAACAGTTGCCCGCGTGTCGACTTCCTTCACTCGCCCGCAAACACACACAGTCAGTGCAATTATGACAAACTGTGTGTTGCTTTGCAGAAGCGTCGCCCCTCCTCTGCAGTTCTCATTTTATTTAGCGACACAAATGGCTCCAAAACATCTAATTAGTTGTACATTTTACCTGCAGAGATGAGATGACGATGGAGAGAGAGTGGAAATGGCAGCCACATAAACTTTTATTCGGCTGCAGTTAACAATTACCTTTTATCTCAGATTCATGCGTTGATTAATTTTTAATGAAACAATTGATTGTTTAGTCTCTAAAATGTGAGATAAAATTGTGAGAAATGATTGATGGAGCCCAAGGTCAAACTACTTCTGACAAAAGCTATTCAATAAATCAGAATTTCTGTTGTGTATCACCATAACTATGGCGTCTGGCTTATGTTGCGTCTGTTTTTAAATATGTAAATAAGTTGCTCACTTCAGAACTAAAAATGATTTCAGATCTGTCACTTTCTAAATAATTTAAAAGCACATTGCATGAATGGAAGTCAATGTAGGCTGCAAATGGTAGAAATGGATTCAGCAAAAAGCTGCAACAGAAATCGTGCATGACTTTCAGCACACAAGAAAAAGTCACTGGTCGGACAACAAAGCCCAGCAGAGAGCTGAACTATCATTCAGTTCACTCTCATCAAAAAAAAAAAAAAAAAAAAACTTCAGTGACAAGTGCGATGGAAACCTGTGGTTATGTCCACTGCCGTTTCATGTCAGGGTGTCAGCTACGAATCGAAAATGCCAAATAATGTGTTCCCCTGGATGTCACCTTATCCTGTCAGCTGAACTCCGCCGGAGAACGCAGACATGCTGGTGTAACGCTGGAGTGACAAGGTGCAGGGCTGTTCAAATTGAGAAACACACACACACACACACACACACACACACACACGCCACGTCAGCATTTTTAATTTGCACCTATACACACAGCTGAGAGGTGCTTGTCACTCCGTGAACACGCCACCTGTGTGTGCCAGCCTGCGGTTCCAGACAGAGCCATGACGTCACGCAGAAGTGATTAGAGCCTCCTCTTTTATAATCTCCCTCCGTCCTTTCTCCACACATCATTACAGTAATACAGCAGGCTCTATTACCCCCCCCACCCCCTGTCAATGCCCCATCGCCGCCGCCTCCCGCCAGCCTCCGCGCAGGGGTGAAGGACCGAGGTCCCAGCAGCGTGGCAGTTTTAATTTCACGCTTTGTTAATGTTGCCACTGCGAGTGCTTGTCCTGCCCGATACCCTCAAACAGGCAGCCCCAACAAGGGTCGCATCCGTGCCGGCTGCCCTCTGGTTGGCTCGGGGGCTGCGCCCACAAGGAGAGACAGGAGCCCGCCCTCCTTACCTTTTTCTCGATACAGCTGTCGGCCATTTGTTGGAAACCTCTCCCTCACAACCTCCGCCCCCCGCTTACCTTTATCTTATTCTCTCCCCGTTGTGCACTCTGTCACTGTCTGTTTCACTCCCGACCGCCCCTTCTCTCATTCCCTCTCACCCACGTCGATTATCTATCTCTCTTCTATTGCAGTCTCTTTCTCGTCCGCTGCCTTCCCCCTCTCTGGTAAACAGCTCTTTTCTCTCGGCTCGCCCTACTCTCTGCCCATTCACTGTATCTTCCCCATGTACTCTCACTCCACCTCGATTGCCGCTCTTCATCTCCTTCCCTCGTTCTGTCCCATTATCTCCTCCTTTAATTCCAACACACTCCGTTTTCATTCGGCTCCGCTCACAATCTCAATTTGGATGAACACGTCTCATTGCATCTCTCCCTCCTCTCTTTCCCTGTGTGTCGCCATCCTTAAGCCTCCATTTACACACTGCGCCATCTGTATTTGCTAAGCACTGCGAGGCTGGGAATCATCAATCTGTCAACCTGCTCCTGCTGCAGTCCCCGGCTACTTTCAGAAGTCCCTAAAAATGCTACTGTAAGCACAAACTTGTTGAACTGCAGTTTTTTTTTTTTTTTTTTTTTTACAGTCAGCTTGAATATTTCAGCGCCGGGCTGAAACAAAGCCTCGCGGCCTGCCATTCCAAAACAGCGTCCAGAACGCTCCTGTACTTTTCCTTTGTTGTGTGAACAGTTTGGCTCCATTGTTGTTGTCCGGGCTTTAACGTTAACAAGAGAACGTAAATAAAACGGTTCATGTTTCCTTTATGTAGCTGGGTATAAATATAAATCTATCGTGCAGCTGCTGCCATTCAGAGTGCTGAGCTGAACAAGGCGCTTGTAATGGTCAGAGTAGCTGGTAACTCCCACTAATGTACAGATTCTAATAATGTGACGGTACATGCAGGTGATAATGAAACATGTATGTGATTAATTTAGACAGCTTTGACAATGACGCTATTATTATCTGTAATAATGACAATATGCAGATTGAGCTCATGACAGGAACAGACTCAACTAAATACAAGGAGAAGTTAGTTGCACTTATTTAGATGAGAACAGGTAGCTAGTATTTAGTACTCCAAAATGTTATATATTATGATGATTATTGGAGACTCCACGGGTCCATGGGTGTGCTAATGGTTGTCCATCTCTGTGTGCTGCCTCTGCCATATGTCGCCGACCTGTTCAGGCTGTACCCCGCCCCTCACCCAACGTCACCTGGGATTGGCTCCTCGCAATGACTGGATAATTATCATCATTTTCCATGTGACTGTGAAGACGCTGTTTTTCTTGTCTCCCAGCGGGGTCATTATGAAAAAGACAAATATGCACTTGGATAGTATAATAATGATAGGCTAATGATCCAGCGAGCCCATACAGAACATGTATAGGGAGGTAGCATGATGACCCATGTGGAGCGAGCATGTCCTCCCTGTGTGTGGGTCGTGTCCAGGTACGTTCTTGTTATTTCAAGTCAGTCTGCTTCACCGTGCTGCTGCTGTTGAAGCGACAACGCCATCGACCGACCACGTGCTGTTAATTCAAACATGTCCCTTAGAGATGAAATGATGAAATTAGACGTCAGTTCCTATTCAAACTCCAGATACCTGATCAATATTTTACAACTGCACAGGGGAGCAGCAGCGAACTAAAGCCAACTACGCATTAATTAAACTGTTAAAGATTTCAGATTCGGGTTCGGCGGTATAAAGGCCCACAGTTCGGATGGGAATCACTGAGCAGGAGACAAGTGGACCTTTCATCAGCTGTTATTTCCTGTGTTCTTCTCTTTCCTCTGTATGCATGTAGTTATCAGTAGGGCCCTCCAACAGATAAGCAGCTAACACAAAGGACGGGATAATGAAATGGAGGCTCCCCAAAAGGAAAATGGCTGAAAAAAGGCTTTTTGGCTTCAGGAGACTTTCCGAGGGTCTTGTTTCCGAGACAAAGGAGGTGGGGGGGGGGGTAACAGAATCTCTTTGTAAGTGAAGTCATAGGGTCTCCTGTGGGAGGGCATTGATCGGAGGTGAAACACTGAGGGAGAGGGGGGTAACTATCAGATTCTACACACACACACACACACAGAAACCAAAGTTTACTCATAAAAACTGTTAGCACACACTTATTGGCATTAAAGCCCATAAACTTTTCCACAGATTCAACATCGCACACACACACACACACACACACACACACACTATTCTTATGACTGCATGTCACTGCGTGTAAGTGTGTGGCTGAACTCCATATCTGGCCACAGGCTACGCATTCACAAACACACCTAACACCACAAATCGATAACCATTTGTAACAATCTTTTGATTATTGTGTATCTGGAGCTGCTCCCACGCGACAATAACTCACAGTTCCAGCCTCGGCTAATGGCCTGGCACAAACAGCTGAGCCATTAACACCACCATGATTGTTTGTCTCTGAATCTGACTTGCCTCTCTGTGCTTAATCATAACAAATGATATGACACTTTGCCCACAGAAGCCAGGCCGCGGCAATTGTTTGAGTTTTCTCTAAGCCGCTTGTTGCTAGGTAACCGGCATTTATCAGCCCCCCCACCCCTTTTCTTATTGTACTTTTAACTCTTATTGCATGTATTAAGTTGCTGCATCCCACAATCGCTAGAAGGCCTGTTCCACATTTGGAACGTTGTCTTTTGTAGTTACTGAAACGCATGCCAGATACGGTTGCATACTTGGGGCTATGGTGCTGTGACACATCAATACTTAATCTTACATTATACTTGTCGCAGATGATCCTCTGCATGACTGTTCCCGTGTCTGTTTGTAAGCCTGGCTCCATGCTAATGTGCGCGTGGAGCAGACGGAGGGTCCAATCTCTCATGTGAAACAGAGAGCAGGCAGTTTTTATCTCCGGGAACATTGTAGAAAATATTATCGTTTTTGCAGAACACTGCAAGGATCCACACTGAGTTTATCAGTTTCCTGCTATTTATATTGATACGCCCTGAGATGCTGCAGCGGGCGAGATATATGGCAACATGAAGTATGGCTTTGTCCATAGTGAGGAGGTACTGAATGCTATTTTGTGATGAGATGGGGACCGGGCCAAGGTGACCCCTCGGTAATATATGGGCTGCGGCTGTCAAGGCCTCCCAGGAAGGTATTTGTCATCAGTGTCCCCCAAGTGTAAGGTTACCAGCAAATCAGGTTATCAGTCTACTGTTTTTGGCAGGAATGGCACAAAAACACAGATTATCTTTTCAATGTAGTCCAGTGCTGCGGAGACAGATACAGACGCACGTGCACAAAATAAACACATGCACACAGAGTGACTCAGTGTGGTGCAGATTCACCCTCGACATTACATGGTTGACCCTTTACCTTAACCTCTAACCAAAGTCTACTGAAAAGGAACCCACTGCTCAGGCTTCCCATCTATCACATCTAACAGACGTGCGCCTGCAGGATTCCTGATACAATCAGCTCTTTCTGTTTAGAAATCAAGAAGTAAAATCAACAAAAAACAAAGGTTAAAAGAGGCCAAATCAATGCAGTTAAAAAGGAATTAAGTGCACTCCAGTCTCACGTCAATATGAAACTTTAAGACTTTTAAAGAACTGAGAGAATATTGAAAGCCTCCCTCTGTTGAATCCTATTTAACACATTATTATTGTCCTTCCTGGGAGCCATTGATCGTTGGTTTATTCTCCTGAAATCCTGGAGCGCACAGCCACAAAGGATAATCGCACCCAAACTGATTTTTGCTTTCATAACTGGGAGAGGGTGGAAAGTGTTTATTGAATAATGAATGCGTCCACCAGCGAGCGGCCCAACCTGCACCACCTTGCTGCTGTTAAAGTGAGGCTGCCACTCCAGAGAGCGTGAACTCTCCTGCACATCAGCGGCCCGGCGTGTAGGCGGCAGCGGGGGTGACAAATGTGCAGCATTATGTGAGAGGAGGCAGGAAGCTGCACCACATGTCAGGACACAGACACTCGCGTCTCCCGCACATCGCCTCCAGTGATGTACATCAACCCACAGGTTTAATTGTGTTTGCCTTGAAAATAACAAGCTCCATGTTCGCCCCGGTGGCAGCAGAGCAGGGGTTAATGCATGGGTGAGACGCTTCCACAGTCAGTGCTGCACGGTGCTACTATTAAGTTACGTATATAGAGGTATCCCATCATTAAGGCTGATTACTGCACTCCCCTCTATTATCTTTATAGAACATAGAGCTGGACTGAAAGTTTCACTTATTATTCCTATTATATGAATCCCCAACTCTGTTAGCTTGGATTACCTTAGCATATTTTTCTTTTTTTTTTTAAATTTTTTACCAATTTATTGTCATATTATTTTATCTTTGGAAGCCCTAAAATATTGTCCATTGTCCATTCCAGCCTTCTGACAAGCTCCAGGTAAAAAAAGAAGCCCCTGTGACTCTAAATTTAACCAGAGCCAAACCTTGATCTTTGTCTCACCGCAACAGCCGCCAACGCAGCCGCTAGAGCTCCCGACGCAGCGGGCACCCCGGTGAGCGACCAGGACAGGGAGTCTACAATGGCTTTTGTCACTCCGGGGATGTGAGCCGTGGCAACCTAAGTAAGGAAATAAGCCCTTTTGCGAGCCAGCTGACTCACAGCCAGTTAGGTGACAGAACTAAATAAAGACAAAAGCTGTCAAGAGGCTTTGTGATGAGCAGCTGACCGTACGGTCCACAGACGAGCTGCAGTGCCAGGTCGTCTGAGCGGGTCAGGAGTGGGGCAGCCATGTGTCTTTTAGGGTTTGTTTGTGTGTCTTCTGAGGGCCTGTCCTGGGAATAGCCCGCCTGTCTTTTGTTGTTGTTGTTGTTTATGAGCGGCAGGTAGCGACAGTCTCAGTCTCTGCTTGCATTTTAAAATGAAGGTTGAGAAGCAGCTAAAGAGCCGAGGAGGACTTTTAATTAAATATATCCATAACACAGAGTGAGAAGTGAAAAAATCCCTGTTTAAAATGATTGTATCCCTGCTGTGACCCGGCCTCTCTGCTTTCAATACAAAATATTACACTGGAGTATTTCTTAACGTGCTTATACAACGAGGAATATTATCCAGAAAGTGGGACGCGGTGCTGGAGTCATGGAATATGTCTAAGAGGCTTGGGGAGATCCTATTAAACACGGCTTCGTGACACCTGCTTCTCTCGGCTCCGACCAGGAAACGACTGGCTCTGCTGACCTGCATCTTCATCACACGAGCCTGAATCGCTCTGTCTCGTGCCAGTGACCCGCAGATGAAGAGCAGCTTGCAAGACGCACCGGATGAGCACAGAGCCACTAAAGCCAGTATTTCATCAGGGGCGCTAGTCTGCACTTTTCTGATCCCACATCAGAGCCGTTCTCTCCGTCGGCGTTTGTATGATGAAATTGAAAAATCTAATGGGGTATTGTTAAGCCCCTTTGAAATGGTTCTTTATGGAACTAGGCTGAAATGGTTCTACACAGAGAAAAAAAAAAAGAAACTGCCACAGTAAAAGCAAAAAAAAGCTTTGAAATGGATGAAATCCTCCAAAAAGACGTAATCAAAAGCCCTGAGCCCTGAGTTTTATTGTGAATTGTCTTTCTCTTCCATCAAGGACCTGCCTTTTTCACGAGAGAACATTTAAAATCTCTCGCATAACAAAGCACAGCTTCTGAATTAGCGTGGCATCAAGGTGAATGGAGAAGAATTTGCCGGACTGAAGAACCTCGAACTCCAATTTATCACATCTGTGGGCCCGCTGCAGTTTCCTCCAAGCTTTGGCTTCGTTATACTTTCTGTTTGTTTTCTTGACATCTTGCTTCTCCTCTTACCACCCTTTAATCTCTGCAGCCCCGCTCCCACGGGGCACGTGTATGAATTCTGCACAGGCAGTCGTAACGAGCTCTATTTCCTCCACAGACACTTTTATGAAAATTGGCTCGCAGGAGGCGAGACCCAAGATGGTGGGAGACGGGGGAATGTTGAGTCGCTGCGTGAAGGGCCTACCGTGGGCTTAAGGGCGGGATGAAGTGACTCGGAACAAATAGGATGGCGGGCTCAATGTCATCAATGTCTGCCATAATTGAGCCAATGACATATTGATCTTTGGGTTAATGAAGACAAAGCACACAAGAGATAGGGTGTTTAAATCCTCCATGGTTAATTCCTTGGAATCCTAGCATGAATCTCAATACTTCAGTCTGTGCGTGGAAGAGGGAGTATTATAAAAGACAGACATTTCTGTCTATGAGGGAAAACTGCCAATGAGAAGTGGCTGGCACATATTGATCATGTTTTCCAGCTAATGCTGCAGTTGAAGTCGGGCTAAAGGACGTGAGTCGTTTTGATTTGATTTCTCTGTGTTGTTAAAGCTCAGTATGCATGAGTCAGGGCAGAGGAATCATGGGGCAATCACAGCATCGCTAAATGAGCCACAAACACTTTAAACCAAATCATCCAAACCCCTGTGTGACCTGACGGGAATCAATATTAAGATCAAATAAAAAATAGATTACATCTTTACTTCCATCGAAAGGTTTTTATCTGTGTTTGTTCATTCGTTGGCAGGATGATGCAAAATAAACGAGCAAACGCTCTGAGAGTCACAGTGAGTGACTGTTCACTTATTTTCTCTTTCAATATTTCCAGATTTCAGGGATTTAAAAGGGTCTCCCACATGTCTTTGTTGACCACTGTTCCTCCTACTGGTGCATTCCACAAAATAACGTCGTACAGTAGAGGTGGCAAAACAAATTCATAAATCTTAAAAATGGTTTTTGCACGATAGGAGCTCTGAATAAACAATCAGTCGGTTGTTGCTTCGTGGGATTGATTAAACCAACACAAAGGAAATTATTATACATCAAACCCACACACTCATTTGTGTGTTGACGTGCGATCGCCTTTAAAGCCCTTGCGCTCGGTAAGAACGTTCAAAACAAGAAAAACAAAAACTAAACAGTAATAAAAGGAAATGGAGAAATGATTATTTCATGCTTGCCCTTCTCTAGAACACTAACCAGGGGGAGGGAGACAGACGGCTTCCATTTCAACCACACTTGCCCGCATTTTAGCACATGGCTCCTGTCACCGGCTGAGAGCTGGCCGGCAAAGAGAGTGTCACAGAGAGCGACCGTCCGTGGAGGCTCCGAGCAGCAGGAGCGATGAGACAGAGATGAATCACGGCCATGTCCACTCCTGCAGCTTTCAGCCGGGCTCGGCCCACGACTTATTCCCCTCCTTGTGTGACTTCAGCAGGGGCCACGACCTTCAAAGATCACAAATCTTGCAAGTGTCACCAGTCATTAACCAAAGCAATATGTCCCGAGTCCACTCTCTGTGGCCACGTCCGCAACAGTCCACACACAGAGCCCTGATAGCCACTGTCAAGCTGCATCCATCTTTTCCAAGTCATGTAGGAGCAATATAATGGGGCGTAAACTCTGACCTCCAGCCTTCCATCACCGGGAGGGAACACGGCCCAGAAAAGAATTTGTCAAAGTTGTATAACTTGCATGCATGTGATGGTTTTCCCTCATTTTATGCATCTTATAAAGATTTACATCAGGCCAGAATTGGTTCGTTCCGCAGCTCCTGGAGTCAATTTTCTCTTCTGTGCTGCAGTAAAATTTTAGAGACATATTCAAATTTGCCACATGATTATTTGTCAAACCACTCCTCAAGCTTCATGACCCCTCAAATATGAACAATCTTCTAAATACGTCTCATTAATAATTCATGCAGATATTCCTAATCAGTTCATCGCATATTGCAGAGCTGAGGTCTGGCCGACGTAAGCCGGCGCATACGGCACATGCATTACAATAGAAGGCAGGGTTTCACCAGTGTCAGTGGCCCGTGGTTTTGTTGGAGACATCGCTGCCTTTCTGTTTCGTGCCTCTTTTAATGAACTGTTTTGGGAAAAGAGCAAAAGACGGGAGAGGAAGAAAAGTGTTACGTAACTCTTTCATTGATATTTGTCTCGTTGTAAGATGCTAACATGGACATGAAGCTCCACTCACAAGAGACGACACCCTGCACGTTCAAACACGCACACGAAACTGCAGAGCCTTTATTTCTAAAATCCAGAAGCACAGTCTATTGATTTTACCTCCTCCCACCTCCTGAAAGCAAAGACACATATGTTGAGAGCCGCGTCTAATCAGGGGAGCGTTCGCCGAGGGTTGGATTAAGACGAGAGGTCGACGTGTTGGATGCACTTCACTGAGCCGAGCTGAGGGTAGACTCCGTCAGTCACAGATAAACAGCCTACAGACGCTGCACAATGAGACTGATTAAAACAGAGGCAGATGGAATGAGGTGTTCACATCGTGGTCGGTATTCTGTGGCGCTTAAACCGCTGCCCACTGCTGTGATGCAGAAAAACACGGGGAGATAAAGCAAAGCTGCACCTGCTCAACCAAGCAGCCAAACACTGCCGCCGATTTCAGCGCGGCTCCATCACGTTTACCGTGTTCCGTTAAAACAGATGTGGCTGCAATGTTTCAAAAAATGTAGATATTCAATGATCAGCTGCTGGACAGTTCAGTCAGAATCTCAGGATGAGCTCAGCTTGCGTTGCTTAGTTGCCACAATAGCAACATTAGCAATATAATGACACACAACTGGAAATCACCAAGGAAAAGCTCATATGGCACATAACTCCATTTGTCAACTTAACATTTTCATCTCTGTGGAGATTTTAAAATAGTTTTTGAAAATGTCAGTAGCACAATGCCAGTTCTCTGATGACTGTGATCATCCCTAAATGCTAAGCTAAGCTAATTGCCATTTTGGTTGAACGACAAAACCAAGTGCTAACACGTAGCATTTCCTGAGACTGCTTCACTAGTCCAAAAGTCTATTGCCGGTTGTGGGCTTTTAATGTGAAGGTGGATATTTCTTTTTTTTCATAAGCAGCTGCTGAATGCAGCATTTTCTCTGGAACCCTCACTACTGCAAATATGAGAGACGTGCTCGGTCGCCATTGTGGTACCTCACGTGATGATGAATAGTGATGGAGATTTATTTAAATTAAAATCGAGATTGTCTTTTAGTCGGAAGACACATTAGTCAGGCGCACTGTGAGGGGAGAAAGTTGTGAATCAAAACTGCTCTATAATTAATACCAATAGTTGCCACAGTGACTCGCTCGTAGGATAATTACTTTTTCCCTCCAGTGGGGTCAGACAATTTCAACAAAGTGAAAGATTTATTTGTCTGTCATAACCTTGTACCTTCTTCCTGATTACTGGGAACTTTCTGAGCTGTTTTTTTTTTTTTTTTGAGCCGTGTGAGCAAAGTCATTTCCTGACCATTCTGACCGGATAGGATCGAAAAAACCTCCTCTCCCCTCGAGGCGGCTGTATTTCAACTGGCCAGTCTCATCAAACTGATGTGTGCTGAGCCTCTGCAGAAGACAAACCGCGGCAGAGAAAGACGGATGTGTGATGAGCGACGGACGGAGACAAAGTGGGAAGAGGGAGGCTGGGAGACAAAGAGACTGTAGGTGCTATGTGTCTAACAATGATAGCAAGAGGGGCTCAAACGCAGTTCTAAAAGCAACTCGGCTGTCAAAACTCACACTGGTGCACTGATGTGGGATCAGTCAGGTCGCCAGCTGGTTCCTCTCTGGCAGAGCTCGATTTCATGTGACAGGCCAGCGGTGACATCGGCCTGACAGGTCTGTCTCCATGCGAACACATTTGTCACTTGTGTGGAGCGCAGCCAGAGTGTTGGAGGGGAATCACCAATGAGGTTTGTAGGACAGGAGGGAAAATTAATCACGCTAATGATAATTCAAAGCGTGAGCCACGGCAGAAACTGGAAATCATTTCGGCCCCTTTTCCTCTGTGAAACTGAAATCTCGCCATCTGCAACAGGCTTTTTTTTCCTCCCGGCGAAATTCCGCAGACATAATATTCAAAATAATTTGATGTGGATGCTGGAAGTGAAATAAAGCATGCAGGGCTGTTGAGAGATGAGAGGATATTGCGGTGGTAGTTTGGCTTTGAATTAGAGACGAGAACCAGCGAGTGGAAAGATGTTAAAGCCCTGGCACAAACCTTTCCAGCTGCAGCACGGCGAGAAGCACCGCTGTGATGCGGCGAGCACGGCTCTGTGTTCTGGAAGTGGATGCAGCACGTGTTCACCGTTGTGTTCTCGTAAAACTGGGGTATTTATTTATAATACATTCAAATGATCTATTTTTCATTGAAATCACATAAAAGGCATTTTTTTTTTTTTTTTTAAGTCTTTCTTTTTGGGCCGAGAGTACATTGAAGAAGAAAATTAAAATGATGCGTTGCAAAAAAGAAAAACCCCTAATAGAACTGGATTTTTATTTTTTACACAGCCAGTATTATTTTGACCTTGCTATTTGTCCAACTCACTTTGAGGGACAATTGAAACTGGCCCAGAACAGACCTTTAGATCACCGTCACTATGGCAACAATCTGGAGCTTTTTTGTTCTGTTGAATCACAGTTTACAGAACAAATGTGGCAGTTGACATCAACTATGTGAGTGGGTTAAGACTTTTCTCTATACACTTTAAATTACTTCCAATTTGGAAGCAGCTTTAAAAAGAGAAGATATTAAAAAAAATAAATATAATGCACAAGTGGTGAATGTTAACCATTAACGTTGAACTAGACTGAGCTCGTTATCGTAACCCTGGTGACTGGTTTGTCCAGAATGGAGCGGATTTATCCCACACATGCTAACTCTGCCGTCCAGCCTGACGCTAGCGGCTCCTGCTCGAGCCGACATCTTGTACTTCTGGATTTTAACAGGTGTTAAAAAAAAAGACATCTTTAGTTCCCAAAGTATTTTTCTCACTGCAGCTCCGTGGCACTTCGACATGTCGGGGGGAAGCAGAGCTTGACAGGCCTGTCGCTCCTGGTTACAGCTGCTATGCTCCGACTGAACAATTGCTGCTCGGTGAAGGGATTATCACAAATGGTCAGTGAGAAGCTCATACACATTTTCTTCCTCCTTCTCCTGCTTCACTTTCACTTGTTTAAATCGGGCTCGGGTAATTGAAAAGAAGATCTATTGAATTGTTTTGCCTTGTTTACTGTCAGCACCTTCTGGCTTTAGCACAATAAAGCTCTGGCGTACGCCTGGGGACGCAAAATCTGGGTAAATATTAGTTTGAACCGAGACGCTCCCTTTGAGAGCTCAGGCCAATGAAGAATACATTCTGTCCATGACAAGACACATGGCAGCGCTCTACTGTACGTGAGCGGTACCGTGGCGCAGATCTAAACCTGGCAGCTTCTTGGTTTTGTAATTTATGCCGACCAGCCTCGAAACATCCGAGTCCTTCAAGGCCATTTCATCTTAATGTGCGTCTGTCAGAAAGTGGTGCTTCCAACATCATTTTGATAGCACTCAAAGCTGCTTAGTGCAATCAGCTCCGTAACTCTTCTGTCATTGTCCTGCTGGATCATATCGCCTCTTTAAAGGCACTTCACCGGCTGTAGAGCCGATGCACATTCATTATGTATTTGTGTGTAACTGACGCGAACCCTCCATGCAAATGCGCTGCAGTTGTCATGAAGGCAGCACGTTGGATCCGTGAATACTAAGCAAAAATAAAGTTTTATGCTGCGGGCGTCACACACGGAAAAGAGGCTGATAAATAATTTATTGAAAGCCACTGAGCTGACCATCTGGATGGTGTCTATCCTTCACAGCAGCGCTCTTAACTGAATCATTTCGGTCGTCTTACCATTTCTATCATCTCGCTCTCTATGTTCCTACGCTGGCTGCTCAGTTTGGCTTGGCACGCCAAAATTTGGCGCTGCCGGTTCTGCTCGTGAATAAAATCCTGGCCTTACTTCCAGGGACTGCGATTCCTCCCGCCTCACTCTGAGCCCTTGCCCCCTTCAATTTCTTCACAGACATGTTCCCATAAGCCCGTTCATCCACGGCTAGGCCGAGCTTTCCAGCTCCCTCCATTTGGTCTTGATGAGAAGTGACTCGGAGCTGCGCTGGGAGGGTGGCGCCGTGGCCCCTCTCCAGGTGCCGGGCCTGCCAGGATCCACAAGTCTTTCCAGTGAACGTCACGGTGCCAGGGCGGATGGGGGTGGAAGGAGGAGGAGGAGATGGTGGGCTCAGGAAGAGAGGGTGGAAAGCAGGCAATAGGATTCAGGGATCACTTCACTGTGACCCATATCCCTCCGTTCTGCTCTGAATGCCTCAATATGAAAACAACCCAATTACTGTTGACCCTTGCACCACCTCCAAAACACAGCAGCAGTGACTAATTAAAACTGAAAGGGTTCTCATTCCCCCCTTTGTTTTTGCTCAGTGTGTGTGTGTGTGTGTGTGTGCGTGCTCCTCAACTAGAAACTCCAATTTGTGCGAGTATCTGCGTATTTGTGAGTCAAGGGGAAAAACAACAAGATCGCACAGAGTGGTTTGAATCAGAATGCGACCGTCCACGTGAAGCTACAGCCCAGCTGCTCTGAGCATGACAGTTTAAAGGCAAAAGCGCACAGCCATCCAAACGGGCTGTTTCCTTCTCACCAGCCAGACCCTGGGGGCCTGGGGCGACGAGTCATCAACCTGCCGACATGTCTGTCAGTGACAGGAGCTTCCAACCCAATCTCTATTTCATCCGCTTATCATCCCCTGCAACAGGCCCCTGCCATGTTCACCCTCCAGAGGAACCTGTGTCAAGGCGTCGTGTCACTAAATGAGTCTTCAAATAGATTTTCTCTCGAAAAAAAAAAATGACCCTGTGAATATTTTAACTGTAAGATGTGGGAGTTTTAAATATAATTACTGAGACGAACTGGACAAAAATGCTGTGATCTCGGGTAACAGTTGGAACTGTTCCATTGCCGATTAATTGGTGCCTGCAGTTCGCTGGCTCACGGAACGCCTGTCTGAGCTTCTCCATCCAAACTATCTCACTGCAGAGGAAGAGAACGGTGAATCCAAAGAAAATGTGCCCATTCGCCATCACGGCAACCCCGGTTGGCTTCATGTAACTGTGAAGTCGCCTCCATAGCCGCTGTGAGACTTTTGTTTGTTAAAATAATTATCTCATGAGCCTTTCTCAGCAGGACTGAGTTTCCATGTGATTCAAGTCCACCCATCTATTATCTTTACTGGCTTGAGCCGTGGTGTCTGTCTATTATCCGGTTATTTGTAACTATTCAGCTCTACTGTTCATGCATATAGCTAAAGTTTCAAATGAAAGGAGTCCAATATTAGTCTTGTTTCATGTCAATGTTACTGTCTTCGCCAAATTGCGTCTGTCCTCTTTTCTTTTCTTGGTCTGTTTGCTTTTTCTCTCCTCCTCGCCCTCAGCAGCACCTCTGTCCTCTGGGAGACGACAGCTCTTCTCTCACCCAGCAGATGGTCAAGGTCGAGCCCTCAGCCCGACTCTGCTGCACATCAACTGTGCCTTCGTCTTGAAAATAAAGACGCTGAGAAATATCACATCCTGCAGCGTGCGTTTCTGATCTGACTTATTGAGGCTGAATTCCTCCTCGAATAGGAAGCTTTGTTTTCACAGTTCCTTTAAATCGAGTATCTGTGATGCTATTTTGTTATTTTGGGACACATCTTGAGATATTAGTTCCACAAAAGTAGAAAAAGGGGCGGCACTCGTAGATTCCTTCAGCCTCTGTGCTCCATTTGACTTGAAAGATATTCTGACCCTTATCAAGAAAGAGACATCGCTCATGAACGCTACCTTGGAAAACATCCTCACACGCTGCAGCACTGCGGCCATGTTCGTATTTAATGTTTGACATTTCACAGTGGCCCAAGCTCAACAGTGACTCACACTGCAGCGGTGGTACCAGCAGGACCTGTTACAGGAGGAGACTGCCTGAGTGTCAGATCTGGTCCAGCCCCCCCCCCCCCCCCCCCGACCAGGGCCCCCCCCCCCCCCCCATGACCAGGGGACCACATCAGGCCAGCGCTCAGACAGCTGGCCCTCTCACATGATGCACAGGCCCTGGCATCCTAATTGGCCCCAGTGCCTTGGCCAACGGGGGGGGGGGGGGGGGGTTTTTGGGGGGGGGGGGGGGGGATTCTGGACGTGTGCGGCCAATGTGAATTTCTACACAGCACTCTGTTTATATTCACTTCTCAGGAGGCCTCTGTCTGTGTGGGGGGCATCTGCATTCTGGATGTTGGCTTTTCAAATGTGTAATGTGTGTGTGTGTGAGAGAGTGTCGCTGTCCCTGTCTTTTTAAATGTATACCACAGAGAACACTTTGGGCTGTGGCGTACCTCCACTGACCTTTTAAACGCTGCACAACCTGCGGTGAACACACAAACTCACGTCTCTACGACTTTAGAGGACGTTACATTGACTTACACCGATTTCCTCAAGGCTCTAACTCTAACTTCAACCACAGTTACTACTCACCTAACCTGAACCTGAACCTGAACCACGTAAAACCACGGAAACACATCTTAGCATTCTGTTCACACGGTCGCAGTCTTTAATGTATGTATAGGCTGTGGAAACAAAATGTCGGTCGAACAAAGCATCATTGAATTAAATTGAATTAAAAAGAGAGCATGTGCATAATTTCACTGCATGTGCATTAAACATTCAGCATTCAAGAGTCTGGCTGTGGCATTAGAGTGTGTGTGTGTGTGCGTGTGTGTGTGTGCCTGTGCACGCACTCTTGCTGTCACAGCTAATATCAGTCAACTCAAGGATTATAAGCAGATATGACATGAGGCATTTACATTATCCTGGACTCTGTAATAAATGGAGTTAATTATTGCTGTCATCCTGTCTGTTACAGAACTGCCCGGTCACTTTACGCGGCGGCGTTGGCACGGCGGGGAGAGAAACCGCCTCGTGAATGAAAAGGTCACAGGTCCAATACCAACAACAGTTTATGTGTGCCTCGCTGCAGACAGGACATTAAAGTCGCGCTCGCCGCGGGGGCTCGGGACGCATCGTGCATCTACAACCATCTCAGAGGAAGAGGCGGAGGAGGGAAAGAACAAACATAAGCGCTCCTCAATTACTCAGCTGTGCTGCTCTGTATGCGCCGCTGATAAAAAGCCTTTCATGACTCAAAACAGAAACCGCATCACTCCCACACGCGTCAGTACCTCCCAGCGGATCGTTGTGATCACTGCTGACGAGGTGTTCCGCCCCTCCCCCTGTCTCGCTCAATCTCAGGACCCCATAGTGAAGCTACAGGCGGTAATAGCAATTTTAACATGGACCAATGTCGACCGACTGAAAAATAGGCTCCGACTTGCTCGGAATTGGGAGTGTATAGTGGACCAATTACCCCTGTGGCGATGCAATACACTAGTGTAGCTATAGGCTGGAGCTGCTGCGGGTGTAATTGATGTTGCTAGGTGACTGCCAGAGAGGTTGGAGGCATGCAGACCACAGAGACATTTCCTCTAATAGGCCCAGCCAGGGGTCGTGGCACACACCGCAGACCAAGGCACTTAAGAGCTGACTGGCTCTCCGGCGTCGCGGACAACGTGCGCTGTACGCAGGTGCGGGCACAAACTGGCTTCACGCTCGTTTATTTATACATCTCAAACAAAGTTGGCTCACCTCTTCGATAATAAAGCTGCACGACCTCTGTGTTGTTACAGAAGCAGGCAGCATTCAGTCTTTGGCAATGAGACAGCTAATTTTGCCCCCCCCCCAAAAAAAAGGGTCTTCAGGCAGACACCGCCCCAAAGCTCGTTAGTTTTTAAATCAGCGCGCACACACTCAGGTAAAAATGATGTGTGGGCGTGAGGGGAGTGTGCTGTTAAAAAGTCTGAAACCTGCATCAATTGATTATTTTGATCTCTGCCGCAGCAAAACAAGCTGTAAACACAACTTTTTTTTATCTCACCTGCTAACGCTGATATAGTGAATGTCCAATATTTTTCCATTTAGCTCTGCTTTAAAGCTCCTGGGGAAAATACAGGATCAGTTTAGCTGCTAAACACCCCGCTAGCTGCAGCCGGCCGACGTTCATGTCTTCACCACCTGGTTTATATTTAATCTGGTTCCTATTTACTTTACATAGCAATTAAGAAAGCACACTGCAGTCCTCTGTATGACAAACAGACCCGCAATAGAACTCATTCACACCCTCACGTCCTCTGGCCTCAGCTGCTGTAACTCTGCTAATAGTCGTCTTACACAAGAATCAATCCACCATCAACAGCTGAGTGGACACAATCGACCAAACACAATCCCAAAAACGGAACCATTCCACCTCTGTTTGAGCGCCATTGCTTTTGCTGTTTGGTTTGGGATTGATTTTAAAATGATTTTCATCACTGGCCCCTCCATATACTTTGCATATCTTCTCTCTCCCTACGAGCCAGGGCGCAGACTGAGACCCGCTGGTAGGGCGTTGCTCGCCATTCCCGAGCCGGGTCTGAAAACCAAAGGAGACGGAGGCTTTGCCGCGAGGGCCCCTACACTTTGGAACAATCTCACAGAGGAGATGACACGAGCAGAGTTGTTTTTCTTCTTGTCACGTCTCTCTCAAAAAGCTTTTAACCTTTGATGTCTGTGATTTTTATTCTCCGTATAGCCAACAGGACAGAAACGTTGCCGACTGGAGAACCACAACAACATGTACCACGCAGATGAAACCTGATTAAACGCTTATTTCCATGAATAATTGAAAGGAATTCAAATCATTTATCACGAAGATGTAGAAATTTCCATCAGCGTGTTGTTGTTTGGTAAAGAAGTCCTAAATGAAGGGAGTTACTAAACATATAATTATGAACATGCTGCCAAGTTATGTTTTTGCTTTCCGTCCTTGATGATGATAATTATCAAGATATAGAGTGAGACTCAATTGGATCTAATTTGGGACGATGCCGTTTGTGCTGTAACGTAGAGAAAGCTGCTAAGATAACGATGCACTGGCCCTCTTACGAGCACATGAATCATCTCAATACGAGTCTATGATGGACTGTGCTTATGTGGAACCTAATGAGCCACAGATGATAGATATCGCATTCATTAAGCGCAAGCACATCGGAATAACTCGATTTTGGAGAATGATTGATTTCGCTCGGAAAAACCTCCACCTCAGGGTTTTACAATTAACATGCAATATACTGCACCTTGGAGAGCGTTTTACACTTATTGGCTGAGCTCACCCGGGAAGTCTGACGCTCCGCGAGAAATTCTAAACCCTGGCAGCGGTGGGGCAGGTGAGGGGGTTCGGTGAAGCGTGGTGTGTGTTCAGGACAGACAGATTTAAGGGAAGAGGCCTTGAAGCGTTGGAAAAGTCACCTCGTACATCGAACTGGAGCCGGAC
Organism: Pseudorhombus dupliciocellatus; assembly: GCA_016785235.1. NCBI lineage: Eukaryota > Metazoa > Chordata > Actinopteri > Pleuronectiformes > Paralichthyidae > Pseudorhombus > Pseudorhombus dupliciocellatus. The sequence goes on from JAFBJW010000050.1 coordinate 1,962,734, forward strand.
TGACATTTGTTACCTCTCAAATTCTGCTCCCTCCTCCTCCACCCAAAAAAAACCAGACCCACAGATCTGAGGCAGGTCTGGAGATTTCAGCTGCTGCTTTGGTCGGTTTCCAAAAGCCTCGCTGATGTTTGCTGATTTCACACATCACTTCTCGCAGGGGCGGCGTTCGACAAAGCCACTGACCTGTGAGCTAAGTGCTGTATGTGGTGGAAAGGCTTTTATTTTGAAGTTAAAAACATGGTTTCCTGGTGGAAGGAGCCTCGAAAAGCGAAAAGGCCACAGAGACACGCAACGCCTGAAAACATCACAACTGGAACTACACGTACCGGGGTTCCACCCGTCCAGATTGTATATTTTATTTGGTACGACAGTTATTTAAGAGCATACTGATCCACGGATATATAACTCACAGGGAGTTGCTCCCTAATTCTCCTCAGTCCAAAATAAAGTTGAGATGGAGTTCGTTTTAAATTTGTCTGATTACGTGATCAAGGAGAGAGTCTAACTCTACCCTGCCGTGAAACTGAACTCTGGTTCACTCTGCGGTGACGAGGCTCGGGGGCGTCTGCGTGCACCTCCACAAACTGCTGACCGCCGCAGACGCGCCAGAACGCTGTTTCTTTAACGTGTCTGTCAAGCGTCCATCGGATGAGCTGCAGCGAGTGAGGGAGAAGTGATGTGACGCTCGTCCCTCAGAGTGCACAGCCTGCACGTGGAGGGTTCACATCATCATCATCATCATGTGTGGGTTGAGCTTTTTCTAATTTTCTGACTCATCATCTTTTGATTTTTCTCCAAACCAGGAGGTTGATGGTTTAAATCCCCGAGTGACTCAAGTTCAGAAGTCAACAGTCGCTCCCCAGCGTCTCTAAACCCACCTTTAAGGTTAAAGTCTCATTTTCAGTCGAGGTGTTCTTTTCGGGGAGTTTTGTCACATAAATATTCTGGGTCCACCAGAATACCTGTTTACATCTTTCCTCTGAGCTCTGCGGCTTTGACCTCTGTGTTTGCTGCTGTATTTCTAATCTGAGATTCAGACCTTTCCCGCCTCAGCCCTCAGCGAGCGACTCCAGACGAGAGCCAAAGTTTAAACGCTGAAATATAAAAATGTTATTTGTCGACACGTGGACCTCATTCTGAAAGCGGCTCCTCGAGGAGCGCGTTGCCATATGTTTTGATATTGCTTGTTTTCCGCGGCTGGCGCGTCAATTACTGCAGTGTGTTGCATTCAAGACCTCCTCTTCCGAGCCCTCCTGTGTTCCGCACTGTTCCTCATTAACATTTTACTATGGTGGGTGACCCTGCCATTCATTTACAGACAATTGCTTCCTGACAATGTTTTTTTTCCCCCCCTTCCTCTCAACGGAGAGGGGCCCATTCTCTCCAGAATGTTAATGCCTTGTAAATCCAGAGGTGAGGCTCAGTCGAGAGGGAGGAAACTACCGTGTCTTCTTTTGGGTGAGCGTTATTAAACAAAATCAATTAGGCTGCCGAGCCGCAGACAAAACAAACGTAAGGGTCGCTGTACTTCATCTGTTTTTTTTTTTCTCGGAACACGGCGTTTTCTCTCAGCTGAAAGGGAGACGTTTTCCAGGTTGGCAGACGATGAAGGCGACACACAAGAAAAAGGATCGATCCGCAGTTGTCTGCAGGGTGAATTTCGAATCAATGTCTGTTCTGAGGAAAGCTGTAACAGTGGGAAAAGGTGCACGCGTCGATAAAGATGTCTGCTTGTGAATTCCTGTGGATCCAATCATTATCAAACACTGGGTTTCCTTCACGAGCGCCGAAGAACTCCGAGCTCTGTATGCTTTCAATTTCCATAAAGAAAATTTACACGTGCAATTATTGGAACGCAAGTTAAACCCAAGAAGTGTGCTCTTACCTCTACTACACTATATCTCAGAGGGAAGTGCACTGTGCTCCACTGCATGTGCGTGACAGCTGTGGTTAATGGTAACGCTTCAGAACATAATTCCACACACCAAACATACTACGTGCAATAAAAACCATGCAGCGCTGTAGGTTCAACCAGCCAACAGCCTCTTACGCAGCCATCGCAGTAAAAACGCACTCACACAACAATACGTCGGTAATAACAACCCAATAATATACTATCACATAACATGAGCGCAGGCTCCTCTGCTCTGTAACGAGCACTTTCACCAGCTGAACGCTCTCCGTGCACAAACGCTCGGCTGTAACTTCTCACGGCTCTGATGCGGTGTTAGTGAAACGAGCGGTAAACACGGCCCCCCCCCCCCCCCCC